>CM014270.1:39855376-39867571 GCA_004135705.1 Alloteropsis semialata
TTTTTTTTCGGAACTGCTAGCGCCCGGACGTCCGACGTCCAGGCCTAGCGTCGGACGGTCGTCAGCTAGGGAAAAATCCCACCACAACATCATATTCACCTGTTTTATGTTGCATGCAACATTCGCGCGTCCTCCAGCTCTTTTGACGTGTCACCAGGGAAAAATCCCGCCGCAACATCATATTCATCGGTTTGATGTTGCATGCAACATTTGTGCGTCCTCCAACCTTTTCATATCAGGTGGCAGAAAAATCCAGCCGCAACATCAATTCCATGTTGCTTGAAACATTGACCCACAGCCCCACCTTTTTCCCGTCTTCTTCCTGCTCGAGCATGAGCGCAAGGGCGAGGCGGGCACCCAGGCCTCTGCCGCATTTAAAACCTTGCAACATGTCACATATACTACAGAGGATTGAATTCCCTCCACTAGGTGAAGCAAATGTCGACCGTCCACCGCCTATTGTTTCAAGGAATCCTTTGGATCTCGTTCATCTTCCCTTCCCCATATGATCCACTGAATCAAACTACATCCATGGATGTTTGGGGTCTGCATCAAGGGCTGCAATAATTCACCATGTTACAGGACCTGTATGGGGTGGACTTCCTATGTCCATCCACACATCAGCTTCATTCGGACCTCAGCTTAGACTTGCAGCTCGAGATTTAGGATTAAGCTAGCCACGGATGTGCGTGACGATAGGTGTTATGAGGATTTTTTCATGCTTTGCTCAATCCTTAGGACTTGTGCAGTATATGCAAATCGTGTTTCTATGCTCGCAACTTTTTGTTCTGTCACTTGAAACATCTGATTAGTCATATTGCAACATTTAATCTGCAGCCTCGTGGTTCACTGCAAAAGCCATAGAGTGAAGTGAGCTTGAGCAACTACATTTTTGGCACACACGATGTTGCAAGTCAACATGGAGTTTAAACACAAGTAATACTTGCCCTTTGCCACTGCTCTTTGCTTTATGTTTGCAAGGGATTGTATGTTTTGTAACATCGGTTCCAAATTTGATGTTTAGGGCCATGAAGGGTCAGTTGCTACTCCAAGCTTGTCAGTAAATTCAAGTGAGTTTGTCCAAGTAGAGGTTGGGTCAGATCAGGAGGTGTACTATGAAGATGAGGATGTTGTCTGTTCATAGCCGGTGGTGCCATGCGTTGGGATGACATTCTTCACATTAGAAGAAGCAAAAAACATGTACAACGACTATGTGTACAAGATGGGTTTTAGTATTAGAGTAGCATCATCGAGAACCAGCACTGTAAGTAACGAATTGATCTGAAAAGAATGGGAATGTTCACACGCAAGGAAGGTACCTAATGAAGAGGAAGAGAACGAAGAGAGCAAATCTGTCAGCACTTCAACAAATGACACAGCAACACAGAAGGGGTCAAAGAAGAGAAGCGCAATAGTTGTAATGACAACATCAACTAGGAAGCATAACACCATAAAAAATTCGATTGCAAGGCACATATGGTAGTTGGCAAGCGCGATGGCAAATGGAGGGTCATTGCAATGCAACCTGAGCATACTCATCCTTTGGTGAATCGGTTGCCTTGAGAAAACACTTAAGATCTCATCGGTGCATCAACAGGGCTGATTATGAGCTGTTGGAAACACTACACCACTCGAATCATGGGGACAATTTGGGATTTACAGGTGGGGTCGGAAACCTCACTTTTGCGAGCAAAGATTTGTCGAACATGAGGGCACACCTAAGAGGAGGCCTCAACTTTAGAGACATGGACGTGACATTTGGAATATTTCCAGAGGCAGCAGGCCGAGGGTCCTTCATTCTACTATGCAACTATGATTGACGATGAGAATGCGGTCAGAGGCCTATTCTTTGTGGTTGGAAAGACAAGGAGCCGTGCAAGAGTTTCAGTGACTCTGTATTCTTTGACACTACCAACTGTACAAACAGGTACGACATGTCGTTTGCGTCAATTGTTGGTATAAACAACCATCTGCAAAGCATACTATTGGGATGTGCCTTGTTGCCAGACGAGACAACAGAGACATTTGTTTGGGTGCTGCAAAGGCTGAAGGAAGCCATGGGCGGGCAGAAACCGGACTAATCAGCGAGGAAGAAGACTTTGCTAGTGAGTTTGACCACTGTGTGAACCGGACTGAAACACCGGAGGAGTTCGAGATGGAGTGGCAGAGTTTGGAGGAAAAGGGGAACTTGCACGGGAACGAATTCTGGCACCCCTCCCTCCCTCCCCCAACCTTCATTTAATGTTGCATATATGGTGAGTATGTTTTGTACTACAACATTAGTGAAGCGCATTTGAAACATTGAAAATTTGTTTATGGAACACACACACAAACGGTAGTTATTCAAATGCATCATATGTTTCGGCCCATGTATCCATGATGTAATCATATTGTGTGACAAACTGCAACATTGAGTCTTGTGGGTGCACAACCTTCTTGAACACTGAGTTCTTACTTTATAACCTCTTGTTGTACCTTGTGATGGGGAAGAAGTACTTTTTGTAGTATGCTAGTGCCCACATTCTCCTTGTTGCATAGATACCTGCCAGAATTCGTTCCCATGCAAGTGGCCCTTTTCCTCCAAACTCTGCCACTCCATCTCGAACTCCTCCGGTGTTTCAGTCCGGTTCACACAGTGGTCAAACTCACTAGCAAAGTCTTCTTCCTCGCTGATTAGTCCGGTTTCTGCCCGCCCATGGCTTCCTTCAGCCTTTGCAGCACCCAAACAAATGTCTCTGTTGTCTCGTCTGGCAACAAGGCACATCCCAATAGTATGCTTTGCAGATGGTTGTTTATACCAACAATTGGCGCAAACGACATGTCGTACCTGTTTGTACAGTTGGTAGTGTCAACAAATACAGAGTCACTGAAACTCTTGCACGGCTCCTTGTCTTTCCAACCACAAAGAATAGGCCTCTGACCGCATTCTCATCGTCAATCATAGTTGCATAGTAGAATGAAGGACCCTCGTCCTGCTGCCTCTGGAAATATTCCAAATGTCACGTCCATGTCTCTAAAGTTGAGGCCTCCTCTTAGGTGTGCCCTCATGTTCGACAAATCTTTGCTCGCAAAAGTGAGGTTTCCGACCCCACCGTGTAAATCCCAAATTGTCCCCATGATTCGAGTGGTGTAGTGTTTCCAACATCTCATAATCAGCCCTGTGTGTAGATGTTGCATTAGATAATTTTCAATGTTTCAATAGTTGTTCACGAATGTTGCAGATATAGAAACCTTGTCAGTGCATTAGAACAACATTAGCTGAAGGTGGACGAAACATTTAATGTCAACATGTGAAACATATAAAAGTTTTCGAGCAGCAGAGTAATCCACCCTGAGTATAGATGTTGCATTAGGTAATTTTCAATGTTTCAGATGTTGTTTAAGAATGTTGCAGGTATAGATACCATGTTGGTAAATTGAAACATGGGGAGAAGGTGAATGAAACATTTAATGGAAACATGTGAAACATATAAAAGTTCCCCAAGAAGAATTCTAAGATGAACGTCGAGATCACACAATGCACCGATGACAGCAAGAAATAATCTCATAAGCTTGTGAAGCATTATGGGATTGCAACATTTTAGTACACTTTTTGAAACAATGTTAAATCACTATCGCAACATAATTCAGCACATGATGATGCTTTACAAATTACACGTCTTTGCTGAAACTTTACGGACTCCATGAGCTAAAATAGAAAGTGCTATTCCTTGCTATAGAATCTAAAAATCCTAAAACTACAGATGTCTAACATTCCTTTCCATCCTCCTGGTTGCAATACTTCTGGACAACTCGATTATTTTGATCTCATTGCATGAAGATAGTGGTAGGGCCCCTGCAACCAAACTAGCTGTAATTCACAATCATGGGCTGAAAAAAAGGAAGGTAAAGTATATAAAGCATTAGCTAGTCATCTTGGAATAAATAAACACTAATATGAGAACAAATGACAGGAGGTCAACAAGCAAAATGTAAATTACTAGCTCTAATCCACTGCTTCTGATCATCAACTAGGATAGAAAGAAACCCGGATCTTGAAAACTAAAAAAACTGATCTAAACATATTTATCCGCATCTTTGTTCATGTGTGTTGCCTCTGCAAAAATCATAAACACAACAGATCGAATTCAGGTTTCAGAATTCTGCCCATTAGTGAAACAGTAAACTATGTAAGCAGTAAAAGCAACAATAATCACACATGTAGCTTATATCATTTTAAAACTTTAGTAAGTATCTGCTATGGAAGAGAATGTACAATGCAACAACTTAAATTATAAATATGCAAAAAAAGAAGGCATGCAAAGTAGCTATTTTGGATGTGAAAAAATGCACAAAATTCTACAACAACCACCATCTAAGAGACATCACAAGAAACAAGATGAGGTTGCCTAGTGTTTTCTAGCCCATGGCCATATTGCTCGCCACCAAATAATGAGATTTGGCCAAGGGATTACCAAAAAAACCCGTCAAGGCTACAAGAAGCCATGTATAGGAGAAAAAAAAGCTTCTTGAACACCTCATGCATTACTTTGGGATTGGATAAACAACACACGTGTACAGCTACACAAAACTAGCAGTCTCAGACCCAAAATATAGAGCATATGAATGCAGATTGTAATGGTTGCTCGTCTGTGAAATACCTAAAATTCAGAGCGCTATAGACTAGTGAATATTTTTCCCTAAATCAAAGCACATAACACATGGTACATCATAAGCTAGGTAAAATACAGTAGTCACAGATACAAATGCATAGACTACATAATACAGTAATAAAAAGACTCGACTAGGAGGAGAGACGTCCCCCTGATTTTTGCCTTAAGAACATTGTGCCCGAACCGCTTCTCTGGCGTGTCCAGCTGACCAGTTGCACCGTACTACATCCTGTACCAACTCATACATATTAAACTGGAACATCACATATCATGGCTCAGTTCATTGGTTTCATGGAAGGCCTAAATCATTGCTGAAACAATAAAGTTCATTAGTTCATGGGGCTCATGGAGTGCCGTAGATCACCCTGTAAATAACTGAACAAAATTCAGTTCATGGATCAACTCAAAAGTACAAAGTTGATGGCTAAGTACATAGGTTTTACAGGGAAACCTAGATCACACAACAAAAACTGACGAAATAGCATGCTATCTACATGAGATTAGCGAACGAACAACCACATATCACAACGTTTATGTCAAAATTGCAACATTCCAATATGAACAGTGTTTGAAAATGAAACCCTAAACACTACTAAATCAATCAAAATTGCCACAAAAAATCCGCACAAAATTAGTCTACGAGATGCAGGGGAGAATGAACTCACTAGATTGCCTCGCACGCTTCTTCGGATTCGCTTGAATCGCATCGCAGCAGAATCGGCCGATTAGGCCATCGCAGCAGAATCAGTCGGGTGCGCATGGCGAGCGCGTGTGCGCGCGCGTCCTCCGGCTCGCCGCCGGTGGCCTCCGCCGCTGCCTGCTCGCGGGCGGGCAGTTGCATTGCTGGGAAGCAGGAATCGCCATGCGAGAGAGGAGAGAGATGGGATGGGGTGGGAATAAATGCAACTGGCTTACGGTGGAAGAAGCAGACTGGGGCGCTCGAGGGGAAAAGGGCGGGGTGGATCACAGCCGTATAATCCTGACCGCGAGGATTGACGGCAGATATGAGCGTCCGATGACAAGATAGGGCGTCGGACGCCCTATCTGAAGCATTACCGTATCTTAATTGACTGAATGCTGGTTAATGACATCTTTCTACGGCGGATACAGGTGGTTAAACATGTACTAATAGATATGTATATCTTCCTCCCGGCATTACTTAAAAAAGAAAAGTCATATATGCTCCCCGGCATTTTTTTTTGAAAAAGAGTACTTTTCATGCATATGCAACACAGAAAAATTTAAAAATGAAGAACACAAGATGCATATGCTTGAACAAGGACTACGTGTGCAAAAATCTGAACAAAGTATTAACCAAACGGCAAAAATTAAACCAATTTCAAAACTCAACATGACCAACATCTCACAGATGGATAGATCCACACGTGGAGCTTTTCCCCTCTCAGATCTGAAATTTTTCTTTTGATAGATTTGGCACTACATGTTGAATAAGGCGCCTGTCACTGATTGAAGAGGGACGGCATTCCTTGAGCTGAAGTTGCAGAGGCAGCTCCGCTGGGAAACGGCGGTGTCGACAGAAGGGAAGAGGGCGCCGCCCGAGGGGACTGGATCAGTTGTGGGTTGATTGGGAGAGCGGGGAGATTCATGGGGAGAAACACTGACATGTTGACCATCTACTGGAAGGGGAGATGCTGCTCGTCAGCGCGGAAGGGGTGGCGCCGGAGATCCATGAGCGGCTCTTGCTCGGAGATACGGCGGGTGGGGTCTTGGGGATGGGAGAGGCGAGTCGCCGTCCGCTCAGTTCAGGGAGGAGGCGGCCCGTGACAGGAAGAGGCGGAGAATGAGAGTTGTTCCCCGTATATATATCAGTGGCAAATGCTGTTAATTTCATTCAAGTTTTGGGGGAGGTTGATAACCTGAACCACACAAGCTCGGGAAGCTCCTCTCGCCGAGCCTTTCGTTCGTAGGCCAATATCAGCTGGTTGGAGTAGCAAAAGCTCCTATAAGCTATCCCAAACAAGGCCTATATATATCATGACCAACTCACATGGTATACATTTTAATATTCCTAAAAACTAAACAGAGAGGCCTCTCCATTTAAGGCTAAATAGAGACCCTTATTGTTACATCCTTGAACTTCAAGAAGAAAGTAACGTAACCCATGAAGGTAACAATTCACAGAGATGACCGACGCCGGGCGTGAGGTGGGCGGGGACGACCGGCAGCGAGGTCGCCGCAGGCTGTGGGTGGTGGTGGAGGTGGCGGGGTTTGGGTTAGGGTTAGAGACTGGGGTTTCAAGTTTGGGGGAGGGGCTTCCATGGCCGGCGGTTGTAGAGGGATGGCCGTGGACGGCGGCCAGCCCGGTGGAGGAGGCGGGTTGCGGAGCGGCGGAGGCGAGCCAGCGAGGGCACCGGTCGCCAGGCGAAGATGGACATCCGGTGGGTGGAGTTGGCGGCGGGGGCGAGGCGGGTACTCGTAAGGAAGGACGGGGTGGAGGGGGAAGGGCGGTGGGTGGGGGGACGGCGCGGCGGCGAGTTCGCCGCCGGCCAGGGCGGTGCTTGCAGGGGTGGCGGCGGGGTGGCGTGGCAACCTCAGATCTGAGGCAGTGGTGTGGGAAAGGAGGAGAGTGGGAAGGGGAAGGGGAAGGAAAGGAGGGGAGCGCCCAGAGAGAAGGGTGTACCTGGTCGACGAGGAGCGAGGTGGCGGAAGGACGAGTCGCGAGGAAGAAGACGCTCGCGCGAGGAAGAAGACGCCAGGTTTTTTTTTCCTTGCGGGCGAACAGATAAGGCATATGGGGAGGGCTCTCGACCTATCCCTATCGGGAGAGCCCTCTCCCGATAGCCAGGTCCTTTAATATTTTAGCAGAAAAGTAGCTAGGTCACAAATACTTGGTGACGAATGAACCGCGCTTTCTTGATCACCTGATGAAATTTCTTGAGAGCAGAATGTGTCTATGAAATGTGGGTCTAATGGCAAAATTGCAAAGGGTCAATATTTGCGGTTTCAATATTGCAATTTTCTCAATGAGAAGCACTTCTTGGATAGCTTGGCTAATTATTGCCCTTATGCTTGCTAGACTAGCTACTGAGCGCGGATTTGGTCAAGCACATGTTGCGCACACATCCGTCATGTTGACAACCAAAATTGGCACTTCATCAATGACCAGAAGGATTGCAGGACCCGGCGCAAGAATCAAGACAGAAGATGACGCAAGAGACAAAGCCACGCCCAGACCGGTCTGACCGGTTTGGGGAACCGGTCAGACCGGTTACCCTGTAATCCGACTAGGACTCTTAGATTTAGGATTCTGAGGTTGTAACGAGTTGTAACTTGATTTCCTTGCGGGACAAGACCTATCCTCCCTATAAACATAAGGGGATTCGGCCGATTGAGGGCAACCCAATCGAATCTATCAAATTTACTACTTTTACCTTTACTTTTTGTATCTCTCAAACCCTAGCTTTTCCAACCCCATATGCTGTTCTTCCTTCATCTCCGCGACATCTGAAGGCGTCCTAGGTGGCCTGCCGACCCTAGGGCACCCATGATCACGTTCTCCCTGACGGATCCTTCCGGGAGGCGTTTTTAGGGTTTACCCCCGTCTTTCCTGCAGGAACCGGTCTGACCGGTTTCCCTGACCGGTCTGACCGGTCTGCGCAGGGAACCTTCGGGTTTATCGTGTTACGTGCTGCGCGTTTTAGCGCTCTCGTGTGTTGATCTAATTCTGCGTCAACATACTTTTGGCGACTCCGCTGGGAATTGGAGATCTGGTTCGTGCAGCCGATCAATCTAATTCTATCTAGATAGGTTCCAACACCGAGTTAGATCTTGAGAATGTCATCGTCGTCAAGGACGATGAACTTTCTGCCGAAGATCGCCAAGGGCTCGAGGAATACTTAAAGAAGAAAGCAGAAGAAAAATGCCTCTATTACCTCTCGCACTTCAAGAAGGACCGCAAGGGCGTGGTTTCCAAGATCAAGGAGGTAGATCAAGCTGCTACATCTTCAGCGGCTTCTCCTAAGGTACTACCTGATGACAATTCTCATGAAGTCTTTCTAAAGTACATGGAGGATAAGATGGCTGAGAATAATGTCAAATTGGTTAATTGGATGCATAACAAGTGCTTAGAATCGGAAGGCAAACAACCTATGGCTGAACAACCTGCCGCCGATCCTAGTATTTTGATTCCCAAGATTCCTATTGTGCCTGATCTTAAAACACCGATAGCAAAGCCCATAGAACCACCCATGTATGGCATGCCGTTGAATTATTTTGAAGGCCAATCTGTTACACCATCCAACCTAATACCTACTCGGCCTGCTTTGCCTCAGCCGTTCGCAACTTTTCCTAATTCGGCTGATTATGGTCGAATTAACAATGAAGTTGTGAATTCTACCCTGCAAATTTCAAATTCTGGATATTCTGTACCCCCACTAGTACAAAAATTATTTTCACAAGGCCCAGTACCTTACGAACTTTTCGGAAGGTTCGGCCAACAGGTTCAAGGACAGGTGTCGGCCAATCAATCTGGCCTGCACCAACAGGTCAGATCGGTCTCCGTAACCGGTCAGACCAGTCCTGGAGGGTCGGATGCGGCCAACCAGCTTGGGCCGCACCAACCGGTCAGACCGGTTTCTGGAACCGGTTAGACCAGTCTCGAGGGGACAGATTCGGGAAATTTGTTTCCTACTCCCGTGCAAAATGTTCAACAGTCAAATTTACAGGATAATTCATTAGAATACTTAGATAAGATATTTTTTAAGTACAAACTTGATTTGGCTTCAGCTCTTAAAGAGAATTTGGGAGTAGATGTCAGGAATAAGGCTAGGTTATACCAAAAGCCTTATGTTCCTAGATTTGATTTAGTTCCTTTCCCTACTGGTTTTAGATTTCCTGATTTTGTCAAGTTTAATGGGGAGGATTCTAGAAGCACTTTTGAGCACATAAGTCAATACATGGCACTACTAGGCGATTCTGGCTCTAGTGAGGCTTTGAAAGTGCATTTATCTTCTTTGTCTCTAACTGGTACTGCTTTCTCATGGTTTGCATCATTGACTCCTCATTCTATTACCTCATGGGAACAGTTAGAACAAAAATTTCATGATCACTTCTTTTTTGGCAATAATGAACTTAAATTATCACATCTTACATCGGTTAGGCAATCACGGGATGAAACTGTTAATGATTACATTAAACGTTTTCGTGATACTAAAAATCGTTGCTTTGGTGATAATATTGCCGAAAAGGATCTTGCTGATTTGGTTTTAAATGGTTTACGTTCTCACATTAAAGAGAAATTAGAGGGCTTTGATTTCTTTAATGTAAACCAAGTACATCAAAAAGCTTTGGTTGCTGAAAGCCGAAGCAAAGATTTAAAAGAAAGCCAAAGGACTCATCAGGTTAATATGCATAATCTTGAATGTGATTCTAATAGTTCTGATGATGAGTCTCATAATGTGTTGGCCGCTGAATTTGTATGGCCAGCATCTAATAAAGCTTTTACTTGTACATCTCTTAAGCCGGCTCATAGGAATCAGAAAGAAGAGATGAAGTTTACTTTTGATGTATCCAAATGTGATAAAATTTTTGATGAATTGCATAAGAATGGATATATCAAATGTTCTTTTACTATTCCATCATCTGAGGAGTTAAAACGGCGTGCTTATTGCAAGTTTCATAACTCTTTTTCTCATGCATCTAACGATTGCAATTTCTTTCGTCGACAGATTCAATCGGCTGTAAATGATGGACGATTGAATTTAATTGAAATGCAAGTTGATAAGCGCCCGTTTCCAGTCAACAACATGGTGGTCAATACCATGGATCTTCAGAAATCCAACATGTTGGTTCGGCCAGACAATGCCGATGCAGCAGGAGGCAAGAATGTTGTGATTGGAGAACCAAGGACGATGACGAAACATGATAAAGTGCTTGGGAGAGAAGTAGTGCTTAAGCAAACTCCTGATGGGAAGAAGACCTTGACTATTACAGTGAAGACTTCTGAGATTGGGGGCAATCAAGCTCTCAAGCGCGGGATCAAAGGCTAGATGTTCCTGCTGTCCAGGACAAACCGGTTAGACCGGTTGGCCAGACCGGTCAGACCGGTTTACCCCAGAGGCCGGTCCGAACGTTTTTGCCTAAGCGTCCCGAAGTTGGTACTTGGAAGACCAATCAGAACAAAGATCAGGGGAAAGCTTTTAGGCCGAAGGCGACCTTTGATCAAGTTATGGCCAAGCATACCCAAAATATGGCCGTTCAAAAAGATCGGCCATTAAAAAAGAGACCAAGATCGCCGCCAAGGGATACTATTGTGATGGGGCCACCAAAGCGACAGTGGGATCAAGGTCCAAGCTCATACAATGGTGCTGATCCATCTAGGCCATGGAGGCCGTTTCGACCTTCTCCTCCTCAACCGATTTGGAGAGATGCTGTGATGTATGTGCCTTACTGTCCTGCACCAAGTCTACCATGGCCTAGTATTCCTGTGCATGCCAGAATTACTACACCACAGCCTGGGCCTGTAAATTTCCAACAAAAGCTAAGGGCCATGCAGCAGCAGTACAGACCGGTTAAACCGGTTTCTCAAACCGGTCAAACCAGTTTCCAGCAACCGAAGGCCACGCAGCAGCAGCTAGAACCAGTTAAACCGGTTTCTCAAACCAGTCAAACTGATTTCCAGCACCAGCCAAGGAAGGAGCCCGCTAAGCAGGAATATCGCCCCGTTCCGAAGAAAGAAGAACCTGCACTTGTTGTTCCAAAGCCAATTGTGAAGAATGTGATTCAAATTGGCTCCATGGCGGTTAATCCTTCAATGGCTGATGGACCTAATATTATTGGCGCATCGGCCGTAAAAAAAGGTTCCATTGCCTCAGTACACGCAGCCAAAGTGGTGTCCTCCTGGTTTGACTCATTCTCAGAAGAGGAGATTGCAGCGGTTGCGTATCCAAAAGCAAAGGGAGGAAGAATCGGCTAAGAAAAGGGAGGAGTGGTTCAATGAGGTTAAGCCGATGATTCCGCCATCTGGTCAGAATTCTAAAGATGGTTCTGGTGCTCAAGATATTCAAGCTGAAGAACCAGAAAAGGCCGAGTTATCTGCAGCAAACTCGGCTGATCTGGCCGCAACCGGCCAGACCGGTGTCCTTGACCGGTCAGACCGGTTACCCCCTGTTCCAGTTCCAGCAACTGGAACCGGTCAGACCGGTCAGGAGGAACCGGTCAGACAGGTCTCGCCTGGAGAGTTGGTAGCCGATGCGTTTTCTTCTTCGGCTAGAGTCTCGATTCCGCCCACTGCTGTTTTAGATGTTTAGATGGGTGATGATGATGATGCTGTTGACTTTGAGCCTTCGCCCAGCAGGACAAATATGGAGGTCAATGTTATCTATTTGGACGCCCACTATTGCTTTGTCGGAGATGATGTGAGGGTGGCTCAAATTGATTTCGCTCCTAAAAATGCCGTGTTTCAGAAGCCCTTAGAATCGGACAACCATCTAAAAGCTCTCTATGTGAAGGGTCACATTAAAGGGAGGCCGATTTCTAGGATGCTCGTTGATGGTGGTGCTATTGTAAATCTCATGCCATACTC
>CM014270.1:39868240-39942778 GCA_004135705.1 Alloteropsis semialata
CCGAAGGCGTCCTAGGTGGCCTCCCGACCCTAGGGCATCCCTGATCACGTTCTCCCTGACGGATCCTTCCGGGAGGCGTTTTTAGGGTTTACCACCGTCTTTCCTACAGGAACCGGTCTGACCAGTTTTTCTGACCGGTCTGACCGGTCTGCGTAGGGAACCTTCGGGTTTATCGTGTTATGTGATGCGCGTTCTAGCGCTCTCGTGTGTTCACATCACATGATCATGCCAATGGCGTGCTGCTGGTGCTGTCATTGCCCGGCCCATGCAAGATATAAACAATGCTGTGTGGTCCTCTTGCCGCGCTGCAAGTGGTTGGCGTCGGCGGCTGGCCGATTCTTTCCGGGACAGTCCGTGATGGCGGATTCTGAGTTGTGCACCACCACTCCCGAGCTGATCGTGGGCACATAGCTCCACGCCGACTCAGGAGTCAGGGGACTCCAAGTCGTTCTGCAACAACCACTCCATTGCCTTCTCTGGTGAGAAACAGATGCCATACAGGCTCTACTGTTTTTATCACTCTCTTACATTAGTACACGCTCAGAAAGCGGCAGATCCTGACTATAGAAGCCCGACGAGAGGCGAATGGTAAAATCATAAAAAGTGCCAGCACTCAGCGTAGAAATACAAGTGGTAAAAGGAGCCCACTGATTTGTAAAGTTCGTCGTTTCATGAGCTACTAAAATACTAGTAACGGGTAAAAAGAAACGGCTGTGTCAGATCGTCAGAGACACCACTGCGGTCCCGGGAGGAGGAAAGCTGTACAAAAGCAAGAACCTCGGCAGCACCAGCAGATCAACCACCCATCGATTTCCGTTTGTCTCAGTCGGCATGGCGGCGGCGCTAATGGACGGCGAGCTCGGCGCTGTCGTGAAGGTCTCCGCGGCGGCGTGGGCGGCGATGTCCTACGCCCGCCTCGCCGCGGCGCGTCTCCGACCAGGCGCGCCTCGCCTGGCCGCGCTGCTGCCCGTCGTCGCGCTCCTCTGCGCGATCCCCTTCGCCTTCTCGACCACCACATTCCGAGGCACCTCGGGCTTCTTCCTCACCTGGCTCGGCTCCTTCAAGCTCTTCCTCCTCGCCGCCGGCATCGGGCCCCTCGACCCCTCCCTCCGTCTCCACCAGTTCGTGTGCTCCGCTTCCCTCCCAGTCAAGCTCTGGCAGTCAACGCCCGCCAAAGAAAAGAACCAAGGTCCCGTCCGTGGTCCCGCCAGGTTGCTCCTCTGCGGTGCCGTCATCCCGGCCATCATCTACGCGTACCAGTTCAAGAGCTCCATGAACCGGTACCAGATCCTCGCTCTGTACACGTTGCACGTCTACTTCTCGCTGGATCTTCTCCTCGCCACTGTCCACACCGTGATCCACGACCTGCTCGGCATGGAGATGGAGCCGCAGGTGGACCACCCGTACCTGGCGTCGTCGCTGCGTGACTTCTGGGGCCGGCGGTGGAACCTCATGGTGCCCTCCATCCTCCGGCCGTCGGTGTTCCGGCCCGTGCGCGCGCGGCTCGGCAACGCGGCCGGCATCCTGGCCACGTTCCTCGTGTCCGGCCTCATGCACGAGCTCATGTTCTACTACATCATGTGGAGCCCGCCCAGCGGCGAGGTGACCGCCTTCTTCCTCCTGCACGGCGCGTGCGCGGCGGCGGAGGGCTGGTGGGCGTCGCACGCGGGTTGGTGGCGCCCCCCGCGGGCGGCCGCGGTGCCACTAACGCTGGCGTTCGTGGCTGGGACGGGGTTCTGGCTGTTCTTCCCGGCCATGGTCAAGGGCGGCCTCGACGAGATGGTGCTGCAGGAGTGCCAGGGCATGGTGGTACTGATGGAACAGGCTGGCCGGCGGTTCGCCGGCGCCACGGATCTCGTCTCCGCGACCATGTGACCGGAGCAAAGGGCAAGCTTGCTGTGCGGGTGGATGTTAATTACGTCCGTCGCTCGATTTAGATCCTATGGATACCATGGTTTGGTCGGTGGAGCGCACTCAAGGACGTGCTGATAGTGATAGCGTTCCTTTCGTGAGCTGTGACTCGTTACTTTGCTTCAGATCTCAGATCCCAGATTGCTGATATGAGCGATATACTGATACGACATTAGGCTGTCCGCACTCGTCGTCCTCTAAATGCATCCTCTAAAAGGAATATCCTGTCCTGGTCATCGAGATTCCGTACTCTAAACCAACTTCTCCCGCACCCGTCATACTCCAAATCACATACTCTATCCCAACTCTACTATATTTTATCCATCTATCCCAACTACTATATCATCTCTCTTCTCACCTTTTTTTCTTTTCTTTATAAATTTTATCAAAATATATCCATCTGAGATCTTGTTTTGAAGAATTTATTGCAACGAATTTAATGGTGCAATCGGAATTTAATTTGGTTTTTTGGTTTGTGAGTTATAACATTTTTTATCTCAAAAAAACATGGGGCCCGCGTCAGTCTTTCCTCTCCCTCTCCCGCCGCGGCTGCTGTCAGCGCGCCGTACCGCGCGCGCAGTACCGCTCGCGCGCGCGGTACGGGACGTCGCGGGCGGCTTCCGGACCACCGCTGCGGCGATTTTTCATACTGCAGTATCGTTCCGTTCCACCGCTGCGGACAGCCTTAGCCAGTTTTGTTTGGCCGTACTTTTTGCGAGCATTACAAGTAACAGTAGTTTAGGGCCTCAAGAGTGTGGGCCGCACCGGCCTTAAGATTGGGCCCACAGTCAGATGAGTCCGGACCTGTTATATGTGAGGCCTTTACTCAAAAAAAAATGTTATAGTGAGGCCGAGACAACTTTCATAGGGGTGGAACCCGCTGGAACAAAAAAAAACAAAAATCAACCAATCCACCTCGATCTCGTTCGATCCGGCCGCTCCTCGCTCGCCTCCCGTGCCGCCTTCAGCAGTTCAGCCTCCGCTCGGCACCGAGGGGCTGCGGCGCAGTATCATAAAAGTTTCCGATTCAATAGTTTAAGAAATGTAGGTCGAGATACGAGTACACTCACACTATAATATTTAAAAAAATTTAATGAGTGGACAAAAATTATACCATATTCATAGTACGAGAATGATGATACCGATACAAGAAACATGGCATCGTACCACGAACCCAGCGACATAACCGCGGCCTCGTGCCCTTCTCGCCTCCTTGACAAGACCAAGCGCAGAGCACAGCGTGGTCGTTTACCTCACGAAGCACCTTAATTTATTAGCGCAAGTACATTGGTGTCGGCTAATAGGCGATCTCATGCAGTGAGCCAGTGCCATGTAATTTTGAGACTACAATCTGTATAATAGGTTGTCTTATAAGTTGTCTTATAGTCATTACTAATTTCTTAATTTGTGGATATAAGAATAATTATTTGTGAGTTGCATGACAACAACAACTTGTATAATGGTGACTGAAGGGTCTTCTAGTACTAAATTTTAGTTGAGGTGATTACTTCGCAAAACAACCACCATATTCTCTCACATCTCTCTTTCTTCCACATATAAAAAATCATACGTGTAACTGCATGAGACAACCTATAAGACCGTCGACGTATAATAATTTACTTGCCATTAGAAGTCATTTTTGAGAGTGAGATTATAGGGTCTAACTGCCGCGTGCTTATTTTGTTGAAGTGAACCACCCTTCTAAACATCATTGTCTTAAGAAAGTACTGTAGATACACATGCTGGTGTAAAACTAGCAATATTTAACTATACAAGTCATCATTGCCTTAACAACATTGATGTGAGACTTAGCGTGTTTGTTGGTGTTCAAGTAGTATTCATAACTGAAGTATGGCAATTTTAATCCATTTACGTTTTGTTGGAAAATCCTCATCACATAACATGTGCGTTAAGCCACACATGACAACTTTTCCCTCATAAGCCACTGTTTCTTGAACTGAGCCTACGCAGCCCCAAGTCGTGTCCCCACGGTACATCTAAGGCCGGTCCATGGGTACATGGGTTACAATCTACAAACCACAACTCTGTCCCATTCCAATATTAGACAAAGTAGGACAACAATTCAAATGTCAGTGACTTAGAAATACGTTAGTTTACTGAGTCCCATAGATCAAAAGGTTATTAGTACGTTCAAAGATTGATCCCAGACAAATATCCAATAGACCTTACATTCATTAAGATGGACATGATCATCATCAATCAAGCATAACCAAAAATCTTGTCTCGTCCGCACTTCCAAAGAGCACACCACTAAGGCTAACTGGCTAAGCAATCTAGACGACATGGTGGAATGGATGATACCTTAGAAATAAGCAAACCCATAACAAGCATTTTAGAATTTTAAAAGACCAATATGAACTAATGGGTTGTGCTTACATTGTTCATAGATCAAGGGTTTGTTTATTTAATGATTAATCCTTTTTTATTAAAGAAAGCTCATTAAACCATTTTGAAGATGATAATTTTTTCTTAAATCTAAAATGTCTTTTTAATTGTATTAACTAGAGATTAACTTACATAATGTACTTTTCTTTTCCATAATTATTAACTAAAACATAAAAGCCTTAGATACAACCTTATCTTTAAAGTGGAATTCAAACCGAGGGCAAGGACTTTTCATAGGGATTTATCATTTTTGAAGCATATAATACATTGAGGCGAACCTAACAAAATGGAAGTTTATTATCCTATTTAAATTCATTTATGAAAACTAAAAACTCGTATTTCCCAAAACCTTCTGCCATTTTCCCTTTGTATTTTTTCTGCTATATCAATAGAAACACACTCGTCGAGTGTTGTTCGTTCAAAAAAAAAAGTCCGAGGGGGGAAAATATCCGCCAATTCTCACGCGCCTGATCGGGGGGCGCCGAACCAGCGTTGGTTTCGGTCCCCCGTTGCGCAGCGCGACAATAAATAGGGAGGAGCCGGCCCCTCACGGTATCCATCGTATCCATGATGGTAGCCTCGCCCCAACATCCCCACGAGTCCGATATCTCACACGTGCTGAAGCGATGGGAAGACCAACGCCGCCATGAGGACGCAACGGTCTGCACTGCTACTCTACGGATCGCTTCACCAATGCCTGCATAACGTAGGCACGGGGGCTCTCAAGTCCCCGTCAATGGTGATGCTTCTCCTGTCTTGATTTAATCATGTACTAGGCGTTCTAAGTGCGAGATTAGTGATCCTGTTAATGATTTGTTCACGTTCTTCTAACATTTGGCACCAGAGCTGTCTAATTCTTGCCTAGAACCCTAGTTTTACATCTCTGTTAGTACTAATTAGCCTCTATTAATGCTATAATTAATCATGTTTAAGCGCTAATTTTTCATCTGTGATGTCATTTATGCGGTTAATTAGCCTCTGGTAGATGCAAATGCTCATGGATTAGGTTATTACTCATGTTTAAATCTCGGATAGGGCTAAAGCATCTCTGTTCTTACGGTCTTATGAAAACCTGACACAAAATCACACTCAAGTCGTCGAACCACACACTTAATGTCTCGGGCAAAGTAGAAAGGGGAATTTCATGAAACTCTAATGTTTTTTCCCCAAAACCTCGAAACCCTAGCACTGTTTCCTCCAGAAAATCCCCAAAATCATGAAACCCTAGATGTAAATCCGCGGCGCACGTACGTATTGATGTTGTAGCGGCTTCTATATGTGCACCTCCTGCTGATGCTTGTGCGCCACCGCCCCCTGTTGCGCGATGCCGCCGCTGCTGCAGTGCACCGCGTGCCGCCACTCCTCAGGTGCTGCTTCATGCGCGCCGTCGTTGGCGTGTGGCCGCCGCCGCCGGCGCCCCTCACGTTGATGCTGCACGCCGCCACCCCGTGCTGAGCGCCGCCGCAGCTGCGGCTTCCTGTGCGCTGCCGTCGATGGCGCGCCGGCCGCCGCCACTGCCGATGTCGCCGCCAGCCGCCTCTCTGTGTGTTACTCACGCGAAAAACACGGAAGTCAAAATGAACTTTAGGGTTTGGGAGGCGGTTGTGGCAGTTTTGTTTAAGGCAGGGTGTGGTTGAACCCTCACTCCATACTTTCTATCTCCATAAACCCAGGGACCTAGCACAATCATTCCTAATATAACCACACCTGCATCCGTATATATACAACAGGGGAAGTTCATCAAGGATTTTCCTGGAGGTTTATTGATTTTGCTATGCCATTGTTGCAGCACGTGGACATTTTGTTCATTGTTGTCAGATTTGCTACCAATCCATTAAATTTCTACATAACTACTATAGGTACAGAGGCACTTGAGCTGGCACAACCCTTTTTAATTGTTTTATATATGAAGACTTACCAGAGTGTTTGCATGCAAAACTGCAAGTTATTAACGTTTTCTTATTTCTTTTGCCTCGTCCAAAAGACTCTGTATCGCCAACTTTTGATTTTGACTAGAAACAGGGCGCGGCAACGCCGCGCATACATTGAATTTGGGTCAGTGTAATATTTTTTTCAGGACTTCTAGTTTAACTATGGTTAATATTTTTCTTAAAAAATTGTGGTTAATTAATATATTGATTATATGGTCTCTAACGAAAGGAATTGAGCCAACACGACATGTAAATGAATGGGTGATCAGCTCAGAGCTCAACACTGCAACTTCTCTTTTGAGTATAGGCCAGTTTGACGTGGATATCACTGGCTCACTGTTGAAGGCACATCAAAAGTCACTGTTTTCTCATGCCATTTTCCAAAAAGATTATGGCCATATTGATTTGAAAACAGGCTCCACTTATCTCGGACACACAATGCCAATCTTTGTAACAGCATGGACCATGTGCCCATGTACAAGCAAATAGTTGCAAAGTGAAAATATGGCCATATTGACATATTGTCTCCAAAAAGAAAAGACTTTGTGTTTCTCAAAATGACAATACATCTAACATCTAGAACTTATTATCCAGCATAAAAAGATACATATAGAAGATCAAGTTGTCGGTACCTATATTGATTCTGTAAAGTAATGTTGTAGCTGACAACCAAGGCTTTTAGGAAGTGTGGAAAAATAGTCCTACAATCTGTGTCCAACCAGATAATAGACAACAGACTCAAATAGTGAGTTAAAAATGAATTCAGACTTAAACTATTGAAAGAAAAATTTTACCAATATATATGTGCTAGTTCTCCAATTAATATAAGAGGTAGCAGATATTATAGATTGTCAAATTTCAGAAATGCAGCTTCAGTGTCTCAGATTGTCAATTTGATGTTGCAAGTAGCGGTAGCATATCTAATGACTTCATATGTAAATCAATATAAATGTTATAGAAATCCATTATATGAAGGACCTTTTATGCTGTTTGTTGGATCAGGATTGTTTAAGAGTGAAAAGCTATTGGCCATGCTTGCATGTGCCTCATTTCTCAACTCAACAGATTTCTTCTCAACTAATCTTGGATGAGAATCTCTACTCTCAGCCCCATTGACTCCATCGTTGACTGTATTACACTTATCATCAGGGTTTTCACCATTAGATATCCCTGGATGCAAAGACATGATATGCAACTCCTTTAGAAGGAATGCAAAGGAAATAATTTTGAAGTAGTACATTGGAAGCAGAGCATGTATGCTACGTGTAGTAAAGTATGAAATGAATTTTATAAAACGGTAAGTCAGTAACCATATCTGCTAAGGGCTATGACATTCTATCAAACCCTGATATGCAACTAATTTTCCACCTTCAGAAGCAGCTATGTGGCTCACCATTGGTCCTGCTCTGACCACCCTTGGCCGTTAGAGATTTCTCAATAGAATCCCCTGCTTCAGTGCAGGTGCTGACGAGCTCACCTGTGCCCAACACCATTGGTTCAATCAGCAGCTTGCCTTGGAGACATTTCGTCGAGCAGCTACTGAGCATCATCCATGTCAATGCCCGCTCTGCCGGCTAAGGTGCTTGCCGGCAAGTTCTGCAGAGCGGGAGGGCGCACAAGGCCACATGGGAGCAGCAGATGGCTGGCGCTTGGCCTGCTTCGTTGTGTGCACCTAGCTTGGACACCGCTGTTCTTTCTTGAGCGGCAGGCGGGCGTGGTAGGCTGGCAGCATGCATGGCCATGGTGGCGCTGCTCCTTCTCCGCGCGCGGCCAATTCATGCTCGCGACATACAGCGACGGGAACAACCCTGACCACATCGACCCTGGCAGCGACCGTTCCACTTGGGGTCTCCTTAGTGCTCGCTTGCCCGCGGCACCCAACTGGCCACGCCGATCATGGGGAGCTCTCAAGGAGGGCGACGCAGGAGTAGCGTGCAAGGGCAAAGGTCGGAGGAAGAGGTGGCTGTACTCAGTGGCGGAGCTGGAGCGTTTCCACGCCTAGGGCCACTTATCTAAACATTGGAACCATCCAAAGCACCGTCAAATTAAATTCACAAAAGCGATAGCCATGTAAGCGCGTAAAAAGCATGATTTAGATTAGATCTCAATTCTAAGTCAAATTTTATAGAAAAATTAAGAAGATTTAAACACATTCCTTCTGTAATTCTGTTTCTACATTATAGCCATCTAAATTGTTAATTAACTCCTTCTGCTTCCAGTTCCAGCCGTACTACTATCTCTGACTGACTGTGATAGTTGTTCTTGAACAACAAGGTTGCCTTGGTGTTGGTGGAATTACATGCACTGGAGACGGAGAATGAAAGGCTCTCAATGCTCTGGTCCTCGTCATTGAGTAGTTTTAGTCTACAATGGAGCATAAAAATATAATGAATCGATTTGTTTAATTCAATTCGAAGGAACTCGGAATGTTGGATTAGGAATCAAAACTGAGAACTGACCTGCTTCACTTCTTCCTCAGTTCGTCGGTGTCTATGACATCCAGCCTCCAGCACGCCGCCACACCAAGCTTCCACCTCAACGTCCCGGCGCCGGCGCTCGCTGGTCCAGCCTCCAGGCGGTGGTGCCTCCATGGCTCCGTCCTTTGCCTGTGCAGCCTTGCCTTGGCCCTTACCTGTTCGATCTAGGAGCCAGTCAGCTGGGATGTAGCTGCTGCCGCTTGCAGTGCCTGGTCGTCGGCGCGACGCTAGGGTTGACGAGATAGGGACGAGGAGGCGAGATGAGGAACGGACGGAGAGAGTCAGGAGGCCCATCGGGGCAAGCAGGTCGATTGTCGACGGTCAGGGCGAATTGCTGGGCCAGTGGGCCGCGAGTGGAGAGGTTTGCAGTCGACGATTAGGGCCACTACACCAAATTTGTTTGCTGGACATCGGGAAGAGAAAGAGAGAGTATAAAGGCTTTTTTGGGCCACGCCTGGGCCACGGCTCTAGTGGCCCTAGGCCCATATCCGCCCCTAGCTGTACTCCTCCACTTTACTCGTTCGTGGGTAGCCGTGCTCCTCCTCAATTCCTCGTTGGGCTCAGTGCCTGGCCCGTCTCGAGCGCACATCCTGGCGGTGGCAAACTTGAGAATGGCTTGCCGCCTCAAGCGCGTATCACGGCGGTAGCGCGGAGCAGATGCGGGGGTGGGGTGGTGGAGAGGTGGGAGGGGACGGCACAACTGCGGGAGGCACGCAGCGCAGCAGTTGGAGTCGTGGAGAGGCGGAGGAGACTGGCAGGTTCGCGAGGATTTGCAAGAGGTCGGATTGCGTCTTAACGGGCGAGCTACCCGCTATGACCCGCAATCGGACGATCCATGTCGAGAGCTGGCCAGATCCGACGGCTGGAGGTTTAACGGGCGACGTGGACCTGCTACCCGTTTACGGAATCACCCACGATTCGTGTCACAGAGATTGACAAAGTAGACATTTCCTTACCAGATCCAGATGCTGTAGCCAAGACCATTGAGCACATTAAGTGGTATTTTATTCTAACCCAAATAAATTGGGTATATAAATATATTGTGCCAACCTTTGCGGCGGGAGAGCAATGGCTGCTGCACAGTGCACACATAGATTCTGAACGGATGGCAGAACTGCTTGGCGATAAATTTTGCCACGAGTGTCCAGTGCATTACAACCTAACAAATAACTATGCAGCTACTTCTGTCTGGATTGCCAAGGTCTGCAGCAAGAGGCTACATGTATCCATTGCCGTGAAGACCATAAATCTCATCGCATACTACAGGTTTCTGAATTTTGCCCAAAAAACAAAAAAGTCGGCGATGAGATACAAGGTGTCCCAGGAGCTTACCCGACGATACACCGAACATACATTTAGCGGGGTTTAGCATCATCCTAGTCGCCTTTCAAATTACTTTTTACCACAATATCATCAATGTATGCCTCTATACTGTGACCAACTTGATCTTTGAGAACAATGTGCACAAAATTTTGATAAGTACAACCAGCGTTTTTAAGACCAAAGGGCATCTTTATATAGCAGTAAACACCAAAGGGGTTACAAATGCAGTTTTTTCCTCATCGTCTATGCACATGCTAATTTGATGATACCCTGAATAGGCATCGAGGAAACTGAGCAATTTGCAAGTTGAGGTTGAATCTACAATCTAATCTATTCTCGGAAGGGGATAATTGTCCTTCGGGCATGCTTTATTTAGGTCGGTGTAGTCCACGCACATCGTCCACGTCCTGTTCGGCTTCTTCACCGTGACGGGGTTGGCCAACCACTCCAGAAAAGGAACTTCTCGCACAAAGCCGGCTTTGAGCAGCCGGTTGATCTCCTCATTGATGGCGTCTTGTTTCTCTGGTGTGTATCTTCTTTGCTTCTGCTTGATTGGTCAAACTCCAGTTTGAATGCCAACCTTGTGCTCGATTACCTCCCTAGGGATCTGTTAAAGGCTGTTAAACGCCAAATTTAGGCCGTCAACTCCTGTATAAAAGCATAATTTATGAGCATCTACATAGTGGTAGGAGTTATTTACTAACGGGATCCACAAGTGTTGACGAATATTTGTATGCAGGTCACTAAACTATGGAAATGATGTGAGAACGAACCTAAGTGGCTAAACTAGCACAACTTCAGCCAATCAAGGGCCGCCGCATAGGCTTCCCACGTATCCATGGTCCCACTTGAGCCAGGAAATACACTTCCAGCCAATCACGTACAAGCATAAGGATCGAAGAGCCCATAACCGACAGCTAAAGACATCAAAACACCCGAGGCATACCCATACGCGCTTAAGGGCCCACCTGGCAGCCACTCTGCCAAAGGAGATCGGCTAAGGTGGTTTGCCAGGGTCGGTCGACCCCCTAGTTCGGCCGAACCCCTGGTGGGCCCACTCGCCTCCAGCCGCCACGTGTCCGGTCCTAAGGCAGTTTAGGGAATAATCCTTCGGAGATTCACCTCGGTTACCGCCTCTACCAGCCTATAAATATAAGGTGAGAGGGCTCAAATGAAGACACCACTTCCCACTTCAAGATCAACAACTCCCTTGAGTTGAGAGCTTCATTGCATAGGCCTAGACCTGGCTTAGCTAGTGCTAGAGTAGGGGGAGACTGAGGGTTGGTCTAGAGAGGAGTGCCAAGGTGTTGGCACTCTCCTCTCTTGCTTGTACCTCGACGGATGCTGCTACACTCCAATTAGAATAAAGTGAGTATTTAGGTATATTCTAATTAGACTAAAGTGGTATTCGTGATTCCTTTGGTTAGTTCTTACTAGGGTTGAGCCTAGCGTGTTTGAGTTAGATCTCCCTCTTGTGGGTTCATCGCTCTATCTTAGTATAGAGTGCTGTGGTGTGGCTACGGGGGTACCAGTCGTAGTTAGATCGCAGTAGTAATTGGTAGAGTAGGCGTGGTGCCTAGCTACGGGTTACACTTCATTTGCGCATCTTAGTCCATGGTTTAGTAGAGGTAGGTCGCAGGTAGTGACAACCCTGTTGGTCCCATTGTAATCCTCCACGTTCGGTTAAGTCATAGAGCCGTTAGCCGGAGGCGCCTGGGGTTCAGGGGTAAGCCGGTGCCCAAAGCAAGTAGTGAGACTTCAGAGATCTACCTCATTCATATTAGAACCTTCTATAGGGAATCCTCTGTACCTTTTGCCACACATCGGGGTGTGTCCTTGGGCTAGCTAGTATCGGTTAGTGCACACACGTTCCTTGGATTCGATAACCCTTGGAATACTCTTAGGGGAAAAGTTACAACGGTATCCATGCGCTTTCGAATTTATTCGTGATCGTTAAAATACCCAACAAGCTTGCTGGCGCCGTTGACGGGGAACGGTTGTTGTATCTATTCCATGCCTAGTCGCCCTCGTATCTTTTTATCTTTTCTTTCTTCTACCTCTACCCCCTCTACCATGGAGCAACTCTCTATTCAAACCCTCTCTGCTCCTAGGGGCGAGTTCTTAGAGCCACTACCTTCAGAACATCCAATTCTTTCGTCTGGCTATGAACTCAGTCCTGATTTACTCACACTGGTTCAGAAAGCCTCTTTCTCTGGGTTAGCTGGTGAGAACCCATACTATCATCTGCGAGAGTTCAAGTTGTTGTGTTCATGTTACACCATCACGGGCATGGCACATAACACCCTTAGGTGGAAGTTGTTTCCTTTCTCTCTTAAGGAGAATGCGAAGCGATGGTACATACATAGCGTAGGCAGTGCCAATGGCAGTTGGGATAAGTTGAGGGACAAGTTCGGTCTCGCATTCTTTCCCCAGTCCTGTGTAGTTGCTTTGCGAAGGGTCATACTCAGCTTTCAGCAGAGAGAAAAGGAACCATAGGTGCAGCATGGACTAGATTCTCACTCTTGGTGGAGTCTGGTCCTGTCCTGTCAATACCCGAGCATGTGCTCCTTGAACATTTCTACTTGGGGCTTGATGTGGAATCCACTCTATATCTTGATGTCACCACTAGAGGATCTTTTGCACACAAAACTCCTAATGAGGGAAGGGTGCTCCTAAATCTTATCGCAAGAGAACTCTCCTTCAAAAATGAGCCTAGTTCCTCTCGAGAAGAGCAACCATCAACAGATACAGATGATCTAGCAGCCGAATCCGATCTATTAACTTCCATACCTATAGATTCAGCTATAGAATCCTTTTCTGAACCACGAGCCTCAAAGGAAGAAGAAATTCAACCTTTGGCACCCCCATTTCGATTTGAGGATTGACTCTTTAACATCCATTCAAAACCTTGAGTCAGAATAGAGGCAAGCCATCGACTCCTGTCCCTCCTGACGATTCCGAGGAAGCCTCCTTCCTTAGAGAATTCGTTCGGGAGCTGGCTGCCATTATGACTCTCGAATGGTCAGAGGAGCTGGAGCTATTGTCAGAAGTTCTACGGATCAGCTCCCCTCACTTGATCATCCCGTGCGCCATAAGGGGGAATCCGATAGATGTCCTCTATAATCCCATTGTTGGTGCCAACATCATTTCCGGCGATTATGCGTTACATCTTTTGGGAGATGAGCCATTGGTCCCAACTATTGCCGTTTTCAAGACTTCCCATGGTGACATCTTGGAGGGGTTGGGATGCTATAGAACGTGTCTGTTAGACATGGGGACATTGAATCCGTCCTTGATTTTCATGTTTTCGATGTCCCGGACTTCGATCTCATGATTGGACATCCTTGATTTTCATGTTTTCAATGTCCCAGAACGTGTCTGTTAGACATGGGGAAATTGCTCGTAGATGCTCCAACTCAAGGAGAGCTGAAAGTTCAGTGCGGGAGGGATAAATTTACTGTCAAGATCGTAAGAACCAAAAACACCATGACGGATCCTCCCCTTGAATCCGAGCCAATTGAAGAGGTAAGGGGAGTACTCCCTTATGACTCTCCTGAATCCATTTTAGAAAGGGACGCTAAGGAGTTCCAATCTGATGAAGAAGAAGAGTCTGAGCCTATAGTGATGAGGATATCACCACGCTGCATACACACGAGCCGGTCTCATCACCAAGCTACAAGCCAAAACGGCGACTTGGACTGCGACTTTGGTTCGGACTCAGCTGATATGCCTGCACCAAAACGGCGATATCTCCCTCATACGGCGTCCAATGAAGGTGTTCTTGGATGCGTTGGATTCGTAACGATGAGACGCTTCTTTTGGTTCTAGCCCTAGCTCCAGAAGGCTTGTGGATCATTCTATGTGACCACGACAAAGTACTGCATCACCTGTTTTGGGCCTTTTCAGGCCTTGTATCGTGTCGGGCCTTAAGCCCATGTTTTGGGCGCCCCCCTGGTCGCCCAACCCTAGGGCAACTCATAAACTTAGTAGCCGCCGCCCTTTAGACTCGGAGTTTTCTTAGATTATTCTGTCAAGTACAGTTTTGCCGTTCATCGGTTTGTGAGACCCCAACTTCATGAGTTTAATCATACATCTGCAATTTGGTTGCATTCTTTCTTGTTCTTGCTTGTGTTCTTCGATTCGCAGGCAAGGATTAGCCTTCTTGGCGAGGTCGACCACTGGTCGATAACCCGAGGAGACGTGGTGCTGCGATTGCAGGGTTCAGGACGTGTTGTTCGGAAGCTGGATCGACGTGTGTCAAGAATCCACCAAATCGAGAGTTACCAGAACCTTTCGGAAGATCGGGAACCCTAGTTCACATCAAGTGGTAATCAGAGCTTCAGGTATACCGTCAGGTTCACCCTTACCCTAGTTAGATTTAATTTCACCTTCATCCTAGAGTCCACAAAAAAGCCAAAAAATTTTCCCCGTCCTACACTGTGTTTAGCCTTTTGCATAATTCTCTTTCAGAGTCCGTAGTGTTGAGTTTATGTCCTAGTTCGTGTCTTTGTTGCTGGTTTAGCTTGTGTCCTAGTTCATGTCTTTGTTGCTGGTTTAGTTTGTGTTTTAGTTTGGTTGTGTGATCCCACATTCCGCTGCCATCATCCCACAATCTTTCTCCCACCCGATTTCGCATCCGTTTCCGATTCGACCATCACAAACCCTAACTCGGAGGGTCTTCCTTGCAACGGGCATAACTTTTCGCTCGGAACTCCGATTGAGGCGTTCTTTTTTTTTCGGAAAGCTCTCAAGATTTTGCACATATAATTCACCCACTTCGCTGGTCACACCGATTTCAAAAAAATAAAAAACAATATCAGGAAAGGAGTCGTTTTGAGCTCCGAAGTTCCTGCACCAGTTTTTGAGAAGACTCATGATTTTCTATAGATCACATCTTACATCGGTTTGAGCTAATACTTGGTGGTGTTCCTATTCTTGTGCTCCTGGCTGAGAAAAATATCAAAAAAATAAAAGGAAAAAGAAAAAAAATTCTGATTTCTACTAGTGCTAAAAGACGAAACAGCGGGAGGCCTAGAGAGGATACACTTGCTGTTTTGGTGTGTGCAGTTGGATACTTGCTGATATTGTCTTTGTTGTTCATCATAATCATCCTTGTTCCTTGTTGACACTACTATTCTTAGAACACGAGTAGACCAGCAACTAAGGACAAGTAGCTTTGGACATTTATTGAGCATTACTATCTGTTATCGAATTGTGTTCCACTCACATATTTGGCCTTCCTATAGCTCCACATACTACTTCTGGACAGCAGGTTTTTGACCCTTGCAATCGTGGCCTATGCCTTCCAGGTGTCCTTTGCTTTGCTGGTAAGAACCTTGTAAGAGCTTGGTAAGGTGTTTCCTTTTGCTGTGTTTGATTTAGAGGCACCACTACACCTGAGTAGTACATTATTAGGGATAACCTTAATCGTTTGTTCCTGTTTTGGTGTCTACAATGGCAGGTGATGATGAAAATAACACTCCTAAGGACTTCAACGAGTGTGTTAGTCAAGGGCAACTACAAGCTACCATCGAGGAGGGGTAGAAGGTGATGACAGAGACGATCACACAGGCAATCACCACCGCGACCAGAGACCTCAAGCTCCCTTACATCATTGAGAGGTTGGACAAATGATTATCCACACTAACCGACAGGGTTATTGCGTTGGAAACTCATGGACCGACCAATGAAGATTGGGACGTGATGTATGATGCCAATGGTAACATAGATGAAGCAGCTACGCAGCAAGCACGACTACGACGGCGTCTCCGCATCAACACCACAGGTATGGGTGGTATTCATAACCGTGCTCCGGATGACCCTTATGCTAAGGTTAAATTTATTATACCTTCATTTTCGGGATATTATGATGCTGAGGGATATCTGGATTGGGAAATGACAGTAGAGCAAAAATTTAGTGCCTGAGCAACATAGAGTCAGACAAGCCACTAGTGAATCTAAGGATTTTGCTATCATTTGGTGGACTGGTTTAGTTGCAGCGGGTGTTTCACCTACTACTTGGGAAGAGCTTAAAACTGCTATGCGTGATAGATTTGTTCCCTTTCTTATCATAGAGACCTGCGTAAGAATTTAATGCGTTTAGAACAGGGAGATAAATCTATGCAGGATTATTATGGTGAGCTTCAAAAGGGTTTGATGCATTGTGGTGTAGTGGAGGGAACCGAGGATTCTATTTGTCGTTTTTACTCAGGTTTGAGGCGCGACATTCAGGACATAGTGGATTATAAGGACTTTAACACTGTCAACTAGTTGTTTCAGCATGCTATGTTTGCAGAAAAGGAATTACAGGGGCGTGTTTTGCAGAACATGAGCGTGGTCGGGAACACCTACACGCAGCCGCCAGCACCATCTTTGGGTTTGACTAAGCCTTCATCTTTCCGGGTGTCACCACCAGCAGCAAGCAAGCAACCAGCAGCATCCGAAGTGGCTGCACCACCACAACAAGCGCCTACAGATTCAGGTAAAAAGATTTTGCAGGAACCATCCAAGAGTGCCTCCTCCATTGCCTCAACGGGACGCACTGCCGGCCTTCAGTGTCACTACTGCAAGGGTTTTGGCCATGTGAAGAAAGACTGCCCAAGTCAGAGGACATACATTGTCACTGAAGATGGGTACGTCAGTACCTCTGACGTAGAACACGATGTCGCGGATGCCGTGGATGCCACCGATGGGTCTATTCTTGGTGCTGCAGATACGTCGGGCTATAGGAGCATTATTGTTTAGCGTGTACTCAGCACGCAAATTCAGCAGCCTGAGAAGATACAACGCCACAACTTGTTCCAGACTTTCTTCGTCATCAACAACCGGCGTGCACATGTGATTATTGATGGGGGAAGCTGCAACAACTTGGTGAGTTCAAATTTGGTCAAGAAGCTTGGCTTGACCACACGACCACATCCACGTCCATACTATATTCAGTGGTTCAATGATTCGGGACAAGCAAAGGTAACACAAACTTGTAGAGTTTCTTTCTCCATTGGTGCATATGCTGATTTTGTTGATTGCGATACGGTACCCATGCAAGCTTGTTCTCTTTTGTTGGGTCGTCCTTGGGAACATGATAGTGATGCTAGTATGCTACACACCATGGTAGAAGTAATACTTACACTTTTATGCATAAAGGACAGAAATTTACTTTGGTTCCTTTGACCCCCCACTGAAATTGTGCAAGCTGATAAGGAAAGAGCTGAAATTAGTAAACATGATAAAGAAATTGTTGCCAATTCTGAGAAAGAACATGCTTGTCACCCACCTACTGTTCCACCTAACAAAATTAAGTTGAAGAAAGGCGCTTTACTTGCTACTACATCCCTGGATGCTACACGTTATTTAACTAATGAGCCATGCCATACCATGATTTGTACACGTGTTGCTATTTCCACTGACCCTATACTATTTCCACTGACCCTATACATAGCGCTTGGTACCCTGCTGTACTAACCTTTTGCAGGAGCTTGATGATGGGATGGAGTCGAGGACGACTCCAATTCAAGAAGGGGGGGGATGATGAGGACATCACCACGCTGCATACACACGAGCCGGTCTCATCACCAAGCTACAAGCCGTCACCGACTTGGACTGCGACTTCCGTTCGGACTCAGCCAATATGCCTGCACCAAAACGGCGATATCTCCCTCATACGGCATCCAATGAAGGTGTTCTTAGATGCGTTGGATTCGTGACGATGAGACGCTTCTTTTGGTTCTGGTCCTAGCTCCAGAAGGTTCGTGGATCATTTTGTGTGACCACAACAAGGTGCTGCATCACCTATTTTGGGCCTTTTCAGGCCGTGTATCGTGTCGGGCCTTAAGCCCATGTTTTGGGCGCCTCCCTGGTCGCCCAACCCTAGGGCAACTCATAAACTCAGTAGCCGCCGCCGTTTAGACTCGGGTTTTGCTTAGATTATTCTTTCAAGAACAGTTTCGCCGTTCATCGGTTTGTGAGACCCCAACTTCGTGAGTTTAATCATACATCTGCAATTTGGTAGCATTCTTTCGTGTTCTTGCTTGTGTTCTTCAATTCGCAGGCAAGGATTAGCCTTCTTGGCGAGGTCGACCGCTGGTCGATAACCTGAGGAGACGTGCTGCTGCGATTGCGGGATTCAGGACGTGTTGTTCGGAAGCCGGATCGACGTGTGTCAAGTTTCCACCAAATCGAGAGCTCCAGAACCTTTCGGAAGATCGGGAATCCTAGTTTACATCATATAGACATATCCAGGTTCGAGAATCCCCCTAAACCTCCGATTGAGTTAAAATCCTTACCCGCAGGCCTTTATTGCGCTTTCCTCCAGGGCGATACTGAGTCTCCCGTGATCATTAGAGATAAGCTTTCAGATGAGGAATCCAATAGACTCATCGCCGTCCTAGAGAAACATCAAGCCACTCTTGGATACTCTCTCCAAGATCTCAAGGGAATAAGCCCAATTCTTGTACACATCTGTTTGTATTTTTAATGATCACAGATAAATCCGCAAGCGTATGGATACCGATGTAGCTTTCACCCGAGAGTATTCCAGGGTATCGAATCCACAGCGAACGTGTGTGTACTAGTTACGAGTCAAGAACGACCAAGGACAAAAGAAGTGATAAATGTGTAGAAATTAGAGAGGGTAATTTCTAGGTATTCTGGATAATCAAAGGATGGCTCAAGTCATTTACTGTATTACTTGCTTCAGGACGCCCAAGCGTCCTAGCCCGGAAAGGGATGAGAAGGGGCTAGGCAAACCAAGCAATGGTCCTACTACTCTCTAGTGCTTCTCATGTGGTGGACTACGTAGGCTGTCAGGGCTGTCACCACCTGGGCTACCACTACAAATCCGTGGCACTAGACGCACTCCAAGGTATTCAATAGACTAGACATCCATCTACTCAATTAAATATTGTCTTAGCTTTGCAAGTACTAAGACACTTATCACAGCAAGGAGCCCACAAGTAAATAAAGTAAAGCTTGAACTTAATTAAATATTAATCCAAAAATACAGAGAAAATACCCAGATGATACTCGAATCTGAGCCGCATCCGCCGAGGTACAAGAAGAGGAGAGGAGCCGACATCCTCAGCTTCTCCCGGACTCTCGCCTCACCTCTCACCTATTCTAACACTACATTGGATATTTGCCTTGAGCTTTGTTTCACTTCTTATGTGTTGAATGAGGTGGAGAAGCCCTCTATTTATAGTAGAGGAGATGCCTTGGGGATGTGGAGATCCTCCGTTGATGCTAGAGAATATTCCCGCTTCTCTTTCTCCATCGGCGCCGTCTGTCCAGCGAACCTTTCGTCGGTCGCGCAGACGAACAGGACTCCCTTGGCACCATCTGTCTAGCAAGGGACATTTTCCTGCCCGCGAATTTGCTTCCTTGGTAGGAATCCCGCCCTCCCTGTCCTGGATCCACGTGAAAGTTTCGGCAGCGAATGGGCGAGGGCCACGTGGCCCGGGACCTCCGGTCTTGCGCGAGCGCTGGACTCCGTCCGGGCCAACGGCCGTCGGCCACGTGCTCCTCCCGCGTCCCCGCATGCGCCGATGCGGGCACATCCGTGCCATGGGCCGGTCGGCCAGTGGCCTTGCGCCACGTGGCCTAGCCTTTTTCCTCCGTGCGGACGCCTGCATGTGCGGGTGCGAGGGTGCCCGTCGCTTGGCCAGGCTTTGTGCCAGCTTTGCGGCGTGCGGGCATGCGGCCTTGTGGCCGGCCTGGCCTATGGCCAGCCGCCACGTCTCCCCTACGTGCGTCACCCGGCCACTGGCCAAGGGCCCCCTGCAAGCATGCCGCACCGCTATGGGCCCCACCTGGGCCCTGCCTGTCTCATCCTGATGCTGGGCGCGGGCACTACGCCCACCTGGGTCCCGCGTAGGCCTCCGCTCGTCCCTGCATATGCCTGCAGGTTCGTATGTGCATGGGCATGCATAGCCAGGTGGGCCCGCACATGCATGCGTGCCAGCATGTGTGCTGCCTGGCTCTTGGCGCGTATTTAGATTCATTAGAAATTTTACAAAATTTACTGTAGCAAAACTAAATCAAAGATTAGGAGGACTAAACATGATCTAATTATAAAACTAATTGCATGGATAGACGGAAAATCGCGAGAGGAATCTATTAAGCCTAATTAATCCATCATTAGAGATTGTTTACTGTAGCATAATGTTGCCTAATCATAGCCTAATTAGGCTCATTAGATTCGTCTCGCGAAGTTACCCGGGTTGTGAAATAGGTTTTGTCAGTTATTCATATTTAATACTCCTAATTAGTATCCAAATATTCGAATTTACTGTAGCAAAACTAGAGTGCACATATATGTTGGCCTCGTGGGCCTTACAGGGTTGACCAGCATTTCTTTTATCTTATTTCCTTTTTAATATCTATTCTATCTTAGCCCCAAAATATAAATATATATGTATATGTATATGTATATGAAATGACAATTTTGATCATCTCGGTGAGATCTCCGTGATGGTTTATTTTAAATGGGCATTAGAGATAATTTGTGATATTGATATATTTGAATCTATCTCACACCCATGGTGTCATTTTGGGCATTTCCTGCAACACAAGTCAAAACACCAACACTTGTGGAATTTATTAGTATTAAACTCTACTACTATATTTGGTGCTTATATTCGACATGTTTTCAGCAGGAATTGACGGTCAAAAGTGGTACTTAAGGACCGTTAACAAGCTCCTCTATACTTAGCCTTTACTCGACCTCGAGTAAATTTCAAAGACTAAGGTGGAACAAGATAACTCTTTGATATGATGCAAGCATATAAAATATTCCAAGACATACCTGTACTTGTGAATTTTGAAGTGTCTATCGTGTCATCTTGGATGGTTGAGAAATGGAACGGCTTTGATTCGATTCATCTCCACTCTTCTGGTAAGTAACTTGGGTTTTTGATAGATTTTTAAAGCAAAACCTTACCTAGCTCCTTGAATGATTCTCTAGATCGCTCAATGTGTATGATTCCTTACCAAGACATTTCTTTGCCTGTCTTCATCCTACTTCTAAAAGGCTTATATGGAGCTCAAGGTAGGAGTAAAGATAAAACATACTTGTATCACATATATTGCAAAGTCAAAAACCGGATCCAAGTAGAAAACAAGTCATACAATCTGATCAAGATGTGTATGTGTGTGGTGAAGGGGAAGGTGTGTGAGAACTCCTTTTTTATGATCTCTCTCCTTTGAATTTATTTTGAGAACATGGCTATCTCTCTTTTTTTCTTCTTCTTTTTTTTCTTCTTCTTTTTTTCTTTTTTATGCTCAATGCTATTATGAGCATGTATTTTTTTCTTTCTCTTTTTTTTCTTGGACCTTCATGTGTCCAAAATATTTTTCTATAGCCCATATCTCTTTTGTAAAGGATATTTGGAGAGAGATTCATAAAACATATGGAGCATTTATTTGGTAGACCAATGAACATTGCTAACCTCCAGTGTAGAAGTTTAGCATGTGTATGTGAAGTGTACGTGATCTTGATCAAGAAAGTATGAAGAGCATCTTACAAGGGTCACAATAATTTGACAAAGCTCAATGCAATAACAAGCAGCATATGTGTAAGGTTGTCAATGTGAACAACATATGGCTTTTGTAGGAATGGAATATCATTGAGAAGCTTTTGTAAGGCTAGTGATTTTAAAATTTTGCAAGAAAAACATCCCAAGTACTTTATACAGAAAGAGCAAGATTCATCTTATCATACCAAATCTCATTTGTCAACTATTTAGATAGACATGCTTTCCTAAAGATATATGTTCACAAGTGACGGGCCAATGTGCAAGGAATAAAGAATATGCAAGCCAATCAAGGATGAGCATAGGACACATAGGAGCACAAGTTTCACTTGAGTTTAATTTTAATAATCCTCTTAAGATTATGTTAAACTCATGAATGAGAGGGAGTGAGGGATTGGCATGCAAACCATCGCATTGGACGAAGTGGAAGACGAGGTGTGCCAGAGGGCCTTGGCTTGAAAGAGTTCATTCGAGCCCCTCTATTGCCCAACCATCATGATCTTTTTCATGTCGGTCCGAGCGATGTTGTGCGGCGTAGTCGTGGGTGGTCTTGAATGTATGAACCTGGAGAAGCCCGAGAGACCCCCACACTTGATCTTGTACCTGCAGTTGTTCAAAACTAGGTGGAAACAAAATAACGACTCTTCTGGCCTTACGAACCAGGGAGTCTGATCTTTATTGGAATTCAAATTTTTTTGGTGTTTTTAGGTTATGCAATTTTTATTGATTTTTTTTTCATGGCAAACAATTCTTTCAAGGTAACTTAGAATGGAGATTAAGGGAGAAGAAATGTGCAACAAGTTTTGATACTTCCTTGCTGAAATTCCCCCAAGCTTTTATCTTGCAAGTGGATGCAAGATTTGAGTTTGAGAGTGCCAGAAGATTTGTTCACGGCTCATCTTGCTTCATCATGCAAATTTCTTCCATGTGACAAAGGGTTTTTGATGTTGGGATCCCTGCAAAAAGTTAGTGACAACAAATACCCGAAGGACAATTTGAGAAGATATCAATATTGCCATCCGGTTAGTTGTTCACATCCATGCTTAAAAACAAATTGGTCCTTGACATCATTAAGCGTAGATCCTATTCGCCATTATTTTAGAATTTATTTTCAAGTATTCTCTTTTTTTTCAAATTTTATTTTCACCATTTTCTTTTAAGCATAACTCAAACAAGGCTGAATTGCATCAACATGATCACAAGGGGGTTTTGCAGTATACTCACAGTGAACCTTTGAAAGGTGATGTACCTCTTTGTATGTTGTGCAACATTGTTGTAGTGTATCCAATGCCTTGCTTTGTCTCTAAATTGAATCAAGCTTGATGACTTACCCATTCGAATTTGAAATCTTTCGTGCAGGGCTTAGTCTATACATACAACCAATATCTATATATGCATTACTCCAAGGTTCATTAACCAAATTCGACACCATGTCAAATTCAATTAAAGCAGGCTGTTTAACCTAAGCACCATGCTTAATTTAAAAAGCCTATGAATGCATTCCAGGGATACATTCAAACCAGAGCATATGAGACTAGATAAAGGAAGCATGAGAACATGATCAAGCTATTTCCGAATGGAGATGAACATGAGTATATAAATGGTGAACTTCGGGTTACCTCCCGGAAGGGCTTTATTTAAAGTCAAAAGCATGACATTCCACTTACCTTACCAATGGCGTCGGATGATGAGTTTAGAATTGCCATCGTGGTAGCTCCTTGGCTCTTGGTGACATTAATAACGGTGACGTGGTTGCACGTGGATGGCATGTGCTCGCTAAATGTTGGGAAAGCTCCCAACAAGTAGTTGACACAAATGCAAAACACGAGCATGCAACAAACACCTTTTTTCATGAGCGCGCACAAGAACCAGGGATGCAAGGCAAGGTGAAGCCAGAAGGCAAATAGGGACTACCGAGGTGCAATGGTGCTATGGCTTTGCACACCCAGAGGTCTTAATCCCACAAAGCCTCGCGGGCCATATATATATTTTTTTGTTTTTTTATATGCAATCATGGTTGGGAAATAAATATGCCAACTGATTAAAAATGCATGAACGAAACAAATATGATGCGAGGTTAGAAATCCAAATGAAGGCAAATCAAAACATGATATGCAAAAAGTAAGAAACTCGAGGCCTGGTGTTTATCAAAGCGCAAACTGATCACCCTTTTGATCTAAATGACGTGGTGGGAGTCACTTCCATTTAACCCTATTAATCGATCTACCAACCACGTTCTGGCAATTAACCAACCCTATAGGGGCTGCATGAGTTGGACTAGGAACCCGAATAGTAGGTGATGAAAGATTTCGCCACCCACCTAGACTAGGCACAGTGCCCGAATACAGTTCAAAGCCGAAGAGCCACCCATTCAAAAACAAGGTACTTGAGCTTTTACAAAAATGATGCAAAACAAATGAATCCTTCGAATGCAAGAGATAATACCTGGTTACCTCCAGGCAGGCATTTGTTTTTTTTAAATTTTTTAATAGCAAGAAAGGATACATGAACTAGCATCATCTATAAACCAAAGATAAAATTTGGTATTAATGGAACTTGTCATGAGATATGTACAACCTCCCCCACACTTGGATTTTTGTGTCACTCGACAACAAAATCAAGTATGTGTCGGCATCCTTCAAGTTTTGTTCCATTACCAAAACTTACCATGGTATTGCAGATGATGTAGCTCTCATGTTCTTAAGCATCGTACACCCGTCGTTCTTTTTAGTTTCAACCTGTAATGGTTAGCGACAAAAAATACCCGAGGGAGGACTTAACCGAAAAACATGCTCTTACTAGTTTTTTTATGAAGCGGATGGGTAGTGACGATGAATATGGATCGATAAATATAAAAGGAATGATGTGATGGTATGGAATGGGGATACATGGGCAAACTCGGTTCGACACTAGTACAGCAACGTTCCCCAGCAACGGTGCCAGAAAGCTTGTTGGTATTTTTAACGATCACAAATCCGCAAGCGTATGGATACCGATGTAGCTTTCACCCGAGAGTATTCCAGGGTATCGAATCCACAGCGAACGTGTGTGTACTAGTGACGACCCAAGGACAAAAGAAGTGATAAATATGTAGAAGGAAGAGAGGGTACTGGATAATCAAAGGATAGCTCAAGTCATTTACTGTATTACTTGCTTCGGGACGCCCAAACGTCCTAGCCCGGAAAGGGATGAGAAGGGGGCTAGGCAAGCCAAGCAATGGTCCTACTACTCTCTAGTGCTTCTCACGCGGTGGACTACGTAGGCCGTCAGGGCTGTCACCACCTGGGGTTACCACTACAGATCCGTAGCACTAGGCGCACTCCAAGGTATTCAACAAACTAGACATCCATCTCCTCAATTAAATATTATCTTATCTTTGCAAGTACTAAGATACTTATCACAGCGAGGAGCCCACAAGTAAATAATGTAAAGCTTGAACTTAATTAAATATTAATCTAGAAATACAGAGAAAATACCCGGATGATACAAGAAGAGGAGAGGAGCCGACATCCCCGGCTTCTCCCGGACTCTCGCCTCACCTCTCACCTATTCTAACACTACATTGGATATTTGCCTTGAGCTTTGCTTCACTTTTGTGTGTTGAATGAGGGGGAGGAGCCCTCTATTTATAGTAGAGGAGGTGCCTTAGAAATGTGGAGATTCTTCCTTTGATGCTAGGGAATATTCCCCGTTCTCTTTCTCCCTTGGTGCCAGCGAACCGACGTCCCTACGTCTAGGGATGGCAAATGGTAAGCGGACGGATGAAATATCTGAATTCGTATCCGCGAAAAATGATATATGGATATTCGTATCCGCATTCGATTGCAATGTGGTAACTTAAATGGATACATTCGAATTTGAAATGAAACGTGGATATGGATGGATATCCGATTATTACCCGTATTCATTTAGCATAAGAACTTCTCTAAATCATGCAATAAACATATTATATTAATTTACTTTAAAACCAATACAAATATTGATTTAATTTACTCAAAATAATTTATTTAATTATTGTAAAATATATTTATATTATTTTATGTATTTATTATCATTTAATTTTATTTTTTAAAAATATTTGTAACAAAAAAATATTTTTAACTAATAATCTTGTGTGCATATGTTGTATTTGATGCATGCTTGTATATTTTACGATGATTTCGTTTTTTTCAAAATCATAAAATAAGCAAGTTTTTTTTTCTTATTTTATGATTTTGAAAGAACGAAATCATCATAAAATATACAAACATGCATCAAATACAACATATGCACACAAGATTATTAGTTAAATTTTTTTATAATTATTTTTAAAAAATAAAAATTAAATGATAATAAATATATAAAATAATATAATATATTTTACAATAATTAAATAAATTATTTTGAGTAAACTAAATCAATATCTGTATTGGTTTTAAAGTAAATTAATATAATATGTTTATTGAATGGTTTAGAGAAGTTCTTATGCTAAACGAATACGGATAATAATCGGATATCCATCTATATCCACGTTTTATTTCGAATTCGAAAGTATCCATTTAAGTTATCACATTGTAATCAAATGCGGATACAGATATCCATATATCATTTTTCGCGGATACGAATTCGGATATTTCATCCGTCCGCTTACCATTTGCCATCCCTAGCTGCCTGGCTGTTGGACTGAGCGAGTGCACACGAGGTGCACATGTATGTTGGCCTCGTGGGCCATACAGGGTTGACCAACATTCCTTTTATCTTATTTCCTTTTTAATATCTTTTCTATCTTAGCCCCAAAATATAAATATATATGTATATGTAAATGAAATGACAATTTTGATCATCTCGGTGAGATGTCCGTGATGGTTTATTTTAAATGGGCATTAGAGATAATTTGTGATATTGATATATTTGAGTCTACCTCACACCCATGGTGTCATTTTGGGCATTTCCGGCAACACAAGTCAAAACACCAATACTTGTGGAATTTATTAGTATTAAACCCTACCACTATGTTTGGTGCTTATATTCGACATGTTTTCAGCAGGAGTTGACGGTCAAAAGTGGTGTTTAAAGACCCTCAACAACATCGCATGCCCATAGACTCTGAAATTCCACCAACTAGGGAGGCTCAAAGGCTAAATAATGCGACGAGGAAAGTAATAAAGAAGGAGGTCCTAAAACTCTGATGAGGACATCACCAGCTCAGATACAACCATAATGACAACTTTTGATTCAAAGATAAAACAATTCTTTATAATGCTTCTATTTGATACATTTGATGAATTAATGGTGTGCCATGATGTATGTTCATTGTCATTTTCAGAAATACATTTGTGGATCAAAAAGGGTGTTAAACACACATGGAAGGCATGGAGGACCAAAAAAGTTGATTGGGGGCCAAGTCCAAGTATTCCCCACGTACTCCACCAGGCCACCACGTCATTTTTGGCCCAAGAAAAGAAAGAGATCAAAACCAACACGTTTTGGAGTTGGATTCGGACTGCAGCATTGGGCCAACTTATGACGGCCGCCACGACTTCATCCGGACTCCATTTTGGACGTTCAAGTAATCTATGGAAAGCTGATGAAGTTTATTTTCCAATAGATCCGACCTCATATCGATATCTGCTCGGAGTTGCCCGAAGTCATCCAATTAACACTGAGAGGCTTTTTGTACAGGGTGCTGCGCGCCTGGTTTTAGCCCAATGGGCTGTGTATCAAGTTGGGTCCATTATGGACGTGTCCTATAGGCCGGTCGGAGCTGGGGCTCACTATCCTACAGGCCGGTTGGAGCTTGGACTGAAATTGCGGGAAAAAAATTGGGAGCCCAGCTGAAAAAAGGAAAATAGCAAGGAAATAAAAGGCATGTGGGGCCCGCTTGTCCAAGTGGCAGTTGGGTCCACCCTAGATGTGCTATTTTATTTTTGAAAATTTGTGACGTTCAACTATTGGACTTAATGACAAAATAAAGTACGTCACCAATTGGCATTAGACTTGTTTATGATGATTTCTCGTTAGTCTTAATGACGAACATCTAATTTTGTCACTAAACTATTGTGTCTCATATAGAACGTCATAAATTTGAACACGATAGCGACGAATAGATCCAATGTCACGAGATATTTGTCATAAAAGGTGGTATTTGTTGCAGTGGTTGGAGTTCGACCCCAGCACCCTTGTGGTCGAACTCCCTACGTCATATACCCCCTTAGTCGCCACCAGAACACTTGGGTTTTGTTTAGATGTAAGTTTAGCCATTATTACTTCCTTGTAGACGCATGTGTCGGCTAGACCATCCGTTCTGCTCGATTCAGAACCCCACCTTTGTGATTTTAGATTGAGTATCATCTCCATATTTGCAATTGAGTTGCTTGTTCTACTTGTTCTTCGATTGCTTGCAGAAATTACCCTCATGGTTTGGTTGATCATGCTCCACAAGATCACGGCGACCGTTGGAGTTGGTGTATCAGTTGCTAAGGTGCAACATCCTTGGATGGTTGTAGTTGGGCCGTGAACGTCTCTCCAGTCCAAATCGAAGTTATCCATCTCTCATTGAAAGATCGGGCACAAACCCTAACGGGTTCATATCAAACTCTTACACGCTGGGATCATTTATCCTGTGCCGTATAGTGAGTGGGTTAGTCCCGTTTAGGTTGTGCCTAAGAAAGGAGGGATGACAGTTATTCCCAATGAGAATGGGGAAGTCATTGCCTAACGTCTCCCCACAAGATGGAGGATTGTATTGATTATCGAAAACTTAACAAAGCCACAAAGAAAGGTTAATCATTCTTTCTTTTTTTTCCTTGATGGATATTCCGGTTATCATCAAATTCCTATCCATCCTGATGACCAAAGCAAGACAACTTTCACATGCCCCTATGGAACTTATGCTTATCATAGAATGTCGTTTGGGTTGTGTAATGCACCTGCTTCATTCCAAAGGTGCATGATGTCTATCTTCTCAGATATGATTGAGGAAATCATGGAAGTATTCATGGACGACTTCTCTATCTATGGAAAAACTTTTGATCATTGTCTCGAGAACTGAGATAAGGTCTTGCAATGATGCCACGAGAAAGATTTTGTTCTTAATTGGGAAAAGTGCCATTTCATGGTTCACAAGGGCATTGTCTTGGAGCACCTTGTTTCTGAACGAGGGATAGAAGTGGATCGGGCTAAGATTGAAGTTATGGAAAAGCTTCCACCACCCATTAATGTTAAGGGAATCCGTAGCTTTCTAGGTCATGCTGGTTTCTATCACCATTTCATCAAAGATTTTTCTCAGATCGCTAGACCCCTCACGAGCCTTTTAGCTAATAATGCAACCTTCGACTTCACCAATGAGTGCCTCGCTGCATTTCACACCCTTAAAAAGGCACTCATCTCTGCTCCAATCATCCAACCCTCGGATTCGACTCGCCCGTTTGAGATCATGTGTGATGCTAGTGACTATGCCGTAGGGGCCGTTCTGGGCCAAACTAAGGATAAGAAGCATCATGCGATCACCTACGCTAGCAAGACTTTGATAGGAGCTCAACTTAACTATGCTACCACTGAAAAAGAGCTCCTGGTGGTTGTCTTTTCTATAGAAAAGTTTAGATCTTACTTAGTAGGAGCTAAGATCATTGTTTACACCGATCATACTGTCTTGAAATAATTGCTCACTAAGAAAGATGCTAAACCCCACCTGATTTGATGGATCCTCTTACTCCAAGAATTTGACTTAGAAATAAAAGATAAAGAGGAGTAGAGAACTCTGTTGCAGATCATTTGTCTCGTACGCATGACAGATCATTTGTCTCGTATGCATGACATGCAGGAACTACCTATAAATGACTTCCTACGAGACATGCTTCTGAAGGTCAAGGACACCTCCCCCTGGTATGCGGATATTGTTAATTTTATGGTTACAGGGTATGTGCCACCAGGAGGAAACAGGAAGAAGCTACTTTATGAGAGCAGGCTTCACTTGTGGGATGAACCGTACCTCTACAAAGTTTGCACCGACGGCTTGTTAAGAAGATGTGTACCATTAACCGAAGGTATGCAGATCATCAAGAAGTGTCATGCGGCACCCTATGTGGGACATTATTGTGTACTCCATACCCATGCAAAGATCTGGAGAAGCGGGTTCTTTTGGCCAACCATGTATGAGGATACAAAGGATTTTATCAGAAGGTGCAAAAGATGCCAGAAGCATGGAGGGATCACCGCCCGAGATGCAATGCCTCTACAAGACATTCTTCAAGTGGAACTCTTTGATGCATGGGGCATTGATTACATGGGACCTTTCCCAAAGTCCTATGATAGCGAATATATTCTTGTGGCAGTAGACTATGTCTCTAAATGGGTAGAAGCTATACCATGCCGTGCTGCCGACTCCAAACATGCTAAAAAGATGTTCCGAGAAATCATTCTTCCTTGCATTGGAGTACCAAGATTAGTGATAAGTGATGGAGGATCCCATTTCGTTCACAAGAGTTTCCCGAGATTCTTGAAGGACCTTGGAGTACAGCACAATGTAGCAACACCATACCACCCTCAAACAAGCGGTCAAGCAGAAACATCAAATAAGAAAATCAAGAACATCTTGCAAAAGACCATAGAAGAAATGGGGAGATCATGGAAGATACAACTACCCGATGCATTATGGGCATATCGTATGGCATACGAGACTCCACTCGGGATGACACCATATCAATTGGTGTATGGGAAAACATGCCACTTGCCAGTAGAGTTAGAGCATAGAGCCTATTGGGCCATCCAAAGATTCAACATGGACTTCAGAAAAGCCAGAGAGAAAAGAAAGCAACAGCTCGCTGAACTGGAATAATGGAAGGACAAAGCATACCACAATGCCAAGATTTACAAGGAAAGAACAAAAAGATGGCATGATAAGAGACTCAAGCAAAAGGAATTCCATCCAGAAGATAAGGTACTACTCTTTAATTCCAGGGTTAAGCTTTTCGGTCATGAAAAGCTTAGAAGCAAATGGGACAGGCCATTCACCATTGTTGAAGTCGCACCACATGGAGCAGTTACACTGTAAGATGATGAGAGCAACCTCTTCAAGGTAAACGGTCACCGTCTAAAAGCCTTCTTTGAACCTAATAATAGAGAGTATGATGTCATCAACTTTATTGAAGACAACCAGCCATAAAATTAACTTCCAATAACAAATGAGATAGGTAACTGTTGATGGCCCTTAGACGCGTCAATCGTGAACCGCAAGCGCACGGATCAGTTGTAGCTCTTCCCTCAAAGTACTCCCCCAAGGTTTATCAATATGTGGAACTAAAGATATAAGAAGTAATGTAACTAGCATATAAATCCTTTGCCTTGAAAGAGAGTTGAAAAACAGATCTAATCTACTAAACATCAAACACCGGAGGCAGCGAGAGAGAGTTAGAGGTAACCAATCTAGATCGCTTAGATCATGCATATGTTGTAGCTCCGAGCCAAATAGAGTGAACTAAGATAGATGTGAATCTTAATAAAAAGCATCTTTAAATCATGACATCCGGTCAAACTCCCGAAAGCCCCACTGTATACGGATCACACCCTGTCACGATGCTCCCTATCGGCGTGGGTAACTTAAGGGTACGTTTACAAGTGAACGTGTCGAACCACTTCATAGATCCGGTATGAACCCCTAGCCACCATGGCTACAAGAACACCCCAAGCAATCTATCTCGAGAATAGATTGGAGAAGAAGCAAAACCAAGAGAGAGCAAAATCATAGAAAGAGGCACTTGATGGCTAAAGATTCAGAAACACAAATAACTTCACCATGAATGATAGTACATCACAAGATCACCACCGGGATCCTACCTTGATCTTGATGATCCTAGCTCCAGAACTCCGACGTGGTCTTCCTCGCAGGGTTCCCACGTCGGCTAGGGCAAAACCCTAGACAACTAGCATGACCCTCAGCTCTCCGAAAGGTGTCCCTCTAGCTCCTCTGTTCCTCGACGTCAAATGATGAATGATGATGTGCATGGCAGGGGGCACAGGGGCTATTTATACCCTTAGAAAACCCTAGGTCGAAGGGGAGGTCGAGGCGCCGCCAGGGCGGCCTAGGCCGGCCGGCCCAGAGAGGCCCAGGCTAGCCGGCCTAGCCTCTTTCCTGGCCTCCTCATCCTCATCTTTCTCCCTAAGTCTTCTGGAAGCTTCAGTAGTTATTCCATCTATGCATGTGGGCCTTTGGACGTCGTTTGCTTCGGGATATCTTCGAGATAAGAATGGGAAGTGGATGACCTTCCAAATTCTCCAATTGATTAGCCTTGACCCCGAAGTCACTTGGCCTTATCTTGAAGCACTTGCCTTTCATACGTTCTTGGAGGACGGTTCACCAAAGATGAGCACGAACGGGGCTTGGAACATCATAGGCCGGCCGGCCTAGGCCATGTGGGGCTGGCTGGCCTACCCTCTTTTTCGGGCTTCTGGCCTTCATCTTTCACCGTGTCATCCTTAGTCACAAGCCTTGTCCATTTGTGCTCCAATTTAGCCCAGAAACCTGCATAAATAGAAATCTTCTAAAAACACATGCATATACGAAAACATTCCGATTATAGAGTATGACCAATAGTTTAGATATCAAATTCATGCCATTATTGAAGATAAACAAGGGTAAAAAGGTGTGGCTAAGGAGCGTCAACAATCCCCCCATGCTTAAACCTTTCTCGTCCTCGAGTAAGTCTTCAATAAAAATCAGCGTTGCCTTTCGGTGTCCAATCCCTGCACTTGATCATACACGAGAAAACATAATGCTCTCAAATATTTTGCATTTAATTCTTCAAGTTGTAACCAGCTCTTTCTAGTATGGAGTGTAGATATAAATTAAGTGTTCCCCACAAAGATTTTAAACATATGCTCTCTAACTTAAACGAATCTCAAAAATTAAGAAGTAAGCTCCAAAAGAATTGCTAAACCAAGATCAATAATTTAAACCTCATTGCAATTGCTCATGGAAACTCTCAGCTCATCTTGTCTCTTAAACTTGCTGAACTCTCTTCACCTCCCTTTCTCTCATGTATGTGTAAGGCTTTATCTGGAGCTATTGGAAAGGTTAGTCCTAACAAAAGATATTATAATCAAGATATCATCAAAACAAGAAATACTTCTCATGGGTTTATCGAGATTCGTCAAAAAGACCATGGAAAATAATCGATTTTGTGGAGAGGGGGAAAATGAAACACACGCTTTTTAGATAGTGGACATGTGCAAATGGCAACGGTTAATCCCGAGGCACAAATGAAGTCCTCGTTATTGGATTGCACATGGTTGGAATATTTGAGTATGGAATAGTCTTCAAAGCACTCATGGAATTAATGAAGCAAAAAGAACCAAGGATCATTTATTACTATTATTTTTCTTCTTTTCTTTTTCATCATTTTTTTCTTTTTCTTTCCTTTTTGCTCCTAAGAACTTCTAGCGATATTAGTACTTACTCAGCACCCTCCCATGCTTAAACGATTGCTCGTCCTCTAGCATAGAGTTGATGGCTAATGCTGAAGTAAGTATCCATCTTGATCTTCTTGGAAAATGGTTTGAATCTTCAAGGAGTATCTTCTCGTCGAATTTTGAAGCAATTGAAGGAGGACAGGGGGTAGGCCGGTCGGCTCAAGGTGTTTGGACCTGCCAGCCCACTCTTAGTGGACCTCCGTTTCTTCTGATTTTTCCGCTATATACTCTTTGATGCCTCCCAAATATATGTTCCTTGTATCAAGCTCTTGATTCTTTAGAATTTCCTCGAGAAAATGATCCATACTCAAATTTGGGTTGTGGTCAAGGAGGTATTTCACAAAAAGATAATTTGGGTTTAGGGTGGATATCCAGCGAAGTTTGTGAAGTTTCCGGTGTAGAAACTCACAATGCATGGATAGAAAGGCTAGCAAAAAGAAGGTACGCAAAACGGAATGGTCAGCTTCTTAGTCTCGTACTAGAGAAGATAAGTCCTGAATCAACTCACTTGAAAATAATTCTTATATTATGGTTCATCATGATATATCATTTAGGCGTTGAAAAGGTAGAGAAATTGCAAAAGGTATTAATGACAAGGCTAGCTCAATAAAATTCAACAATTAACTATCCCTTGATAAGTTTAAAAGAGAGAGCAAGAATAATAAATACGGGTATTAAATTAGCATAACCTCCACAAAAAATTGAGCCGGTATTTATATAATTTTCAGATCATGTTATGGAGAGCATTAGTCTAATCATGCATAAGCCAAGCGCAAAAAATAGACAAAGCGGCAACGATCATCATATTTCAACATGACATAAACTTTCTATCATCACTAATAATCATATCATGAAAGCATAGGTGATATATAAGGTGATCAAGGTGATGATAAAAAAAGGACACACTAACACACATGCTGAAAATAAATAAAATAGAAAATTCCTATGCACATACAAGATTGGACACACACTGAAAATAAATAAAAGAAAGGGGAAAACTCAAACTACACGTGGAAGCAATTTTATTCTTGGTCCTCTTCGTCGGTCACTCCTTTTGGCTTGGCGGATGTCTTGTGTTATGCCCTTGGTCATAGTACACTTGCGAGGCTCCTCCTTCAAATTGTTCCAGTGGCGTCAATGCTAGAAGTCCCATTTGATATGCAATCCCGGCGGTTCCGTCTTCTAGTCGGTCCGTATGCCTCTGGATGGCGTTAATGTCCTCCAAGTTTCTATCGGCATAGGCTTCAATCATTCTTGTGCTTCTTTCTGGTTGTTGGAGGTGTGCAAATTGAGCTCCATACGATGGATCCGGGAACACTCCTTGGTGTGACGGCGGTGGGTAACCATAATTGCTATATGTAGGCCGCGGTGGATATACCGGTGGTGGCACCGGCGCTCCATACCCCCATGCTTGAGCTGGTGCACTTCCCCATTGTTGCCCCCATCCTTCTGGAGGTCCTTGTCCATGTGGTGCATTTTGAAATTCAGTCGTCCAATAAGCGGAGTTAGCCGGTGGTAATTCCTCTCCCACCTCTTCTTCAACCAGTGCCGATGTTCCTTCAACGTGCCTCCCTCTTTTGTTCTTCTTAATCTTGACCAAAATCTTCTCATCACGCCAATCAATTCTTTCTCTTACAAATAATTTCAACCTTGCATCAGGGAGATAGATATTTGTATTTGCAATTTTGAAACCATTCTTCTCATTTCCCCCGATGTGGTGACCTTGCCTCATAGCTTCAATCCCATGGTCGGTACCCTTCATGTAGAACGCCGAATTTGTCTCCACTCTTGGGTTCAATGAAATTGCTATCATGGTAAGATAACAACCCGAGCCAATCTCTCTGGGGTCAGATGTTGCTTCACATACCCACCTATCGATCATCACGTAGGTAGGATCAATTGCTTGCTTCTTCATTAATGCGGCGTATAAATAATTTAACTCCACATCGGTTACTTTGGACTCTCTCATCCTCCCAAAGATTCTCTTGCTCATCCAAGAATGAAATATTTGAAGTATAACATTGCTGATATTCCTTCTTTGGCGGTTGTCATCCTTTGCTATTTTCTTCCAAAATTTATCGATCCCTCCTCCTTCAACTTCGGCTCTTTCCGGTGCATCACCCTTGAAACCAAGCAAATTTCCAATATTCTCAAAGGTGATGGACCTTTCTTCATTGTTCAACCTAAATTCGAGGCATGGTACTTCTCGCTCATCAATTCTTCTGGTCACCACTTTGATAGTCATCATCATCTCCATGGCGATTTCTCCGTGCACATGCACTGGAACACCATCGGAAAATTGCCTCCACCCGAGGTTTTCCAATAGCCCGTAAATGTCACCATAGAATCCCAACCTTTGCAGTGCATCATCATCAAAATCAGTGTTTGCACTCAACCTTCCTCTTAAATTCTTGAGCCTTGCTTCTTCTTCCTCCAACAAGATGACAAATCCATATTCTGAAATTTTTGGCTTGTACGGTGGCGGTGCGATTGATCTTGTGGAACGTCGAGGTGGAGGAGGTGGTGCGCCGGCACGCCCATGTGGTTTGGTGAACCGCACGGAGGTACTTCTTGGGTCTTGCATCCCACCAAGGAGCAGCATGTCGCTCCTCGGTGCAGGGTTGTCTTCCTCCATGCTTCGCGGTGACTCGGCAATCGAGTGACTCCGCGAAGAGCTTGCCGATGGTGCGTCGGACGCCGACGACCTTGTTTTTTTTCTGGTGATGAAGTTCATGACACTCCTCCTCATGGTGCCTTGCTGCACAAACACAAAAACCAACACACCTGGGGTTTCTCGCCGGTGGAAAAACAATATATCGAAGAGAAGAGCAAACTAGGAATTGTAGTGAATTTTTGGAGATTTTTGGGGCTGATTTTGATTCAAGAATTTTCAGAGCTTCTGTTGGTGTTCTAAGATAAAGAACTTGAAGAACAAAGACTAAAAAATGTGTGAGAGACGTACCTGTGAAAGAGGAGCACCAGGGGCTTAAAAGGGCACCAGGCTGGCCGGCCTAGGGTCCTTGGGGCCGGCCGGCTTAGGGTGTTCCCTGGCCATCTTCACGTGTCCTTGCTCCCACGTTCTCCTGAGATGAATCTTGATCATTGTCCAGCAGCTCCACTTGCTTTGCACCGCTCAATTCTTGTGAACCACATATTCTTTGCAAAAGTTGTCAATATGCACATTGTTTTCTCCAGCTTGTGTCATGCTGTTGTCCTTTGCTTCAACTCCACTCCAAATGTTGCTTTCAATCCTGCAAAAATGAGTGTACCACCATGCATGGCTGCCCCCCCTATTGCATGTGGTGATAGGTGGAGAGCACAAAAATCCTTCCAGTGATCTCAATCTTGGTCATTAGTAGTGATCATGCTCATGAACCCTTTCAAAGTATGTTTAGATGCTTAACTCCTCCTCTAGTCTTGACAAATAAAAACCAACTCAAAGCAAGCAATGAGTTTAAATAAATAATTAGAGGGAAATTTGGCCATCATAAACATTCGTAAGTCGAGAAATATTTTCCGACTACGTTTATTTTGATTGCACCGGTATCGCTCACTTCATGAATTGATAGTGAGCACTCCCAAGTTCAATCGTGGGTCATGGGTTTAGGTTCTAAATTTTGGTCAAATGAGAGAGATATTTTGAATGAAATAAAATAAACGGGGCTTAGAAAAATTCTAATTTTAGGGAAACAAAACTGAAAATTCCTAAGGTTGCGTGAGCCTAGCATGCGTCAAAGAATTTAAAGAATTAAGAACAACGCTTGGCTCTGCTCGTGTCTTTGTAATGATCAACTTGGTCGGGCCGTCTTGGAAAGGACGGTCGCCAAAGTGGGTTTGGGAATTTTGGTTTTGGGTTTCTCAAGAAAAGCAAATAAATCATGGGATGACTCAAGTCATTGGTTTAGAATAAGAAATAAAATCAAAATGACTGAGCAAATCTAAATTAAATGTTTGACCGAACGACCAATTCAACAAATGTTTATCAAGTCTTGCGTAGCAAAATTCATGACTCACTTACTCAAATGTCCTCAGGGTTGTCCTCCCAGTAGCTTATTCTTGACTCGACGAACGGGTTGTCCTCCCGGTAGCTTATTCTTGACTCGACGAACGGGTTGCCTCCTGCAAAGTGCTTTGATTGTAGTCTATAGCTAGACTTCTTCCTTTTCTTTAGTTCGGACCAACGCTCAGTGGTGGCATTGCAGTCTTCGGTACCCACTTCTCCACGATTCTTGGCTTGGGCGCAGGATTATTTTTTGGCTTAGTCATCTTTTTGGTCTTCACAGGCAGACTTTGAGCTTTTGTCTCGACGGATGCAACAACTTCTTTGGTCTCCTTCGCTTCCTTCTTCTTCAGCTCATCCTTGGTGTCACATCGGTGAGGTGGAATATATTTAACATTGATCATATTGCATACCTCGAGGCGTGGGCAAAATTTGAACTCGCTCATGGTGACATTGATGTCGAACTTGATCTCCCCCTTGCCAACATCTATGTTCACCCTTGCGGTCTTGAGGAACGGCCTTCCAAGGATGAGTGGCGACTTTGTCCCTTCTCCCATATCGAGAATCACAAAGTCAACGGGGACTAGGTGTTCTCCAATCTTCACGGGTACATCTTCGGCGATGCCTAAAGGATAGCGAACGTAGCTTCTCGTACATGGCCTTCAGCATGACGCTTACACTTGCACCAAGGTCACACAATGCCCTCTCAAACATGTATGATCCGATGGAACACGGGATGGTTGGACACCCCGGGTCCCTCTTCTTCTCGGGAGCTTGATCGGTGATACGCGCTGCATTGTTCGGTCATCTTGATGGTGCCTGGCGGCGGCATCTCGCGCTTGTTCGCAAGGATGTCTTTGAAGTAGCGAGAGTATGTTGAAACTTGTAGAGCGTCCAAGAGCGGCATATTGATGTTCAACCTGCGAACCACTTCAACAATTTTTTCAAAATGCTCATCAATTTTACCTTTATGGTAACGTGGCCTCGGAGGAAGAATCTTGGTATCTTCATCGATCATCTCAAACTCTGGCTCTTCAGTGGCTATTTCCGGTGCGGGAGTAGGCGCCTTCTCTTTTGATGTCATCTTGGGTTCAACACCTGGCTTAGCCTTCCTTGCTCCAGCCGGGTGTTTGGGATCTTCGGTCTCCTTCCCCAAGCGAGTTTGAATTTCTTTTGCCGTCTCCGGATTTTGAGGTTGCCCCGATAGTCTTCCTTCATTACTAGGTAGGCGTCTGGCTAGCTGGGTCACTTGCGTCTCTAGCGTCTTCATCATGTTGAGCACTTGATGGTTAGAGCTTTCGACCTCCGTCACCTTGCCATCAATGTTCTCCAATATCTTGTCCATAGCCTTGAACTTGGTGATGGTGTCCTTGTTGATCTTGCCTTGCTCCTCCATGAACTCCTTCAATTGTATACAAAGAGGCACCGAGTTTTGAAGGGATGAGCTTGCATTAAATTCAGGTCTACCTTGTCCGTAGCGGAAGTTGGATGGAGGAAACCAATCTCCCTTCTTCATGTACTCAAGCACTTTAGCTTCCTCCGGACAATTCTTCTGGACATGGCCATACTCTCCATAATTTTCACATGTAGACCTTGCTTCGGCTGCCTTTAAATCAATATCATGGGCTTCCTTCTTGTCCACCTCCATCTTCTCCAACCTTTTCATGAGTGAATCGATCATCCCTTCTAGTAATTCTTCACGCTCCACCTGCAAAACAGTTTTAGCAATGCCAGCGGACGGTATTGGGTGCACCATCCCGATGATGCCCACGCATCATTGTCCGCCACCTTCTTGAATAACTTGAGAGCTTGTGTCGGGGTGAGCTCAGTAATGGATCCTCCAGCTGATGCATCGATGATTGCCCTTGATGCCGTCGTGAGGCCTTGGTAGAACTTCTGGACCATATCCTCCTTTGGAAACTTGTGATGTGGCACGCCTCGGATGTAGTTGTTGAAGCGCTCATAGGCTTCTGTAATGGTCTCCGTCGGGGTTTGCGCAAAGGTAGCAATCTTGTTGCGCAAAATCTGAGTCCTGCACGACGAGTAGAACTTCGTCATGAAAGCTTTCATCAAGGTACCCCAATTTTGCACCGTCTGTCGGTAGAGAATGAAACCATTGAAGAGCTCTCCCAAGTAGAGAGAACGGAAAGAGCCTCGCTCTCACTTGATCTTGAGTTACTTCTTGCATGTCGAAGGTGCGGCATAGTTGGATGAATGCTTAAAGGTGAAGGTTGGCATCTTCTTTTCCGTTGAAGGGCGAGCTTTGCACCATACGGATGGTTGAAGTCTTGATCTCGAACGGCCCTCCAATATCACTGAGGTCTTGGATAGGCAAATCCTTGATGTCCGGGACGCATAGCTCTCCGATCGTACGTTCCACCATCTCGGGCTGTGGTGGCAACTTCCTTGGACTTGGTGGTGGAGTTTCTTGAGGTGTAGACGATGAACTTCCGGTCTTGCCTTTCGGATCTACTAATTCCAGCTTCTTAGCTTGTGCTTCGCGTCTCCTTTGCCTATAATGTTTTTCTGGATCATCCACAAAATTTTTTGGTTTGTTGGAGAGGTAGCCATCCATCTAGTGAAAGCAAAATATATAAGATATATAAAAGAAAAAGATAGAATGAAATAAAATTAAAATAAAACTAGATTAGATTGATTTTTGTGGATTAAATCTATTTTTTGATAAAAGAGAAAACAAGAGATCTAAAAGAGAGAAATCAAAAGAAAATCAAGAAAAATAAATATTTACGAAAGCTAGTCAAATCAGATCTTAATCGATAGTTCCTCGGCAACAGCGCCAGAAAAGCTTATTGACGGCCTTTAGACGCGTGAATCGTGAACCGCAAGCGCACGGATCAGTTGTAGCTTTTCCCTCAGAGTACTCCCCAAAGGTTTATTAATCCATGGAACTAAAGATATAAGAAGCAATCTAACTAGCATAGAAATCCTTTGTCTTGAAAGAGAGTTGCAAAACTAATCTAATCTACTAAACATCAAACACCGGAGGCAGCGAGAGAGAGTTAGAGATAACCAATCTAGATCGCCGATCATGCATATGTTGTAGCTCCGAGCCAAATAGAGTGAAGTAAGATAGATATGAATGTCAATAAAAAGCATCTTTAAATCACGACCTCCGGTCAAACTCTCAAAAGCCCCACCGTACATGGGATCACACCCTGTCACGATGCTCCCTGTCGGCGTGGGTAACTTAAGGGCACGTTCACAAGTGAACGGCACGTTCACAAGTGAACGTGTCGAACCACTTGGTAGATCTGGTACGAACCCCTAGCCACCATGGATACAAGAACACCCCAAGCAATCTATCTCGAGAATAGATTGGAGAAGAAGCAAAACCAAGAGAGAACGAAATCATAGTGTCCAATTTATATTCGGCAGATACTTGGTTCCTAGGGCACCCTGCTTTCTACAAAGAACGATCATAGTAGACGAATAGAGATAAACAGAGACAAGGGATTTTTATACTGGTTCGAGCCTTCGAGATCAAGTAAAAACCCTATGTTAAGTTGCTTCTTGTATTATTTCGGCGAGTACAGAGAGTACAATATGGTGTATGGAGTACCGGGTGTTGGATTGGATCCCCCCTACGTACAGGATCCCTCACTATTCATATCCGAGGAGACTTGCATTATAAGACAAAACAGACCTAAACCTATCAGGACACTATCTTCTGTCTTCGGGCTTTCCTTCCATGAATAGGCCGCCGTGTCCTGCTCAGAGTCTCTCGTCTGGAGTCGGTGGTCGGTAATCCTCGTAGTCGAGTACCCTGGTATTATGGCCACAACAGTAGCCCCCGAGCTTATCTTGTCCAGAAAAGGTTGTTGTTTTCGTTCATCGGGTCTTTTTATTCTTCGGGCATTCGTAGGATATTTAGAATATTTCTAGATGCTTTTGTCGAGAATTTGAAAAGATTGAGATCCCTGGTAAAATAACCTACATCTGGATGATGAGCTCGAAAATAATCAAGTGCCAGGGTTGTCGTGTCAGATGCCTCGAGATTTTAGACATTAAGAATCTATTATCAGGCATTTTGTAGTTGTTGAGATTTATATAATTGAAGTTTACTATTTCGAGAACTTTGTGATCGGGCACTTTGAGATCTGATGCTCGCAATCTAGTCCTTTGAGTATGAGTAATTTTTTCATCGGCTTTACTCATGATCGGGTACCTTGCAGTTAGGTACTTTGCGACTGAGTATATATATTTTTTTGTTTGGGAATTGGCTATCAGCCCCTGAGCTCTTCTTCCAGCAGTGCTGACTCTGCTCGAGATATTGGTATCCGGGAATTTGGATTTCAGGAGTTGAGAGTCCGATGTTTGGTAATCGGGGCTATTAGACCTCCAATGACCGAACGCTCTGCTTATCCTGGTTTTGACCTTCCCGAACATGCCCCAATATATTAAGCTGTCAGATTTTTTGCAACAAGCATGTTGATATGTTGTGCATATAAATGATGTGGTAGCTTTCTGCATTTACCTTTGGCTATCTAGAATGTTTATGTCATATTGGGGAATTTTTTAGCATTCGGGACTCGAGCGGTCCGCCGTACTGTGTATTCCACGCAATAGACTTTGAACATCCAGAATCGCTTAGGATTTAAAAAAAAACACACTCTATTTGTTGTTGTAGAACCATGCTAGCAGATGGCGATGTCGATGTTGAAGCCCCGAATGTGTGTTTGGGTGGATCAGCGACAGAACCCCCGAATGTAAATTCAGGTGGATGATTGAGCCTCTAATATATTCTGTTTCAAATTCTCAAAACAAAATAATTAGTACTTTACCTCAAGTATGCACATGTGGGATTATACAGAGAAAAGCATTATATAAAAAATAACATAGTAAATTGAATGTTATAGATATCAATATAACAAAATGAAGTGCCCTTCAGCTTGTTCCAGCTATTTTGGTAGTACACAGTGTTTATTTGGGGCGTTTAGCAGATGAGACTCGGACGGTCTTCCATGCGTTAGTCCCTTGAAACAAGTGCACTTGATAAATAGCTAGCTTTGCTTTGGATTAGCAACATTTGGTGATATGATATGAGTATTGTAGTAGCCCCCGACTCTCTATTTGATTAAATGGTAACCAATTAGAGAGTAGAGCAAAAGTAAACAAAAAATAAGTTTGCAAGTGGTAGCCCCTGACTCTCTATTTGGACGTTGATATCAAATAGAGAGTAGAGCAAGTATTGCAGGAAATAAAACTTGAAATAAATTATCTGATATGTCAGACATGTTGATTGCAGTAGTGTTGATCGTGACAAACGTGATCTGATTGCTAGTAACAGGTAATCTGCAAAATAATAAATTGATTCGCAAATATGATAGTTAAACCTGTAGGAACGACTAGAAAGCGACGTGAATCTGTAGCTCCCGACCATCATGTTCAGGGCAACATGTTTGGAAAATCCCCCCGAGCCTTATACTCGGGTTCGTTGAAAATAGAATGAGTACTTTTTACACTTGAGACCTAATACTGGGCATGTATTATAGGCACTCTTGTGGCAGTACTGCTGATTATTGATGAGTACTTTGATCACTTGAGGTCGAGCACTTTGCCAAGCGCAACGAGCCCTCTTTGATATTTTAGTACTTGGATCATTTGAGGTCGAACACTCCATCGAGCGCAATGGACCCTCCCATGATTTGTACTTTGATATTGATGAGTATTTGAATCATTCAAGGTCAAGCACTCCGTCGAGCACAATGGACCCTCTTATGATTTGGTACTTCGGTGTACTTTGGACTCGCTCGAGATCGAGTATTCCGTCAAATACAATGGATTCTCTTACGATCAAGCACTTTTAGAATAATAGAGCACCTTGGACCCACTCGAGATCAAGCACTCCGACGAGCACTTTGGACTCTCTTATGGTCAGACGCTTCGATTGCGCTTCGAGCTTGCTTGAGATCGAGTGCTCCGTCGAGCACAATGTACTCTCTTGCAATCAAGCGCCATAGGAAGTTGAATAGTTTGAATCTTTGAGATCCGATACTTGGACATGCAGTTCTCTGAATCAGCTCAATAGATATTGTAAATATGAATATTGAGGCTTTGAATAGCCACTGATGCTTATGCGAAAAGGCAGTTAGTAAATAATATAATAAAAATAGAGATGCCTGATCTGAGTATGTGTTCGGGTATGCGATGGAGCCCCCGAGTATAAACTTTGATAGAAAAAGGCTGTCTACACACCCGTATTAAATTTTATGCCTTATTGCGTTAACTAGACTAGATAATTTTGTTACTTAAATTTAATTTAAGTGTTTGTAATTTCACTAAGGGTGAGATGTTCGACGATCTCTTTGATGCCCGTATGTGTTAGACATAGTCGCCATCATCAAATTTAAGCAAGATTATTGCTAGTTCCACATTTATTTATCACGGATGTATAGATCAAAATATTGAATAGAATAATAGAATAATTGTGAAAGTATTGAAATATCGCTTATCTGTTTGGATGTCGGAATAGGAGTATAGGTATGCGGCCTCGTGTTCGGGATACAAAGCCCCCAGGCATTGGCCCCGTTTGGTTTTCCAGCGCTAGATACTGTTCACAACTTTGACCACTAATTAAAAGTATTAAATAAAGGTATTTTACAAAACTAACTCCAGAACCCCTGCACTAGGAACCCTGAAGAATCTAATGAGGCCTTTGACCGCATGATTAGAGGATGATTAGAGGATGGTTACTGTAGCATCACTGTAGCCAATCATCGATTAATTAGGCTCATTAGATTCGTCTCGAAAAGTTACGCTCATCCGTGAAGAGGTTTTGCAAATAGACTTCATTTAGTACTTCATGCAAGAAAGATTCCCTCCTAGCAATGCTAGATGCTAGAAAATCAAACAAGGCCATTGTCCGACGCCGATGATGCTGACTCGGACTGCCGTGATGAAAATGGTCACGGAGAACTTGCTTCTGCAGACGGTGGGACACCTTTCGTGGTCTTGTGGAAAAACATTGTGCGGCGGCAGGCTCACAACCCAGAACTCGACCATCCATGATCCACGCATGCAAATACATGCACAAATAAAAGAGTGATTACTAAATAATTAGAATTCCGTGCATGTGCGTACATACGCTTGCAACTGCAGACAAACAAGGGAAAAAGAGATTAATTGAGGGTCATGCTCATCCTTTAGATAAAATCGGTGGTAGGGTGCAACAGCTTTTGCCCTGCACGTGGATTCAGCGGTGCTTCTGCAGACAGATTTGTTTGCAGGTGATTCTTCAGGACAGAACATGGTGCAACTTTGCAGATTGATCCCGAGGAGCACAGTGTGAGTACGGACGACGGCACGACGCCCACATATGCGGCAAGATGCGTACTGCCGCCGTGCAGCGTAGTAATACAATCCCCTGCCGCCGCACAGCGTAGTAATCCTCGTGATTGGTCGGGATTTTGCTCATTCGGCAAATTGTCTTTTTGTTCAGTGTTCGCTCGGGTTCGGCGAATCATGTTCTTCCGATCAGTGTTCACTCGAGTTGGCAAAACGATCTGATCTTTGTTCGCCTGAATTGGCGAACCTACGGGTCATTGATATGATCAATCTTCACGCAAGGGCCCCTACCTGGCGTGCCTTTGTTGAAGTTATATTCGGCAGATACTTGGTTCCTAGAGCACCCTGCTTCCTGCAAAGAACAATCATAGTAGACGAATAGAGATAAATAGAGACAAGGGATTTTTATACTGGTTCGGGCCCTCGAGATCGAGTAAAAACCCTACGTCCAGTTGCTTCTTGTATTATTTCGGTGAGTACAGAGAGTACAATATGGTGTATGAGTATCGGGTGTTGGATTGGATCACCCCACATACAGGATCCCCCACTATTTATGTCCGGGGAGACTTGCATTACAAGACAAAACAGACCTAAACCTATCAGGACTCTATCTCCTATTTTCGGGCTTTCCTTCCTTGAATAGGCCGCCATGTCCTGCTCGGAATCTCTCGTCTAGAGTCGGTGGTCGGTAATCCTCGTAGTCGGGTACCCTAGTATTATGGCCACAACACATAAAAAGAGGTACTTGATCGCTAAAGATTCGGAAACACAAATAACTTCACCATGAATGATAGTACATCACAAGATCACCACCGGGATCCTACCTTGATCTTGATGATCCTAGCTCCAGAACTCCGACATGGCCTTCCTCGCAAGGTTCCCATGTCGGCTAGGGCAAAACCCTAGACAACTAGCATGACCCTCAGCTCTCTGAAAGGTGTCCCTCTAGCTCCTCTGCTCCTCGGCATCGAATGATGAATGATGATGTGCATGGCAGGGGGCACAGGGGCTATTTATACCCTAAGGAAACCCTAGGTCGAAGGGTAGGTCGAGGCGTCGCCAAGGGGGCCTAGGCCGGTCGGCCCAGAGAGGCCCAGGCCGGCCGGCCTGGCCTCTTTCCTGGCCGCCTCGTCCTCATCTTTCTCCCCAAGTCTTTTGGAAGCTTCAGTAGTTGTTCTATCTATGCATGTGGTCCTTTGTACGTTGTTTGCTTCGAGATATCTTTGAGATAAGAATGGGAAGTGTATGACCTTCCAAATTCTCCAATTGATTAGCCTTGACTCCAAAGTCACTTGACCTTATCTTGAAGCACTTGCCTTTCAAACGTTCTTGGAGGACGGTTCACCAAAGATGAGCACGAACGAGGCTTGGAACATCATAGACCAGCCGACCTAGGCCATGTGGGGCCGGCCGGCCTACCCTCTTCTTTGGGCTTCGGACCTTCATTATTTCACCGTGTCGTCCTTAGTCACAAGCCTTGTCCATTTGTGCTCCAATTTAGCCCAAAAACCTGCATAAACAGAAATCCTCCAAAAACACATGCATATACGAAAACGTCCCAGTTATAGAGTATGATCAATAGTTTAGATATCAAATTCATGCCATTATTGAAGATAAACAAGGGTAAAAAGGTGTCGCTAAAGAGCATCAACAGTAACCTTTAGTCCTCCAGTCTCTTCTTGTGTGCTTGTCTCATAACAAAAATGCAGGTAAGAAATATGTGTGGGGGGAGTCATCCGATTCCCGCGTCAATAAATAAACAGCACAGGTACAAACTCTCTCGCTCCCTTACTCTTGAGTTTGAATAAAATTTCAAATCCTATCATACAAATCAAACTCGGCTCAAGAAGAGTGTTTGGCTTGCTCTACATGTTCCTGTGGTTGACTTACATATGTTATATTCCTTGCTTCGTATCTTGATGCGTGTGAACAAAAATCTTTAGGACCTCATGCTTATCTAGATTGTTGATGATTGAGATATGGTTCATGATATGATCTTCCGCTCTTGATGTCTGAGTACATGGGAAATTTATTTAAAAACTTGAAAATCTCTTTGCAAAGCTCCTCTTTGATCATGCCAAGTCCTACCAGAGCCATTTGATATTTAACACTGAAAACCTTATACACATATGCTGCTTATCATTACATTGAGCTTTGTCAAATTGTGAGACCCTAGTGAAAATTCTTTTCGTACTCTCAAGATCAAGATTCACGTGCACCATCTATCCATCCATTCCGCAAAATGAATACTCACTTCCTATATTGGTCTCTCTCTCTCTCTCTCTAATTACTGTTACAAGAAGGGACATGGCTATCAGAAAAAATATATATATGGACATATGAAGGTACAAGTATTGAAAAAATAAGAGTTGGGCACATGAAGGCCCAAGTAAAGGAAAAGAAAGATAGCCATGGTCCCAAGAAGAGTTTATGAAAGAGAGAGATTATATAAAGAAGGAGTATTACGTTTCATCCATACACGTGCACATCTTGATCTGATTGTATGATTTGTTTTCACCCTGGATCCACATTTTGACATTGCAATATATGGAATATAAGGATGCCTTGTCATTCATACCCTATTCTGAGCTCCACATATATCCATCATTAGAAGTAGGATGAAGAAAAGGCAAGTCAATGCCTTGGTGAGGACATATACACATTGAGTGATCTGAGAGAATCAAATGAGGAGCTAAGCAAAGGTTTGTTTTGAAACTTATTTGAAAACCCCAAGTTACTTGATATGAAGGAGTGGAAGTGACTTGAATTGAAAACATTTCAACCATCAACCCTCCAAGATAGCATGATAGACACCTCAAAGTTCGCAAGCACAAGGTAAGGCTTGGAATATCTTATATGTGTGTTTCATATCTTTGGAGTCATGTTTCACCTTAGTCCTTCTTTCCTTCACTCAAGGATGAGCAAAAGCTAAGTGTGGGGGTGTTGTTGATGGCTGTTAAACGCCAAATTTAGGCCGTCAACTCCTGTATAAAAGCATAATTTATGAGCATCAACATAATGGTAGGAGTTATTTACTAACGAGTTCCACAAGTGTTGATGAATATTTGTTTGCAGGTCACTAAACTATAGAAACGATGTGAGAACGAACCTAAGTGGCTAAACTAGCACAACTTCAGCAAATCAAGGGCCGCCACATAGGCTTCCCACGGATCCATGGTCCCACTTGAGCAAGGAAACACACTTCTAGCCAATCACGTACAAGCACAAGGATCCAAGGGCCCACAACTGGCAGCTAAAGACATCAAAACACCCGAGGCACACCCATACACGCTTAAGGGCCCACCTGGTAGCCACTCTGCCAAAGGTGATCAGCTAAGGCGGTTTGCTAGGGTCGGCCTACCCCCTAGTTCGGCCGAACCCCTGGTGGGCCCGCTCGCCTCCAGCCGCCACGTGTCTGGTCCTAAGGCGGTTTAGGGAATATTCCTTCAGAGATTCGCCCCGGTTACCGCCTCTACCAGCCTATAAATATGAGGTGAGGGGACTCAAATGAGGACACCACTTCCCACTTCAAGATCAACAACTCCCATGAGTTGAGAGCTTCATTGCATAGGCCTAGAGCTGGCTTAGCTAGTGCTAGAGTAGGGGGAGAGTGAGGGTTGGTCTAGAGAGGAGTGCCAAGGTGTTGGCACTCTCCTCTCTTGCTTGTACCTCGGCGGATGCTGCTAGACTCTAATTAGAATAAAGTGAGTATTCAGATATATTCTAATTAGAATAAAGTGGTATTCATGATTCCTTTGGTTAGTTCTTACTAGGGTGTGAGCCTAGCATGTTTGAGTTAGATCTCTGTTGACGGTCCTTATAACGAAAATCCGACCGTCAATAGGCTCAGAGAACCAATACAGATCAAAGCATAACTTAGACATTTGTGTTCAAATAATGTTGTACCATACATATCTAGAATATATTTGAGTACAGGGACTACAGTGCAAAAGATGGACGAAACTGGGCACAGGCCCAGGTCGGCCGACCTGGCTAGGTCGGGCGACCTGGCCTGGACCCCAATTGAGCCCATCCTCTACACAGGTCAAGAAGCACACACAGGAATGATCATGGACGCTGAATCATGGTCGGTTCATGTCAAGGGTGAGGGATGAGCCACGTGTCACTCCCATGGATTGAAGGGCCCACACCTCAATTCAGTTGCACCCAAACGAAGTATACCCACCTGGAACCGTCATAAGGACCCACATGGCAGTCTACCAGAGAGGAGTGGGGCTGAAAGGCGGCGGTACCAGGTCGGCCGACTTGGCCAGGTAGGCCGACCTGGCCCTGCGGCCGTTTCACTCCCCCTTGACCACCAGTACTTGTAAACCGCCATCAGGAGTCCATCTGAGCCGTGCAATACTGAAGACGGTGGTCGGCCGACCTGGGCCCACCTCCAAACTGCCACAACCGCCTCTGGCCGGCTCCAACCGCCTATGTGATGCTATAAATACCTGCAAAGGGCGTCGTACTCAACACACACCAGAAGAAGAGCTCTCCTTTGCTACAAGCTTAGTCTTAGTCTTAGTAGTGATAGTGCTAGTATTAGATCTTCTGAAGGCTTCCAGAGGAGTCTTGGTAAGTTCTAGAGTTCAGCTCTTGTATCTCTTTACTTACTTGTAATACTCTGAGCTTAATGGAAATACCTTCATACTTATGCTGTATGCCTCAATTATACCTTATCTACTTAGTATATACTACTTATGTCTTGTACCTTGTTCAAGTGAAGATATGCTATGACATTGGCTCAATGTGCCTTATGGTTGCTCTATTTATTAACGTGATAGATAGAGTTGTATTTCATATTGCAAGCATGGTGTTTGGAATACGGAATACTATTGAGGGTACCGCTACCCCACGGATTAGTAGAGGTAGGTGGCAGGTGGTGACAGCCCTGTCCGTCCTTTGTAATCCTCCACTTTCGGGAGTGGGTATTAGGCCTTTATGATAAGACGTCCTACTGTCGTCCCTTGATAAGGGAACCACTAGATACCTCGATATGTCCTCTTGCATATAATCATTAAATGAGCTTGTATAGGGTATTGTAGTATATCCAAGTCCCATATGTATGATGCTAACAAATCCTTTATAAAATTTACTAATGTACTATGACTAACTAAGACTACCTTAATGATAAGCAATGAACTTCTGTGTGTCACATTACCCATTCATCTCTATATCATTTACCCCTGTTTAGATTATGGTATATTAATATTGTTGTAAGTAAATGCATTGGATGACACCTCTCTTTTACTAAACGCTTTCCCTGCGGATAAACAAATAATGATACTCTAGAATACTCCCGGGTGAAATGCTACAACGTACTTCTGTGCGCTTGCAGAATATCTGTAACGTCTAGATTTACGATGAAGTATCTCTAGTACCATCACTACTCTAAGTGGTGATGCTAAGAAATACCAACAATCTCCCTCTTGTGAGTTCATCGCTCTATCTTAGTATAGAGTGCTGTGGTGTGGCTATGGGGTACTAGTCATAGTTAGATCACAGTAGTAATCGGTAGAGCAGGCGTGGTCCCTAGCTACGGGTTACACTTCGTTTGCACTTCTTAGCCCACGGTTTAGTAGAGGTAGGCCACAAGTGGTGACAACCCTGTTTGTCCCGTTGTAATCCTCCACGTTCGGTTAAGTCGTAGAGCCGTTAGCCGGAGGCACCTGGGGTTCAGGGGTAAGCCGGTGCCCAAAGCAAGTAGTGAGACTTCAGAGATCTACCTCATTCATATTAGAACCTTCTATAGAGGATCCTCTCTACCTTTTGCACACATCGGGGTGTGTCGTTGGGCTAGCTAGTATCAGTTAGTGCACACACATTCCTTGGATTTGATAACCCTTGGAATACTCTTAGGGGAAAGCTATGACGGCATCCGTGCGCTTACGGATTTATTCATGACCGTTAAAATACCCAACAGGATCCCAGGCATGTCGGATGGTTCCCAGCGAACACATCACAATTTTCCTAGAGGAAAGCAATGAGCTCGAGTTCCTATTGCCCCCCCTCCCAACTCAGTCCCTATCAGAGTAGTCCTGTTCGGGTCATCGGGGTTGATCCGAACAGGCTTCATGCTTGGTTCGGTGGGAACCGCCACACGAAGATTTGGTTGAGCCGCATGAGGCGTTACGCCATTTGGTTGTGCAGATGTATCTTCCACCAGCACCACAGGAGTTACAGGAGATGGAGCTAGTATCTATTTGGGTATCCCATCGTCGGGGGTTTTGTCTTGGCTGCCCTCTCTTCGGCCGCTCACGACGGCTCGGGATCACACACTTCTGGAGGCGACGCCATATTACACTGCCTTATGTTGGGTACGGCTGTCGCCCCTGCGACCTCCTTGGCTTCATTGATCATGTCAAGAATTTTGAGGTTACATTTGGTAGCGCCAACCCTGTCCCTTTGAAAATAATTGGTCCCTTGGGTGTTGGGATCTTGAGCATCCCATAAGAGAAGTGTGCGACCGCCATGAATTTGTTCAAAAATGGCTGCCCCAAGATGCAGTTGCACGCATAGTCGATATCAGCCACCTCAAAGGTTAGGAACTCCGATCAAACGTTCGACCCTCCTATGAAGGTACATGCAAGTCGACCTTGCCTTTGGGGTATGCTTGCACCCGGGAACAACCCCGTAGAACGGTTGACTAGCAGGAGTCAACGCCCTCCTCGGGAAACCAAAGCCATCGTAGGTCTTGCTAAACATCAGATTCAGCGCGCTGCCATAGTCAACTAAGGTTCATCCGACCTTGTACAAGCCAATGTATGGCTTGATGATCAATGGCAACAGCGGTCCCGAGTATAGATTGATCAGGTTATCTCTGATGTCAAACGTGATCGGTACATCCGACCACCGCAGTCCTTGAGTTGATGGCTCTGCACTCCTGACCTGCCTCTCAACCAGTTTAGCCTAGGTTTTAGAGGTCAGGGTCATGCTCCCACCATATATGGTCAAGATCTCCATGTTTGGTAGGATAAGCTCTCCATCATCCTTAGCAATCTGTGTCTGGCGCATGTGTTGATCTGTCTGATTCGGCCCGACCACCAGCTTCAGCTGGTCCTCTTCCTGCCTTTGCTTTTTCTTATACACCGAGAAGTTCGCAAAACTATGCTTCTTAGATCAATGTGTCGGGCAATATATAGGGAGGTCCTCAGGCCTACCTTGCTGGCGGTATGGCGGTTTCTTTTCTGCAGCCAACACCTCCTGCCCCTCGGTTCGACGCTTCTTGTCTTTGTGCTTGTTCTTCTTGCCTTCCTTCTCCGGCTTCGGCTATTTGGGAGTTTCACGTACCCGTGCTCGGGCGTCCATCATCTTGGCGGTCTTGTCGAGGATCTTGTACAACTCAGCCACCATCTTGGGGTTCCACTTGGCATGTTCTTCTGCATTGCGCTCGTCCCGGCAGCCCTGACTGAAGGCCAAAATCACACGATCCTCGACCATGTTGGGAATAGTGTTACGAGTGCCACTGAAATGCCAGATGAAGTCCCAAAGAGTCTCATTGGTCTTCTAGATGCAGCTAAAGAGGTCTCCTTCATTCCCAGGGATTTTGTACTTGCCTTGAAAATTGGCCTCGAAAGTCTCCAAGACCTAATGCTTGCCTCAGGCAGGTTCATCAGCCAGGTCCTGACAGAAACCTACAGGGCAGTCGGTGTCGAATTTGTGGACCCGGCAGTCCACATAGGGTAGTCTGTGTGGTTGATTTGCTGAGAGACAGATCGAGGATCACAAGTTGATGGTAACACAAGACGCAAGGATTGAACAGGTTCGGGCCGTCAAGATGACGTAATATCCTACGTCCTGTGTTGGGTGTATGGATTGCTGTGTATGAAGTTCCTGAAGGATCTCCATAGTTGGGTTCTGTCGTTTTGTTTTGGAGAAGGGTCCCAAGGCACCGTATATAGTCCAGTTGCCTTGAGTTACATGTCGGCCAGAGATCATAACCTACCCGAAATACCAGGATCCGATCCTATAACGATTACAGATATCTTTCCCTAGAATTCCGGCTAGCTTATCTTGATCTTCGATCTTCTGGCGAGGCACGCCATCTCCTTCCTTGCCCCGCGCGCCGTCGTACTCATCCCGGTTTGTCCGACTGGTGGGCCTCCCGGCTGGTGGGCCACCCAGTCTGACAAGCCGGCCCAATAGCACTCGGATTGGCCCGCCCCTGCTGGTTGGGCCAATCCGCCTTCTGGGTACCCCCGGGGGTCTATCCCCGACTAGCCCCCGAGTAGTACGTGGTTTAGCGACAACTCGGCGAGGTCGTGCTCTCTGCTGAGCTTGCTGTAGTTGGAAGCAAAACCGTGTGATACTGGAGAGAAAAGAGAGCCGTCTGCAACGGATGCACCATGAGATGCGTCCGTTGGCCGTAGCCCCCGAGCCTTGAAGCGATTCCGAAGGAATCGGTCCAAGGGTTTGTAGCCTTGTTCTGATCATCGTCTTCATGGTCGCCAGACAATCAACGGATGCGCCGCGAGGTGCGTCCGTTGGCCGATAGCCCCCGAGCCTTAAGGAGATTCTGTAGGAATCGGCTCAAGGCTTATTCGAGGAGCATGTTGACATTTCCTTCTGGCGTCAATTTCGGCGGCCTGCCCCCGATCGTGAGGGCCGAAGCTCGCCGACAGTTCCCCCGGCACCAGCCCCCGAGCGTGAGGGCCAAGGCGCGCCGAGTAGTCGTCCCGGCGCCAGCCCCCGAGCGTGAGGGCTGGAGCACGCCGAGTAGTCGTCCCGGCGCCAGCCCCCGAGCGTGAGGGCTGGAGCACGCCGAGTGGTCGTCCCGGCGCCAGCCCCCGAGCGTGAGGGCCGAGCACGCCGAGTGGTCGTCCCGGCGCCAGCCCCCGAGCGTGAGGGCCGAGCACGCCGAGTGGTCGTCCCGGCGCCAGCCCCCGAGCGTGAGGGCTGAGCACGCCGAGTAGTCGTCCCGGCGCCAGCCCCCGAGCGTGAGGGCCGAGCACGCCGAGTGGTCGTCCGGCGCCAGCCCCCGAGCGTGAGGGCTGAGCACGCCGAGTGGTCGTCCCGGCGCCAGCCCCCGAGCGTGAGGGCTGAGCACGCCGAGTGGTCGTCCCGGCGCCAGCCCCCGAGCGTGAGGGCCGAGACACGCCGAGTAATCGTCCATACCCTGCAGCGAAAACACAGTGTGACGGCAGTATATCATGCAATAAAACGCAAATCCGAGAAGAAAAGTATTCAGCAATGCATGAAAACGATTCCTGCTTCCAGCTTTTTAAGTCTATTAATTTCTCCGGGTAGTTAGCCTGTTACGTTTATGCACCTGATCCTTGATAGCCATAGTCCGTAGCGCAGGGAGCTGGGCCGCATGCACACGTAGGAGCGTAGGCGTATGGAAGAGTCGAGACTTCACGGATTAAGGCGCGTGCTGCCCGAGTACTTTAGCGACTTGTATAAAAGCCTACGGAGTTGCAGTCTGGACAGACCAGGTTGTAAAAGCAGTCGAAGTGTGACCAGGGTAGTCGGCTGGAGTCACAGAGACATAGAAATCGAGATGTACGAAGGTATGCGGAAGCCGTAAAATATTTAATTGAAAATAATACTTAGCTTGATTGACAATCGAGTCGAAAAATCACATATCGTCCTTGTGTGTCGTTGTCATTACGACCGAGTCGTTGAGGCTGATCGTAAATTCGGCCTGTCGGGGCATGGAACATCGGTCGCCATGCACGCATGCGGGCGGTGTGGGGCGCCGCCGGCTATGGATATTAGCACTTGCGCAGCTTGATGATGTAATTCAACGGCGGCGGTGGGCAGAACTCGAACGGTGATGCATGCACAAGCAGCGGCACGTAAAGAGAGAGATGGATTAGAAAATAATATGAGATTTATTCATACGGGTGCAAAAATGCGATCAGGCAAAGAATATTAAAAAACAAATAAGTGTCGTGCTCATACTGTTTGATCGATTCGGTGGTGCGGTGTGACTTCTGGAGATGAAATCGGACGGGCCGTGTAGGCGATCTCCAGCTGCAGATCAAGTCGACATGGGGCCGGAGGCCGGTGCACCGACCCGGCAGTACGAAGCCGCAAGACGAGTTGTCACGCCGCGTAACGGCGCCTCGGCGACGTTCGGAGTCCTCGGCAGCGGAGAGGAAGTTGGTTCGCTGGAGATGGATCACACAGGAACCGGCGGCTCGCGAGTTCGTCGCCGCCGACGCAGAAACTTGTAGATTGATTCTGCCATCGAGCTAGTAGATTGATCTCGTCGATCAGCCCCTACCTGGCGCGCCAACTGTCGGATTTGTGGACCCGGCAGTCCACACAGGGTAGTCTGCGTGGTTGATTTGTTGAGAGACAGATCGAGGATCACAAGTTGATGGTAACACAAGGCGCAAAGGATTGAACAGGTTCGGGCCGTCAAAGATGACGTAATACCCTACGTCCTGTGTTGGGTGTATGGATTGCTGTGTATGAAGTTCCTGAAGGATCTCCATAGTTGGGTTCTGTCGTTCTGTTTTGGAGGGGGGTCCCAAGGCACCTTATATAGTCCGGTTGCCTTGAGTTACAAGTCGGCCAGAGATCATAACCTACCCGAAATACAAGGATCTGATCCTATAACGATTACAGATATCTTTCCCTAGAATTCCGGCTAGCTTATCTTGATCTCCGATCTTCTTGCGAGGCACGCCGTCTCCTTCCTTGCCCCGCGCGCCGTCGTACTCATCCCGGTTTGTCCGACTGGTGGGCCTCCCGGTTGGTGGGCCACCCAGTCTGACAAGCCAGCCTGATGGCACTCGGATTGGGCCGCCCCCTGCTGGTTGGGCCAATCCGCCTTCTGGGTACCCTTGGGGGTCTATCCCCGACAGTCGGCAGGTAGTTTGCTTTGCCGTAGTCATCGCCACCCACAACCATGGTCGAGCATATCTGTATCCACTCTCGTGGATTAATTATCCCGTCGTATTTTTCAATACTGGTTGGACGAAACTTGTCGGGCCACCGAACCAGGTCGTGGGCGTTTGCGAGGCATCCCCACGTAGCCATCCATAGGTCGGTCCTTGGTGGACTATGGCGGGAATGATAGTAGTTCTCGTGGGATCGATTTTCCCTGTTGTAGTTAAGGGTTTCTCGAGCTTCGTGACTCCTCCTATTGCGCTCCAGTTGAGGCCTGATGGTCGGTAGTACCAACCTCCAGTAACCGACTTGGACCAAGAAGGCATCTCTGCCCATGGATTGGGTGGCGGCATAGCTGCTTTAACGGGCCAAGCGTTCCTTTGCCTTGTTAGTAGCCTCTACTGCCTTCTTGACTATGGTCTCCATAGGTGTCCCAGCTGCCATGACCCCCATTGTATCAAGGAGGGTCCGGATCTGGATGTTGTCCTCCTCCACTGCTCGGAAATCACAATCGAGATTTTGTGGTGCGAGGGAAGAGGGTGCCGTCACAATACGCTCGTTCGCCGTGTTCAAGGTAGCCCTGCTACTCAACGGCGGGGGGAGGTTGCGAAGCCGTGGACTCTGCCACTTCTTCTGCTCCAGTTAGGACGTTCACACAACGATCTTATTCGGGCTCTCCACTGGATCCGTTGTACTTGAGGTCGAGCTGTGCAGTAACGTCTGCGAGCTCCTCGGGAGTCCGCTCTGTGAATAGGGTGAACAGTTTTCGATCAGATTGGGTTAGGTCCGGGTCATAGATCCCAGTAAGCTTGAGCTCGTAATCGCCCTGGTGCTCGAAAACCAAATCACCGAAGTAGATCATGGTTGATGGCACGTGGTGGCATGGAGTGTAGATGGATGAGGCGGAAATCGAGCTTCTGATGGCTTCAGATTTGATGGAGCTCCGGATCGGGGAAGTTGATGGAGTCGTCGAATCTAGAAACCAAACTCGATTGATGATCGACATGATCAGATCTTCACGCAAGGGCCCCTACCTGGCGCATCTCGGTTGGTGTTTTAGACTGGCAGATATTTGGTTCCTTAGGCACCCTGCTTCTTCGTGTAGATTGATCACAGTCGGCGAGATTAGACATGTGATTTTATACTGATTTGGGCCCTCGAGATCGAATAAAAACCCTACGTCCAGTTGTTGCTTGTATTGCTTCGACGAGTACATAACAATGGCGTATCAAGTACCCTCTGGTGGATTGGTCTAAGTTGGAATACCCTCAACGCACAGGACCTCTCATTATATACTCTGGAGACTTGGCTTACAAGATACAAATAAGACCTAAATAGACTAGGACTCTATGTCTATCTCCTGATCGGGTCTTTCCTTCCTTGAATAGGTTTCCATGTCCTGCTCGGAGTCTTCTGGTCCCTGGAGTCCATGGTTGGTAATCCTCGTGGTCGGGTACCCTGGTATTATGGCCCCAACATAAATATTCAAATGAAGATATCTCACATCCAAAAGTACACCATTATGTTGAGCCTAGATAAGGATTTAGTTTTTTTTGTTGGCCCATGGTTCACTGCATATGCAAAATTTCACATAAACTCGAGCTCAACTCAGCCTGTTAACACTATTTTTGAATTGATCACAGAATTAATATATTCAAACATTTATTTATCTAATCCATAAGTGCACAATTATGTTCTTGATAACTCATAATTGTAGAACTTTTGCAGCATTCAGGAAGTGCGTACGTTGGTGACCCACCGCCAGGGTTCGTAACCCTCTTCTCACCCTTTTTGATGTCATGGGACTAGCCGCCTGAATAGGTGGGGTTTACACTTCGTTTAGTCAAGAGAGACCGCTTGCTAGTTCGCTTGGCTTTGGTGTAGTAGAGTAGTTCCGAGGATCCTGTCTTGTCTCTTTTGTCCTCCTAGTTAGCTAGCGCTCTTTTATCCTCTTCTATTTTTGAGAGTTCTATGTGTCGCAGGTTATCACTCCTATCATTTATCTTATTGCTGCAGTAAATCTAAGTAAGTGATACACGATCCATTTTCTTTACCGATAAACTTTAACCATCATGCTTCCCTGAGGAAATTAACGATACCTTGAAGTGCTGAATAAGGTTTGGAATAATGATGAGACTAATGTATGGCATTCACGTCTTTGTGAAATTAGTCTTGGTTGTATGACACAATTAGTTAGTTTGAGTTTAATCCTAAAATTCAGCATAGTAAATGATTCTAAATGTCAAGTGCGTGCGCGCGCGCACAACCTCACAAGGCCGCAGAGGTGATGGATTTGACACCATTAGAACTATAGTACATTTGGATCTATGCGAGGCGAACATATTATGTTGGCAAAAACGGAAAGGGATACTTCACGAAGGAGATGAATCTACTAGAGTTTGCTACATGTATCTCCTAGAGAGGAAAGATGAAGCATTACACTATTTTGGGTAATATAATACTGAGGTAGAAAAACCACAAATTTTGTCTCCAAAAGATACAATTCGATGTTGTTGTGGACAAGTTTTTTCAATAAGCATACATATTTAATTACCCATTTTTGCCTTCCAAGGCTTATACACATTTGATTGTTTAATTTTTTTCATTTACAAGGTGCATGCATATTTAATTGTATGTTTTTTTTTTCCTTTTCAAGGTGTATGCGCATGGCTCTCAATGAAAACTAACATGAGTATTTAGGGGCACCAAGGTGACTAGTAATTTGTCTAAAAAGATGCTAGGTTTGCTTCTAATAGAGGGATTATCTCTGAACAGGTAGTCATTTGGTAATAACCTATTTACGCACACCGGTGACATAATGAACAGCAAAATCATTAAGATAAGATCTACTTCTGTCATCTTGGAATAAAAGGCATTCTGGGAGTAGAAACCCAGATTAATAAAGATGTGAAATGACCTTATTACTACCTCTATTTATTAGCCAAATTTGGTAATAATAACTGATTGCTGCATACACATGTACAGACTATTAAATAGGGTACAATGACTTTATTTCTTAGGAAAATTTGAATAACAAAATAACTTGTTATGATCCGCGGCCGACGTTAACCAAGCTACAGTCTTCACCAGTGAGCACCCCTATTATTTTGAAGCCTAGCCCACAAGTAGTAACTCCAGATCAACTATATAGCTGGTAATATAATCCTTTAAGGAAATATTATGTGCTTATTGATTAGCAAACCTAATCCAGTACTTACAGAGGACAGGCCTATGGACGAAGGGCTTAAGGGCATTGGTTGAAACACATCTATGTTTGTTAGCTCGTTAATGATCCGTGGCCTAAGTTAATCAAGCTACTAGAATCACAATTAGTTGTGTTCTGCAATGGGACACGGCACTGCGGGGTGCATGCTCCCTGGGATGCTTAGCTAGCGTGAATGGTGGGCGAGCGCTCATGTACGGATGGGTCTAGGTTCCCTATGTGTGTGGTGTGCTCCAATGCTCCATGATGTCTCAAAATTTAATAAGTCTAATCAGTTAATACTTTAAGCATACACTCCATACAATATATATGTAATAGGAGCAGAGGGTTACTATAGGAGATCTGATCGTTCCACCGAACTGATCTTCAATTTATGGTTTAGTTATTATTTTATATTAACAGTTCATCCATTTAAGCATGCATGTGGACAAGGCACACATTTGGTCCAAATGAAATTCATCATGTGGTCTCACACGGGCCACATATAGCACATCCCATGATATTCGAGATTCGGTGATTGGTGCGAATAAAATACTTTTGAGGCCACCAGATGGATTGGTGAGTCAGCCAAATTCAGAAGCAGTGACTTGAGGATATAGCCCTTCGATTTTCAACCCAGAGATCTATATAACTTACCTAGATCATTCATGTTGTTGAACATTAATTTACTGGAAACATTATATCTCAAATATGAGGTCGGAAGTACTTAAATAGTCCCTCCGTTACCATTTATAAGGTATATAATTTGGCACGATCTTTCATCTTATATTGTTTTGTTTATGATTATAAAATTGTGATCATGGTAGAGTATATTTGGTTACGAATCCAACTATATAAAAGTTTACATTACAAAAGTTAAAAAAAAATGTTGGCTAATCTTTTGGTCAAAGAATTTAAAATTTGAATCTTGATATGCTTAATACAAGGTAGCACTCAAAAGCAGCAGCTTAGCACAATGGAACATAGTGGCCTATATAGCAATCTTAGACCCCTATAGCACCTACAAGATGATATAGCATCCGCTATTTAAGTTCTAGTAGTAGTTCATTAGGGCATTCTCAACCCAAGACACTACCATGTAGTTTTCATAGTTGCCATGTCACATATACACTATTATAGAAACTATTCTCCCAATGTATAGTTTCTTCGAAATAAATTATTATCCAATCTCCTCTCTTCTCTCTCTTTTCTCACTCTATCCCCTTTATTTCATTTCTTGGTTCTTATGCAGACATGGTTTTTTGCATGAGAAACTATTTTCTTTTCTCATCTATTTAACTTTCTTGCCACATCACCAAATTGCTTACATGATACCCTCATTAATGCTATGGAAACCATACTACTAGCAGGGTTGGGAGATGGCCTTATTGGCACAATCTCATTAAAGTCTAACTTTTTATTTTAAATTTATGCTAAATTTTACTTATATCACAAATTTGGTTTCTAAATCCAAATTTCAATCGAGTAGACTATTTTGATGATTTTTATCATAGAAGAAAGTCATGATATATAAACGAGCACACATAGGTTTTGTAATTTTTAAAATGAAGCTCTTGAAACTTGAGACAATTCCCTATATGACACTCAACAAATGAATCGTTCTTTTTTTGGCCCCAAAATTTTTTTCATTCCCTATTTGACATCGAGTTGAACTTTCATTCCTTATTTGACACTTTCGTCCGTTCCGTCAGTTAACTTGGGTGAACAGTAACCCATGCATAGTTCCACCCTATTTTACTGAATAAAACGACATCCAAATCACCTCTAAAATTCATGAAACTTTTTGCAGTGATATAAAAGATAGAGGTGAACTCATTTTACAGAAAACACACATATATATCATTTAAAATCTTAAAACTAAAATTCACCAAAATACGCTACTTTTAAAGATTATGTGAATTTTTAGAGCATAAAAATACTTTCCAAAAATTACGTAAAAATACCCAATATTCGTACATTCTTTCTTGGATATGTGACGTGTAGGACAAACTAATTATTTCATTTTTAAAACAATGTACATGCATGCTGAAAGCATCATATATTTAAGCATGGAGAATAGAACTAGCTATACTAGTACTGCTCTTGTTATATAACTTGGAGATTTGGGTTATCATACTAGCTACATAGGTAATACTCATGGACGGTTCTCGAAGAATCTTGTAGTCTGCAATCGTTTTAGTCCCACACAAACAAAAGGCGTACATGATGCATGAACTCTGTTTCTTCTTTGTAATATAGAACTTGTCCGATTCAAAAAGAAAGAAGGCACGCAGCTATGCGAGAACCATCCAATCGATAAGAAATTCATGCAGTATAGCGTTTCCATTGTGTGAAATGAAACATGCATGATGGGCAGCTAGCTCACCTAAAATACCATCTACTGCTCTTGCATAATTCCTATCGTGTGGCAAAGCATCATTATATTTCCATGTGTGCCAGTTTCCGAAAAGAGTCCACCCATGTGCCATTATATAATATGATCGTTGAGCAATCACATGGAAATCAATGCTGCAGTTCAAGTAGCGTACCAATATGTCAACTAAAGTGGTTGAAATGGAATGTCATTTAAAAATAAATTTTGCTATCACAAATACAAGTCTCTGGGACCACAGACCCACGCAGTTCAGTTACAATATAATACTTTAATAGGATATCGAAAAACACGATATCCTATATATAAATGAAAAGAATTATATATCCGAAAGCATTCCGTGGTGAATCTAATTATGTCAATCTATTTAGCATTTTAGATATAGACGATAGAAGTTAAAATTTTGGATTGCTAGATTAACTTGTATTTGTAGCCTGAAAAGGTTATGGTAGGCCGAGTAAATTTGAGGCTCTACTTTAGCAAAGACGTCAGTCAACAAAAGTACAGTATAGCTAATCTTCAAGGAAGAGCCCATCATCGAAGGATAAATGCTTTTCCCTGTCCGTTAGGACCTCTACTGCATCTCCGCACAGCGAACTGTCCTCTGAAACGCATCAGTCTATAAATACATAGCCGGTTTCTCAGGAGGATCCCAGAGTTTCTTGCCCTAGTACTGCTCAGACTACCTAACACCCAACGAGTAGTCTTTAACCATATACAAGGCATAAATCTCAGAAACTCTTTAGAGATACACACAGAGACCACACTCGCGCACATTCGAAGATGATTGGTGAACTGGATGCTGATGCCGTTGTAGGGTACTTCAGGGGCAAGAGCATCCTGATCACCGGTTCAACTGGCTTCCTAGGAAAAGGTTCGTCTCCATGAACTCATCCGCCGGTACCAGTATACTCTTTCAGGTTGCACAGCGTGTCTGCACAATGAATAGCTAATAATTTCTTGCTTCTGTGTAGTGCTCGTGGAGAAGATACTGAGGGTTCAACCCGGTGTAAAGAAGCTCTTCCTCCTGATTCGAGCCGCCGATGATGAGTCTGCAAAGCAGAGGGTTGAGACTGAGGTGCAAATGCTTCATCTTTTTCCTTCCATCGCACATTTAAATGTTGTATCCAATATTCCAGTCTGAACTTTCCCTCCCTGACGCAAATTTGGGAATTTTACTTCTCCTTACAAGGACAGAGGAAACTCGTGGATACATCTTCGAGCAAATGCAAATTTGCTGCCGTCTCTATGCACCATTGCGCCTGTAGCCCCGCGCATATCTTATCTTAAGCAACTCATGCCACATGCGTGCACTACCCAAGTCTTGCTCACGCAAGATCAATGGGAATTTGCAAAGGAGGTAATAGCATAAGAAAGGAGTATCATACGGGTTAGCGAACATCTTTTCGAAGAAAACTTAGAACCTTGTTGAAAACGTGAGTGATCATATTATTTCCATCTCAAACTGTTTGTTGGCAAGCAATTCAGCAAAATCTTCCATCCCATTCAACTTTTATAAGGCATGTCTTTCGCCAGCAGAAGTAACATGTATGCCTATGATGAGTAGTCACCATCAATCAATCACATGATGACAATAAGATACTCTGAGAATGATGAGATCACATAATTGTTTGCTACTCATCATAGCCATACAAACCTGTGACAAAAGCTGCAGAGATCCTGTCTAGACGAAGGCAGTGACTAGTTGGAAGCTGTAGCAGTTACTAAAAACGGCTTTGAGAAATAAATAGAGCATAGCACGGATATGGAAACAAGATAGCATCATTGATGTACACGTTTGCACTCTTCTGAGTAATAGCTGAGTAGCATCCAATGCTGAATAACGCAACCAAAAAAATAAGGAACGAATCTTGCTGGACGCAAACTCTGCAGGCTAGCTTAATTCAGAAGATCCTGAACACATATTTTCTTCTAGAGAAAATTATTAGTGACAGATGCACAGAGCATAGTAACAAGACTTGTGGACTGTGGTACCATAGATGGAACTGTTTGCGTCTCCCTAACATTATAACTCTTATATGATAGTCTTTCTATATAAACTCTGTTTCGTTATTGGTAGGTGATGGGGAAGGAGATCTTTCACGCTTTGAAAGAAAAGCAAGGCAACAGGTTTGAAGATTTCATCCAAGAAAAGGTCTGCCCTTTGGCAGGAGACATCATGTATGAGAACTTGGGGCTAGCCAATGCCAAACTAAAAGTATTATCGGAAGAAATAGACATCATCGTAAATGGAGCTGCGACTACAAATTTCTATGAAAGGTCTGAAGATTTTTCTGTCCACAAATTCCTTGAGATAGCATAGGTGGAAGTATTTGGTCAGTGTTTGATTGCTGTGGCAGATATGATGTGGCTTTCGACGCCAATGTTATGGGAGCCAAGCACATATGCGGATTTGCAAAGAGGTGCAATAAACTAAAGATGCTCCTACATGTATCAACAGGTAGGAAGCAACAGTCCTATGTTCCATATGCAGCATTGTGGTCATATGCTGGCCTGAATCCATATAATCATGATTGACATACCTTGAGCAGCTTATGTAGCCGGTGAACAAAAAGGGATACTACAAGAGAAGCCATTCCTGATGGGTGAAACCCTGAGGGAAGGCGCGCACCTGGATATCGAGTCCGAATTGAATCTGATAAAAGAGACCAGGAGAGAGGTGAAGGCCAACTGTTCTTCAGAAAGGGCTGAGAAGAGAACTATGAAGGAGCTCGGTCTCAAGAGGTCAGAATCGACTCGATATATGTTTGTCCTACTGGTACACATCTCTGCTAATAGCAACATCGCAAGCCTGACATGTTTCTTGGATAACTACTTGCAAAACTAACTGAAGGGCAAGGGAGTTTGGGTGGCCAAACACCTATGTGTTCACCAAGGCGATGGGGGAGATGCTGCTGGGGCACCTGCGTGGAGATCTCCCGGTTGTCATCATCCGGCCGAGTATCATAACCAGTACCTTGAACGAGCCATTGCCTGGATGGATGGAAGGGATCAGGTGACCAAATTCACCAGTCGTTTCAGACACATGCATCCAATAGTTTCTTTGTCGATTTCTTCATGGCAGTATGTATGGAAAATGGTTATTGCCTAATTGCCTTTCGCAGGACAATCGACTCGTTTATCATCGGTTACGCGAAGCAGGCTTTGTCAATCTTCTTAGTCGATCTCGACTTGATAATGGACGTGGTGAGTTTACAGTTACAAAAAGCCGCAATAGCAATGGCGTGTTCCACATAGAACTGTTTTTAAGGGTATATATCGATCATCCAGATGATGTATGCTCATTTTCTAACAGGTTCCGGGGGACATGGTGGTGAACGCTATGATGGTGGCCATGGCAGCACACTCGGAGGAGCAGGCGCAGCACATCTACCACCTGACGTCGTCGCTGCGCAACCCGGCGCCCTACGCCGTCCTCGCGGAGTCCGGCCACCGGTACTTCCTCCACAACCCACTACGCTCCGGCAAGAACGGCGAGCCCTTGCGCCTCAGCAGGATGCGCTTCTTCCGCACCCTATCCGGGTTCCGCGCGTACATGGCCCTCAAGTTCAGGCTTCCTCTCGAGGTCATTAGTTTCTTACTCACCTCAAATTTGTATGTGATTGTGATCAATATAGATATATAATGAGGATTTGGCAAGCGAAACCAGACTGATAATCGAATGCCTTTGATTCCCCACGGCGGCACGGCCTGAACATCAGATCCTTCGAGTGCTGAACATTGCCCTGTGCGGCGCCTTCTCGCAGCACTACGATGAGCTCAGCCGCAAGTACAGATACGTCATGCATATTGCTGAGCTGTACGCGCCATATGCCTTGTTCAAAGGGTGGTAAGTATTCAACTGATTTAGTACAGGGTATTCGCTTTTTTTTTTATATATGACTCACTTGATTTGCTGGGACAACTTGAAGCTTCGATGACACGAACACGGAGAGGCTGAGGGCGGCGATGGCGAACAAGGAGCAAGACAGGGGAAGGGGATATGACTTTGGTTTCGATCCCAAGTCCATCGGTTGGGACGATTATTTCTACAGGGTACACATCCCCGGTGTGGTCAAGTACCTCTGCGATTAGATATATATATATGAGGTTGGAATGAGTACCTTCAATGTTTCTTTGTGTTTAGTGGGTTTTAAGTGTATCCGGAAATGAGCTTGAACCCATCAATATCGTCCCGACTACTGGATTCAGGAATCAGGATCCAGCATTACAGTTTGTTGTCCAGAGCAAAAGAAACTGATGGTGCGATGGATCATCACTCGTCAGTTCATTGGCTCGTTTGGTAGCATATCAATGGTACTCCTTACATATAACACTATGTTGTTCTTTTGTTACAAAATCAGCATCTAGATTCTCTGTAAGAGGGGAAGAACGCTAATGCCTCTGTCTCAAAAATGTGAAGTGTGGTTCGACTTGGTGTGGTCTCTAAGACTGTTTTTTAACTCATAATTTCTTTTGGGAATAAGTCCATTGAACCCAATCAAACTATTGACGTCGACTGATTTCCAACCTTTATCCATGAAACCAGATATCATGCATCCTTTAACTATCGAAACCTTCCATTTTGCCCCCTAGGGGTTTCGACAACGGTTATCGCACTCTAAACAGCAAAACTAGATATCATGCACCCTTCAACTATCAAAATTGTCCACTTTACCCCGCTCAGCGGTTTAAAGCCGCTAGTGCTCTGCAGCCAAGCCCTTCCTCTCCTCCTACCACTGGTCCTTCATTTCTATCATCTTCTCCTACCTCTCCTTCTCCTTTCTGTTTTCCAGCCAAGCCCCTCCTTCTCGCCGAGCCGTTGGCACACTGCAACCACCATAGCTGCCTGGCCGAACCCGTCCCTAACCTGAAATGCATCGAGCCCCTGTGCCTTCTGCGACCCCATGCATCGCCACCGCCGACAACGCAAATCCGGCCAAGGCCACCATCTCTATCCCTCTCATTACCTATAAGCCGAGGTGAACCTACCTCGGCAAACCACTACACGCCACCACATCCGCCCTCTCCCAGCTCCATCGGAGCACTGGTGAATCCCTAGCCCTAACCGCCCCTCGTCTCGGAGGCCAGAGCATTAGACTGAGGTCGTCGCCATGCGTTTCTCGAGAAAGAAGAGATGACGAGAAAGAGAGAGGGGAGAGAGAGGAGAGGAAGGGTGAAGACGCAGCTGATATGTGGGGCTCACTGCCACGTCGGCGAGAAAAGAGAATGTGGAAGAGAGAGGGGAGAGAAAGGAGAGAGAAGCGTGAAGACGCGCCTGACATGTCTGAGTCCACTACCATGTCAGCGAGAAGAGATAATGAGGAAGAGAGGGGAAAGAGATGATACAGAAGGTTGCAGACACACCTGACATGTGGGGCCCACTGCCACGTTGATGAAAACTACCGTCAAAAGCGCTAAGGGAGGTAAAACAGACAGTTTTGATAGTTGAAGGATGCAAGATATCTGGTTCTGCGGTTCAGGGGGTGAAAACCATTGTCCAAACTGTTGAGGGGAGTAAAATAGACTGTTTCGATAGTCAAATAGTGAAAGATATCTGGTTTTGTGGTTTAAGGTTGGAGATCGGCCGATGTTAATACCTGAGGGGTTAAATGGACTTATTTCTTTCTCTTATAACATAGTGTTTCCACTAACAAAATTAATACCGTAAGATATATAGTACTTTCATATATGAATATGTTCGTATATCACTAAAAAAATTCTACGTCGTGCAAGCCTAATTGTTGGTTGAAGATCACGGTGTTTGAATCTTAAAATACGTACCATATTAAGAGAAATAAAGTGATTATACGTGCATCTAGAGTCTCTAAGACCTGTCCTAAAGATCTTGTGTCAGGCTGTCCACAAGCTCTGATCACAGTCAGCATTAATGCAAATGATCCTAGGTCCGGTCCAGAAGTTCCAGTGGACCAGCGGCGAGTAAAAATTGGAGGCCACAATAACATGAGAGAAGAACAACAATAATAGTAACAACACGCAGGAAACGTCACTATTGAATAATAGCACACTACTACAGAAACTTACTGTAAGAACGCCTCCTTTTTGCAACAGGGGCGGTTCGGGAGCGGACCGTTCTTACAGCGACGGAACAGCCCCAGGAGCTGACTAGCCGCCCCTACAGAATTAACAGTAGGGGCGGCTGGAGTTACGAACCGCCCTTACTGTTGTACAGATTAGTAGGGGCGGTTCGTGTCTGAGCCGCCCCTACTGAAAATATAGTAAGGGCGGCTGGAATATAAGCCGCCCCTACTGTTATAGCTGTAGGGGCGGCTCAATCAGAAACCGCCCCTAATGTGGTCTGTACCAAAAACAACACAGCCCTCTCTTCTTCCTCCTCGGGTTCACTCACTCCAACTCGCAAAAAAAGGTTGGGAGGCCTTGGGCTCCTCCCAAAAATTGCTCTACTAAGGGGGAGGTTTTGAGCTCAAATACTTTGGTGGAGAGCTTGTAGAAGGTAAGAAAATGCTATTCCATGCCTTTAATTATTAAAGTTTTAATGGTTGGTTAGTGAGTAATTGTTGTTTGTTCTCTCTCTCATTTATGGTGTTTGAGCTATGAAATTAGCAAACTAAGGCCCTAATTTTGGAGGTACTAGGGTAGATTTGTTAGTGGATCGGATTACACCCTTCTATTAGTCTACATTGCATGATTTTAGTGGACTAGAAAAGCTAGTTGTAGCTAGGGTTCATGGTTGCTTAGGATGAACACGTGTATTTTTTTCTTTTTAATTCGTGGCGCAAATTTGTAACTAGTTTATCTCTCTCCTCGAAACTCCAAATGTTATGATTTTTGTTTCGTAAATTTTGTAAAATCATTATCTATTAGTGTATCCATACTAATTGCTATAAATTTTTCTATATTAATGACTATTTATTTGTAGCTGTTTAAGGTTTGTCATGTATATGTATTTTTTCTTTTTAATTCGTGGCGCAAATTTGTAACAAGTTTATCTTCCTCCTCGAAACTCCAACTGCTATGATTTTTGTTGCGTAAATTTTGTAAAATCATTATCTATTAGTGCATCCATACTAATTGCTTTAAATTCTTTATATATTAATGACTCTTTATTTGTATCTATTTAGGGTTTGCCATTTGTATGTATTTAGTTATCCGATTAATGGTTTCTTTAATGTACTTTCTTTTAATTGTTGTCCTGAAGGATATGGAGCACAGAAATTCTTGGATGTATGGCGAGTTAAGGTGGAAGCAAAGTTACCGTGACGAGGTGGATAAATTCATTGAAGCCGCTGAGAAGCATGCAGAGACGTTGACAGAAAATAATGATATAATAGTATGTCCGTGTTTTGATTGCAAGAACATACTGGCATGGAGAGACGTAGAGGTCATCAGAGAACATTTGGTTACGCGAGGATTTGTTAAGGACTACACAGTCTGGATTCATCATGGTGAAAATAAAGTTTATGATGATGACATGGAAAATCTGATAGGAGACGACCCCGACACCCAAAAGCTCCTCTCCCAGTATTCAGAACAGCTTGAAGTAAGAATGAACCGCGGATGTCACAATGAATTTGAAGGTGATGATGATTGGGATAGTAACGGCACAGGTGGTGATGACGGTTGCACTGGTAAGGACACAGGTGGTAATGTTGACGTTGGAGCACGTGTCGGGGATGAAGATGATGGTGATTATTTGGAGGAAATACTTCGGGCCATTGGACCAGAAATAATCCAAAAGAGCATGAATGGTCTTGAAAACCTAGAGAGGGTAACAAAAGCATCAAAGGAGACTGTCTATGGTGTTGCGAATGGTTGTCCGACACACTGGACATTGCTACGTTTTGTGCTTGAACTACTCATCCTCAAGGCTAAATACGGTTGGTCGGACTGCAGTTTCAATGATCTGCTGGGCCTCCTGTCATGGTTGCTACCAAAGCCAAACTTAGTTCCTGCCAACACCTACCAGGCAAAGAAGGTTGTAAGTCCGTTGACAATGAGTGTTGAAAAAATCCATGTATGCCCGAACCACTGTATCCTCTTTCGCGGCGACATATTCAAGGATCTAGATAAATGTCCTAGGTGCGGGGCCAGTCGGTACAAGAACAACGATCAGTACTTAGGTAATGAAGCCTCCATAGGGAACAAGAGGAAGAAGGGTGGAAAAAAGGCGGTACAACATTCTCAGGTGCAAGAGGACAGTCCATTAGGCATTGATTCAAAGAAGAGAAAAATTCCCGCCTTGGTAATGTGGCACCTACCAGTGAAGGACCGCTTGAGGCGTATCTTCCTAAACCCCAAAGAAGCCCAACTCATGACATGGTGGGATGATACGCGCCAGATAGATGATGATAGGATTGCACACCTGGCCGATGGTACTCAGTGGCAAAGCTTTGATAAGAAGCACAGAGAATTCAGCGAGGACCCAAGGAATGTACGGTTTGGATTGAGCACTGATGGAATGAATCCCTTCAATGAGAGGACGAGTGACCATAGCACTTGGCCTGTGCTCTTGACCATGTACAACATCCCAACGTACCTGTGTCAGAAGAGGAAGTACCTCTTTCTTACTTGTCTCATTTCTGGTCCTAAACAACCGGGCATTGACATAGACGTGTTTATTGAGCCTGTGATGCAAGAAATGGCAGAATTCTGGAAGGGGGTGCCGATGTATGATGCCTTCCAAAAGGAGGACTTTATATGTCGAGCCATAATCATTGTTACTACCAATGATTATCCCGCGTTGTTTGCCTTGAACGGACAGATCAAAGGAAAGACTGCATGCATAACCTGCTTGGACGTTACTTCATATGTGTATCTGGATGCATCGAAAAAGATAGTTTATATGAGGCACCGACGCTTCTTACAGCAAACTCACAAGTACCGCAGCGTAAGGTTCAAACATTATTACGACAACACTCTAGAGACTGAACCCCCTCCAGAGAGACGCAGGAATGGAGAATATGTATACAAAATGGTGAAAAACATAAAAATCGTCTATGGAAAGAAGAATCCAGATGGGACGATCAGAGATAGAAGTAAACCTCCTATCGAAGGCGTACCTTTTAAGAAACAATCCATCTTCTTTCAGTACTTGCCTTATTGGCCAGACTTGGAGGTTCCCCATGCCATTGATGATATGCACTTGAAGAAGAATGTCTTCGAGAGTCTCGCGGCTACATTCATGGACACGCCCAAGACAAAGGATGGTCTGAAATCACGGAAAGACATGGTGCAGCTAAAAGTGAAGCCCGAGCTTCACCCGGTAAAAGGGGCAGATGGAAAATGCACTCTGCCCGCGGCTTGCTTCAACTTCACCGTAGAAGAGAGGAGGGCTATATGCAATTACCTAAGGGGGGTCAAAGTCCCTACTGGGTTTTCGGCAAACGTCAAGAAGCTAGTGTCCATGAAGGACCTGTCAATAACACACTTGAAGGCCCACGATTGTCATGTAATGTTGACAGTGTTCCTACCTATTGTTATCAGGGCTATAAAGCCAGAATTCTTGAAAATGGCTATCACCCGTATGTGCTACTTCTTTTCAAAGATCTCGCAGAAGGTGATTAGCAAGAAAGAGCTGAAGTCACTACATGATTTCGTGGTGGAGACCCAAAACCAGCTAGAGATGTGTATGCCTCCCGCGTTCTTTGATATCATGCCACATCTCATGATTCATATGGTTCATCAGATAGAGGCACTGGGACCTTGCTACTTGTATGAAATGTGGTCCTACGAGCGGTTCATGTCTGTCCTAAGTCGATACGTGCATAATCGATATTACCCAGAGGGCTCCATGATAGAGGGGTACACTACTGAAGAAGTCGTAGAGTGCTGTCAAGAGTATCTAAAAGTACAGAGAGCGATTGGTAAGCCTGAGTCTCGTCACAAGGGTAGGTTGGCTGGGAAAGGCACCAGGGGCAAAAAAGTGTTCATTGACGAAGATTACAATGAAGTGAGTCGGGCGCATTACAGTGTCTTAGCGACTACAGAAGTGATGCGACGGTACATTGATGAACACATGGCTATCATAGAGGAGGAGAGAAATGGCCGCTCAAATGAGTGGGTCATGAAACAACACAAGCAACGATTGACTGCATGGTTGAAGGACCAAAACATACCGACTGGACCAACCAAAGATGATATTACCGTCCATAGGTTAGCACTTGGGCCATCGAGACAAGTGACATCTTGGCAAGCTTACGAAATCAATGGGTACACATTCTATACCCATGCAAAGGATAAGACAAGTGTGAACCAAAACAGCGGGGTTCGAACTGAAGCAATAAACCAAAAGGGCGAACAATCAATTACTTTGGCATCATTGAAGATATATGGGAACTTGACTATGGAGCGGATATACAAGTGGCCCTGTTTCGTTGCCGCTGGATCAAACAACACGAACTGAATGAGATCGGGTGGACGATGGTTGACCTCGAAAATGTAGGCTACCGAGATGACCCTTGGGTGGTCGCTTCAGATGTGGCACAAGTTTTCTATTTACCTGACCCAGTGTCTAACCTTCCACCAAAGAAGAGGACAAAGCATGTGGTTGTCTCTGGAAAACAGCACATTATCGGAGTTGATGGCGTGGACGATCTTGATGAGTATAATCACTATGCTGAAATGCAGCTATACACAGACTTTACGAATAAGATCGAAGATGTGGAAAAGAAGCTGCCCAAAGACATATTGCCATGGGAAAGGAAAGGGGTCAAGGGGAGAGTTGTTAGGGATGAATAGCTAGTTGTTGAACGTGATGTGTTCGAGAGACTACCTTTATGTATGTGAGACTATACCTTATGTATGTGTCAAACTTCATTTATGTATGTGATTTCATTTATGTGTGAGACTTCATTTATGTATGTGATTTCATTTATGTATGTGATTCCATTAAAGGCTCCATATACCCTTGTGAAGCAAGTGCACTCCAACTTTGTTGAAATGGCTTGAGATTTTTGTGGCAGTCATTTATAGCCAAAATATGATCCCACACCAGCCCCCACATTTTCTGGACAATGAAAGGATCGAAGGCCCAAGAGGGGGGGGGTGAATTGGGACTTTTTCAAAACTATGAGTAAAATGCTTGAAAGGAAATGCGAGAATGTAAAGAGAATGGGCAAAGAGACAACCGGATTTTTTTCCGTGGTGTCGAGGAGTTGACGCTCCCCCCTAGTCCACGTTGGAGCACTCACTAAGAGTATTGCTCCCTCTTGATCCACTAAGAACCAAAGCGCTCCACTAAGAATACCCTTTCTCCATCTCCGAAACGGCGGGCTTCAAGAACCGTGTACAAGCTTGTATCTTGGGGCTCCCACAATCTCCAAGAGCTCACCAAGAACTCCTCCGTTCACCAAGACCGGCTAGGTGCCGTCAAACACCAAGGGTAACAGGCCTCCAAGACTTCACTTGATCAAAGACTAAACCCAAGCTCAAGCTAGATGCACACTAAGTGGATGAACTAGCTCAAACTCACTCAAGATGATCTCTATTCACTCAAGTGGCTCCTTGCAACTCTCAAGGGGTGTATCAGGTGGTAAGGGGTCCAAAGAGCAGCCATGGAATCGACCAAGGGGTTATATATAGGCTAGACACAAAGAACTAGCCGTTACTCAACAACTCCCCTGAAAACCGCGAGCGGCGTATGATACGTCGTGCGCAAAAGTCACCCGGCGTATAACACGGCGTCCACTTTTCAAACGGTCGAACCACTTTTCCAACGGCTACTTATGAACGGCGTATGATCCGCCGGTACACAAAGTACCTACGGCGTTTCATACGGCGTGCGCAGACTCCAACGGTCACATGCCACTTGTCAACTGCTGACTCAGCCAAAACATGTACGCCGCTACCGGCGTATAATGTGGCGCTGCTTTTCCTCGAAATCCTCTTGACATACTCACTGCGTAACACATACGACGATACTACGCCATCGTCGGCGTATAATACGGCGACCTGGGTTTTGCAACCCAAACTTGAACAGCTTCATGCCACATAACGCCGTATGATACGCCCTGTGTATGCACAGTACCGGCGTACCATACGCCGTTGCCTTCCTTCGGGATCCTGCAAGCGCCGTAGCCTTCTTTAATTATACACCGTTGCCGGCGTTTCATACGCCGTTCACTGAGAATGCAAAACTCGTCCAATTCAAGTGCTTTGAGTTTTTGCTTGGCTTCAAACTTGCATGCAAAAGATTGCATGCAAAAGTTTGCACATGTTTGGCAAAAAATTAGCAGCCAAAGTCAAAAATTGGTACATGCACACACCATCTTGTCCACAAAACCATGAAATTGCTAAGTGCACACAAACATATTGCAACCCATCATACATAACTTATTCGTTTGCAACAAAAGTAATGTTCATTGTACACAAATGTTCATCAAACAAATATGCCGGCACAACACACACAGTCTCAAGATTCCGAGGGCAAACTTCATGTCGCAACAAGAAATATTAACGACGATACAAACGCTTTGATGGCACAACGCATGGCACATACGACATAAAGCATAGGTATCTCAACGACGCCTACCGGCCAACAAACATGCATATGCAATTTCATCGCGGACAACATTCATGTTTACATCGTCTTCAACTTCATCGGCCTCACGCGTGTTCTCCTCATCATTCTCGTCTTCTTCGACCAGTGTCATTCCTCCAAATGCCCCAGCCACAGCAAAGTCCACATCGTCATCATCATTTTCCAAAATAAAATTATGAAGCCCACAACATGCAAGAATAATTTCTGCTTGTGTACGCTCAGGATAGCTAGGGATGGCCAACAGCATTCTCCACTTCATCTTCAGGACCCCGAATGACTGCTCTATGACCGACCTAAGTGAAGAATGTGCTTTGTTAAATACCTCGTCTACCAGAAGGTCGTGGTCCCTGTCTCCATGCGGCTTGATGGTACTTGACCCCCCTGTATGGTGATAGATACCCCGGCCTGTTGGGGTACCCCGCATCCACCAGATAAAACTTTCCCGCATCGACATTGGCAAACACTTAAGCGTGTGCAGCTAAGAGATTCGAATGATCAAGTAACCTTCCCAAGTTCAAGCAGCAGCACAAAAAAGGAACCAAGCAGCAGCACAAAAAATTATCCCCCTGTATGGTGATATAAATTTATCATATGTATTGCAATCATTCACAGACCATACCTGGGGGGGATGAGGGAAATTTGGGCCATATTTGAGAATGGCTTCTTGCAGCACTGTCCAATCATGTGCTGATCCAGGAATGCCCGAAGCAACAAATGTGAAGCGACGATCAAAGTCACATATGCCTAGTACATTCTGCGTTTTCTCGTTACTCCTATTAATATATTGGCCAGCCTTACTGAAAGGTACGACAACTTTGACATGGGTTCCATCTATTGCCCCTATTGCATTGTTGAAGGCTGGAGCAGACATATGATTTGCTACCTTGTGGTGCACCGAACTGAAAGTGGGATCCTTCGGGCAAATTATATCTTTGGCTAGCTTAGTGACACAAGATAATACCTCGTGGAATTTGTGGCTAACAGTCGCCATGGACCTCTCAAACCTATTCTCAGCCTGCCTAACAGGTTGTGGGGGTCCAACCATGTAAAGGAACATGCCTAAAGCCTCTCTAGATGACATCTTCCTAGTAGACTTCAACCCATAGCCGCTAACCAACCGCTCATGTAGCGACTCAAACACATGTGGCTGCATCCGGAACATGTTGTAGCAAGAAGTTGAATTTGTCAATGTCCTTTCTACCCACTGAAGTCCAGTCTCAACTGGCACTCTATATGGTTGTTTGCACAAATAAATG
>CM014270.1:39943778-39993896 GCA_004135705.1 Alloteropsis semialata
AACCGGTTGGAGCCCAAGTCGCTGGCGCTGGCGCCTGTTCCTTCTTCTTCAACCTCCAGCCCCTCCTAAGAGTGCTACAATGGCTGATTTTTTTGAGGGGCGGCTGTGGGGGACTCCAAGGACTCGGCAGCAGTAGTGGGGACTCCAGCCCCGGCTGACCCACTGGTGGATCCGCCCCTGCAGAGAAGTAAAGATAATGTTTTTACACCATGATAAACATCACAAAGCGTCCGAAACTCTGAGAGTAACCCCAAAGATAGATTTGGACATAAGGAACCCAAATAAATTATTTGGTGCTCATGAAAAGATTTCTAGATGCTTCTGATAATTAGATTTAGCTCCAGAAAAAGAATAGGAATAAATTCCAGAGAAGTCCGGAAAGGTTGGAGGGAAACCTATTTGATATCTGAGAGGACTTGGAACGCTAAACGCTAAAGACACACCATAGCAAGAACACAACAAATGCGCTTAAAGCCTATGTTGTTTTAATTTATTCTAGAAAAACAATGTTTTCTTATACTAAATTCCCTGGAATAAAATATAGATGTTGGAAAATTTTAGAAATTCTCAAATCCTTTAGATTATTTTGTGTATTCTATTTACATCCCAAAATATGAAATTTTGGGGTGTGACAGAGTACAAGATTTCCATCCGGAAGCCTCTTCATTGCTGGACCCTCCTTTCCCATTAACCTCTAGCTATCGCTGCCGGCGCGGTGCCTCTGCTGAAGTCTGTCTAGCATTCTCTCATTTTGCCCTTTTGAATTCAACGTGTGTTTGGTTTGTGCTAAAATGTGCCCCAGCTTGCGAAGCAATTTCTAGCCACTATTTGATTGGATGTCAAAAGAATTAGCTTGGCGGCCTTCCCTCTTAGCCACCTTAATTACTTTATACTTGTCACCTTCAAGAAGGGCCGAGGATGACCCAGAGCTGCCACCTCCAGGTAGGGTTGCAATACCGTTTTCGTTTTCTACATTTGCATAATTTGCAATACCGTTTTTGACCGTTTCCGATCGTTTTCATCCCTACCTCCAGGTCAGGATGATGCCGGCTCACACAGGTCTCCTCCTCCACCAGCACGGCATCCCCCAAAGCGCCAAGCTCCGCCCCCACGGCGGACTACTCGCCAGAAGCGCCAAACAGTGGAGAAAGAGCCTACCGACGAAGAAAGGTTGGCCGCCATAAGGAAGAAAAGAGCCTACGACCAAACTGACGAGGAAACTGCTTTGGTGGTCGCAGCCCAGATCAAAGAGCATTTCAAACCAAAAGAGCCAGAGAAGCCGGTGCCCATAGATCCGACAACGAAGACATTTTTCAAAAAAATGAGCGCGGCGAATCAGAAGAGATTCTTGCCCTCCGACTACGACCGCCAGCTTGCAAAGTCTTATGATAAGCAGAAACAACAAGCCAGCGGTGGATCCTCGGTGAAGAAGGCGGCCACTCCTAAGAAGAAACAAGTCGGTCAGAGCTCGGCTGGGAGGACACAAGGGCAACAGGAATATGACGAGGAACAGCTTGCGTTGTTGTGCCAGCAAACAAGCCTCTCAGCGGCAGAACTTTTATCGGGCACGGGCGAAATTCCTGTGGCAGCACCTGTGGAAATTTGGACATTTGAATATGGCAAACCAATGCTGCCCCAGATTCTTTGAAGTCCCTAACCACTCAAGCATTCCGATTTCATGAGTGGTACATGAAGGCGTCCAAAAAGGTAGACAGATGCTCAATGTTTTGATAAAAGACCGTGATTACTTCCGTGGGCATGAGCTCTTGATTTTGGATTTCAAGGATTTCTATGAATTGTACCGTCAAGATGCCATAGACCTCTCCATAATGAGCTGCTGGGTTGTGTAAGTTTCTTTCCCTGATCTATTCTCGCAATACTTGCTTTCTTAATTATAATTTTCAACAATAACAATCTATTCTTGTCATGTAGGATGGAGATCCATACATGCCGTGAAAAATCGTATGATGATGTCGGCTTCATGGATCCATTGATGGTAAATGAGAGAAATGTACAGATACAGCCGCTGGAGACGGTGGACAACATATACCTGTACCTGGAGAAACAAAGAAGCAAGAATTACATTCTTTTGCCATACAATTTCCAGTGAGTACTTCTCTCTATGTATGTATAACTTTAAGACTTTGTTCTCAATACTTGTGCATGTATTTATATATATATATATATACAGCTTCCACTGGATACTGCTTGTGATAATCATAAATGAAGGTAAAATTGTTGTCATGGACTCACTGCGGAAACCACAAGAGGATTACCAAGCAGTTTTAGACTTGATTGACATGGCATGGACACGTTTCCGTGCGAACCAAAAAGGAAATTTCAAAGAAAGACTGCATGTGAGGACGGACTTTCCGGTACGTGGCTGGTGTACCCGCATATCTCGTAAAATCACACTAATATATAGTTGTTACGTCTAACTTTATTCTTCTCCACTATCAGTGTGCCAGACAGGAAGCAGGGACGAATCTATGCGGATACTTCGTCTGCCAGTGGATCCATACCTTTGTTTCTCCCAAAAAAGCGACTCAAGCAGATCTCATGGTATGAATTAGATTATTAGTGTATATAGAAATTAGATTATTAGTGTGTATGGAAAATAGATTATTAGTGTATATTGAAATAAGATTATTAGTGTATATGGAAATTAGATTATTAGTGTATATGAAAATTAGATTATTAGTGTATATTGAAATAAGATTATTAGTGTATATGGAAATTAGGTTAGTAGTGTATATGGAAATTAGATTATTAGTGTATATGGAAATAAGATTATTAGTGTATATGGAAATTAGATTATTAGTGTATATGGACATTAGATTATTAGTGTATATGGAAATATGATTATTAGTGTATATTTATTATGATTATTACTTGGTTAGAAATGATTATTACTTGGTTAGAAATGATTATTAGTTATTGTTTTGAAATAATTATTAGTTATTGTTTAGAAATGAATGTGTTAGGATATTTTATAATTACATGCAAAATTTATTTATTATATGAATGAATGATTATTAGTTACTTGTTTAGAAATGATTACATGCAAAATTTATTTATTATATGAATGAATGTTGTCATTTGTGATTAATGCAGAGGATGTTTTACCATCAAGAGCTCCCAATGAGAGAAAAAGCAAAAGCTATTGCGGACCAATTTTTTGGATTCATTATGGACCAAGTTATAAGTCCACTGGGAGAGTACCACCATGACGGAACCGAAATCGCTCAATTGGACTCCCTTTCTGCTCCTTCTTCCAGTTCAGCTCATCAATTGTAAATAACTTTTAAATGCTCTAACTTTTGTATTGGCCGATCTCAAATGTTTATATGTAAATGTTCGAAAAAAAATGCAATCAAAGTCGGGTCAAAATCAATTGACAATTGCGACGACTTCAATCTTATTGCGTGAAAGATCGTGTACGACATATGACATATGACGAGCAGACACGTAGACACGTAGATTTGTATATAACTAACCCAAATATCAAACATTTAAAAAAAAATAACCAAAAGAGCCTTTGGTACCGGTTGGTAACACCAACCGGTACCAAAGGCCCTCCGCCGAACGCCTACGCGGGGGGTCCTTTGGTACCGGTTGGTGTTACCAACCGGTACCAAAGGCTCCCTTTGGTACCGGGTCTGGACCCGGTACCAAAGGCCGCCCCCCTTTAGTCATGGTGTCGCGGTACCGGTTCCAGAACCGGTACCTTTGAGGGTTACGAACCGTGACCGATCGACCGTTCTCCAGTAGTGGTACCTTCAATGTTTCTTTGTGTTTAGTGGGTTTTAAGTGTATCCGGAAATGAGCTTGAACCCATCAATATCGTTCCGACTACTGGATTCAGGAATCAGGATCCAGCATTACAGTTTGTTGTCCAGAGCAAAAGAAACTGATGGTGCGATGGATCATCACTCGTCAGTTCATTGGCTCGTTTGGTAGCATATCAATGGTACTCCTTACATATAACACTATGTTGTTCTTTTGTTACAAAATCAGCATCTAGATTCTCTGTAAGAGGGGAAGAACGCTAATGCCTCTGTCTCAAAAATGTGAAGTGTGGTTCGACTTGGCGTGGTCTCTAAGACTGTTTTTTAACTCATAATTTCTTTTGGGAATAAGTCCATTGAACCCAATCAAACTATTGACGTCGACTGATTTCCAACCTTTATCCATGAAACCAGATATCATGCATCCTTTAACTATCGAAACCTTCCATTTTGCCCCCTAGGGGTTTCGACAACGGTTATCGCACTCTAAACAGCAAAACTAGATATCATGCACCCTTCAACTATCAAAATTGTCCACTTTACCCCGCTCAGCGGTTTAAAGCCGCTAGTGCTCTGCAGCCAAGCCCTTCCTCTCCTCCTACCACTGGTCCTTCATTTCTATCATCTTCTCCTACCTCTCCTTCTCCTTTCTGTTTTCCAGCCAAGCCCCTCCTTCTCGCCGAGCCACTGGCGCACTGCAACCACCATAGCTGCCTGGCCGAACCCGTCCCTAACCTGAAATGCATCGAGCCCCTGTGCCTTCTGCGACCCCATGCATCGCCACCGCCGACAACGCAAATCCGGCCAAGGCCACCATCTCTATCCCTCTCATTACCTATAAGCCGAGGTGAACCTACCTCGGCAAACCACTACACGCCACCACATCCGCCCTCTCCCAGCTCCATCGGAGCACTGGTGAACCCCTAGCCCTAACCGCCCCTCGTCTCGGAGGCCAGAGCATTAGACTGAGGTCGTCGCCATGCGTTTCTCGAGAAAGAAGAGATGACGAGAAAGAGAGAGGGGAGAGAGAGGAGAGGAAGGGTGAAGACGCAGCTGATATGTGGGGCTCACTGCCACGTCGGCGAGAAAAGAGAATGTGGAAGAGAGAGGGGGAGAAAGGAGAGAGAAGCGTGAAGACGCGCCTGACATGTCTGAGTCCACTACCATGTCAGCGAGAAGAGATAATGAGGAAGAGAGGGGAAAGAGATGATATAGAAGGTTGCAGACACACCTGACATGTGGGGCCCACTGCCACGTCGATGAAAACTGCCGTCAAAAGCGCTAAGGGAGGTAAAACAGACAGTTTTGATAGTTGAAGGATGCAAGATATCTGGTTCTGCGGTTCAGGGGGTGAAAACCATTGTCCAAACTGTTGAGGGGAGTAAAATAGACTGTTTCGATAGTCAAATAGTGAAAGATATCTGGTTTTGTGGTTTAAGGTTGGAGATCGGCCGATGTTAATACCTGAGGGGTTAAATGGACTTATTTCTTTCTCTTATAACATAGTGTTTCCACTAACAAAATTAATACCGTAAGATATATAGTACTTTCATATATGAATATGTTCGTATATCCCTAAAACAATTCTACGTCGTGCAAGCCTAATTGTTGGTTGAAGATCACGGTGTTTGAATCTTAAAATACGTACCATATTAAGAGAAATAAAGTGATTATACGTGCATCTAGAGTCTCTAAGACCTGTCCTAAAGATCTTGTGTCAGGCTGTCCACAAGCTCTGATCACAGTCAGCATTAATGCAAATGATCCTAGGTCCGATCCAGAAGTTCCAGTGGACCAGCGGCGAGTAAAAATTGGAGGCCACAATAACATGAGAGAAGAACAACAATAATAGTAACAACACGCAGGAAACGTCACTATTGAATAATAGCCGTGATGGCCACAATTATAGCCCCCGCTAATGTATGGATTGTCGACTACATCAACCCCTCAACTATAAAATCAGGTATTTAACCCCCTCACCTTAGTAAAACCATTTAAATGACCTCCTCAGGTGGTTTTGCTCAGCAGTTATGGCACCGTGGCACGCCATGTTCGCAGTTGGTCCACATGTAAGCGTAAACATTTACTTATTTATTTATTTTTACCCCTCCTTCCGGTTCCAACTTCCAAACAACTCGCTCAGTCACCGGCGCTTGGCCATCAGAGACAGCATCGCAGGGGCAGGGCGCGGCAACAACACGTCATGCTCATCGTCTTCCTGGTCTCCAGCGTCAGCACCAAACCGGAGTCCGCGCCAACCAGCGGCGGCGCCAGTCGAAATCCGCAGCGGTCGGCAAGGCCAAGATCACCAAGGTGAAGCTCCTCAGGCCCAAGGACGCACTGCTAGCCTATTGCTCGACCTGCTCTGCCGCTCATCACCTTGCAAGGTGCATATCTTATCCATCAAGGACGATGCTTGTATCGCTATGTTCCTGGGTTTTAGTTTTCCAAGCCAAGCAAACAATCCGTTCCTCAATCTTGCTCGTGTGGAAGTGGCCATGGTAGAACAAGATCGACGACGTTCGTCGCTACGGGCGGCAAAGCACAAGGCCAGCCTGCCGACCAGAGGAGCGCTCGCTCGTCTATTCTACAATGCACCGCAAGAACAGAACCTTGCCCAGTTGCCACCTCAAATGATTAGCTCTGACTGATTCAGTTCAATTCATGGACCTATGAGGACCAATGGTGGTCACCCTTAGATGATGAGTGATTGACAACCGTTGAGTGGATTGATGTGTCTCTTGGCTCGTGATGTGTAGGTGCAGGATGCGACATGGCGGCCGACGGCGCGCGGTGAAGGTCAGGCGCGAAAGGTTCATGCCGATGAACCAAGGGCGGTGAAGGATGGACGAGTAGGCTTGGACCGAGGGACCCGAAGAGTCCGGCGGAGTCACGTGCGATCCGCATGGTGCATGGAAGAGCAAGAGTACACGGCGTGATGAAGACGGCGTCGGTCGAGTCAAGCGGGACGGAGGCGTCAAGGCTTGGCGGAGGCCGGACACGCGTCGACATCGAGGAGGTCGCGTGGCGGCCAAGCGGAGATGGACGGTTTGGGTGGTTTGGGCCTCAAAACCACCAGGCAGGTTTGCCGGTTTGGGCCTCAAAACCGGGGGCGCGTCCGGTGCGGCCGGATGGCGGAATGGAGGGCACGTGGCGCCATCACAAAGCTTGCGTCGAGACGAAGCGAAGTTGTGAAGGCGGCGTGTCCGTCCGATTCATCTGCAAAAAGTTGGACCATTTTGCCCCTGTGCGGTATGTATCTTAGTTATAGGAATAGGGGTAATTTCGTCTTTCGTTGGACTCCATATATTGAGGGGGATGGCTGGTTGGGGAGGTGGTTCTCTTGTCCCCTTGAAACCCTAAGTCATTTGCATCTTGCACTAGAGAGAGAAGAGAGGAGAGAGTAGAGAGGAGATGAGCACCTCTTGCCTTTGCTCTTGATTTTGTGTTGTAGCCTTGAATTCTTGTGTTTGTACAGGTGAATACCTTGTGATGCTAATGGAAGTTGTTTAAATCCGAGCTCCAATCTTCCCCTTCTTCTAGTTTCCTTCTCTTGGTATTTTTGCCATTTTCAGAGCTGTTTTTGGGGCGATTTTCGATCTCGCGATTCGTGGTGTTTTAGTGCGATTTTCTTGGGGGAAATCGAAGCTAGGACATGCCTAACATCACCTAGGGTGTTCCCCTTGCAAGATTTGGCACGAGCTCTTCGGATTTTGGATTTTCCCGAAAATCCCCTTCTCATGTGTTCTTGAATGAATCCACAAAATTGAAGGTGATAGCTCGATCTTTTTGTAGGGATCTCTTGGGCTAGGATTCACCATGGCATAGTGATGCTACAGCTGTGAAATCGTTGGATTCGGACCTCGTTTGAGTGGTTTTCAAGATTTGGATTTTGGTGTTGTTCTTGAGTTGTTCTTCACTTGTTCTTGACTCTTCCAAGATCCACGAAATTCGAGTGTTGCCTTGATCTTTTTGTGGAGATCTTTTGGACATAGACTCACTATGTTGTTGTGAAGCTATGGCGCAAATTTTGTGAGTTTTGAAGGCCGTTTGATCCTCTTTTGGAGAGTTGACTTTATTTGCGGGCTATTTTTCTGGGTGACCTAGGTGAGCCAGGTCGGACTCAGGTGACCTGGATTTACTTGGAATTATTTCGCCCGAGACATCGAGCTTAACCTGGCTCAGCCAGGTTGGACCCAGGTGAGCCAAGTTGGGACCAGGTGAGCCAGGTCCGACCCCAGGTGAGCCAAGTCTAACCTAGGTGACCTGGAGATATTTACCACGAGACAGAGAGCTCCACCTGGCTGAACCAAGTCCAGTCCAGGTGACCTAGGTTCAACAGAGATCTTCGTTGGCTTTGATCCCTTGCCAAGTTTGTTTATGTTTGCTTCCGCTAGCCTCTTGGGCTATACCTAGCATTATCCTTTGATCCAATGGCTCCTCCATAGCTACTTGGATTTGATCTTGCTAGAAGATTTGAGGTTTGGGTTGAACATTGGATTTGAGGCTGAGATTCTCGACGAGAATTTGAGAGGCTCCTATTCACCCCCCTCTAGTCGCCATTCCGGTCCTTCAACCTAGCTCCATTATCCTCCCATCTACACCTCCCATGCCTCAATCGAGAAACAAACGACTGGTGGAGCCGTTGTCTGAGTCGAACTTCGACACCGAACTGTTGCAGCCATATCCGGTGAGCCATGCCATCCTACCCCTCTCTGCCAGCCGCCAGCCACCGCGGACTCCATCTTGGTCCTGGCGCCGGAGACCAAGAGGACGGCGAGCATGACATAGTGCCCGGTGCTGTCGGCCTCTGCCCCTGCGCTGCCATCCGTCTCAGATGGCCGAGCGCCCATGCCTGAGCGAGTTGTTTGAGACGGCGAGGAGGGGAAAATAAATGTTTAAGGTTACATGTGGGCCCCTGTGCCAATATGGCATGCCACGGTGGCAAAACTGCTGAGCAAAACCACCTAAGGGGTTGTTTGCACGATTTTGTAAAGGTAAGGGGTTAAATATCCAGTTTCATAGGTGAGGGGGTCATGTAATTGACCATCCATACGTCGGGGGGTTATGTAGACTTATTCCCTTTTAACTTATCAATAGCATGGGAAAGATTTTAGCACATCATTTTAAACTTGTTAGTAGTCATGGGCTTAGATATTTGCTTGTCACATATGCACTCCTAAGTACTCACTCCATTCTCTTATGATAGGTCCTATTTCACCTTGGCATAACGATAAAAAAGAAGAACCTTGCTTATCATCTAACTAGGTTCCTCTTGGATTATGTTTATGGACTTTTCACACCTTTTTCTAGGGACTTAAATTAATTCCCACACTGTTTGGTTGTAGGGACTAAAGTCATTTAATGCAGCTGTACAAAGACCCCTATATCCCTGAGTCATTTAATGTGCAGGGAGAGATGGGGTGTGGGGAGAGGTTGGTGAACAATAAATGAAGGGTACCCTGTCAAAAGCGGCTTTTAGCTCCCATAAGCTCCAATTTGGGACTTATAGACTTATGGATCTCTAGTCCCAGTAAGTTTCCATAAGTTCACCATGTTTGACACTTGAGGGCCGATACTAAAGGGAGTGAATGTCTCGGTACTAAAGCTCCTCCTATAATATATATTGTTTTCTATAATTATATGAATGTCAAAATCTGATATTTATACGACCCTAGTACCTAAACGGGCTTTAGAAATTCTGAAATTTGGCGGGGAGCCCTTATTTTGGTGCATGACTTTCTCGAAAATAGATCAACTCATTTTAAGATTCCTATACTGCACATTGTTCACAAAACTGTAACATCCTTGACACACTTCCATAGGACTTGGTCTATTTTTCAAACTTTTGTACCGAGAAATCTTTGTTTGGTCATATAGGACTTGGTCTATATAAGCCGGCCTTGATGGGTTTCGGCTTTTTTAGACCATTTACGTTTTTTTGTGCATTAAATGAATTTCTAGGCATTTTTTGCAAGAAAAATATAGTAATACATAAATGGGCTTCAAAAATTCTGAAATTTGGCCAGCAGTGCTTATTTTGGTACATGACTTTCTCAAAAATAGATCAACTCATTTTAAGAATCCTATACGGTACATTGTTCACAAACTGTAACATACTCAACACACTTCCAAAGGACTTGGTGCATTCTTTCAAGTTTTTGTACCGAAAAACCTTTATTTGCTCGTATAGGAACTATGTCATTTTTTTCAATTGTATTATAATGCATATTAGCTAGCCTGGACGAGTTTCGGCTTTTTTAGACCATTTATGGTTTTCCATGCATTAAATGAATTTCTAGGCATGTTTCATAAGAAAATACAGTATTACCTAAATGGGCTCCAAAAATTCTAAAATTTTGCTAAGAGTCCTTAATTTGGTGCTGTTGACACCAGATTTGACTCGATTGGTAAAAGAAATATTGTATTAGAGAGCGCCAGGGAGCCAAGGCTGAGGCCGAGTCCGATTCTACTTGGAGGTCTCCGATGCCGATCGGAAGTTGTCCGATGGAGTCCTGATCGGACACGGGGATAAGAAGGCCGGAGCATTTACGACTCTGAAGATTGGGATGCGTCTACAAGCTTCTTCAAGGCCTGATTGTGCGGCAATTGTAATACTTTTGGTAGTTTAGATTAATTTACTTTAAATAAATTAGAGATATTGCCGTAGCCGATAAGGATTAGCTAGATTTCCAGGGTATAAATATAAACCCTATGCCATTGTAAAAAACATTCTCACAACCATCAATACAAACACGACTTTCGGCCCTCGTGTCAACAACCCTTTTTGTCGAGTTCTTCAGCAAGCAGGGCTGCATTATCTTGACTTCCGGTTTGTCTGTAAGTGCGACATTTATTGAATTAATCTAAGCTTTAGATTGAGGCATATCGTCCTTCTTCGTTTAGTTAATTCACCAATTTCTGGGGTTTAGATTGAGGCGTATCGCCCTTTTTTGTTTAGGTCGCTCACTACTTTATTGTATCTTGTTATTTCATCTTATTGGCTTACATCTGCAAAGATCTATTTGTTCTATCATGTTTTAAGCTTTATAATAGATCTATTCATCTTGTTTATATAGCTGATTTAGATTTAATTATCAAGTTACAAATAAATCTCGTTTAAACAAGTTCTTTGATATACATTGATCTATCAGAGTAAATAGGCTAAATCGGTGCCCTGCTAGCAACGCTGTCTCGAAATCGATCCGATTGTTAGTGACAAAAGATTTAATTTATTTAATGCCTTTGGAGAGATGTGTAAAGTTAGGTTTATCTCCGATTCGGCTTCTATAGTCGATGACTTGTTTCAATATATTTCATATCTTTATGAATCGGATTCAAGGCCGATGGTTCATGCTTACATCAGACTTCTTTATATGTTGATCCGATCGCTGGAACGAATCGAGGCTTTGGCCGATGAGTTCCTCTTGGTTTATTGATTAAATTCTACCTTGTCAATTTCAGGTCAAATTGTCTGGCACGCCCTAAACCTCAAGATTTTGGACCTGCACTAAAGTGAAGCAAATCTTCCAGGCCACAGTGTTAATTTCCAAGAGTCAACGCCTGATTTTTTGGATGTCAACACATTTTGGCACGCTCGGTGGGACCAGAAAGCTTCTGTGATAGCACTTCCTATAGACAAAGATGAGGTCACCGCCATCACGATGGATGACCTCAATGATGAACAGAAGAAGCTTGTAGAAGCACAACTTGAAGAATTCAAGAATTTGTGCCTAGACTCGTTCAGCAATACTTGTAATGCCGTGATCAAGAAGAATCAATTCCTTGTCCCAAAAGAAGCTTTTGACAGGATCACAACAGAAGAGAGACAATTCTTTCAAGACTATATAGATGCTGGTGTGAGTCATGCCATGATTAACCAATCTGGAATATTGGTTAATACGGTGGTGGGATTGGTCGCCAAGTTACTGGATGGAGCAGTGCTGAAAGATATCCAGAAAGGACCTGCTTATTTTGGTCCCAGTGCTTCTACAGTAAAGGATCTCAAGAAAAACATTGTGCAGATTAGTTTGTCTATATCACCGAAAACACATCCTAAGCTATATGAAACTCCCAAGACAAAGAAATCTAAAGCCAAGGTGGCAGATGGGGGTGAAGAAGAAGAAGAAGAAGAAGAAGAAGAAGAAGAAGAAGAAGAAGAAGAAGAAGAAGAAGAAGAAGAAGAGGAAGAAGCAGGGGATAAGAATTCTAGCGTGACTCAACATATAGATCAATATGGCAGTCGGATCCCCGTGGTTAATGGTAAAATGGTGTATCCCTCATACTTCAACACTGAAAATCCACCAAGGAACAGAGGAGGAGCTGATTATCGGGAGCCGTCGGTCAGACCTGTTGAGACACTAGTCATAATGACGCCGACTCGTGCTCCAATCAATCAGGGAAATTATGCTCAGGAAGATTGGACAGATAAGATTGCTGATGTCGTGAAGAATCAATTTGATTTAAAGCCCAAGGGACAATCTTATCTGTATCGAAAACTGTATCTGGACTGGTTTGACACATTGCCAATGCCAGCCCGATTCAGGATTCCTGATTTTTACAAGTTTTCAGGACAAGGGGATGTTACTACCATTGAGCATATTAGTCGGTATACGATCCAATGTGGTGAGGTAGCATCGATTAATCCATTAAAGGTCAAACTTTTCCCTATGTCTCTCTCTGGTTTGGCCTTTACATGGTTTTCTTCATTACCACCTAATTCTATTAACAATTGGGCCGATCTGGAGAAGCAGTTTCATGCTTATTTCTTCATGGCAGTACAAGAAACTAGACTGTCCGATTTGACCACTCTCCTAGAAAGGAATGGGGAATCGGTCAGCGAATTTGTTCAACGATTTAGAGATATTTGTAGTCGATGCTATTCATTGAATTTATCAGAAGGACAGCTAGTTGATTTGGCTTTCCAAGGATTGTTGCCTCAAGTCAGAGATCGATATACAAGTCAGGATTTTGAAGGCTTGGGACATATGATTCAGAAACTCTCTCAGCATGAAGGACGCAAGAATGATTATCAGAGGGAGAAATACCAAAGGAAAATTGCCAACATTGAATATGATTCAGAGAGTGAAGAGGATGAGATCAATCTGGCTGAGTGGACCAAGAACAAAACTTTTGTTGCCTGCCCATGGGTAAAGGTTGAGCTAGAAAGGTACAGTTTTGATATTACTAAAGTCGATAAAATATTTGATTTATTGTCGGCAGAAAAACAGATAAGGCTGTCTCCGAATCACACAATTTCTTCTGCCGAAGAATTAAAGAAGAAGCAAATGGCATAATTCAGTATCTCATCATACAAATGATTGCAAAGTCTTTCGTAATGAGATTTAGTCGGTGATTGAGAAGGGAATCATTAAGGTTGAATCCGGCAAGAAGCTGATGAAACTTGATGGCCATCCGTTTCTTCATAACATGGTTGAAATCGGAGCATCCGATAGGAAAATGAAGGCTAAAGTCCTCACATCGGACCATGCGAAGAGTTCAGGGGCTGTTGATCCTAAATGTCAAGTATCGGCTGATGAGGTGAGGGATCGGAACTATCAAGTCTATCGGGAAGATCACCGCCGTAGAGAAAAGCCAAGAGTTACATCAGAACAACTTATTGATAAATACATGCGTCAGCAAGAGAGAGATTGGAGTCCTCTGATGAAGAGATTTGATGATGAAGATCATTGGGGATGTCCGTTTTTCAGGTTTTGCTGGAATGAAAGGCTGAGACTTCCATCAATTTACAATTGTCCAGAGTGCAGCGATCAGTATGAAAGTTATTAGGATTTAAAGAGGTAGCGCCATTCTATGCATGATCATTTGGATTATGGACGTCGATGTAACTGGCATGACGAAGTCGCTTATCAATAGGAGCGTGAATATTGGCGTGAATACCACGATCGGCGTGAGAATGAAAATTAGTGCTATGAACGAAGGGACGATGATCGCCGAAGGTATAATGACCGCCAAAAATATAAAGGAGATTGTGTTTCTATACATGATCGCTTGGTGTATAGAGAAAAGGAAAATACATAGAAGTCAGACGATGTGCAGGAATCGGAAGAAAATCAGGATGTCAAACTAGGCCTGCATCCTAAGGTTAATCCACAATGGTGTCATGAGGGTTTGACCGAGACTCAGAAGAGGAGGGTTCAGCTTCTCTGATATAAGGAACAACTCAAAGAAAAGTGTCAAGGAGATGATAATTCCAAAATCTGGAGAGCTAAGCCCAAACGTGATGATAAAGGACCGTCGGCATCGGTGAACATGGTGTTTGTGCTACCAGCTGAGTACAATGCAAGCTCGACCGATGATGAGGCCGATGATGTTGAAGAAGCTATGGCACAGTTAATCTTACAACCTCAACAAGCTGTGTTTGAAAAGCCAGTTGATGAAAAGTATCGGCATCTGAGACCTTTATACGAGGATATTTTGATGGCAAGCCGATGACAAAAATGCTTGTTGATGGAGGAGCTATAGTAAATTTGATGACATATACTACATATCGGGGTCGGGGGTAGACCCCTAGGGGTACCCAGAAGGCGGATTGGCCCAACCAGCAAGGGGCGGCCCAATCTGAGTGCTGTCGGGCCGGGTTGTCAGACTGGGTGGCCCACCACTCGGAGGCCCACCAGTCGGACAAGCCGGACGGGCGCGACGGCGCATGCAGCAAGAAACAAGACGGCGTATCCCGCAAGAAGCTCGGAGATCAAGATAAACTAGCCAGAATTATAGGGAAAGATATCTGTAATCGTTATAGGATCGCATCCTTGTATTTCGGGTAGGTTATGATCTCTAGCCGACTTGTAACTCAAGGCAGCCGGACTATATAAGGCGCCTTGAGACCCCCTCCAGGACGACGATTACAACCCACGCATTCATTCAACCTAGGACAGAACCTAACTACGGAGATCCTTCAGGAACCTCATACACAGCAATCCAAACACCCAACACAGGACGTAGGGTATTACGTCATCTTGACGGCCCGAACCTATTCAATCCTTGCGTCTTGTGTTACCATCGACTTCTGATCCTCGATCTGTCCCTCAACAAATCAACCACGTAGGCTACCCTGTGTGGACTGCCGGGTCCAAACATCCGACAGTTGGCGCGCCAGGTAGGGGTTGATCGACGAGATCAATCTGCAAGCTCGATGGCATCCACTTCCACCGTCATCACGCCGGCATCCGTGAAGATTTCCATCGCCGAGGGAGCCATGTTCTTCTTCGGATCCATGGTCTTCACCGCCGGACCCGAGGGGGAGCTATCCTTCACCCGTGACGCCACCCCGGAGGAAACAGCGCCGCGACTCGACGCTACGCCAGACGGGATCGTCACAATCACCGCTCCGTCGCCAACCCTCGCCAACAACTCGGCGATCGCGACGGCCAGCATCGTTCTCCCGCCATCCCAGGGGAACACCCTTCCTCCTACACCGCCGACTGCTTCATCCACCCCGCCTCCGCTGCGCAGGGTGCAACAGACGCCCGAGGAGCGAAGGCGTCGATGGGCCGCACGCCAACGCCAATTCGAGGCAGACATGGACCACGCCATCGCCTCCATCGGCGAATGCATCGACCTCGCCGAATCTGCTCGCCAGAGCATCGCCTCGCCGACACGATTCCCGCTGGGACTCAGGAACAGCGGAGCCGCCTACCAACAAGCACTCGGCGGACAGCTAAACGCCGAATACTCCCCAGATGCGATCAGGGCGGTCGATCCCGTCGCGGTCACCCAGATCGGATCTACTCGGACGTTGCGGCAACGCAACACCCCCATCCTCAGGATACGCCGACTCCGCCTGAACCAGAACTAACTCCGGCTTTCCCGCGGGTGACACGTGTCCTCCCTCCCAATAAGAGGATCACGCCTGCCAAGCGGGAGACGTTCGTCTCCGACATATCCGTTGACGAGCCAACGGTCCAAGGAGAGGATCAAGCGCACCGTGACGCCAAGATCGGGCGCAACGGTGAGAAGCAACGACGCCGCGACGCGCGGCGAGAACGCCGAAACCCCAGGGTCACGCGTAACCTCCACGACGACTTCATCCACGAAGTCGACGGCGTGGGCGTCTACGCCACCCCGTCCGCCAACCTCGCCGCCGCACACCTTGAACTGGAAGGGATCCCGGAAACCCCGGAGCTCAACCGGATCAAGACTAGGCTGACTGCAGCCGCGGGCATGATCAATGCCCAGAAGGCTCCTGCCTCCTCATCTCGCCACTCCAAGTCGGCCAGTCGCCGTGAAGCTGATCACGACGTGGTCGACCAGCCGGATCTCCGCGAACAACTCCGCAACCGCGACCTCCGCAGGAACCTCGACGACCGCCATCGGCGAAGGGACGAGGAGGAGCTCCGGCGGCATGCCGAGTACAATCGGGACCACGGCTCCCCAGGATTGGACCGCGACACACGTCTACGCCGAGAGCTTGAAGCCAACGAGGCCGCACGCCGCCGCGAGTTCGACCGCAAGTATGGTGCTCCACTCGGACAAGACAGGCCGCCGCGGGCTCGCACCCCGGAAGACTACTCCGCCGACTCGGGACACGTGGACATCGAGAACCTCAACGACTGCGATGGCTTCCCGGCGTTCACTACCCGAGTAAGATCTATTCGGATGCCTGCTAATTTCAAACCTACAGGCATAGAAAGATACGATGGGAAGACGGACCCAACGATGTGGTTACGCACGTACAGCATCGCCATCCGCGCGGTGAACGGCGACCACGACTCCATGTGCGCCTACTTCCCCGTCGCCATGACCAAGGTGGGGCTGAGCTGGCTCCACAGCCTCGAGCCCGGCTCCATCGACAACTGGGACACTCTCTGCAGCCAGTTCAAGAGCTACTTCCAAGGCAGCTCCATCCGACCCGGCACAGCATGGGACCTGGGCAAGGTGAAGCAGAACCGCGGAGAAAGCCTTCGCGACTACACCGACCGGTACATGGAGAACCGGAACCTAGTTCCCGGCTGCTCCGAGTCCGAGATCATCAGCTACTTCCTCGACGGCCTCGCCGACTCCGTCGTCTTCGAGCGCCTCTGCGAGGACCTGCCAAAGACCTCCGGCGAGTTCTTTGGTCGGGTGAACAAGATGGCGAACGCCAAGGAAGCCGCTCGTCTCCACTACAGCAAGAAAAGCACTCGGGACGACGACCGGCCACCTCGCCGAGAGGACCGCCCGAAGAAGGAGGACCAACGCCGAACCCGACCAGAGCCAAGCCGGACGGGTGACAGAAAGCGCTCGGGAGACTACACCATCGCCGCCATGGATCGCGGAGGCCCTCGCCCGCGGTCCAACTTCAGCGCCGACTTCGAAAAGATGCTACAAGGGCCCTGCCCCATCCACAAGCAGTCCAAGCATCGCATGATCGACTGCATGGGACTCGCCGACGCCTACAAGAAGAAGGAAGGAAAGCTGCCGCCACGCGATGACGACAAGGGCGACAAGGGAAAAGGGGCCCCCGCAAACCCCGCTTTCCCGAACGTCGAGAGGCAGGTGAACTTCATCCTCGGAGGACCGCCGCCCGTGGATGACAAGCGCAAGGAAAAGGTGCGCGACCGGGAGATATTCTCCTGCTACACATCGCCGATCCAAGCACTCCGCTGGTCCGAGCAGCCGATCACCTTCTCCAGGGAGGACCAGTGGTTCCAAGTCTCCGACGTGGGCGAGTACCCCCTCGTGCTCAGCCCAATCGTGCACAATGCCCGCCTCACCAAAGTACTCGTCGACGGCGGGAGCGGGCTCAACATCATCTTCGCCCAAACGCTGAAGGACATGGGCATCGGCCTCGACGCTCTGACTCCTTCCCTCCACCCGTTCTACGGGCTGATCCCAGGCAAAGGCTCCAAACCACTCGGGCAGATAGCTCTGCCCGTCACCTTCGGCGATCAGGAGAACTTCAGGACCGAGTACCTCAACTTCCAAGTCGCCGACTTCACCACCGCCTACCACGCCATACTCGGGAGGCCAGCACTCGCCAAGTTCATGGCGATCCCCAACTACACATACCTGCTGATGAAGATGCCGGCACCGAACGGCGTCCTCTCCATCCGCAGCGACGTCCACACCGCCAAAGGCTGCGACAAAGAAGGGCTCCACCTCTGCACCGGCATCGAACGCAGCGTGCTCCAAATGGAGGTGGTCCACGAGGCAAGAACCTTCCAAGGAGACCCGGGCTCCATCCCCGAGTCCTCCAAGCGAAGAGCCGCGCCGACCACCATGCNCGACTCCATGTGCGCTTACTTCCCCGTCGCCATGACCAAGGTGGGGCTGAGCTGGCTCCACAGCCTCGAGCCCGGCTCCATCGACAACTGGGACACCCTCTGCAGCCAGTTCAAGAGCTACTTCCAAGGCAGCTCCATCCGACCCGGCACAGCATGGGACCTGGGCAAGGTGAAGCAGAACCGCGGAGAAAGCCTTCGCGACTACACCGACCGGTACATGGAGAACCGGAACCTAGTTCCCGGCTGCTCCGAGTCCGAGATCATCAGCTACTTCCTCGACGGCCTTGCCGACTCCGTCGTCTTCGAGCGCCTCTGCGAGGACCTGCCAAAGACCTCCGGCGAGTTCTTTGGTCGGGTGAACAAGATGGCGAACGCCAAGGAAGCCGCTCGTCTCCACTACGGCAAGAAAAGCACTCGGGACGACGACCGGCCACCTCGCCGAGAGGACCGCCCGAAGAAGGAGGACCAACGCCGAACCCGACCAGAGCCAAGCCGAACGGGTGACAGAAAGCGCTCGGGAGACTACACCATCGCCGCCATGGATCGCGGAGGCCCTCGCCCGCGGTCCAACTTCAGCGCCGACTTCGAGAAGATGCTACAAGGGCCCTGCCCCATCCACAAGCAGTCCAAGCATCGCATGATCGACTGCATGGGACTCGCCGACGCCTACAAGAAGAAGGAAGGAAAGCTGCCGCCACGCGATGACGACAAGGGCGACAAGGGAAAAGGGGCCCCCGCCAACCCCGGTTTCCCGAACGTCGAGAGGCAGGTGAACTTCATCCTCGAAGGACCGCCGCCCGTGGATGACAAGCGCAAGGAAAAGGTGCGCGACCGGGAGATATTCTCCTGCTACACATCGCCGATCCAAGCACTCCGCTGGTCCGAGCAGCCGATCACCTTCTCCAGGGAGGACCAGTGGTTCCAAGTCTCCGACGTGGGCGAGTACCCCCTCGTGCTCAGCCCAATCGTGCACAATGCCCGCCTCACCAAAGTACTCGTCGACGGCGGGAGCGGGCTCAACATCATCTTCGCCCAAACGCTGAAGGACATGGGCATCGGCCTTGACGCTCTGACTCCTTCCCTCCACCCGTTCTACGGGCTGATCCCAGGCAAAGGCTCCAAACCACTCGGGCAGATAGCTCTGCCCGTCACTTTCGGCGATCAGGAGAACTTCAGGACCGAGTACCTCAACTTCCAAGTCGCCGACTTCACCACCGCCTACCACGCCATACTCGGGAGGCCAGCACTCGCCAAGTTCATGGCGATCCCCAACTACACATACCTGTTGATGAAGATGCCGGCACCGAACGGCGTCCTCTCCATCGGCAGCGATGTCCACACCGCCAAAGGCTGTGACAAAGAAGGGCTCCACCTCTGCACCGGCATTGAACGCAGCGTACTCCAGATGGAGGTGATCCATGAGGCAAGAACCTTCCAAGGAGACCCGGGCTCCATCCCCGAGTCCTCCAAGCGAAGAGCCGCGCCGACCACCATGCAGCCAGCTGAGGAAGTGCGCCCCATCTCGCTTGGGCTCTCCGACTCCTCCAAGACCGCCCTGATTGGATCAGGGCTCGACCCCAAATAGGAAAGCGCGCTCGTCGCCTTCCTCCGAGACAACGCCGACATATTTGCATGGACCCCATCAGATATGCCGGGTGTTCCGAGGGAGGTGGTCGAGCACTCCTTGAAGGTTGACTCGAACGCCAAGCCAGTTCGCCAAAAGCTCCGACGCTTCGCGCAGGACCGCAAGGAGGCCATTAGGGTAGAAATTACAAGGCTGTTAGCGGCCAGGTTCATTAGAGAAGTCTTTTATCCCGACTGGCTTGCTAACCCAGTCCTTGTAAGAAAAAAGAATAATGAATAGAGAATGTGTGTTGATTACACGGATCTCAACAGGCACTGCCCTAAGGACCCCTTCGTCCTACCCCGCATCGACCAAGTCGTCGACTCCACCGCCGGATGCGTACTCCTATGTTTCCTTGATTGTTACTCCGGCTACCACCAAATCGCCCTGAAAGAAGAAGACCAAGAGAAGACATCCTTCATTACTCCTATCGGCGCCTACTGTTACACCAAGATGACTTTTGGACTCCGCAACGCCGGCGCCACCTACTAGAGGGCCATTAACTTGACCCTGGGTACTCAGATCGGTCGCAATGCTGAGGCCTATGTTGACGACATAGTCATCAAGACGAAGATCGAAGCCGAGTTCATCGCCGACCTCTCCGAGACGTTCAATAATCTCCGCAGGCTCAACTGGAGGCTGAACCCGACCAAGTGCGTCTTTGGCGTACCAAAAGAGAAACTACTCGGCTTCATCGTCAGCAACAGAGGCATCCAAGCCAACCCAGAGAAGATAGACATCATTCGGAGGATGAAACCGCCGACTGGAAAGAAAGAGATCCAGAAGCTGACTGGTTGCATGGCGGCCTTGAGCAGGTTCATCTCCCGGCTGGGGGATAAGGGCTTGCCGTTCTTCAAGATCCTCAAGAAGACCGACAAGTTCGAGTGGAACCAGGAGGCGCAGCAAGCTTTCACCGACCTCAAGAGCTGTCTCTCCCATCCACCAGTACTCGCCGCTCCGCATAACAACGAAACGCTACTCCTATACATTGCTGCCACGACTAACGTGGTGAGCACTGTCATCGTCGTGGAAAGGGAAGAAAATGGAAAGGTGCAAAAGTGCAGCGACCAGTCTACTACGTAAGCGAAGTACTCAGCGAGTCCAAGTCTCGCTATCCCCAGGTGCAGAAGCTACTCTACGCACTGCTCATCACGTCGAGAAAACTCCGCCATTACTTCCAAGCACATCGCATCAAGGTGGTCACGCAATTTCCACTCGGCGAAATCCTCCACAACAGAGATGTCACCGGGCGAATCATCAAGTGGTCCGTCGAGCTCGCCTCCTTCATCAGACTTCGTCCCGCGCACCGCCATTAGATCACAGATCCTCGCCGACTTCGTCGCCGAATGGACCGAGAGCCAAGACGCGAAAGAAGACACCAGCGGCGAACACTGGAAGATGTACTTCGACGGCTCCTTAATGATCGATGGAGGAGGCGCCAGTTTACTCTTCATTTCACCGAAAGGGGAACAGCTCCGATACGTCCTCCAAATTCGTTTCCCCGTCACCAATAACGCCGCCGAGTACGAAGCAATTCTCCACGGGCTCCGCATCGCCACCTCACTAGGCATAAAGAGACTCCTGGTTTATGGCGACTCCGCTGTCGTTATAAACCAGGTGAACAAAGAATGGATCGCCACAGTGAACGAATGAACGCCTACTGCGAGGCAGTGCACAAGCAAGAGGGGAAATTCTACGGAGTCGAGTACCACCACATTCCACGGGAGAACAACCTCGCCGCTGATGCACCCGCCAAGCTGGGGTCAACCCGCGCAGAAGTACCAGGGGGAGTGTTCGTGCAGGGCCTCCTCAAACCTTCTGTCAAAGAGTTGGGGGATGAACCAGAACCTGCTCTAGAACTCTGCGAGGTGCTGACCATTAACGCCGAAGAAGAAGACTGGATGGCCGAGTTCATAGACTTCCTTGCCCACAACAAGGTGCCCAAGGACCCCACGGAGCGAAAGATCCTGGAACGCCGAAGCAAGAACTATGTGGTGGTCGGTGGTGCCTTATACAGACGAGCCGCCACAAACCAAGTATTCATCAAATGCGTCACGCAAGAAGTCGGCCTCCAGATCCTTGACGACATCCACTCGGGAGTTTGTGGAAGTCACGCCGCCGCAGGGACACTAGTCGGGAAAGCATACCGAGCCGGGTTCTTTTGGCCCACCGCCGTCTCCGACGCCAAAGCACTCGTCCGCCGATGTCCGGGGTGCCAATTCTTCGCCAAGCTGAAACATCTCCCGGCCCAAGCTCTACGCACCATCCCGCCCTTGTGGCCATTCGCCTGTTGGGGGTTGGACATGGTGGGACCATTCAGAGCAGCCCCGGGAGGCTACACTCACATCCTCGTCGCCATCGATAAGTTCTCCAAATGGATAGAGTACAAGGCCATTGTCGGAACTCCAACGTCAAAGCAAGCCGCCGCCTTCATCGAAGAAATCACACACCGGTTCGGAGTCCCTAACAGATCATCACCGACTTGGGGACACAGTTCACCGGATCTGCCTTCTGGGACTTTTGCGAGAACAGATGTATCAGTGTGTACTACGCCTCCGTCGCTCATCCCAGGTGTAATGGACAGGTGGAACGAGCCAACGCCATGATACTCCAAGGACTAAAAGCAAGAATCTTCGACCCGTTGAAGAAGTTCGCTGGAAAATGGCACCAAGAGCTACCACAAGTAATCTGGGGACTCAGGACTCAGCCAAGTCGAGCAACAGGTCATACTCCTTTCTTCCTGGTCTACGGCTCCGAGGCTATCCTCCCCACCGACATCGCTTTTGGCTCACCGTGCATCGACAACTACGAGGAAGGCGAAGCAGAGGCAGCCCGCGAGGTGGACCTCGACTCCATCGAAGAACACCGAGTCAATGTGCTCATACAGCACGCGCGCTACTAGCAACAACTCCGACGCTACCACGACAAGAACGTCCAGCAACGGGACTTCAACATCGGTGACCTCGTCTTGCGCCGAGTACAATCCACAGCAGGGGTTCACAAACTCTCCGCTCCATGGGAAGGCCCGTTCATCGTGACTCAGGTCATATGCCCGGGTACTTTTCGTCTCCAATATGAGGATGGCACCGAAGTCCCACACCCGTGGAACATAGAGCATTTACGCCGATTCTACCCTTGAAAAAAGCTATGTATCACGAAGTTCAATAAAAATATATGCTTTGTCCATTTTATAAATACTTTCCTTGCAAAACCACTCGGTATTACTCCGTTCCCGAATAGTTCCTAACTAAATGCTGTGTAACCGGGCCTGGAACGACGCCTAAGCCTTCTACACGTGCACGGGATCCACTCTCGACGTTATGAACTTAGGATAAGTGAAGCGAAGGGAAAAGCACATTTCAGCAAAAGAACTGCTCGGACAAAAATCAGAACATATAACAAAATATTTGTTTTACTTGTTTTTGACCACTTATATACACCAAGCCTATTCTACTTTGCTTCAGCTTGCAGGGTCCTACTCAAACTTGAGAGCCTCTCCGACCTTCTCGGCGATCGGGCGGGTCAGGGCCAGCGCCTCGTCGACTTGCTCCATCGAGGCGTCCGCCGCCACCCCATCGCCAACCGGTGCAAGGTCAATCCGCGGGTAAAGTGTCCGAACACGCGCTAGGGCGTCATTCGCACACACCACCGCCGACTCCTTGACCAGGTCGGCGATCCGAGCTGGTGCACTCTGCAGACGAGCGACAAGAGCCGTCGGCTCACCCTCCTCCGGGGCCACGGAGTCCAGCAGATCCCTCGCCGCCTCGTTGACCTCCGTCAGGGCCAGATGCGCCGACGCCAGATCTTGCTCCAAGCCTGTTATGATTTGAGCGTTATTCTGGATAGTATACATTGCCTGGAGCATCGTCATGTCCGCATCTTTCCGGAAATCCTGCTCCGTCTTGAGCTTCCCCGCCAACACCTCCTCCGACTGCTGCAGAGTTGTGTTCGCAAAACGCAACTCCTTCAGCTCCTTGATGTGGCGATCCCTCTCCATCTCCTTCTCTGAAAAAGCAGGGAAGCACTCGGTCAGGATGAAAAGAACAAGGCGAAATCTGATGACTCAACAACTACTCGGGAAATACAAGGACAAGGCCTTATGGTGAAGACTGAACCGATGCTCTACAATGGCGTCGTTCAGTCTCTTCTTGGCGGCGTCACGCTGACGCCTGACCCGTTTGAGCTCCGCCTCCATCTCCGCCGCGCGTCGGAGCGCCGACGCCACATCCTGCGTTTGTGCGAGACGCGACTGCCGGAGCGTGGCCAACTTCTACAACAACTCGCCAAAGAAAAGAATTCAGACAACTCATAAAGAAGAAGAAAAGACAAACGAGACAATCGAGGAGACAAACTGTTGCACAGCGCTGAACGTGCTCGACGGCAATATGGAGCTCGGCAATGACCGACCCCTCCTTCTCCGCAATAGCGTCAACCCCGGGGACAGTGATAATTCCCGAGGTGTCCGACTGCTTTTGGAGACCCTCCTCCTGGGGTTCTCCTCGAGCAATGTCGCCCACCAGACGGGCGGAGACTGGATCACCGGGTCCACGTCAGGATCCCCAGCGCCGCCACTTGGGGTGATCGCCGTATCACCACCGCCCTGCACGACGTCGGCCGCCGGCACCTCCGCTACCACCTCCGGGTCACGCCCGGCTGGTACTTCCTCCATCTGCATCGCCCCCGACCCCTCGGCCGAGTTCCCCACCTCAGGCATAGCCCCTGAGGACGACTGGCCAACAGGTTCGGCCGGAGGAGGACTCGGGCCTTGCGGGACATCGGCAGAAGGAGCCTTCCCGCTGGCCGCTTCGCCGTCGAGATCGGAGGCTTTGCTGAAAAAAGCACTCGGAAGTTAAAACAAGAACTCGGAGATAAATGATAACAACGAGAAACGCGAAGACCGACAACTTACTGAGTGCTCTTCACCACCGCGACTCGGGGCCGGAAGACAGGGAGCTTGGGACGCCGCTGCGCCGAGGCCGTCATAAGGATTGGCCTGGTCCCCAAATCGGAGACCGGCCTTGCGTCCGCGGCGGCCTGCACGATCGTCTCCGCCATCCTGCGCCGCCTCTCCTCCACCGAGACGCCCATGGCCCGGGCGTGCTCCTGCTCTTGGAACACGGAGTCGGACATCGCCTCGTCCTTCTCCTCTTCCTCCACGACGGCCGGGGAAGGACGTCCCGGCTCGTCAACATCGGCGTCCGAACCTGCAGTCGGCTGCTGAGCCGGCTGCGCGTCCGACTTCTTCGCCGTGACTTTCTTCGTACGCCTCCGCTTGGGAGGCGGTGGCGGCGTCCCCACCACTGCATCTCGGATGGAGGGCGCTTCATCCGACAACGTCGCCGAGTCGTCGTCGGCCGCCCCACCGTCAACGGCCGCCGCCCGCTTGGAAACGTCGGCCCTGCGATTATTCCGTTTCATAACGGCCGCCCGGCGCTTCCGCGGATGGTCCTCCACCACTTCTTCGTCCGAAGGGCTCATAGAACCCTCCGTATCGCTGGGCGCCCATACACGAGGGGGAGGAGGATCCACCGCCTCCTCTGCCGAGTGTCGCCCTGATCAGCCGGAGGCGCATCCTCTAGCAACACCTTCCTCGGGAAGTCTTCCGGGAGCGGGGCCGCAGAAAAGTACTCGAAGGATCGATCCTGTGCCAAAGAAACCACAAGATCAGACAGCCAATGGTCGAAACCAAAAATTACATCAAGAAGAACGTTCAAAAGCACTCGGAACAGCAACTTACCGGTGGTGGAGGCCTCTTCAATGAAAAGGGGCGTGGCTGGTGCTTCTCCGACACGTGGCCGAGGAAGAACCCGCCCAGGCGCGCCTTCATCTCCTCCTTGCTGACGGTGCGGTTCGCCACCCGAGTGGGATCATCCCGGCCGAGTACTCGTAGCCCGGGTGCTTCCGCTCCTGGATCGGCTGAACCAGCCGCCTTCTAAAGTTGCAGGCGATGCCAATCGCCGTCAGGCCGCCGTCATCCTTCAGCTCCTTGATTAAGGCGAGGAGCTCGTCCACTTCCTGCATCTGGGAAGCATCAGGGAGCTCATTCCAGCAATCCCTGATCTTCGGCCGCTCTCCGGTGTGGCAGGGGATCGCCGGCGCGTGGTTTCCAACATAAAACCACTCGGCCTTCCAGCCCTTGTTGGAGGTGTTGAGGGCGATGTCGAAGTACTCGTCCTTCCGCCCTTGACGCAGCATGAACCCGGCGCCTCCCACTACCACCATCTTCTCTTCACTTGGCTGAGGCTTCAGCCAGTACAGATATCTCCATAGGTCGAAATGGGGAGAGATCCCCAGGTAGGCCTCACGGAGATGGATGAACACTGAGATTGCCATAATAGAGTTGGGATTGAGGTTGATGGCCTCGATCCCATAAAAGTGAAGCAAACCTCTGAAGAACGCCCCTGTTGGCAAGCCAAGTCCCGCCTCGAAGAATGGCTTGAACAGGACCAGCTCGCCAGAGTTCTCCGACGGGAAGTCTTCCCCAGCGCTCGGCCGCCACTCCGCCACGGCTTGAGATGGGAGGATGCTCCGCTCCACCATCTCCTCCAGCATTTTCGTGGCGACTCTCCCCCGCGCCCATACGGCGCCGGAGGGGGAGGAGACCTTGCTTGGCTTGGGGGCGCCGGTGCTCTTCTTCTTCGGTGCCATGGATCTAGGGGCAGGAGTCTTCGTGCGCATCAACGAGGCTACGCTCCCAGTGGTGGCTAAGACCGAGGAACGGATCTACGAGCAGGAGCTCTGGTGGCGGCGGGATGGAGAATAGAGAAAGGAGAGAATGGATCTGGGAATGGAGAGATTTCCTCTCCAGACCTAACCCTCGCCCTTTATATCGTGCCTGGATGCCCGAAATTACCGCGAGATGGCGCGATTAACGGACGTGGGCGAAACGGTAAAAAGAGCCGTTGGGCGTTCCGCCTTCCGTTACGCGCCGGGCGCCAACGGTAAAAAAGGAGCCCGAGCACTCGGGCAGGACAAAGAAGTCGGCGTGCCGCAAAGGCTCGACCAGCACTCGGACTCGGGGGCTGGCGCCGCATTCAAGACAGTGTGCCTCTCGGGCTCGATTGGCCCCAAACTACTCGGGAGCCAACGCTGCAAATCAAGTGGTGTGCCGCTAAGGCTCGAACAGCGCTCACGCTCGGGGGCTGGCGCCGCATTCAAGACAGCGTGCCTCTCGGGCTCGATTGGCCCCAAACTACTCGGGAGCCAACGCTGCAAATCAAGTGGTGTGCCGCTAAGGCTCGAACAGCGCTCACGCTCGGGGGCTGGCACCGCATTCAAGTCAGTGTGCCCCTCGGGCTCGATTGGCTCCGAACCACTCGGAAGCCGACACTGCAGAACAAAAGGCGTACCGCTAAGGTTCGACCGGCACTTGGACTCGGGGGCTGGCGCCATATCAAAAGCAGCGCGCCTCTCGGGCTTGATCAGCCCCAAAACGCTCGGGGGCTGACGCTGCGAACATGCTACAACGGTTGGAGAAGCGCGGCCGAGCCTTCACAACTCGGGGTTAGCGCTGCCAAGAAGCTTCCTCCTTGAGACTATTATGCAGTGAAATCCTTTTGCAGGTTGTACAATTACAATGAAGCCGGTCATACGCCGGTTACAAAGACCAAACACATCAGCCGCCAAGATGACGGCCTGGGGCACTCGTCCCTGCGCCTAGTGCTACATCCGGAGCAAGCTTGGCCCATATGAGCTCCTCGCAAGCTTTCTTGTAGCACCACTGCGGCCGTCGATGGGACAGCACCAACTGAGGGTTGTTAGCGAATGCCTTCAGGTATCCCTTGCTCTACAAAGCATTTCACCCCACATGGCCCTCGTCACACGGGAATGCAGGGGTGAACGGGACAGCACTCAGACGCTAATCAACACCTCAGAACCTTCGCAAGCACTCTTCTAGCACCATACCTTGGAGACTCCATGAACTTTCCCCGGTGGATGAACCCAGCAATGAGCCTCCGGCATGTTGACTGCAAGGATCCTATACCTACTCACTCCTGGGTGGCAGCTCTCGCTCCCCGGCGGGTATTTATAGCCTCGGATTGCCGGGGGACGGGAGACTTCTCCACGTCGACAGGCGCCTGAGCTCCGAGCCACGCGTCCCTCTTTCTGCCCAAGCTGCACAGGTCATCCTTATCGCCTTTGGCTTCATTCGACCACGGGAGCGTCCTGTGCGATCACGGGAACACTGTTCCTGACGCCGCGTATCAGAAACGACACCTCTCCGCCCGCCTCCTCTTTGGCATATCTGACAAAGAAGGAATCCTCCAGGACTCAAATCGCTCGCCAAGCTAAGTATTAATCAATTAACTTCGTAAATTCCGTGAGCTTTAAAATGAGTTGCTAAAGTACTCGGGGAGCACACGCCTTAATCCGTGAAACCTCGGCTCTTCCGTACGCCTACGCTCCTACGCGTGCACGCGGCCCAGCTCCCTGCGCTATGGACTACGGCTATCGGGGATCAGGTGCATAAACGTAACAGGCTAACTGCCCAGGGAAATTAAAAGACTTCAAAGCAGGAAGCGGAGTTTATTAACATTACATATCGCCGAGTATTTTCTCCTCTCGAATTTGTGCTTCGTTGCAGGGTATGGACGACCACTCGGCGTGCTCAGCCCTCACGCTCGGGGGCTGGCGCCGGGATGACCACTCGGCGTGCTCAGCCCTCACGCTCGGGGGCTGGCGCCGGGACGACCACTCGGCGTGCTCGGCCCTCACGCTCGGGGGCTGGCGCCGGGACGACCACTCGGCGTGCTCAGCCCTCACGCTCGGGGGCTGGCGCCGGGACGACCACTCGGCGTGCTCAGCCCTCACGCTCGGGGGCTGGCGCCGGGGCGACTGTCGGCGTGTCCCGCGGGACTCCACCGGTTCTCACGCTCGGGGATTGGACGCCGAAATTAATGTCAGATGATCTAGCCAGATGCTCCTTGACTAACCCTTGGACCGATTCCTACGGAATCGCTTCAAGGCTCGGGGGCTACGGCCAACGGACGCACCTCGCGGCGCATCCGTTGATTGTCTGACGACCTCAGAAGAAGGCAACTAACCCTTGGACCGATTCCTTCGGAATCGCTTCAAGGCTCGGGGGCTACGGCCAACGGACGCACCTCGTGGCGCATCCGTTGGGAAACGGCTCTCTTTTCTCTCCAGTATCACGCGGTTTCTCTTCCAACTGCAGCAAGCTTGAAGCTCATCAGGTGGCACGACCTCGCCGACTTGTCTCTCAACCACGTACTACTCGGGGCTTGTCGGGGGTAGACCCCCAGGGGTACCCAGAAGGCGGATTGGCCCAACCAGCAAGGGGCGGCCCAATCCGAGTGCTGTCGGGCCGGGTTGTCAGACTGGGTGGCCCACCACTCGGAGGCCCACTAGTCGGACAAGCCGGATGGGCGCGACGGCGCATGCAGCAAGAAACAAGACGGCGTATCCCGCAAGAAGCTCGGAGATCAAGATAAACTAGCCGGAATTATAGGGAAAGATATCTGTAATCGTTATAGGATTGCATCCTTGTATTTCGGGTAGGTTATGATCTCTGGCCGACTTGTAACTCAAGGCAGCCGGACTATATAAGGCGCCTTGAGACCCCCCTCCAGGGCACGACGATTACAACCCACGCATTCATTCAACCTAGGACAGAACCCAACTACGGAGATCCTTCAGGAACCTCATACACAGCAATCCAAACACCCAACACAGGACGTAGGGTATTACGTCATCTTGACGGCCCGAACCTGTTCAATCTTTGCGTCTTGTGTTACCATCGACTTCTGATCCTCGATCTGTCCCTCAACAAATCAACCACGTAGGCTACCCTGTGTGGACTGCCGGATCCATAAATCCGACAATCGGAAGCTTGGCAAAGGCCCTGATGATTTGATCAAGACCGATATGATGCTTAAGGACTTTGGTGGGAATCCATCGCCAGCTCGGTGGGGCATTGAATGTTGAATTGACGATCAGAAACAAGACATTGCCTACTACTTTCTTCGTCATCGATAGCAAAGGGTCTTACAGTTTGCTCCTTGGGCGTGATTGGATTCATGCTAATTGCTTTGTGCTATCTATCATACATCAATGTCTTATTCAATGGCATGGGGATCATATCGAGACTGTTCAAGCCGATGAATCGGTCAGCGTTGTTACCACCGATTTGACGGTTTGGGAGTTTGAAGGAATAGAATGTTTATCGGACAAATTCTGGGAAGGCAATTTTCTACAAGTGTCCGATGATGGTATGAAGCTGATCCAAGTAGTCGGCTCTGAAAGTTTGTATTAATAGAAGAGTTTATAGAAGATAAGGGTAAACTCGGTCAAGGGTTTATGTCGACTGATGAGTTAGAGGAAATAGATATAGGTTTAGGAGATAGACCTCGGCCGACATATGTTAGTGCTAAATTGGATCCTGAGTTTAAACAAGAATTAATGAAGTTACTGAAAGAGTATCGTGATTATTTTGCTTGGGAATACTATGAAATGCCAGGTTTAAGCCGATCTATTGTTGAACATCGGCTCCCGATCAAACCAGGGTATCGGCCTTTTAAACAAGCGTTGAGACGATTTAAACCAGAATTAGATAAAGAAATAAAAGCCAAAATAACTCGATTATATGAAGCTAAGTTTATTCAACCTTGTCGATATGCCGAGTGGATATCTAACACCGTTCTTGTTTTCAAGAAAAATAGGAAATTGCGAGTTTGTGTGGATTTCAGAAATCTTAATAAAGCAACTCTAATGGATGGTTATCCGATGCCGATTGTTGATATGTTGGTCGATGCAGCCTCGGGACATAAGGTGATTAGTTTTATGGATGGTAATGCAGGATATAATCAAATTTTTATGGCAGAAGAAGATTTCCCTAAAACTGCATTCCGATGTCCTGGTGCGCTTGGATTATATGAGTGGGTTTTAATGACCTTTGGTTTGAAAAATGCTGGCACTACATATCAGGGAGGAATGAATTATACATTCCATAAATTGATCAGCAGGATTGTTGAAATTTATATTGATGATGTAGTGGTGAAGTCTGATGGATACAAGCGGCATTTGGCCGATTTGCGGGAAACTTTTGAGTGCACAAGAAAGCATGGTTTGAATATGAATCCTAATAAATGTGCATTTGGAGTATTGGCTGGACAATTTTTGGGTTTCATGGTTCATGAAAGAGGGACTGAAGTCGGACAAAAGAGTATGAAAGCTATTAAGGATGCGAAGCCACCCACCGATAAGACGAGTCTCCAATCGTTGATCGGTAAGATTAATTTTGTTAGAAGATTTATATCAAATTTATCTGGAAGAATTCATCCTTTCTTTCCACTGCTGAAATTGAAAGCCGATGAGAAATTCATATGGAGAGAAAAGCAACAAAAGGCGTTTGATGAAATAAAAAGATATATGATAACGCTGCTAGTTTTGATTCCACCTCAGAGAGATAAGCCATTCCGATTATATTTGTCGACCGATGAGTTGTCAATCGGGTCAGTCCTAATACAAGAATTTGAAGGAAAAGAAAGAGTAGTTTATTATTTAAGTTGGAAATTGATTGATGCAGAGACTAGGTGTCTTCCAGTTGAAAAATTGTGTTTATGCTTATATTTCTCTTGCACTAAATTGAGGCATTATTTATTATCTGCCGAATGCACGGTGGTTTGCAAGACCGATGTGGTTAAATACATGTTGTCTTTGCTGATGCTGAAAGGAAGGATCGGAAAATGGATACTAGCATTATCAGAGTTTGATCTGAAATATGAATCGGCTAAAGCAGTAAAAGGACAGGTTATGGCCGATTTTGTGACGCAACACCAACACATCGGGGATGAAGTTAAAATGGTTGAGCCAATGCCTTGGACAATGTTCTTTGATGGGTCTTCATGTGGTCAAGGATGCGGCATCGAGATCGTGATTATTTCACCTTGGGGGCAAATTTTGAATTCAGCTATCCAATGGATCCAAGTTCTACAAATAATCGGGTTGAGTACGAAGCATTACTTAAAGGATTAAAATTGTTGTTGGAAATCAGAGCTGAAGCTATTGAAATCTTTGAGGATTCCCAATTAGTGGTAAATCAGTTGATCGGCAAATATGAATGCAAGGATGAAGTTTTGATTCAGTATTTCGAAGAATGACGATTATTATTGAAGGAATCTGTGATGGTAAATCAAGAGGCTAATAATTTGGCGCAAGCTGCTTCTGGTTATTGGTGCTTTCAAGAGATTACGATAATAGAACAAAAAATCGGAGATTGGAGGTATGAAATTATACATTATCTTAGAAATTCATCACAAAAGGTTTCCAGAAAATTAAGATTTATGGCTGTTAAATATGTTATGCTTGATGATCAATTGTATTATAAGACGATTGATGGTGTGCTGTTCTGATGTCTAAGTGAATCGGAATCTAAGGATTTGATGGATGAAGTGCATGAGGGTGTTTGTGGTGCACATCAATCGGCTTATAAGATGAAATGGGTGATTAGAAAGATGGGTTGTTATTGGCCAACGATTTTAGAAGATTGCTTTGAATATTATAAAGGTTGCCAAGAATGCCAGAAATTTAGGAATGTACAAAGAGCACCTGCATCAGCCATGAATCCGATCATTAAACCATGGCCTTTTCGAGGATGGGGAATTGATTTGATCGGACAGATTTATCCGTCGTCGAGTAAGGGACATAAATTTATATTGGTGGCAACTGACTATTTTACTAAATGGGTTGAAGCAATTTCTTTAAAGATTGCTAATTCCAGGAATATGGTGGAGTTCGTCAAGGAACATATTATTTATCTGTTTCGTATTCCACAAACTATCACGACCGATCAAGGAACTATGTTTATGTCTGATGAATTTCAAGGTTTTGCTGCCAGTATGGGTATTAAATTATTAAATTCTTCTCCTTATTATGCGCAAGCCAATGGCCAAGCAGAGGCATCAAATAAAAGCATTATCAAAATTATCAAACAAAAAATTGATGAACAACCAAGGCGATGGCATTTGACGTTGACTGAGTTGTTATGGGCATATTGGATGGCACGTCATGGCTCTACTAAGTTGTCCCCTTATCATTTGGTTTACGGACATGAGGCTGTTTTGCCTTGGGAGGTCAAAATCAGATCAAGACGTAAATCGGAACAGGGCAACCTGACTGCCGATGAATATAACAGTTTGATGAATTTTGAATTGGATGATTTGGCTAAAACTCGCTTGAGAGCTCTAGAGAACATTGAAAATAATAAGGCAAGGGTTGCTATATAAGGGTTTAGGGTTTGTTCAAGGAGAATTGGTTTGGAAACTGATTTGCCCATAGGGACTAAAATTTCTAAGTTTAGAAAATGGTCGCCTAATTGGGAGGGTCCCTATCATGTGAATCGGTGTGTTCCTAGATATGCGTATATTTTGGAAATATTGGAAGGGAAAGAGTTTTTGAAAGTGCTTAATGAAATATTTAAAGAAATATTACCCAAGTATTTGGGTTGATTCGTAAAGCCGATAATCTACGCGATGTTGACTAAGATAGCCGATATGACATGTATCGTCTTAAGAGCAAAAATATTTACAAGACAAAGGTTCATCGATGATCAATGTCATCGGATCAGGATAAGTGTAACCAACAAGTTTAAATGTTACAGTGCTTTTGAATCATTTCAATCGCGCGCAGGCGAATGTTGTCATCTTCTGAATCGCTTCTAAGTCTTCAATATCAGAGCCAGGCACGTTTTTGATACTTCTATGGACTTGGCGGACTTCAGCTAAGCGTTTCTGCAGGTCATCTTGCACCGATGCGATGGTTGCTGGAATCAAGCCAAGTTGTTCTTGAGTATCGAAGATTTCCTTGCGCACTTCTTCAAGCTTCTTGATTAGTTCAGCTTCAGTGGCTTGAAGCTGTTTGATCCGATCCTTCAGCTAATTTGGCTTGGCTTCCAAGGATTTAATCTAGGCTTGCATTATCTTTAGGTCCTCCCTGCCTTTGTCACGTTTCTTGATGAGGTCTTGCTCGGCCAGCCGCTCCAATATTCTTTGGCGAGCCAGCACTTCCGCAATTGATTGCATGTTAGTGGTAGCTCCAAGAGTTGATCCATAGAACACGAATCATTCCAACCACATGTTGAGGAAGGCCACATGTTCTCTTTCTCCAACTGAACTGGTTTTGCAGTGATCGATGATGTATTTTTTCCAGCCCTTGGACCCTGAGCTAACCAGTTTATAGCTCAGATCACAGAGAAGCCTTCTTGGATTTATGGCATCGGTGGTGTTAAGGCCAGTCAGCATGTGCACATCCATCAGCGTCGGGGTCATCGGTCCGTGGCCGAATAGGTAGGCGTTCAGGGCATAGGACCAGAATAGGGAGGTGGAGGCCAGCAAGTTCTCATCTTTGGCCATATCGGCGAGGGACAGAGTAATGCATTGATCTATTCCTTTCTCGTCCCATAGGCCCGATTTTGCGGCACAGTCCCTGAGCAGCCAGTTTCTCCATCCGGGGATGCTGCTGGGCCATGATCGGAAGGAGCTAGCCCAATCAGACACTTGTAGGCTTGACCCTTTAAATGGAAGCCTCTCCGTTTCCAATTTGATAAAATCTGTCGGGTCAGGATCACCCATCGGACACAGGTAATAGGCCGATTGCACATGGGAGACGGGGATGACTATGTTGTTCTTAAGGTTCTACATTTGAAAGAAAATAAAGCACTAAGTAAAGATATGGCAGTTTACAGATGGTTCTAGGAAAGTGAAATGCAGAATGTAAAAAGAATGAAATCTTAGATGAGATGCTGCAACGATCTTACCTCATGATCCTTAGAGCTGCTTGCTTTGTCATCTGAGGCCGCCATTGACGAAGTTTGGATCTAGAAGGAACAGTAACTCGGGGTGAGAAAAGCCCAAAAATCATGGGAAAGATCAAAGTGAAGCCCTGATGAAAAGGGTGAATCATGTGCAAGGGAGGTCCTTACCAAGACTGCGGTGAAAGATTTGAGAATGATGATTTGATTTCGCCGCATGAAGATTGAAGATGACGACGATAGAGAGAGCTTGGGCATGATAGCAGATGAGAACGGAAGGAAGAAGACGACGGTTCAACTGGCATTTATAGGGCTTATGAAGGAAGAAACCGCCCGAGAATCGAGGCGCCGCGCTCGCGCGAGGATCAAAGTTTGCGACAGTGAGGGGACACAGGTTCCATAAACTGTTCACTACAGGAGTCATCATTGCTTGAAGAATTTTAGAACAAAATAATATTTTATCTCAAAATTGGGAGGCATATGTTGACACCAGATTTTGACTCGGTTGGTAAAAGGAATATTGTATTAGAGAGCGCCAGGGAGCCAAGGCTAAGGCCGAGTCCGATTCTGACTTGGTCTCCGATGCCGATCGAAAGTTGTCCAATGGAGTCCTGATCGGACACGGGGATAAGAAGGCCGGAGCATTTACGACTCTGAAGATTGGGATGCATCTAGAAGCTTCTTCAAGGCCTGATTGTGCGGCAATTGTAATACTTTTGGTAGTTTAGATTAATTTGCTTTAAATAAATTAGAGATATTGTTGTAGCCGACAAGGATGAGCTAGATTTCTTGGGTATAAATATAAACCCTGCGCCATTGTAAAAAACGTTCTCACAACCATCAATGCAAACATGACTTTCGGCCCTCGTGCCAACAACCCTTTTCGTCGAGTTCTTCAGCAAGCAGGGCTGCATCATCTTGACCTCCGGTTTGTCTGTAAATGCGACATTTATCGAATTAATCTAAACTTTAGATTGAGGTGTATCGCCCTTCTTCGTTTAGTTAGTTCACCAATTTATCGAGTTGTTCTGGGCTTTAGATTGAGGCGTATCGCCATTCTTCGTTTAGATCGCTCACTACCTTGTCGTATCTTGTTATTTCATCTTATCAGCTTATATCTGCAAAGATCTATTTGTTCTATCACGTTTTATGCTTTATAATAGATCTGTTCATCTTGTTTATATAGCTGATTTAGATTTAATTATCAAGTTACAAATAAATCTCGTTTAAACAAGTTCTTTGATATACATTGATCTATCGGAGTAAATAGGCTAAATCGGCGCCCTGCTAGCAACGCTGTGTTAAAATCGATCCGATTGTTAGTGACACAAGATTTAATTTATTTAATGCCTTTGGAGGGATGTGTAATAAAGAATGCGTTTAAGTTAGGTTTATCTCTGATTTTTCTTCTATAGTCGATGGCTTGTTTCAATATATTTCATATCTTCACGAATCGGACTCAAGGCCGATGGTTCATGCTTACATCGGACTTCTTTATATGTTGATCCGATCACTGGAACGAATCAGGACTTTGGCTGATGAGTTCCTTTTGGTTTACTGATTAAATTCTACCTCGTTAATTTTCGGTCTAATTGACTGGCACGCCCTGAACCTCAAGATTTTGGACCTGTACTGAAGTGAAGCAAATCTTCCAGGCCACAGTGTTAATTTCTGAGAGTCAACACCATTACTTCCTCAAAAAAAGATCAACTCATTCTAAGAATCATATACTACACATTGTTCACAAGCTCTAACATCCTCGACGAACTTCCAAATGACTAGTGTATTCTTTCAAGTTTCTGTACCGAGAAATCTTTGTTTTGCTCGTATAGAAAATATATCATTTTTCAAACGTATTATAACGCATATAATCTAGCCTGGATGTGTTTTGGCTTTTTTAGACCATTTATGGTTTGTGGTGCATTAAATGAATTTCTAGGCATTGTTTTGAAAGATAAATACAATAATACCTAAACGGGCTCTGAAAATTTTGCAATTTGGAAAGGAGTCCTTATTTTGGTGCATGACTTCCTTGAAAATAGATCTACTCATTTTTAGAATCCTATACTGCACATTGTTCATAAGGTGTAACATTCTTGACACACTTCCACAGGCTTATTGTATTTTTTCAAGTTTCTTTACAGAAACTAATTAAAGTGTAGCTGCAGTGCCAAAGAACGAAATTTCATGTGGCAAGCATAAAGCATAGTGGCTTGCTCTCTAGTAGGGATGGATATGGATGTCTGAACATCCAAATTATATTCGTATCCACTTAAAACATCAATATAGATATCCATATTCCTATTCAATGTTAATATGGATGTATCCAAATTCATTTTTCATTTTTTTCTCTATCAAAATCACCATTCGTATTCGAAAAAAATGCGGAAACAAATGAAACATCCGATATTATTCATATCCGCGAAGGATTAACACATGATGAAGCCATCTATCTGAATGCGAATTCATATTTCATGTATTCATTTTGTATTAATATCCGATAAGAATGGACAATATTCGCATTTGTATTCGTATCTGACAAGATTCACATTTGATTCGTATTTGAAATAAAATATGGTAAAAGGTGACATCTGAATTCAATTCCATGCGTATTTGATCCGAATCCATCCCTACTCTCTAGTCGGCAAATGAAGGATTATTCACTTCACTAGCTTAGCCATTGGCTTATGCTACGACCCAAAAGGGATGGAAAGAATACGATGGGAAGAATACTGATTTTCTAAAAAATAGGAAATAGAAGTAGATGAGCGTATGTCTTGTGTTTGTTGACATGCCTCTTTACCGGCTTTTTTGTTTTTTTGGCCCTTTTCGCGAAAGAATTTCACAAATAGACCACTGGCGGAAAGAATTACAAAATGGACCCTGAGCTCTGCACCGTAGCCCATGGCCCCGAAGTCCAAAGACCTCGGCGCCATGGCCTATGGCGCCGAGGTCTAGGGCAACTGAGCACGTGGAACGCAAACGTGGCGGTGACGTGGCACGAGCTCGGCGCCATGGATCTCGGCGCCAAGCTCAGCGCCAAGATCCACGGCGCCGAGCTGGCGCCACGTTCAAATCCAGCACCCCCACCCCGAGCCCGAGCCTTATCTATTTTACTCCTTCTTCCTCTTGGTTCCTCTCTCTCCCAGTGCCACCAAACCATTGGAAATCGACGCATTTGACCACGGAAAGTTGGATTTGCTCCATTGATCTTCGAGAGCAAGGTTTCCTTTCTCCCCTCCTCCTTTTTCGCATTGATTTGGTCTATGTTTCGTGTATTTTACGCTTTAGCTATGTCATTAGTTAGGGTTTGAACCAATGTTTAATATGTGTTTGTGTGGTAATCAACCGTAGGATGCCGAGGCATGGTAAAAACTAGTCAGCCAAGGTAATGTCTGGTCCATCATATAAATTTGTGTTGTTGCTTAGGGTCACTCTTATGTACTTTATTTTATAATAGTCATCACTTTGGAAGTGCACATGAGCTCTTGCCACTGCCTAGTGGTGTTCCCGTGCCTATGTGCTTTTGCGGTGATGAGTGCAAGGTCACCAAGTCCGATGAAGAGAAAACGTATAGGCAGAAATACTAGATGTGTGTGAATTATTCATTTGAGCCTACACCTCTTATGATCCGCATTGGCTTGATGGTGAGAAATTTATATTACTTAATTTGTACGACATTATGATTGTTTAATTTGGTGCTTGACAGTTCATAAATGTGGATTTTTTATTTGTAGACCCCTCCCCTGCTCTGTGATTTTGAGCAGTGGATCGACACTGAGATCAAACAGGAAGACAATGATTCGATGGAGCGACAGAAGGAATTGGAGGCGGAGTGCAAGGAGTGTCTGGAAAGGAGGCGTCAAGCTGAGGTAGCAAAAAAAGGAGCGCGCAGCGGAAAGGAAAAGGAGGCTTGACGCTAAGGCTAGCGAGAAGAAGCTTAAGCGTGTCCACCGTCCGAAAGCTTGTAGGATCTAGGATACCGACTAGAGGGGGGTGAATAGGCGGTTTGAACTAAAACACAAGCACTTTAAATTTAATTAGTAACACAAGGGAGTAAAACTATTTCTACTCTTCCTAACCTATGTGAGGGTTTGCAACCTAGGGTGACAAGCAACAATTCAATCTCTATGAAAGTAAATTGCTCAAGGTAAATTGCAAGAAAGTAAGTGAGCAAAGAAATAACCGATGACAAGAGAAGAATTTTTCCCATGGTGTCGATGACTTGCCGATCACCTATAATCCACGTTGAGGTGGATCCTTTGTTCCAACCGCTCTTCTATCAAGGCACCGCTTGATTTTTGAGCCGGCTTGGACCAAGAACCACTCCACACCTCGATTCCACTAGAGTTGCTCTTCACCACTCCGGCAAGGTGAGCACAAAACCTCTCACAAGAACAACCGTGACTCCTTCACAATCTCCTTTGAAGGGCTCAACGATCTTCACTCCTCCAAGCCATCTAGGAGGTGCAACCTCCAAGAATAACAAGTCGATGACGCTTGCTTGAAGACTCTCTAGTGCCACAATGCTCAAACTCTTGATGCAATGCACTAGGATGCTCTCAATCTCACAAGAATGCAATCTCAAAGCAAAGTGAGTGAGAGAGTGAAGAAGAAGGGCTCAAGAATGTCAAGTTAGCTTTCCAAAGTGCCAAGAGAGCCCTCCCAAGGCTGGGCATGAGGTATATATAAAGCCCTCTTCAAAATCTAGCCGTTACTCTCTGTAACCCGTGAAATACGAGTTTTCGTGGACCGTCCGCCTCACAAAGCCCGGACGGTCCGCCGTTCAAAACCAACGGCTACAACAGCAATCAATGCTGTCAGAACCGACCGTTACAAGGGGCGCGGACCGTCCGCCCACTAGGGGCGGACCATCCGCCTTTCAAGTTTGACCATGGTCCGAACTGGGCGCTCTCCGGACACCCACGAAAATTAGCCGGCGGACCGTCCGCACCCAGGTGGCGGACAGTCCGCCGTAGAAAGCATTTCAACCACACAGAACCGGACTTGGTTCTGGTGGCGCCTGAGGAGAGGGGACGGACCGTCCGCGCGCCCTGTGCGGACCGTCCGCCCCACGAACTTGAAAATCCACAAGAACCACTCCCGGTTCTGGTGGCTTGGGGTTAATGGCCGGAGGACCGTCCGCGCGTCCTGCGCGGACCGTCCGCCGGACAAGCTCTTCAGCCCACCAGAGAAACCAAGTTTCTGTCAATGATTTTGATCCAAGGGCGGACCATCCGTGACCCCTGCGGAGACCGTTCGCCCCAGCACTGAGAAACTCACAGAACGACTCTGAAAAAGGCTAAGTTATAAAACGGTCTGCCCATCCAAAGGAGACCGTCCGCCTCTCAAACAGTTAGCCGATTTTTTTAAGACCGCATCGTTCTAACACTCATGATGTATGCCACTAATCCATATGCATGCAACTCAACATTTAAGCAAGGTGGCACTATGGAATCGTCATGCAAAAGACATTGACCCCTCTTGATAGTACGGCTATCTAGCCTATTAAGCCGGTCAATGTTTCTTCTCTAATCTCCTCTTTGACTGGCAAAATAGAAATCCCTATTTTTATACCTTTGCCTTGAGATTCCACTTCATATCATGATTCCGACATTTCCAAGTTATTGATCCCCACATGTCACATCTCCGGGACTAACCCTATTTTCTTATCTCAAATGAAACTGTTAGTCCACAATTGTTGTCATTAATTACCAAAACACAAATTAGGGGCCTACATGCTTTCAATCTCCCCCTTTTTGGTAATTGATGACAACCGCATATAGGAGTGATGTAAAAGAGGTTTTCAAGCCAACTTTACACACAAGGCATAAGGTAGACTTGAGAGCGAATTTTGATTATATTTATCCATGGCATGAAAGAAAAAGGTTAAAGATGGATAACTATCATCAAAACTCAAGGTGCAAGGAAAGCTCCCCCTATATATGTGCAAGATGATATGAAATAAACAAGGCACATATACATGGATAGGAAAAAATTTTGGTGGAGTTTCCCTTGCACAAAAGAAATCAAGGTAAACAATATAGCATGAGATATTCAATGAGCATAATTTTCATAGAAAACATACCTCAATTCCCATGATACTAGAACTAGTCATAGAAATAATATTAGACATAACCACATAGTCCATCACATTGATAATCCAAGTTCCAGTATCTCACAACCAAACATAGAGTGCATAGAGTTTAACATTACAAACCAAGTTTTATGCATCACACATTATCACACATAAATGCATAGGTTCAACCATAAAATAAAACGCAACAAAGTTCATATGAAATGCACACATGCAATGCTCATGAGCTCTCCCTAGATATCATCATCTCATCATCACTCCTCCAATAGCTTCTTCTCCCCCTTTGACATCAAGTACCAACAAGGGAAAACTAGTCATCTTGAGTCGGTGGAGGAGGTGGATAGAATGGTTGATGCGGATAGAACTGAGGAGGTGGCACTAGAGCAGGATAGTAGGAGTTGAAATGATCTGTAAAAGCAGTGAAGGTGTTGGAGAAGTCATCAAATCTGCCCTCTAGCTGCTGCTGCCTGTCCATGAGCTGCTGTGACTGCTTTGAGGTGCTCAACTCACTGAATCTAGCATCCAAAGCCGCAAGATCAACTTGCAGTCCCTGCTGAACATTATCAAGTCTAGTCATAATGGGCTGATAGTATGAGGTGTTCATGTGCTGCCCAAATGACTCAAACCCTGCATCCAACTGTGCCTAAAATCCTTGCTGCATAGTTTGAAAACCCAAGTTCATTGCTGCTGAATTTGATTGCTCATGTTGTTGAAACCCTGTTGGAATTGTTGCCTAAATCCAGCTACCAAGTTTTGTTGCATATTGTTGAAATATGGATCAAAATACCCTGCAGGAGGAACCCACTGTGGCTGACCATGTGCATGAGGAGGAGGAGCTGCATGTGCATCATCATCACTGTCCTCACTCTCTTCCCGAGGCTCTGCCCCAGCTGGATCAGGAAAAGGTGTCACTTCCCTTTGCAAGAACCGAACATCATTCACAAAAGGCTTGTATAATATATGCGCAGAGAGACAAGCACCAGTGAATCTTGTTTTGGCATTGATCAAGGTCATGATATACGGAGCAAAGTAAATATTGGACTCAAGATTTACTTTCTTATCAGCCATTTGATCCATGATTAACCCAATGACATCAAACTTTTCAAAAAACATAATATGATGGATGACATTCCAATACTTATCTCTGATTCTCTCTTTGTTTCCACTCTTAGGCATAAAGGTTAGCCTAAGGATTTTGTTAATCACAACAGGATGATGTCTGAGCCCCTTTGTTTCACCATAAGAGCAAACAATGTGTGTCCTAGGCGACTCATAAAACTGAATTCTATCATCATCATCATATGCATCTTCACTCAAAACATTTCTACTGTCTTCAGCAGTGAGAGAATCATAATCTAACTGATTCAAAATGGCAAACTCTCTAAAAGTTGTAGTGTATCTACGCTGTCCAGTCATCCACATGATAGTTTTCTCATCCATATCCATCTCATAAGTGCCATAAAATTGTCTAACTATTGTATCATTCCAATTGCACTTATGCTGGAGAAAACCAAGGAGCCCCAAAGCATTAAACTTAGGAATCAACTCACACATGGTAGGTTGCTCTTGCATGAAAGCCAAATTAATGGTTTTGTGATATATACCATTTTGGAGATGAGATGCCCAAAGAATGCCTCTTCTTGAACTATATTGTGGAAGAAGAGCACATTTGTATTTCTATCCAGGTCATATTTATTGGGGCTTCTCTCCATTGAGTAAGTGTGAGTATTCCATCTTTTCACTGAACTTGGATAAGCATTCACATCAATTTCCTCATCATCACCACCTTGAGCTTGCTCTTCCTCAGTGTCTGACTCTGCTGCAGAGGTTTCAGTTGCCAAGAGATCTTGATCTGGCACATAATCATCATCATCACGTCTTGGCCTCTTGGATGAAGACCCAATTTTCTTCTTGGCAGTCACTTTCTTTGTTTGACCACGTGAGCTGCAATCACATGAGTAATGAGAATGTAAGAGTATGACATGAGTGACTCATTTGATATATCCCCCCGGAGTTTCCATAACCAATCAAAGAATTTTCATGAATATATTTGTATTAGGTGTCACTGAATTCCACTGCTGAAAAACCCATATATCCTCAACAATATGAATATAATCCAAATCCAAACCCAAACTCAAACCATTACTCAGCATCATCAACTGCAGCCGCCAGTGGCCTGCGGACGGTCCGCCTTTAGCTTCCAAAACTGACCCGAGAACCATTCTTTTGAGATAAATTTAAGATTCCAAATGGGATCATTGCTCATATAAAAATGAAATGAATATGCTATACTTATGAAAAAGTGTATGAACATGACATAAATGCATATGAACAAGTATTTGAGAATTTAAGCTATAAACAAGTATAAATGAAAAATTACATGAAAATGCATCAAAAATACAACTAAGACATGCTAAAGAATGTACAAGCAAGCCATGTACCAAACTTCAAGCCACATTTGAGAAGTCAATAACATTTAGCTCATTTCTCAACTTGCAAAACCGATTTTCATTCAAAGGCTTGGTGAATATATCCGCCAATTGATCAATAGTTCCAATTCCATCAATCTTGATATCTCCCTTGTTCACATGATCTCTAAGAAAATGATGCCTAATATCAATGTGCTTGGTTCTTGAATGTTGAACCGGATTAGAGGCAATCTTCATAGCACTTTCATTATCACATAAGAGAAGTACTTCACCAAAATCCACACCATAATCTAGAAGAGTTTGCTTCATCCATAACAATTGAGCACAATAACTTCCGGCTGAGATATATTCCACCTCGGCGGTAGAAAGGGCCACTGAATTTTGTTTCTTTGAAGACCATGAAACAAGAGACCTTCCAAGAAATTGACAAGTGCCAGAAGTGCTCTTCCTATCAATCTTGCAACCGGCATAATCCGAATTCGAATAACCAACCAATTCAAATTGAGCACCCTTGGGATACCAAAGACCAATATGAGGTGTGAACTTCAAATACCTAAAGATTCTTTTAACAGCGGTTAAATGACATTCTCTAGGAGCAGCTTGAAATCCAGCACACACACTAAACATGATATCGGGCCTAGATGCGGTAAGATAAAGCAAACATCCTATCATTGATCTATAAAGTTTTAAATCAACCGATTTACCTCCCTCATCAAGATCAAGATGTCCATTTGTAGCCATAGGAGTTTTGATTGGTTTTGCATCTTCCATTCCAAACTTCTTCAATAAATCCTTCACATATTTAGATTGGCTCACAAATGTGCCTTCTTTCAATTGCTTGATTTGAAGGCCAAGAAAGAAGCTCAATTCACCAATCATAGACATTTCAAATTCCTTGGACATCATTTCACCAAATTCCTCACAAAATCTTGGTTAGTAGACCCAAAAATGATATCATCAACATAAATTTGACAAATGAATAAATCTTCACCTATAGTCTTAGTACACAATGTAGTGTCAACCTTACCAATTTTGAAACCCTTTGAAATAAGAAAATCTCTAAGCCTTTCATACCATGCCCGAGGGGCTTGTTTGAGACCATAAAGAGCCTTAGAGAGTTTATACACATGATTTGGCTTCTTAGGATCTTCAAAACCGGGAGGTTGCTCAACATACACTAGCTCACTAATCTTACCATTCAAGAAGGCACTTTTGACATCCATTTGATATAACTTTATGTTGTGTGAGCATGCAAAGGCAAGAAGAATTCTTATGGCTTCCAATCTAGCAAAGGGAGCAAAGGTTTCACCAAAATCCAAACCTTCAACTTGGTATAACCTTGTGCTACCAATCTTGCCTTGTTTCTTACCACAATGCCATCTTCATTTTGTTTGTTCCGAAAAACCCATTTAGTACCAATGACATTGTAATTCTTTGGCCTTTCAACCAATTCCCAAACTTGATTCCGGGTAAAGTTATTCAATTCTTCATGCATGGCATTCACCCAATCCGGATCATTCAATACTTCATCTACACGGTTAGGCTCAATAGAAGATACAAAAGAGTAATGTTCACAAAAAAAAGCAATACGAGATCGAGTTTGGACACCCTTACTAATATCACCAACAATTTGATCCATGGGATGATCCTTTGCAATAGCATGATGAACTCTTGGTGCAACAATAGGCTCTTGTGTTGGTGTGGAGGATGAGATAGAAGGAGATACCAATTGATCTTGAACTTGAGCATCATTCACATTTTTATCTACATCAATTGGTTGATCTTGATTACTTGGAGTAGAGGATGAGGGAATAACCCTTAATGAGATATTATTGTCATCATCTTCATCTTCTTCTCTAGGCTTGATATCACCAATAGTCATACCCTTGATAGCTTGCCTCAAGCCTTCATCTCTCACATCTTCTAGGTTTTCTTTTTCATCTTGTGAGCCATTTGTTTCATCAAAATCAACATCACATGATTCTTCAACAACACCAAGAGACTTGTTGTAAACCCGATAAGCCTTGCTACAAGATGAATATCCAAGAAGAAATCCTTCATCACTCTTGCTTTCAAATTTTGATAGCCTTGTGCCCTTCCTCAAAATATAGCACTTGCATCCAAAAACCCGAAAATAAGAGATATTTGGCTTTCTTCCAATGAGCAGCTCATATGGAGTTTTCAACAAGAGTCTATGACAATAAAGCCTATTTGAAGCATGACAAGTGGTGTTGATTGCTTCCACCCAAAAGCTATCCGAAACATTATATTCCGAGAGCATTGATCTTGCCATATTAATCAAAGTTCTATTCTTCCTCTCAACAAGACTATTTTGTTGTGGAGTTGTTGACGGTACTTATAACAGAAAATCCAGCCGTCAATAGGCTCAGAAACCAATAAAGATCAAGGCATAACTTAGACATTAGTATTCAAATAATGGTATACCATGCATATCTGGAATATATTTGAGTACAAGGACTACGGTGCAAAAGATAGACGAAATTGGGCACAAGCCCAAGTCGGCCGACCTGGCTAGGTCGGGCGACGTGGTCTGGATCCCAATCGAGCCCAAACTTAACAAAGGTCAAGAAGCACACAATGTAAGGATCTTGAACGTTGATTCATGGTCGGTGGAAGCCAAGGGTGGAGGATGAGCCACATGTCCATCACATGGATTGAAGGGCCCACAACCAGAGACAAATGTACCCAAACCGACGATACCCAGCTGGAACCGACCTTAGGACCCACATGTAAGCCTCCTAGAGGAAGGTGGGCCTTAATGGCGGTTATGGGAAGTCGGCCGACCTGGCTTGGTCGGCCGATCCACCCGTGCGCCCAACTCGGCCCTACTTTGACCTGAAGCTGTAAACCGTCATGGAGAAGACATCTGCGCCGTGGAGAGTTGAAGGCGGTGGATCCAAGGGTCGGCCGATCCTTGGATGTCGGCCGACCTAGGCCCACCTCCAACCGTCCTCAACCGCCTCTGGCCGTCTCCAACCGTCCTTGTGATGCTATAAATACCTGCAAGGGGGCACTGTACTCAACACACACCAGAAGAAGAGCTCTCTTTGCTACAAGTTTAGTCTTAGTCTTAATAGTGATAGTCATAGTGTTAGATCTACTGACGGGCTTCTGAAGGAGTCTTGGTAAGTTCTAGAGTTCATCTCTTGTATTCTCTTATTTACTTCTTGTACTCAGATCTTAATGGAAATACCTTCATACTTATGTCATGTGCCTCAGCTATGCTATACTTGTTTAGTATATACTACTTATGTCTTACACCTCAATCAAGTGAATGTATGCAATGTCATTGGCTCAATGTGCCTCTTGGTTGCTCTATTTATTAAAGTGATAGATAGAGTTGTATCATGTATTGCAAACATGGTGTTTGGGATACAGTATACTGTTGAGGGTACCGCTGCCCCACGGATTAGTAGAGGTAGGCGGCAGGTGGTGACAGCCCTGTCCGTCCTTTGTAATCCTCCACGTACGGGAGTGGGTATTAGGCCTTTATGATAAGACGTCCTACTGTCGTCCCTTGATGAGGGAACCACTGGATACCTCGATATGTCCTCTTGCATATGATCATTGAATGAGCTTGTATAGGGTATTGTAGTATAACTAAGTCACATTTGTATGATGCTAATGAAACCTTACTGATCTTCACTAATGTATTGTTACTAACTAAGACTACCATAATGATGAGCAATGAACTTCTGTGTGTCACTCTACCCATTCATTTCTATATCCTTTACCCCTGTTTAGATTATGGTACATTAATGCTGTTGTAAGTAATTACATGGGATGACATCTCTCTCTTAACTAAACGCTTTCCCTGCGGATAAACAAATAACGATACTCTGGAATACTCCCGGGTGAAATGCTACAAAGTACTTCTGTGCGCTTGCAGAATATCTGTAACGTCTAGATTTACGATGAAGTATCTCTAGTACCATCACTACTTTGAAGTGGTGATGCTAAGAAATACCAACAGGAGTATACTTGGTTGAGAATTCATGCTTGATCCCCTTTTCATCACACAATACATCAACTCTTGTATTCTTGAACTCGGATCCATTATCACTTTTCACATTTTTGATCTTCTTCTCAAATTCATTTTCAGCCCTCATCATGAATTTCTTGAGAATATCATATGTATCGGCCTTATCATGAAGAAAGAATACCCAAGTATATCTGGTATAATCATCCACAATGACAAGGCAATAACAATTTCCACCAATGCTTCTATAGGTAGTAGGACCAAATAAATCCATGTGCAATAATTCCAATGGCCTACTTGTTGACGTGATACTCTTGGATGAATGAGAGCTAGGTACTTGCTTTCTGGCTTGACAAGCACTACACAATTTATCTTTCTCAAATTTCACATCCTTCAACCCAACAACTAGATCATGCTTCAATAAATGGTTAAGTTGCTTCATACCAACATGAGCAAGCATTCTATGCCATAACCAACCCAAAGAGGACTTGAAAAATAAACAAGTTGACAAGTTGGCATGATTTGAAGTGAAATCCACAAGATATAAGCTCTCATACCTAAAACCTTTGAAAATGCAATCATCTCCATTCAAGCTAGTTACTTCTACACCATCACTAGTGAAAATGCACTTGAAACCAAGATCACATAATTGAGATACCGACAATAGATTGAAATTGAGAGAATCAACCAACAACACATTAGAGATGGAATGATCATTGGAAATAGCAATTTTACCCAATCCTTTCACTTCACCCTTTCTATTGTCACCAAAAGTGATATTATCATAACCGGCGGCTTCTTCATCAATTGAAGTGAATATATTTTTTTTATCACCGGTCATATGTTGAGTGCACCCACTATCAAGCACCCAATGTCTTTCACCGGCCTTGTAATTCACCTACAAAGACAATTAAGATCTTTTAGGTACCCAAATTTTCTTGGGTCCTTGCAAGTTAGTAACCAAGACTTTAGGCACCCAAACGGCCTTCTTCTTTTCAATACCAAGAGGTATGCCTACATATTTAGCACACATTTTACCCTTAGCATCTCTAGTAAGAATATAATGTGAATCATAAGCATTTGAGGATATAACACTTTTCTCTTGGCAATCTTCTTCCAAATGACCAACTTTCTTGCATCTTTCACAAAACTTTCCTTCATTCTTGACAAAGGTAGTTTTGCAAGGAGCAAAGGCTTGCTTCCCTTGCTTATGAACATATCCAAAACCTTCATGGTTGATGGAATGCCTTTGCTTATCCAAACATTGCCATAATCGACTTTGACTTCCAAGCCATTTGTTGAGATCCTTGTTGAGGCAACAAATTTCTTCTCTCGAGATATTATTCTCCATGACAAGAGAACCATCACAAGAAAATCCATCATTGTTGGAAGAGGTGCCACTTGAGCTACAAGATGGGTTTGAACTAGAGCAACATGGTATATCATCAACTATATCACAACTAACACCAATACTAACTTTAGCTTTCTTGGTCTCTTGTGCAATAAGTGAGTGATGAGCTTCCTCAAGTTTCTCATGAGTTTCCTTGAGATTCTCATGAGAAGTCCTCAGCTCCTCATAGGATTCTTGAAGAGATTTGAGTTTTCTCTTCAAGTCCTTCATCTCCTCGGTCTTTTTGCACATGAGATCATCGGCCGCATTTATCATATTAACAAAATCATCACAAGAATATTCAATATTATTATCACCATCATCATCAAGTGATATCTTGGTGTCACCTCTTGCCATTAGGCAATGTGGAGTGGAGAAGAGGGATGGAGCCTTCTTGATGGCGATACCGGCAACCCCCTTTGACTCTTCTTCATCATCAGATTCGGAGCTATCATCGGAATCCCACTCCACATAATAAGCTTGGCCATTCTTCTTTTTCTTGAAGAACTTTATTTTCTTCTTTTTGTCACCATCCTTCTTGTCCTTATTCTTTTCTTTCTTGCTTGGACAATTGATGGCAATGTGGCCAATTTCTCCACACTCAAAGCACTTTCTTTCTTCAAAGAGATTCTGCTTTGATGTTTGACCCCTCTTGCCAAAGTTCTTCTTCTTCATGAATTTTCTAAAGCCTCTAATGAATAAGGCGATCTCTTCATCGGTGTCACCATCATTCCCACAATCTTCATTTTCATCTTCGTTTGTCACTTGAGCTTTTAAAGCCACACTTTTTTCTTCTCATCAAAAGATGTGCCATGAGCCTCTTCTTGTGACTTCTTGAAAATGTCATGAGTTGTTACTTCACCAAGAATTTGAGTGGGAGTCATGGTCTTCAAATTTGACCTCACTAGCAAAGTAACAATTGTGTCATATCTCTCCGGAAGGGATCTAAGAAACTTGTGGGAGAAGTCCTCATCCGGCACATCAAAACCAAGGCCTTTGAGCTCATTCACAATATATTCAAACGGTTAAACATATCGGGCACACTTTCATCCTTCTTCATTGTGAACTCACTAAACTTTCCTTTTGAGACATACAACTTGGCTTCTCTTACGGTTGATGTCCCTTCATATATCTCAACTAGCTTCAACCATATATCATTTGCGGTGTCAAGATTCTTGATACGGTTGAATTCGGTGACACTTAGAGCACTATAGAGCACATTCATGGCTTGATCATTTAAAGCAATATTCTCATCATCTTTGGGGGTCAATTCCTTGTCATCAAGATTAACAAATCCATCATTAACAATTCTCCACAATTGCCTACTCATAGCCTTGAGATGAACCATCATTCTAGTTTTCCAATAGTCATAGTTTTCCCCATCAAAGAATGGTGGCTTCCCCACATGATTATGATTGTCATTAGCCATATCCTTACTCCGGGATGGTTAAATCTTTAAAGAAATGGAGTCCCTTGCTCTTGATACCACTTGTAGGATCTAGGATACCGACTAGAGGGGGTGAATAGGCGGTTTGAACTAAAACACAAGCACTTTAAATTTAATTAGTAACACAAGGGAGTAAAACTATTTCTACTCTTCCTAAGCTATGTGAGGGTTTGCAACCTAGGGTGACAAGCAACAATTCAATCTCAATGAAAGTAAATTGCTCAAGGTAATAAGTGAGCAAAGAAATAACCGATGACAAGAGAAGAATTTTTCCCGTGGTGTCGATGACTTGCCGGTCACCCCTAATCCACGTTGAGGTGGATCCTTTGTTCCAACCGCTCCTCTATC
>CM014270.1:39994896-40007945 GCA_004135705.1 Alloteropsis semialata
TCTAGCTGGGTGGGATATCTAGATGAGTTTTTACAGTCTAGGATCATGTTATTTCAACTTTGAAAATTAAGACGAGTATGATATATCAGCAATTGCACACTTTGGAAAAATCGGAGTGACTGCCATATGTTTGATAATCTGTTAGTTCATTTATTCTTTTGAGAAGAATGATATGTTTGTATAAGCCTGCCCGGACACAAGCTCCTGTTTCACATTTCTTTTCACATCGTTGTCGCTAATTTTAATTTCTCTACGTCATGGCAAATTTTTTGTGAAAGGACACTGCAGGTGTTCATGTTCTGGAGAATCCAGATGAAGCATTCATCTCAGAATTTTTTAAACCTGTTTTCTCTCTAAAACACTAAAGATATTCCTGTCTAGTTGAAGTTGACACACATATTTTTCATAAAAAAAGTTGACATATGTTTGCCACAAAATTCTGATGAATCGGTATCTATCACCTGACCATTTATAAGTGTTTCCTTGGCTTTTCCTTTCTCGCCTTCATTTAATTACCAACCGCTCCACTTTGACGCCAATTCTTGTCCACCACACAGCTTTAGCAATTGGTAGGCCTCAACAGGCGTTCTCGATCATGTGGCTCTATAAATATACACCCTCACAATTCAATAATGCAGTCCATGTTCTTTAGAGTTAGAGAAAATAATCGTAGCGTATACCACAGGTTCATTTAGGTTTGGAAGGCATCGTGAATAAATTTCTATCCTCGAAGATGTGGATAAGTGAGTGAGCCACACTGTAGGGGCCAAAGCTCTAACTGGTGTCGGTCTATCAGAGTAAACTGTTAAGCAGCAGTGGAACCACTGGAGTCGCAGCGAGTGACAGCTCCCATCATTTGCACACCGCCGTGAGCTGATTAAACTGAGCTGACATAATCTCTCCTCGCCTTTGCGACCGGTTCTCTAACACCTGAGTTACCAATCAGGGCAACTCGTCCTCTGTATCTGGCACGAGAGTTTGAAGACCAGATGGCACCAGGAATAAATTTTGACCTTCTCTCCACAGTTGAAGACTTGAAGCGCTCGGCTGATGTCGTCATTCAACATCTGTAAATCGTGTTGCATATCACTAATGCAGTCTGCACAGTGAAAGGGATCGATGCTCCTGATAGCCTAAGAAGGGGAGGGGGTGAATTAGGCTTTCTAAAAACTTAACCTACTACATGCCTTCTAATTTGACAATATGAAACTAACACAAGCTATCTAGATGTGCAACTAAGGTTTTCTTCTAGTGTTTGCACCCACCCAAAGAGTTTTGCAACCTAGAGCCAATCCTATCAAGATACTACTCTAGAAAGGTAAAGGCACATAAATTGCAAGTATGAAATGCGGAAACTTAAAGGGTTAGAAGGATGCAAACTTGACACGAAGATTTATCCCGTGGTTCGGCTCGCGCCTACTCCACGTTGGAGCTCCACAAAGGATATGCTCCCGGTCGCCAAGTCTTGTTCCCGGTCAAGGCCTTAAGCTCGCCACAAAGGCTCCCCAAGAGGGATGATGAGCAAGTTACCAAGACCTTGCTCTCATCTAGGGTTGGACGAAAAGCTCGTGACTCGTTAGCTCGCTCGGCTCGTGACGAACTCGGCTCGGCTTGGCTCGACTCGATTTGTTAACGAGCGAGTTCGAGCTGCTCGTGAGCTGGCTCGCGAGCCAAACAAGCTGCAACATTGTAGCTCAACGAGCTAAAGTCTGCTCATGTGATGGTTATGTACTTTATGTTCATTTGCATATTTGCATGTTAGACCTTATTTGTACCATGTGAATGATTGTGTACTTGTGTTTTTGTCATTTATGTGAAATTATGAACACCAATGATTATTTATTTGTCAATATTTGTATTACATGTTCAGCTCGCGAGCTAAACGAGCTGGCTCGAGCGAGCTAACGAGCCGAGCCGAGCTGCCTTTCCAGCTCGTTAGGATAACGAGCCGAGCTGAGTTAGCTCGAAGCTGGCTCGTTATCCAGCCGAGCTGAGTTAGCTCGAAGCTGGCTCGTTATCCAGCCCTACTCTCATCAACCTACTCTCCCAGAGATCTTGGCGCCGCCTCCACTACCGAGCTTCTCCACCAAGGAAGAGGGTCTACTCTTTCCCCCACACAATGTCGTCGTCACCGCTCCACACGAAGCCGGAGGGTCGAAGACTTGCCGGCGAGTCTCTAAGACTCCAAGGGGCCGGCACACCAAGATTACAAGAGGTGGCTCACTCTTGAACCAACCACAAGGCACAACACCTTGCAACTCACTCGCTAGGGCTATCCTAGCTCTCTCACTCACTATGGATGATCTATGTAGCTCAAATGGTGGCTTGGATGTCTTGTAGGTATAGATGAACTTCTCTGGACTCCAGCAACTCCAAATGGTCGAATGAGGGTGGTATTTATAGCCCAAAGGCTTGAACTAAGCCGTTGCCCAAAAGCTGCACAGAATTCGTGAACGCCGTATATTCCGCCATGCAGCAAACCCCCATCGGCGGATCATACGCCGTGTGCTTTTTCCAACGGTCGGATTCCTTTTCCAACGTCTCTCTGCACATGCCGTATACTCCGAACTTGTATGCCGATGACCATCATACGCCGTGCCTTTTCTTCCACCTTCTCTTAACATCGTCCCTGTGTAACTTGTACGCCGTTAGTCCACCGAGGGTCGGCGTATGATACGCCGTGTAGGGTATTGCTGACCCTAACTTGAACTTGCCAATGCCTTGAACGCCGTATCATCTGCCCTTCATGCGCACAGTAACACCGGATCATACGCCGATGCACTTCATCTGATTTCTTCGAGCGCCATATGTTTCCAACTTGTACGCCATGCATCACCGGATCATACGCCGTGTGGAATATTCTTGTTCCGGTTGATTGACCTCCACACGCCGTATACTTCTTGTTTGTACGCCGTGCATCGGCGTTTAATACGCCGTGTACAAACTCTGTGGGCTTATCCAATTCAATCAACTTAAGCCCTTTTAATGACTTCATATGTCAATACCATATCATAAATACTTCAAAATAAGACTCTCTGGTTTTTTGCTATCCTTTGAAATCATTCTTTGGGACGTAATCTCCTATGTAAATCACTTAACAAACTTGTTAGTCCCAATGACTATGTTGTCATTCAATCACCAAAATCACAATATAAATAGCACATAGGATCATTTTCGTTAGCATAACTGGCACACGGCATTTGTGTCTTGTAGCTTAGCTGAGGGGCCAACCGAATCCCGTTAACCATAGTCAAGCTGGACGGGGTTGGTTCTTGATGATCAGTGCATGCAGAGTCTATAGGATCATGTTATTCCATTTTTTTTTTTTGAAAAATAAGATGAGCTTGACAAGCAATTGCGCACTTCAGAAAATGGAAGTGACTGCCATTTGTTTAATGATCTGTTAGTGCTTCTACTTTTTTTTAGTAGAATGGTATGTTCTTGCTATATATGTGTTGAATAATTGGGCCGAGGGATTGGGTGGGACCCATAGATAGAGGTATGTAAAAAGAGATTAGTAGCGAGTTAGCGACTCTCTCTGTCCGGAAATACAAGAAACTTATGGTCTTAAGTTAAACTAGTCCAAATTTGGCTAATTTTATAGAGAAAAATATTAATATCTATCATCTAAAAAAGTAAACTATAAAAGTATATTTCATAATAGACCTAATTATACTTATTTTATATTATTTTTTCTACAAAACTTGTCAAATTTAGACTACTTTGACTATGGATAAACTAAAATGTCTTATATTCCAGGACGAAGGAAACAGCCAAAACTAAGCACAGTGCAAGTCGTGTGAACTCCTAATAATCCTGAAGCATGAATTGCTTAAGAAAACTCATGAAACATGAAAGTGGAAATGAAGATACACATGGAGTATGAGACACACTAGCCTGGATTACGACCACGATAGCAAAATTAAAATTAAAGAGGCCTTGAATCTGACTAGTAAAGTGCAGCAGGTCTTTACAGCTTAGTGCCCATCATTGACACTTGCAATAACTGTCAACCACGCACTCGTCTGTTAGCCCATGGTAAAGCCTTCAGTACAGAGGTTGTTGCCATCTGCCTTATATATACTAGTCCATCAACCCGTGCTCCCGCACGCGCTAATATTTTAAAAGCTATTGTATTTCAAATTATTCAAAAATTAAACTACTTCCTAATAATTAAAATTGTTTATATACTACTCTTTTATTTTTGTCAATACTTCAACATAATGCACATATAGATATATACTCATCTTTTTCATTTGTGATTGATTTTTAATTAGTAATTACTCTATACACTTTTCATCCACATTCACACTTCTTACATTTTGTATCGCGTCTCCATACATTATATTTAACATAAAAATCAATATTTTTCATTACTTCCTCACATATCTTTATCTATTTCTAAATAGAGGATTGCTCCTTCCTTATTTTTGTCTGTCCTGAAAGGTGGGTCCCATCTATTGCGATGAACTGTAATCACGGTTCTAACTGTCAACATCGATTTTTTGATTGGATTAGAGTCCTAACTGAACCCATCAATCTTTATCTCCTACCTCTCTATCTCTATCTATATATATCTTTACCTATTTCTAAAGAAAGGAACGTTTCAGCGGTCTGTCATATACGTCTCATGATCGGTTTAGACATGCTTCATTTGTCCCCTGGTTGGATTAGGAGTAGTCCATTGCATACTGCAATCAGATTAGAAAAATCAAGTTAATTACTCTAACTTGCTTAGAAAAATGATATAACAGTCTTTATCCGTAGCAACGCATAGGCAAGGTTGCTAGTATATGTATAAATGGTCTACATGGTGACACTCATGATGCGTATATACCTTAACTTATTATTTCTATGTTAACAATGATAAATTACCATAATTTAGAATCATATATCAGTTTAATTTTGGACTTTTTGGTAGTATGCACATGAAGATAATTAGATTAAGATTTAGGTGTTTAGTTTAGGTTATCTTTAATAAAAACATATGTGGGTAACTTAGATACAAATTTGAATGTCATTTTAAGTTATCCTTTATAATGATATGCATGAGTAAATTAGATAAAAATTATGGGGTTAATTTAAATTATTTTTTATAATGCCATAGCTCGATAATTTAGATATATTTTTAGGATTTATTTAGAATATTTTTATAATGATAGTGGTGGGTAACTTTTTAAAAAAATATAATAGACCAATGACTATGGTTATTAGAGTTTACATGATTAACGTTTCTGATTTTTGTGAGAATTTCTAGGATTTGTCTTTTTTCTAGCGTGTCTCATGAAAATTAATGTGGAATCTCTAATTAAAAATTAAGACTACATTTCTACCAAACTATTATGAGCTATCTCTCATTTTTTTTAAAATATTCGAACACAATACCTATATAGATATATACTTATTATTTTCATCCGATTGGTAGATCTTTGTTAGTAATTACTCTATAATCTCATCATACACAATTATAATCTTTAAATTTTGACTTTGCATCATATGTATGCCTTGAATTTATTTAATGAACCATAAGTTTGAACTATAATTTTAACGCAGAATTCTATATTGTCATCACTTCCCCTATATATTTATAAATGGCAATGCACATTATGCGTATATACCTTAATCACTATATTATACCTTAATCACTATATAATATACCAATAGTGTATGAAATACATGATTTAGAATCTTATATTGGTTTATATTTTTAATTAAGGTGATTTGGATTCCAATATAGGATTACCTCATGTTATTTTTAATAATGACATATGTGGGTAATATAGATATAAATTTAAGGGGTTACTTTAAGTTATTTTTAGGTATTCGTAGTGGGTAATTTAGTTGAAAATTTATGAGGTTATTTTAAATATTGTTTATAATGGCGTAGTGGGTAATTTTGATGAAGATTAGAGGTTACTTTGGTTTATTTTATATAATGGCAGAGGTGGGTAATTTTGATATAGATTTAGGGGTTACTTTAAGCTATTTTCATAATGGCATAGGTGGGTAATTTTTTAGAAAATATAATAGATCTAACGGCTATGATGATTTGAGTGTTTCAATTGATGGCTAGATGTTTTGCTTTTTTGTGAGAATTTCTAGGATTTCTCTCTTTTTCTAGAGTGTCCACCTAGGATCCTAGGTGGCTTCATCTGAAGGCTTCAAAAGGATAGTAAGATAAGATGCCCAACCTCTTACCTCCCCGAGGTGCCCTTTTCATTTCGATATTATCTCATTTTCCTTTGGTTAGAGAACAAGCATTTCCATAGCTTAACTTAGGCCTGTGAGGCATCGGAAATGCATTTTTGACCCCAAGAGCACTATCAAGGCACTTCACTGTCTTCAACTTCAAATTTCTGAGAATTGTTGTTCATGCGACTGAAGGTTTTTGGATTGAGAACAAAGTAAATCGCAGCCCAGTAAAGTCAGCAAGAGAAACCACCAAGAAAGTATAGACCTTGGGAGTGATTGGATGTGACTGCTTCCATCGACTGCAGCATGGGTCAACAACGTACGTTCCCAGGAGACACCTCGAATGAGCAACAAGTCAGCTCGAGTGTTTCCATATTGGGGGCCAGTACTGAAGAGGCATGGAAGCGCATATGCATGTCGTTCGAGGTCCAAGCCGGTGAAGCCGTGGAGGTGGAGCGCTGAATGTTACATGCATGTGTTTTCCAGTAGTGTTGATGTACGTTGTGGTGAAGTGAGACGATGCTTGAGAGAAGCCAAGGCGTTTGACATTTACACCACGTCCGGACATCCTCTTGTTCCTGCATGCAGTGATGAAGCTATATATAATTTAGGTGGGGCAGATGCATCCTTACAAAAATAGAAAACTAGTGATTAGGAGCAAATTTTCACCATGTATATATGTCTCAAATTCTTTAGATTTATAAGGCAGATGCACCACCCTCCAATTTAATCTACTGCTAATAAGTGCTTTTACACATGTATATATGTGTAGTTTCGCCACTGCCTACAGAAGTACACATGACTACTGCTAATAAGTGCTTTTACACCTGCAGGAAAACTGGAAAAGTAGTGGTACGACTGAACCCTTTTGTATACACACACCCGCCCACACACAAGCTCGATCCCCGTTTTAATAATTTCATCGATCCTCATCGTGTTGTTGTCGTCGCTGGTTTTAATATTTTCTCTACATCAAGGCAATATTTTTTTGTAGGACAACAATACCATGATCTTCATGTGTGGCATTGTCCAGATTAATCCTTTATTTGTCTCATAGTTTTACACACTTCTTCAGAAAGTTAGTTCTTGTCATTCGTTTGGTGAACTGTTAGTGTTTAAGTACATATGTTCAACCATTGAATTCTCTATGGTTGAACAGACTTAGCTATGGAAGGGCGCGCATTATATGCAACCCACGCCGCAGAGGCCGAAACTTTTTCTTTTTTCAAAAAAAATTGCAACCCATGTTAACTTCTATTTATATCATACATATATATACACGGTGAGCTAAAAATACTTTGTGTCAGTATAAACTGGACATTCTTATTAAATCATTAGCTTTGCAAGTTACCACCCACCCCTAAAGGGGTCAGCCTCCTCTATATAGACTATATATGGCCACATTTTCATTTATTTGTCACTTGGGATTAACTTTCATCCACCACACAGTTGCAACTGGCAGGTCTCAATGCAAGAGGTCCTTTTCTCTAGTACCGATATAAACGCACAGTCTCTAACCCCTCCCCAAAGGCATTGTTACTCTATAATGCATTTCCATTCTATTTTTGGGTTAGAGAAAAACCATTGTGTAGGACATAGATAGCCTCATCTAGATTGGGGAGACATCAGGAATACTTTTTTTATCGTCTCATGGGGGTTCTCAACGCTGGTTTGAGCTCGAATTTTTCTCAATCAGCGTGAATATCTGCGGCCTAGTTTGGATGAACCCATGATTAACCCAGGCCATATGAATCATGACAAGAAAACATGTCAGGATGGACACCTGTGAGAATGGAATTTACCTAGCTTCCAAGTTCCAATTGTGACTATACCACGATGTGCTGAAATGGGCAATCTTGCTGAATACCGAGGAGCGAGACCGTACCACAAAACGAAGGTTTCATGAGGGTGTTGTATTTTCATAAGATGCATGATTATTTTTGTTTTTTTCTGAAAATAGACAAAAATTCAAGTCATTTTCACTGTGAAATGGAAATACGAGCTTGGTTATTTTTGTTTTTTTTTTCTGAAAAGAGGCACATATATATTGTTTTGTAGGACATGGTTTTTTGACCAACAATTATGCAATTAATATTTTTATGTGATACAAAGTTATAGTTATAATGGAATACTTATTTTTTTGGGTACAAACCCAATAACATCCATAATCATCGGTAAGTATTTTGGGCCCCACCCCCTTCAGTGTCCTCTTTTCTTGTTTACAGTGTGTCTGTTCTAGAATAGTTGATGTGCGTATTTTTTTCCTCTTTCTCTTTTGTTCTTTTCTTTAGTGTGTGTAGGTAAGCAGGTTGTTTACCTTGTTCTGAATCCCCTTTCATCCATATATATATAAATGATCTCACTTGGCGGATTTTTTCTCACAGTTTTCGGTCAAAAAATCCTGCTGAAGAGAGCCTTGGTCACTGAGAGTTGAGGGGCTACTTGATTGAATACCACATCATTTCTTGCAAGCCAAATTGACCAACACAAAAGAATTATAATCTCCATGAAGAAGGGAACTCTTAACTACTCCCTGAAGGCTGCCACGATTTGAGCTACACTGAGGGAGTCATCCACTTCCAAATGCAGAAGGGCCCAACAATCCTTTGCAAACCCACACTACTACAGATAGCGCCATCCACAACGCCCCCTTTACCAGCGGTTCTGGCCGAACCGGTGGTGAAGACTCATCACCAGCGGTTCGTAGGTGGGTGGCCAGGCTAGGCCCCGCTAGCCATTGGAACCGCTTGTGATAGGTACCCTTCACCAGTGGTTTGTAGGCGCCTTCACAAGCGGTTCGTATCACGAACCGCTGGTGAAGGGAGGCCCCGCACAATATAAACCCCCACTAATATTTCTAGATGATTAGCTATTAAGTGCTTTGAATTAAATGACTGGTGTGGAGCTTTGAATTTTTTTTGACATGATTAGCTACTTTTTATAGATTAAATGAATTTTTAAGTACATATAAATTTATTTTCCATACAAATATTTTTTATTTTTATATTATTTTTCTGATTTTTTGTTCTTTATCGAGGAGCATGTAATGGACAACCATAAAAAATTACAGCCTGATCGGAATTTAGTTATGTCCTCTAGAAATTTATAAAGATTCAGAGATATTAATATAAATAGACTGCATCCCCTATTCAATCACAAGTGATAGTATGATGCAGTGGTAAGGTAAGCAACATGCGATGGCAGAGGTCGTGAGTCCGAATCCCACAATTTGCAACAAGTGCAAAAAATTATGGTGTTAGAAGTGGAGGATGGTTGGATCCTTAGGGGCCTCTCCCATTCAAATATAATTTTTTAGATATTTTTATGCTGTTTTTAATGTGTTTTTTGAAATTATCTTCACCACCGGTTTGTAATACGAACCGCTGGGCATCACCAAGCCATTGAACTTTTGCAGGAGATTTCAGTTTCCAAACCTTCTACCAAGTGTGAGATCTAATCATCAGAGCTGCTTGCCATGAAATTTTAGATCAGCTTGGGCTAGTTAGTGAAAACGTAGCTGACAGCTGTAGTAAAAAAACTGAAATCAAAGCTATTCCTAACTTCTATCACATACATGACATTTCATCCGGCAAGTGTACAAGATAGAATACATGATGCTCAATATTTCTCTTTTAGGGGCTTCTTGTTAATGTTGGATTTATTGACAACTTCTATCTTCACATTACGGCCTTAGAGAGTTAAGGGAACATATCAGGTGCAAACCAACCCTTCCGTGCAAACTATGGAAACTTCAATCTGGACCACATGATATTGATCCAAGGGTGCACTCATGGGAGGTGGGAGGGGTGATTTGCAAAACTCAGGGAAGGTGGGAGGGGTGATTTGCAAAGTCGTATTGCAAATCACCCCTCCCACCTCCCCTGAGTGCACCCTTGGATCAATATCGTGTGGTCCAGATTGAAGTTTCCATAGTTTGCACGGAAGGGTTGGTTTGCACCTGATATGTTCTCGAGAGTTAAGCCTAAGTATGTTCTTCTGACAAGCAGTCCAGGGCTTTCAGTTTCGGTCATGGATATGGCTCAGCCTTTTTCTGTGCATTTTTTCTGGCATGTTAATAGGTGCTCCTGTTAATGATCACTGTTATAATCCAACCCAATCAAAATAAGCGGTTTAAATCCGTAGTAAGTATTGTAACATCTGGTACTGTAATTGTCCTTCTTTATCTACCCATGGCCACGTGCTCATATTCAGACTTGTTGACTTTGATTCATTGCCATGTTTTCATTGCCATCTAGTCCCCTCTGTGCTAGCTCTCTGCTGGCATGTGCATTTTTCCGGCAGTTCAGTGTGTGCTCTCTCCTAGAGATGGCAACGGGGACCCGATCCTCCATTCCCCACGGGGAATTCTCCTATTAGGGGATGGGGATGGAGGGCTAGTCCCTGATGGGGAATTCCCCGTTGCCATCTCTACTCTCTCCTTTATATGAGCACGTGGCCACCCCGGCAAGCAACCAATCGAGGTTCTTCCCACACCATGATATATAGAGAAGAGTAGGAAGTATGACGCATAGCTAAGATGTGTGACAAAACCATTTGATGTCGATTTTTACCTAGTGATGAGCTCAGACCTCAAATATGAATTAGGAGGCATTGGGAATTCAAGATTGTAGTTACTCGCATGTTTGGTAGGAATCAGCACCACGGCTGGACGACGACACACTGCAGGAGGAGGTTCATTTGCCTGTACAGAACTCTGTCAGAGATCCTCAAAATGAACCACATTTCTTACACTCGTCCGAACCATTCCACAGCATTGCCACTGCTCACTCTTCCTATACACTTTTGACAGAAGATAGAATTCAACAAAGACTGGGGTAACTGGTAGAGAGGTGTTCAAGGATTCTCATATGATACATGGTATAGCATGGCGCACCATATAGTTTAGACACAAGGGAAGCTATTCTAAACAATTTCTGCTCTACTACTCGAGGGAAATGGACATGGGAGGAATAGGAAATTTAGATCTTTTGATACATTATTGATGTGGGTGTAGAAAATATTATTGGAATAGCTTTACAATAGGTTTGAGTAGCTTAACCTCTATGGTAGCCTGGGTTTCATTATATAGTCCAGGCTCATAGAGTCCTAATTACATAATACTAAAGAGTCCTACTTAGACTATATTGTCCTAGTCCTATTCAGACTATATTGTCCTAGTCCTATTACTACTCATACTCTAACATCTCCCCTCAGTCGTAGCGGGAGCGAAGCGAACGATTGCGACTGAATTTGAAGTCTTGTACTTCTGTTGTCTTCTCCGCTTCTCTCCTCTGTTCCCTCCCGCAGTCATACCGGGAGTGTCGTGGATGACATGAACGCTTTGACTGGAGTTGATGCCGATGAGTTGATGTAGCCGATGCAATAGTCGTGGTCGATATAGTGGTCGTCGACGATGTAGCCGCACATAGCCGAAGGCGCAAAATTATTGCGATTGTCGTAAAGACGGAGCTGCAATCATAGAAGAAGGCACCTTGCACCTGTCAGAGGTTGCCATTGGGGGCATCTTGCATATGTCAGAGGACGACTTGGTCTTGCATATGTCAGAGGATGCTATTTGGGAGTGTCCTGCATATGTCAGAGGACGATGATGTCTTGCATATGTCAGAGGACGATCTTGTCTTGCATATGTCAGAGGACGTTGTGTCTTGCATATGTCAGAGGACGATGCAGTCTTGCCGTCGTAGATGACATGATCTAGAATCCTAGATGTCCAATTTATGGATGAAGTGGCTGCAGCGATTGTCGATGAAGACCAGCTTACGAAGACCAACGGCGATGTTGCATGGACGATGCTAATGCTCTGAGATAGATGGACGTTGCAGTATAGCATGCAGGCCAGCCGATGTCTTGCTCGCTACTCGAGTCCACGATGAGCTTGCATGCTTCCGGCGACTTGACGTTGCTGCCTCTACGTATACACGTACGCAGTGGATGCATCGATTGGTTGAAGCTCCCAACCTTGTGCCACGCCGAAGTAGGATTTCGCCGAGAGAAAAAAAAACTGATCTAATCTATTCTATAGATAATTGTGGAAAGCTAGGTAATGGCTTAGTTGATGCGGTGCCCCAGGGAAATTATTATCTCCCCAGGGCTGCGCGAGCGGAAGGTGTAGGTTTGCCCTTGGATCAAGCGATGTAGGTCTATGGCTCTGATACCATGTAGAAAATATTATTGGAATAGCTTTACAATAGGTTTGAATAGCTTAACCTTTATGGTAGCCTGGGTTTCATTATATAGTCCATGCTCATAGAGTCCTAATTATATAATACTAAAGAGTCCTACTCAGACTATATTGTCCTAGTCCTATTCAGACTATATTGTCCTAGTCCTATTACTACTCATACTCTAACAGTGGGCACTGCAAGCAGGGCAAAATTTTTTCTGTTAGTCTTGTTCTTCTTGGAAGCAAGCTGGTGTGTCAAAGAATTGTTGCTACTGAGTTGTAACTTCAAAAGTGTCACCTGCAAACGTGCCCTCAATTTTGCGCTTTCTGCCTCATCCATACCTTGCAAGACTTCAAAATTAATTGTTGGGTTAAAAAAATGAATATTAGACATTCCACCATGATCACGGGCAATATGACAGTAACATGCTTGAATTCCTTCATTAAACAAATTTAATGAAGGAATTCAATAAACTCATATGCAGTTGCAGCTTGTCTGTCCAGGTCTTGGGCTCTAGGCAACTAAATGAACAGCTGGAAGATGAAATCAAAATTCAGAGTGCATGAATGCAAACTGTTGCTCTATCATCAGTCTGTTCTTTAGCTGTGCCCAACATGTTACGCCCATTTACTCTCCCTCTTCCCTTCTCCTTTATAATCTCTTTCATCCTTG
>CM014270.1:40028711-40040976 GCA_004135705.1 Alloteropsis semialata
GATTTACTTTTTTTTTGGCTGGGAACTGAGATTAGGGGCGGCTAAATAACCAGCCGCCCCTACAGATAACATAGCAGGGGCGGCTATGTCTCCAGCCGCCCTTAATGTTTATGAGCAGCAAGGGCGGCTGGAAATGCGACCGCCCTTAATGTTTATCAGCAGTAAGGGCGGTTTTAACTAAAACCGCCCTTATTGATTTATCAGTAAGGGCGGCTGGTTTCCAGCCGCCCTTACAGTTCTTACCACTGTAAGAACGGTTGATTAAGGGCGGCTCGTAAAACCGCCCCTACAGAGGCTTACGAGCCGCCCCTACTGAAACTTTCTGTAGTAGTGGCAGTGATGGCCACAATTATAGCCCCCGCTAATGTATGGATTGTCGACTACATCAACCCCTCAACTATAAAACCAGGTATTTAACCCCCTCACCTTTGTAAAACCATTTAAATGACCTCCTCAGGTGGTTTTGCTCAGCAGTTATGGCACCGTGGCACGCCATGTTCGCAGTTGGTCCACATGTAAGCGTAAACATTTACTTATTTATTTATTTATTTTTACCCCTCCTTCCGGTTCCAACTTCCAAACAACTCGCTCAGTCACCGGCGCTTGGCCATCAGAGACAGCATCGCAGGGGCAGGGCGCGGCAACAACACGTCATGCTCATCGTCTTCCTGGTCTCCAGCGTCAGCACCCAGGGGCGAAGCCAGCCGCCGCAGCCATCGGTGTCAGCTCCATTAGACATCGGTGTCACTCCATAGATTATCTATTTATAACAGTGATTTGCTATAGGTTTGTCACAAAATCGTCGATGTCAGCTGACACCAACAAGTATGTGTAGCTCCGCCCCTGTCAGCACCAAACTGGAGTCCGCGCCAACCAGCGGCGGCGCCAGTCGAAATCCGCAGCGGTCGGCAAGGCCAAGATCACCAAGGTGAAGCTCCTCAGGCCCAAGGACGCACTGCTAGCCTATTGCTCGACCTGCTCTGCCGCTCATCACCTTGCAAGGTGCATATCTTATCCATCAAGGACGATGCTTGTATCGCTATGTTCCTGGGTTTTAGTTTTCCAAGCCAAGCAAACAATCCGTTCCTCAATCTTGCTCGTGTGGAAGTGGCCATGGTAGAACAAGATCGACGACGTCGTCGCTACGGGCGGCAAAGCACAAGGCCAGCCTGCCGACCAGAGGAGCGCTCGCTCGTCTATTCTACAATGCACCGCAAGAACAGAACCTTGCCCAGTTGCCACCTCAAATGATTAGCTCTGACTGATTCAGTTCAATTCATGGACCTATGAGGACCAATGGTGGTCACCCTTGGATGATGAGTGATTGACAACCGTTGAGTGGATTGATGTGTCTCTTGGCTCGTGATGTGTAGGTGCAGGATGCGACATGGCGGCCGACGGCGCGCGGTGAAGGTCAGGCGCGAAAGGTTTATGCCGATGAACCAAGTGCGGTGAAGGATAGACGAGTAGGCTTGGACCGAGGGACCCGAAGAGTCCGGCGGAGTCACGTGCAATCTGTATGGTGCATGGAAGAGCAAGAGTACACGGCGTGATGAAGACGGCGTCGGTCGAGTCAAGCGGGACGGAGGCGTCAAAGGCTTGGCGGAGGCCGGACACGTGTCGACATCGAGGAGGTCGCGTGGCGGCCAAGCGGAGATGGACGGTTTGGGTGGTTTGGGCCTCAAAACCACCAGGCATGCGGGTTTGTCGGTTTGGGCCTCAAAACCGGGGGCGTGTCCGGTGCGGCCGGATGGCGGAATGGAGGGCACGTGGCGCCATCACAAACCTTGCGTCGAGACGAAGCGAAGTTGTGAAGGCGGCGTGTCCGTCCGATTCATCTGCAAAAAGTTGGACCATTTTGCCCATGTGCGGTATGTATCTTAGTTATAGGAGTAGGGGTAATTTCATCTTTCGTTGGACTCCATATATTGAGGGGGATGGCTGGTTGGGGAGGTGGTTCTCTTGTCCCCTTGAAACCCTAAGTCATTTGCATCTTGCACTAGAGAGAGAAGAGAGGAGAGAGTAGAGAGGAGATGAGCACCTCTTGCCTTTGCTCTTGATTTTGTGTTGTAGCCTTGAATTCTTGTGTTTGTACAGGTGAATACCTCGTGATGCTAATGGAAGTTGTTTGAATCCGAGCTCCAATCTTCCCCTTCTTCTAGTTTCCTTCTCTTGGTATTTTTCCATTTTCAGAGCTATTTTTGGGGCGATTTTCGATCTTGCGATTCGTGGTGTTTTAGTGCGATTTTCTTGGGGGAAATCGAAGCTAGGACATGCCTAACATCACCTAGGGTGTTCCCCTTGCAAGATTTGGCACGAGCTCTTCGGATTTTGGATTTTCCCGAAAATCCCCTTCTCATGTGTTCTTGAATGAATCCACAAAATTGAAGGTGATAGCTCGATCTTTTTGTAGGGATCTCTTGGGCTAGGATTCAGCATGGCATAGTGATGCTACAGCTGTGAAATCATTGGATTCGGACCTCGTTTGAGTGGTTTTCAAGATTTGGATTTTGGGGTTGTTCTTGAGTTGTTCTTCACTTGTTCTTGACCCTTCCAAGATCGACGAAATTCGAGTGTTGCCTTGATCTTTTTCTGGAGATCTTTTGGACATAGACTCACTATGTTGTTGTGAAGCTATGGCGCAAATTTTGTGAGTTTTGGAGGTCGTTTGATCCTCTTTTGGAGAGTTGACTTTATTTGCGGGCTATTTTTCTGGGTGACCTAGGTGAGCCAGGTCGGACTCAGGTGACCTGGATTTACTTGGAATTATTTCGCCCGAGACATCGAGCTTAACCTGGCTCAGCCAGGTTGGACCCAGGTGAGCCAAGTTGGGACCAGGTGAGCCAGGTCCGACCCCAGGTGAACCAAGTCTAACCTAGGTGACCTGGAGATATTTACCATGAGACAGAGAGCTCCACCTGGCTGAACCAAGTCCAGTCCAGGTGACCTAGGTTCAACAGAGATCTTCGTTGGCTTTGATCCCTTGCCAAGTTTGTTTATGTTTGCTTCCGCTAGCCTCTTGGGCTATACCTAGCATTATCCTTTGATCCAATGGCTCCTCCATAGCTACTTGGATTTGATCTTGCTAGAAGATTTGAGGTTTGGGTTGAACATTGGATTTGAGACTGAGATTCTCGACGAGAATTTGAGAGGCTCCTATTCACCCCCCTCTAGTCGCCATTCCGGTCCTTCAACCTAGCTCCATTATCCTCCCATCTACACCTCCCTTGCCTCAATCGAGAAACAAACGACTGGTGGAGCCGTTGTCTGAGTCGAACTTCGACACCGAACTGTTGCAGCCATATCCGGTGAGCCATGCCATCCTACCCCTCTCTGCCAGCCGCCAGCCACCGCGGACTCCATCTTGGTTCTGGCGCCGGAGACCAAGAGGACGGCGAGCATGACATAGTGCCCGGTGCTGTCGGCCTCTGCCCCTGCGCTGCCATCCGTCTCAGATGGCCGAGCACCCATGCCTGAGCGAGTTGTTTGAGACGGCGAGGAGGGGAAAATAAATGTTTAAGGTTACATGTGGGCCCCTGTGCCAATATGGCATGCCACGGTGGCAAAACTGCTGAGCAAAACCACCTAAGGGGTTGTTTACATGATTTTGTAAAGGTAAGGGGTTAAATATCCAGTTCCATAGGTGAGGGGGTCATGTAATTGACCATCCATACGGCGGGGGGTTATGTAGACTTATTCCCTTTTAACTTATCAATAGCATGGGAAAGATTTTAGCACATCATTTTAAACTTGTTAGTAGTCATGGGCTTAGATATTTGCTTGTCACATATGCACTCCTACGTACTCACTCCATTGTCTTATGATAGGTCCTATTTCACCTTGGCATAACGATAAAAAAGAAGAACCTTGCTTATCATCTAACTAGGTTCCTCTTGGATTATGTTTATGGACTTTTCACACCTTTTTCTAGGGACTTAAATTAATTCCCACACTGTTTGGTTGTAGGGACTAAAGTCATTTAATGCAGCTGTACAAAGACCCCTATATCCCTGAGTCATTTAATGCACAGGGAGAGATGGGGTGTGGGGAGAGGTTGGTGAGCAATAAATGAAGGGTACCCTGTCAAAAGCGGCTTTTAGCTCCCATAAGCTCCAATTTGGGACTTATAGACTTATGGATCTCTAGTCCCAGTAAGTTTCCATAAGTTCACCATGTTTGACACTTGAGGGCCGATACTAAAGGGAGTGAATGTCTCGGTACTAAAGCTCCTCCTATAATATATATTGTTTTCTATAATTATATGAATGTCAAAATCTGATATTTATACGACCCTAGTACCTAAACGGGCTTTAGAAATTCTGAAATTTGGCGGGGAGCCCTTATTTTGGTGCATGACTTTCTCGAAAATAGATCAACTCATTTTAAGAATCCTATACTGCACATTGTTCACAAACTGTAACATCCTTGACACACTTCCATAGGACTTGGTCTATTTTTCAAACTTTTGTACCGAGAAATATTTGTTTGGTCATATAAGCCGGCCTTGACGGGTTTCGGCTTTTTTAGACCATTTACGGTTTTTCGTGCATTAAATGAATTTCTAGGCATTTTTGCAAGAAAAATATAGTAATACATAAATGGGCTTCAAAAATTCTGAAATTTGGCCAGCAATGCTTATTTTGGTACATGACTTTCTCAAAAATAGATCAACTCATTTTAAGAATCCTATACGGTACATTGTTCACAAACCTGTAACATACTCAACACACTTCCAAAGGACTTGGTGCATTCTTTCAAGTTTTTGTACCGAAAAACCTTTATTTGCTTGTATAGGAACTATGTCATTTTTTTCAATTGTATTATAATGCATATTAGCTAGCCTGGACGAGTTTTGGCTTTTTTAGACCATTTACGGTTTTCCACGCATTAAATGAATTTCTAGGCATGTTTCATAAGAAAATACAGTATTACCTAAATGGGCTCCAAAAATTCTAAAATTTTGCTAAGAGTCCTTAATTTGGTGCTGTTGCCACCAGATTTGACTCGATTGGTAAAAGGAATATTGTATTAGAGAGCGCCAGGGAGCCAAGGCTGAGGCCGAGTCCGATTCTGACTTGGAGGTCTCCGATGCCGATCGGAAGTTGTCCGATGGAGTCCTGATCGGACACGGGGATAAGAAGGCCGGAGCATTTACGACTCTGAAGATTGGGATGCGTCTACAAGCTTCTTCAAGGCCTGATTGTGCGGCAATTGTAATACTTTTGGTAGTTTAGATTAATTTACTTTAAATAAATTACAGATATTGCCGTAGCCGATAAGGATTAGCTAGATTTCTAGGGTATAAATATAAACCCTACGCCATTGTAAAAAACATTCTCACAACCATCAATATAAACACGACTTTCGGCCCTCGTGTCAACAACCCTTTTTGTCGAGTTCTTCAGCAAGCAGGGCTGCATCATCTTGACCTCCGGTTTGTCTGTAAGTGCGACATTTATTGAATTAATCTAAGCTTTAGATTGAGGCGTATCGTCCTTCTTCGTTTAGTTAATTCACCAATTTATCGAGTTGTTCTGGGGTTTAGATTGAGGCGTATCGCCCTTTTTTGTTTAGGTCGCTCACTACTTTATTGTATCTTGTTATTTCATCTTATTGGCTTACATCTGCAAAGATCTATTTGTTCTATCATGTTTTAAGCTTGATAATAGATCTATTCATCTTGTTTATATAGCTGATTTAGATTTAATTATCAAGTTACAAATAAATCTCGTTTAAACAAGTTCTTTGATATACATTGATCTATCAGAGTAAATAGGCTAAATCGGTGCCCTGCTAGCAACGCTGTCTCGAAATCGATCCGATTGTTAGTGACAAAAGATTTAATTTATTTAATGCCTTTGGAGAGATGTGTAAAGTTAGGTTTATCTCCGATTCGGCTTCTATAGTCGATGACTTGTTTCAATATATTTCATATCTTTATGAATCGGATTCAAGGCCGATGGTTCATGCTTACATCAGACTTCTTTATATGTTGATCCGATCGCTGGAACGAATCGAGGCTTTGGCCGATGAGTTCCTCTTGGTTTACTGATTAAATTCTACCTTGTCAATTTCTGGTCAAATTGACTGGCACGCCCTAAACCTCAAGATTTTGGACCTGCACTAAAGTGAAGCAAATCTTCCAGGCCATAGTGTTAATTTCCGAGAGTCAACGCCTGATTTTTTGGACGTCAACACATTTTGGCACGCTCGGTGGGACCAGAAAGCTTCTGCGATAGCACTTCCTATAGACAAAGATGAGGTCACCGCCATCACGATGGATGACCTCAATGATGAACAGAAGAAGCTTGTGGAAGCACAACTTGAAGAATTCAAGAATTTGTGCCTAGACTCGTTCAGCAATACTTGTAATGCCGTGATCAAGAAGAATCAATTCCTTGTCCCAAAAGAAGCTTTTGACAGGATCACAACAGAAGAGAGACAATTCTTTCAAGACTATATAGATGCTGGTGTGAGTCATGCCATGATTAACCAATCTGGAATATTGGTTAATACGGTGGTGGGATTGGTCGCCAAGTTACTGGATGGAGCAGTGCTGAAAGATATCCAGAAAGGACCTGCTTATTTTGGTCCCAGTGCTTCTACAGTAAAGGATCTCAAGAAAAACATTGTGCAGATTAGTTCGTCTATATCGCCGGAAACACATCCTGAGCTATATGAAACTCCCAAGACAAAGAAATCTAAAGCCAAGGTGGCAGATGGGGGTGAAGAAGAAGAAGAAGAAGAAGAAGAAGAAGAAGAAGAAGAAGAAGAAGAAGAAGAAGAAGAAGAAGAAGAAGAAGAGGAAGAAGCAGGGGATAAGAATTCTAGCGTGACTCAACATATAGATCAATATGGCAGTCGGATCCCCGTGGTTAATGGTAAAATGGTGTATCCCTCATACTTCAACACTGAAAATCCACCAAGGAACAGAGGAGGAGCTGATTATCGGGAGCCGTCGGTCAGACCTGTTGAGACACTAGTCATAATGACGCCGACTCGTGCTCCAATCAATCAGGGAAATTATGCTCAGGAAGATTGGACAGATAAGATTGCTGATGTCGTGAAGAATCAATTTGGTTTAAAGCCCAAGGGACAATCTTATCTGTATCGGAAACCGTATCTGGACTGGTTTGACACATTGCCAATGCCAGCCCGATTCAGGATTCATGATTTTTACAAGTTTTCAGGACAAGGGGATGTTACTACCATTGAGCATATTAGTCGGTATACGATCCAATGTGGTGAGGTAGCATCGATTGATCCATTAAAGGTCAAACTTTTCCCTATGTCTCTCTCTGGTTTGGCCTTTACATGGTTTTCTTCATTACCACCTAATTCTATTAACAATTGGGCCGATCTGGAGAAGCAGTTTCATGCTTATTTCTTCATGGCAGTACAAGAAACTAGACTGTCCGATTTAACCGCTCTCCTACAAAGGAATGGGGAATCGGTCAGTGAATTTGTTCAACGATTTAGAGATGTTCGTAGTCGATGCTATTCATTGAATTTATTAGAAGGACAGCTAGTTGATTTGGCTTTCCAAGGATTGTTGCCTCAAGTCAGAGATCGATATACAAGTCAGGATTTTGAAGGCTTGGGACATATGATTCAGAAACTCTCTCAGCATGAAGGACGCAAGAATGGTTATCAGAAGGAGAAATACCAAAGGAAAATTGCCAACATTGAATATGATTCAGAGAGTGAAGAGGCTGAGATCGATCTGGCTGAGTGGACCAAGAACAAAAATTTTGTTGCCTGCCCATGGGTAAAGGTTGAGCTAGAAAGGTACAGTTTTGATATTACTAAAGTCGATAAAATATTTGATTTATTGTCGGCAGAAAAACAGATAAGGCTGTCTCCGAATCACACAATTTCTTCTGCCGAAGAATTAAAGAAGCAAATGGCATAATTTAGTATCTCATCATACAAATGATTGCAAAGTCTTTCGTAATGAGATTTAGTCGGTGATTGAGAAGGGAATCATTAAGGTTGAATCTGGCAAGAAGCTGATGAAACTTGATGGCCATCCGTTTCTTCATAACATGGTTGAAATCGGAGCATCCGATAGGAAAATGAAGGTTAAAGTCCTCACATCGGACCATGCGAAGAGTTCAGGGGCTCTTGATCCTAAATGTCAAGTATCGGCTGATGAGGTGAGGGATCGGAACTATCAAGTCTATCGGGAAGATCACCGCCGTAGAGAAAAGCCAAGAGTTACATCAGAACAACTTATTGATAAATACATGCGTCAGCAAGAGAGAGATTGGAGTCCTCTGATGAAGAGATTTGATGATGAAGATCATTGGGGATGTCCGTTTTTCAGGTTTTGCTGGAATGAAAGGCTGAGACTTCCACCAATTTACAATTGTCCAGAGTGCAGCGATCAGTATGAAAGTTATTGGGATTTAAAGAGGTAGCGCCATTCTATGCATGATCGTTTGGATTATGGACGTCGATGTAACTGGCATGACGAAGTCGCTTATCAATAGGAGCGTGAAGATTGGCGTGAATACCACGATCGGCGTGAGAATGAAAATTAGTGCTATGACCGAAGGGACGATGATCGCCGAAGGTATAATGATCGCCAAAAATATAAAGGAGATTGTGTTTCTATACATGATCGCTTGGTGTATAGAGAAAAGGAAAATACATAGAAGTCAGACGATGTGCAGGAATCGGAAGAAAATCAGGATGTCAAACTAGGCCTGCATCCTAAGGTTAATCCACAATGGTGTCATGAGGGTTTGACCGAGACTCAGAAGAGGAGGGTTCAGCTTCTCTGATATAAGGAACAACTCAAAGAAAAGTGTCAAGGAGATGATAATTCCAAAATCTGGAGAGCTAAGCCCAAACGTGATGATAAAGGACCGTCGGCATCGGTGAACATGGTGTTTGTGCTACCAGCTGAGTACAATGCAAGCTCGACCGATGATGAGGCCGATGATGTTGAAGAAGCTATGGCACAGTTAATCTTACAACCTCAACAAGCTGTGTTTGAAAAGCCAGTTGATGAAAAGTATCGGCATCTGAGGCCTTTATACGAGGATATGTTGATGGCAAGCCGATGACAAAAATACTTATTGATGGAGGAGCTATAGTAAATTTGATGACATATACTACATATCGGAAGCTTGGCAAAGGCCCTGATGATTTGATCAAGACCGATATGATGCTTAAGGACTTTGGTGGGAATCCATCGCCAGCTCGGGGGGGCATTGAATGTTGAATTGACGATCAGAAACAAGACATTGCCTACTACTTTCTTCGTCATCGATAGCAAAGGGTCTTACAGTTTGCTCCTTGGGCATGATTGGATTCATGCTAATTGCTTTTTACATCAATGTCTTATTCAATGGCATGGGGATCATATCGAGACTGTTCAAGCCGATGAATCGGTCAGCGTTGTTACCACCGATTTGACGGTTTGGGAGTTTGAAGGAATAGAATGTTTATCGGACAAATTCTAGGAAGGCAATTTTCTACAAGTGTCCGATGATGGTATAAAGCCGATCCAAGTAGTCGGCTCTGAAAGTTTGTATTAATGGAAGAGTTTATAGAAGATAAGGGTAAACTCGGTCAAGGGTTTATGTCGACTGATGAGTTAGAGGAAATAGATATAGGTTTAGGAGATAGACCTCGGCCGACATATGTTAGTGCTAAATTGGATCCTGAGTTTAAACAAGAATTAATGAAGTTACTGAAAGAGTATCGTGATTATTTTGCTTGGGAATACTATGAAATGCCAGGTTTAAGCCGATCTATTGTTGAACATCGGCTCCCGATCAAACCAGGGTATCGGCCTTTTAAACAAGCGTTGAGACGATTTAAACCAGAATTAGATAAAGAAATAAAAGCCAAAATAACTCGATTATATGAAGCTAAGTTTATTCAACCTTGTCGATATGCTCAGTGGATATCTAACACCATTCTTGTTTTCAAGAAAAATGAGAAATTGCGAGTTTGTGTGGATTTCAGGAATCTTAATAAAGCAACTCTAATGGATGGTTATCCGATGCCGATTGTTGATATGTTGGTCGATGCAGCCTCGGGACATAAGGTGATTAGTTTTATGGATGGTAATGCAGGATATAATCAAATTTTTATGGCAGAAGAAGATTTCCCTAAAACTGCATTCCGATGTCCTGGTGCGCTTGGATTATATGAGTGGGTTTTAATGACCTTTGGTTTGAAAAATGCTGGCACTACATATCAGAGAGCAATGAATTATACATTCCATAAATTGATCGGCAGGATTGTTGAAATTTATATTGATGATATAGTGGTGAAGTCTGATGGATACAAGCGGCATTTGGCCGATTTGCGGGAAACTTTTGAGTGCACAAGAAAGCATGGTTTGAATATGAATCCTAATAAATGTGCATTTGGAGTATCGGCTGGACATTTTTGGGTTTCATGGTTCATGAAAGAGGGACTGAAGTCGGACAAAAGAGTATGAAAGCTATTAAGGATGCGAAGCCACCCACCGATAAGACGAGTCTCCAATCGTTGATCGGTAAGATTAATTTTGTTAGAAGATTTATATCAAATTTATCTGGAAGAATTCATCCTTTCTTTCCACTGCTGAAATTGAAAGCCGATGAGAAATTCGTATGGGAAGAAAAGCAACAAAAGGCGTTTGATGAAATAAAAAGATATATGATAACGCTGCTAGTTTTGATTCCACCTCAGAGAGATAAGCCATTCCGATTATATTTGTCGACCGATGAGTTGTCAATCGGGTCAGTCCTAATACAAGAATTTGAAGGAAAAGAAAGAGTAGTTTATTATTTAAGTTGGAAATTGATTGATGCAGAGACTAGGTATCTTCCAGTTGAAAAATTGTGTTTATGCTTATATTTCTCTTGCACTAAATTGAGGCATTATTTATTATCTGCCGAATGCACGGTGGTTTGCAAGACCGATATGGTTAAATACATGTTGTCTTTGCCGATGCTGAAAGGAAGGATCGGAAAATGGATACTAGCATTATCAGAGTTTGATCTGAAATATGAATCGGCTAAAGCAGTAAAAGGACAGGTTATGGCCGATTTTGTGACGCAACACCAACACATCGGAGATGAAGTTAAAATGGTTGAGCCAATGCCTTGGACATTGTTCTTTAATGGGTCTTCATGTGGTCAAGGATGCGGCATCGGGATCGTGATTATTTCACCTTGGGGGCAAATTTTGAATTCAGCTATCCAATGGATCCAAGTTCTATAAATAATCGGGTTGAGTACGAAGCAATCTTTAAAGGATTAAAATCGTTGTTGGAAATCGGAGCTGAAGCTATTGAAATCTTTGGGGATTCCCAATTAGTGGTAAATCAGTTGATCGGCAAATATGAATGCAAGGATGAAGTTTTGATTCAGTATTTCGAAGAATGACGATTATTATTGAAGGAATTTGTGATGGTTAATACTGAACATATCCCTAAAGCTCAAAATCAAGAGGCTAATAATTTGACGCAAGCTGCTTCTGGTTATTGGTGCTTTCAAGAGATTACGATAATAGAACAAGAAATCGGATATTGGAGGTATGAAATTATACATTATCTTAGAAATTCATCACAAAAGGTTTCCAGAAAATTAAGATTTATGGCTGTTAAATATGTTATGCTTGATGATCAATTGTATTATAAGACGATTGATGGTGTGCTGTTCTGATGTCTAAGTGAATCGGAATCTAAGGATTTCATGGATGAAGTGCATGAGGGTGTTTGTGGTGCACATCAATCGGCTTATAAGATGAAATGGGTGATTAGAAAGATGGCTTGTTATTGGCCAACGATTTTAGAAGATTGCTTTGAATATTATAAAGGTTGCCAAGAATGCCAGAAATTTGGGAATGTACAAAGAGCACCTGCATCAGCCATGAATCCGATCATTAAACCGTGGCCTTTTCGAGGATGGGGAATTGATTTGATCGGACAGATTTATCCGTCGTTGAGTAAGGGACATAAATTTATATTGGTGGCAACTGACTATTTTACTAAATGGGTTGAAGCAATTTCTTTAAAGATTGCTAATTCCAGGAATATGGTGGAGTTCGTCAAGGAACATATTATTTATCGGTTTCGTATTCCACAAACTATCACGACCGATCAAGGAACTATGTTTATGTCTGACGAATTTCAAGGTTTTGCTGCCAGTATGGGTATTAAATTATTAAATTCTTCTCCTTATTATGCGCAAGCCAATGGCCAAGCAGAGGCATCAAATAAAAGCATTATCAAAATTATCAAACGGAAAATGATGAACAA
>CM014270.1:40041976-40073073 GCA_004135705.1 Alloteropsis semialata
TGCGTTCGAGCCAGAACTTCACCAACTTATTTGCTCTTTTTTTACTTATTTTTTAGTTTATAAAACCTCCTAGACCTCATGGTGATTTAGGAAAAAAAATATGACACTTATGAAATGAAATAAGGACTAGGTTTACAAATTTTAGTTTGTTATAGATGATTTTAGGCTCATATTTAATTGTACAAATAATTTGATGTCCCATTGTCTTCAACAAACGGGTTGTGGTCTGGTGATGACACCAATGTTGCCTGTTTAAGAGGTTTCCTGTGGTAATACTTTGTTTTTACGATTTTATCTACAGCCGCTGCAATAATCCTGTAACGTTATAAATAAATATATAGTTGCTCAAGATTTTTATTTGTTTGGAAATAGATTTTTATAACAAATTAGGATTGTCATAATTTTTTGACATTTGTCGTTTAGTCTTTATGACGAAATGGACCTTTTTATTTGTCACAAATCTTGTGACGTTTGTTATTTAGCCTTTACAATGAAATTAAGTTTGTCATGATATGTAACTGGATTCGTTTGTGACGATTTCTAATTGGTGTTAGCAACAAACACCTTATTTTCGTCACTAAACCATGGTGTCCAATACAAAACGTCACAAAGTAGGCTGCCATAGCGACGATTAGCTCTGATGTCATGAGATATTCGTCACAAAAGGTGATATGTGTTGTAGTGAGAGTTGATCCATAGAACACGAATCATTCCAACCACATGTTGAGGAAGGCCACATGTTCTCTTTCTCCAACTGAACCGGTTTTGCAGTGATCGATGATGTATTTTTTCCAGCCCTTGGACCCTGAGCTGACCAGTTGTAGGGTCGAGATGGCGCACTAGAGGGGGGTGAATAGTCCTTTCTAAAAACTTAACGCACCGGCTAACCGAAACAAATGCGGAAAATAAACTGTCGGTCTAGCCAAGACTACACCCCTCTATCTATGTTTGTTAGCACCTTATAAAAGATCCTAAACAAGCAAGAAGGTGCCGGCCTAGCACGAGCTCACCTGATCAATTCTAGGAGCAAGGTCACACAAACATATGCCACTAGTACTTTAAGCACCGGAGAGCTCCTACACAACTAGTGAGCAAAAGCACAAAGCTCCTAAGCTCACTAACAATGCTCAATAACAAGGCAACTAATGCCAAATTAGAGAGCGCAACTTACTTAGCTATACAAACTAAGCAATGCAACTAACAAGGTTATACAAACCAAATATGTTGCACAAAGGAGGTACTTCTAGCTACACAAGCAAGAAGGTAACAAGCAAGCTACACAGGCTAACTAATTACAGGAGCAACTACACAAGCACAATGTGTATATGAAAGTAAATACAAGCTTGTGATGAGGAATTGCAAACCAATGGGATGAACAATGTTGACACAAAGATTTTTATCCCGAGGTTCACTTGGTTGCCACCAAGCTAGTCCTCGTTGAGACAAGCTCCAAGGTTGCCTCTGGTCCTCTTTGCTAGTGGTGACTCACAAGTCACACTCTCCCTCGTGGAGTGCTTATCACAAGCTCTAGCACTTGACCCGGCCGAACCACTTGTCGCTCTTCGCGTCTCGCTCTACTAGAGTTGCTCTTCGCGTCTCCTGCGGGGTGAGCACAACACCCTTCACAATGTCTTCTCCGGAGCTACGCACAATCTTCTTGCGTGCTTCCACGGAGCCATAAGCCACCAAGCCGTCTAGGAGGTGGCAACCTCCAAGAGTAACAAGCACCACCGGCTTGCAACACGAACACCTAGTGCCACTCGATGTAATCTCACAAAGCAACGCACTAGACTCGCACTCACTAGCAATCGATTCACAATCTTGCAAGCACAAGTGAGTTAGAGGGCTCCCAAGTCAAGCACAACCAAGGGCAACACATCCCCAAGGTGCTCAACACCCCAAATGGCCGGCCACCCCTTCTATATATAGAGGGAGTGGAGAAACTAGCTGTTCCTAGCAATCAGCTCGAAACACTCTGTTTCGGCGGACAGTCCGCCCTTACAGGCCCGGACGGTCCGCCATAGGGACCCAACGGCTATATTTCCAAAGAACGAACTCCGAAGATGACCGTTACAGTCGTGGCGGACCGTCTGCCTCTGTTAGATTCAAACGGTAAAACTCGCGCCGAAACAGCCTTTTCAATGGCGGACAGTCCGCCATATAAAAGATGCCTGGAACCCCTCAAAACCGTCTCTGTGTAAACAGTCCGCCAAAACAGTCCGCTTGAAACGAGGTTTGCCTGCGGACCGTCTGCCTCCCGGGGGCGGACCGTCCACCACCGGCGGACTGTCCGGGCTAAGAGAGGCGGACCGTCCGCCGGTCCAATTCCAGCACAACCGAGGCACGGTAAAACGGCTGTAACTTCTCGCTCCGATGTCCAAATTAGTTGATCTTGGACTCTATGGAAAGCTCATTCAGAGGAGCACACATCCCAATTGAATGCTTGACTCCAATCCCATTGGATCAAAGCAGAATTCCATTCCAAGATCCACCACAAACCATATCCATCAACCAAATCTTCAACCCCTTTGCAAAGGTGCCAACTCCATAAGTGTAACACCTTATGTGTGAGGAGTTAGCATTTACACAACCATTTTTCAAAGGGTTTTTACTCTCTTCACCACGCCACTTGATCCTAGCAACATCGCAATGTTAGATCGCTCAAGTGGCACTAGATGACCGATATGCAAACAAGTTTGCCCCTCTTGATAGTACGACCATCTATCCTAAACCCGGTCATAAACTTCTCTACACACCTATGACCGGTGAAAATGAAATGCCTATTGTATATACCTTTGCCTTGCGCATTCCATTTCATCTTCTCCAATGTTGATGCAACACATCCATCAACACCATCACAAAAGTTATGATCCACTTCACATCATCATGCGACGTTTTGGTTCATCGATCTTGACTTCACTTGCTCTTCACCGTTGCATCGGTCCATCGGCGCCAAGTCTTTGCTCAAGCATCCCGCCATGCGGTCCAGCGCTTCAAAGCCTCTAACTTGCCTTTCACACTTGCAACCGGTCCATCAAGCCAAGTCTTGTCTTGATCTTCTCCACCTAGTCACATGACTCCATGTCATGTTTCATATGCAATGAGCTCCTTCATCACATAATTACCTATGGACTAATCACCTGTGTATTTCACTTAAACACATATTAGTCCACCTAAGTTGTCACTCAATTACCAAAATCAAACAAGGACCTTTCACCAGTTTATAGCTCAGATCACAGAGAAGCCTTCTTGGATTTATGGCATCGGTGGTGTTAAGGCCAGTCAGCATGTGCACATCCATCAGCGTCGGGGTCATCGGTCCGTGGCCGAATAGGTAGGCGTTCAGGGCATAGGACCAGAATAGGGAGGTGGAGGCCAGCAAGTTCTCATCTTTGGCCATATCGGCGAGGGACAGAGTAATGCATTGATCTATTCCTTTCTCGTCCCATAGGCCCGATTTTGCGGCACAGTCCCTGAGCAGCCAGTTTCTCCATCCGGGGATGCTGCTGGGCCATGATCGGAAGGAGCTAGCCCAATCAGACACTTGTAGGCTTGACCCTCTAAATGGAAGCCTCTCCGTTTCCAAATTGATAAAATCTGTCGGGTCAGGATCACCCATCGGACACAGGTAATAGGCCGATTGCACATGGGAGACGGGGATGACTATGTTGTTCTTAAGGTTCTACATTTGAAAGAAAATAAAGCACTAAGTAAAGATATGGCAGTTTACAGATGGTTCTAGGAAAGTGAAATGCAGAATGTAAAAAGAATGAAATCTTAGATGAGATGCTGCAACGATCTTACCTCATGATCCTTCGAGCTGCTTGCTTTGTCATCTGAGGCCGCCATTGACGAAGTTTGGATCTAGAAGGAACAGTAACTCGGGGTGAGAAAAGCCCAAAAATCATGGGAAAGATCAAAGTGAAGCCCTGATGAAAAGGGTGAATCATGTGCGGGGGAGGTCCTTACCAAGACTGCGGTGAAAGATTTGAGAATGATGATTTGATTTCACCACATGAAGATTGAAGATGACGACGGCAGAGAGAGCTTGGGCATGATAGCAGATGAGAACGGAAGGAAGAAGACGACGGTTCAACTGGCATTTATAGGGCTTATGAAGGAAGAAACCGCCCGAGAATCGAGGCGCCGCGCTCGCGCGAGGATCAAAGTTTGCGACAGTGAGGGGACACAGGTTCCATAAACTGTTCACTACAGGAGTCATAATTGCTTGAAGAATTTTAGAACAAAATAATATTTTATCCCAAAATTGGGAGGCATATGTTGACACCAGATTTTGACTCGGTTGGTAAAAGGAATATTGTACTAGAGAGCGCCAGGGAGCCAAGGCTAAGGCTGAGTCCGATTCTGACTTGGAGGTCTCCGATGCCGATCGAAAGTTGTCCAATGGAGTCCTGATCGGACACGGGGATAAGAAGGCCGGAGCATTTACGACTCTGAAGATTGGGATGCATCTAGAAGCTTCTTCAAGGCCTGATTGTGCGGCAATTGTAATACTTTTGGTAGTTTAGATTAATTTACTTTAAATAAATTAGAGATATTGTTGTAGCCGACAAGGATGAGCTAGATTTCTTGGGTATAAATATAAACCCTGCGCCATTGTAAAAAAAAACGTTCTCACAACCACCAATACAAACACAACTTTCGGCCCTCGTGCCAACAACCCTTTTCGTCGAGTTCTTCAGCAAGCAGGGCTGCATCATCTTGACCTCCGGTTTGTCTGTAAATGCGACATTTATCGAATTAATCTAAACTTTAGATTGAGGTGTATCGCCCTTCTTCGTTTAGTTAGTTCACCAATTTATCGAGTTGTTCTGGTCTTTAGATTGAGGCGTATCGCCATTCTTCGTTTAGATCGCTCACGACCTTGTCGTATCTTGTTATTTCATATTATCAGCTTATATCTGCAAAGATCTATTTGTTCTATCACGTTTTATGCTTTATAATAGATCTGTTCATCTTGTTTATATAGCTGATTTAGATTTAATTATCAAGTTACAAATAAATCTCGTTTAAACAAGTTCTTTGATATACATTGATCTATCGGAGTAAATAGGCTAAATCGGCGCCCTGCTAGCAACGCTGTGTTAAAATCGATCCGATTGTTAGTGACACAAGATTTAATTTATTTAATGCCTTTGAAGGGATGTGTAATAAAGAATGCGTTTAATTTAGGTTTATCTCTGATTTTTCTTCTATAGTCGATGGCTTGTTTCAATATATTTCATATCTTCACGAATCAGACTCAAGGCCGATGGTTCATGCTTACATCGGACTTCTTTATATGTTGATCCGATCGCTGGAACGAATCAGGGCTTTGGCTGATGAGTTCCTTTTGGTTTACTGATTAAATTCTACCTTGTTCAATTTCAGGTCAAATTGACTGGCACGCCCTGAACCTCAAGATTTTGGACCTGCACTGAAGTGAAGCAAATCTTCCAGGCCACAGTGTTAATTTTCGAGAGTCAACACCTGACTTTTTGGACGTCAACAAAAAGATCAACTCATTCTAAGAATCATATACTACACATTGTTCACAAGCTCTAACATCCTCGACGAACTTCCAAATGACTAGTGTATTCTTTCAAGTTTCTGTACCGAGAAATCTTTGTTTTGCTCGTATAGAAAATATATCATTTTTCAAACGTATTATAACGCATATAATCTAGCCTGGATGTGTTTTGGCTTTTTTAGACCATTTACGGTTTTTGGTGCATTAAATGAATTTCTAGGCATTGTTTTGAAAGATAAATACAATAATACCTAAACGGGCTCTGAAAATTTTGCAATTTGGAAAGGAGTCCTTATTTTGGTGCATGACTTCCTTGAAAATAGATCTACTCATTTTTAGAATCCTATACTGCACATTGTTCATAAGGTGTAACATTCTTGACACACTTCCACAGGCTTATTGTATTTTTTCAAGTTTCTTTACCGAAACTAATTAAAGTGTAGCTGCAGTGCCAAAGAAAGAAATTTCATTTGGCAAGCATAAAGCATAGTGGCTTGCTCTCTATTAGGGATGGATATGGATGTCTGAACATCCAAATTATATTCGTATCCACTTAAAACATCAATATGGATATCCATATTCGTATTCAATGTTAATATGGATGTATCCAAATTCATTTTTCATTTTTTTCTCTATCAAAATCACCATTCGTATTCGAAAAAAATGCGGAAACAAATGAAACATCTGATATTATTCGTATCCGCGAAGGATTAACACGTGATGAAGCCATCTATCTGAATGTGAATTCGTATTTCATGTATTCATTTTGTATTAATATCCGATAAGAATGGACAATATTCGCATTTGTATTCGTATCTGACAAGATTCACATTTGATTCGTATTTGAATTAAAATATGGTAAAAGGTGACATCTGAATTCGATTCCATGCGTATTCGATCCGAATCCATCCCTACTCTCTAGTCGGCAAATGAAGGATTATTCACTTCACTAGCTTAGCCATTGGCTTATGCTACGACCCAAAAGGGACGGAAAGAATACAATGGGAAGAGTACTGATTTTCTAAAAAATAGGAAATAGAAGTAGATGAGCGTATGTCTTGTGTTTGTTGACATGCCTCTTTACCGGCTTTTTTGTTTTTTTGGCCCTTTTCGCGAAAGAATTTCACAAATAGACCACTGGCGGAAAGAATTGCAAAATGGACCCTGAGCTCTGCACCGTAGCCCATGGCCCCGAAGTCCAAAGACCTCGGCGCCATGGCCTATGGCGCCGAGGTCTAGGGCAACTGAGCACGTGGAACGCAAACATGGCGGTGACATGGCACGAGCTCGGCGCCATGGATCTCGGCGCCAAGCTCAGCGCCAAGATCCACGGCGCCGAGCTGGCGCCACGTTCAAATCCAGCACCCCCACCCCGAGCCCGAGCCTTATCTATTTTACTCCTTCTTCCTCTTGGTTCCTCTCTCTCCCAGTGCCACCAAACCATTGGAAATCGACGCATTTGACCACGGAAAGTTGGATTTGCTCCATTGATCTTCGAGAGCAAGGTTTCCTTTCTCCCCTCCTCCTTTTTCGCATTGATTTGGTCTATGTTTCGTGTATTTTACGCTTTAGCTATGTCATTAGTTAGGGTTTGAACCAATGTTTAATATGTGTTTGTGTGGTAATCAACCGTAGGATGCCGAGGCATGGTAAAAACTAGTCAGCCAAGGTAATGTCTGGTCCATCATATAAATTTGTGGTGTTAATTTGTGTTGTTGCTTAGGGTCACTCTTATGTACTTTATTTTATAATAGTCATCACTTTGGAAGTGCATATGAGCTCTTGCTACTGCCTAGTGGTGTTCCCGTGCCTATGTGCTTTTGTGGTGATGAGTGCAAGGTCACCAAGTCCGATGAAGAGAAAACGTATAGGCAGAAATACTAGATGTGTGTGAAGCTTGATGGTGAGAAATTTATATTACTTAATTTGTACGACATTATGATTGTTTAATTTGGTGCTTGACAGTTCATAAATGTGGATTTTTTATTTGTAGACCCCTCCCCTGCTCTGTGATTTTGAGCAGTGGATCGACACTGAGATCAAACAGGAAGACAATGATTCGATGGAGCGATAGAAGGAATTGGAGGCGGAGTGCAAGGAGTGTCTGGAAAGGAGGCGTCAAGCTGAGGTAGCAAAAAAAGGAGCGCGCAGCGGAAAGGAAAAGGAGGCTTGACGCTAAGGCTAGGGAGGAGAGGGAGAAGAAGCTTGAGCGTGTCCACCGTCCGAAAGCTTGTAGGATCTAGGATACCGACTAGAGGGGGGTGAATAGGCGGTTTGAACTAAAACACAAGCACTTTAAATTTAATTAGTAACACAAGGGAGTAAAACTATTTCTACTCTTCCTAACCTATGTGAGGGTTTGCAACCTAGAGTGACAAGCAACAATTCAATCTCTATGAAAGTAAATTGCTCAAGGTAAATTGCAAGAAAGAAAGTGAGCAAAGAAATAACCGATGACAAGAGAAGAATTTTTCCCGTGGTGTCGATGACTTGCCGGTCACCTCTAATCCACGTTGAGGTGGATCCTTTGTTCCAACCGCTCTTCTATCAAGGCACCGCTTGATTTTTGAGCCGGCTTGGACCAAGAACCACTCCACACCTCGATTCCACTAGAGTTGCTCTTCACCACTCCGGCAAGGTGAGCACAAAACCTCTCACAAGAACAACCGTGACTCCTTCACAATCTCCTTTGAAGGGATCAACGGTCTTCACTCCTCCAAGCCATCTAGGAGGTGCAACCTCCAAGAATAACAAGTCGATGACGCTTGCTTGAAGACTCTCTAGTGCCACAATGCTCAAACTCTTGATGCAATGCACTAGGATGCTCTCAATCTCACAAGAATGCAATCTCAAAGCAAAGTGAGTGAGAGAGTGAAGAAGAAGGGCTCAAGAATGTCAAGTTAGCTTTCCAAAGTGCCAAGAGAGCCCTCCCAAGGCCGGGCATGAGGTATATATAGAGCCTTCTTCAAAATCTAGCCGTTACTCTCTGTAACCCGTGAAATACGAGTTTTCGCGGACCGTCCGCCTCACAAAGCCCGGACGGTCCGCCGTTCAAAACCAACGGCTACAACAGCAATCAATGCTGTCAGAACCGACCGTTACAAGGGGCGCGGACCGTCCGCCCACCAGGGGCGGACCGTCCGCCGTTCAAGTTCGACCACGGTCCGAACTGGGCGCTCTCCGGACGCCCACGAAAATTAGCCGGCGGACCGTCCGCACCCAGGTGGCGGACAGTCCGCCGTAGAAAGCATTTCAACCACACAGAACCGGACTTGGTTCTGGTGGCGCCCGAGGAGAGGGGACGGACCGTCCGTGCGCCCTGTGCGGACCGTCCGCCCCACGAACTTGAAAATCCACAAGAACCACTCCCGGTTCTGGTGGCTTGGGGTTAATGGCTGGCGGACCGTCCGCGCGTCCTGCGCGGACCGTCCGCCGGACAAGCTCTTCAGCCCACCAGAGAAACCAAGTTTCTGTCAATGATTTTGATCCAAGGGCGGACCATCCGTGACCCCTGCGGAGACCGTTCGCCCCAGCACTGAGAAACTCACAGAACGACTCTGAAAAAGGCTAAGTTATAAAACGGTCTGCCCATCCAAAGGAGACCGTCCGCCTCTCAAACCAGTTAGCCGATTTTTTTAAGACCGCATCGTTCTAACACTCATGATGTATGCCACTAATCCATATGCAATTAACTCAACATTTAAGCAAGGTGGCACTATGGAATCGTCATGCAAAAGACATTGACCCCTCTTGATAGTACGGCTATCTAGCCTATTAAGCCGGTCAATGTTTCTTCTCTAATCTCCTCTTTGACTGGCAAAATAGAAATCCCTATTTTTATACCTTTGCCTTGAGATTCCACTTCATATCATGATTCCGACATTTCCAAGTTATTGATTCCCACATGTCACATCTCCGGGACTAACCCTATTTTCATATCTCAAATGAAACCGTTAGTCCACAATTGTTGTCATTAATTACCAAAACACAAATTAGGGGCCTACATGCTTTCAATCTCCCTCTTTTTGGTAATTGATGACAACCTCATATAGGAGTGATGTAAAAGAGGTTTTCAAGCTAACTTTACACACAAGGCATAAGGTAGACTTGAGAGCGAATTTTGATTATATTTATCCATGGCATGAAAGAAAAAGGTTAAAGATGGATAACTATCATCAAAACTCAAGGTGCAAGGAAAGCTCCCCCTATATATGTGCAAGATGATATGAAATAAACAAGGCACATATACATGGATAGGAAAAAATTTTGGTGGAGTTTCCCTTGCACAAAAGAAATCAAGGTAAACAATATAGCATGAGATATTCAATGAGCATAATTTTCATAGAAAACATACCTCAATTCCCATGATACTAGAACTAGTCATAGAAATAATATTACACATAACCACATAGTCCATCACATTGATAATCCAAGTTCCAGTATCTCACAACCAAACATAGAGTGCATAGAGTTTAACATTACAAACCAAGTTTCATACATCACACATTATCACACATAAATGCATAGGTTCAACCATAAAATAAAACACAACAAAGTTCATATGAAATGCACACATGCAATGCTCATGAGCTCCCCCTAGATACCATCATCTCATCATCACTCCTCCAATAGCTTCTTCGCCTTTGACATCAAGTACCAACAAGGGAAAACTAGTCATCTTGAGTCGGTGGAGGAGGTGGATAGAATGGTTGATGCGGATAGAACTGAGGAGGTGGCACTGGAGTAGGATAGTAGGAGTTGAAATGATCTGTAAAAGCAGTGAAGGTGTTGGAGAAGTCATCAAATCTGCCCTCTAGCTGCTGCTGCCTGTCCAGGAGCTGCTGTGACTGCTCTGAGGTGCTCAACTCACTGAATCTAGCATCCAAAGCCGCAAGATCAACTTGCAGTCCCTGCTGAACATTATCAAGTCTAGTCATAATGGGCTGATAGTATGAGGTGTTCATGTGCTGCCCAAATGACTCAAACCCTGCATCCAACTGTGCCTGAAATCCTTGCTGCATAGTTTGAAAACCCAAGTTCATTGCTGCTGAATTTGATTGCTCATGTTGTTGAAACCCTGTTGGAATTGTTGCCTAAATCCAGCTACCAAGTTCTGCTGCATATTGTTGAAATATGGATCAAAATACCCTGCAGGAGGAACCCACTGCGGCTGACCATGTGCATGAGGAGGAGGAGCTGCATGTGCATCATCATCACTGTCCTCACTCTCTTCCCGAGGCTCTGCCCCAGTTGGATCAGGAAAAGGTGTCACTTCCCTTCGCAAGAACCGAACATCATTCACAAAAGGCTTGTATGATATATGCGCAGAGAGACAAGCACCAGTGAATCTTGTTTTGGCATTGATCAAGGTCATGATATACGGAGCAAAGTAAATATTGGACTCAAGATTTACTTTCTTATCAGCCATTTGATCCATGATTAACCCAATGACATCAAACTTTTCAACAAACATAATATGATGGATGACATTCCAATACTTATCTCTGATTCTCTCTTTGTTTCCACTCTTAGGCATAATGGTTAGCCTAAGAATTTTGTTAATCACAGCAGGATGATGTCTGAGCCCCTTTGTTTCACCATAAGAGCAAACAATGTGTGTCCTAGGCGGCTCATAAAACTGAATTCTGTCATCATCATCATATGCATCTTCAGTCAAAACATTTCTACTGTCTTCAGCAGTGAGAGAATCATAATCTAACTGATTCAAAATGGCAAACTCTCTAAAAGTTGCAGTGTATCTATGCTGCCCAGTCATCCACATGACAGTTTTCTCATCCATATTCATCTCATAAGTGGCATAAAATTGTCTAACTATTGTATCATTCCAATTGCACTTATGCTGGAGAAAACCAAGGAGCCCCAAAGCATTAAACTTAGGAATCAACTCACACATGGTAGGTTGCTCTTGCATGAAAGCCAAATTAATGGTTTTGTGCTTATATACCATTTTGGAGATGAGATGCCCAAAGAATGCCTCTTCTTGAACTATATTGTGGAAGAAGAGCACATTTGTATTTCTATCTAGGTCATATTTATTGGGGCTTCTCTCCATTGAGTAAGTGTGAGTATTCCATCTTTTCACTGAACTTGGATAAGCATTCACATCAATTTCCTCATCATCACCACCTTGAGCTTGCTCTTCCTCAGTGTCTGACTCTGCTGCAGAGGTTTCAGTTGCCAAGAGATCTTGATCTGGCACATAATTATCATCATCACGTCTTGGCCTCTTGGATGAAGACCCAATTTTCTTCTTGGCAGTCACTTTCTTTGTTTGACCACGTGAGCTGCAATCACATGAATAATGAGAATGTAAGAGTATGACATGAGTGACTCATTTGATATATCCCCCCGGAGTTTCCATAACCAATCAAAGAATTTTCATGAATATATTTGTATTAGGTGTCACTGAATTTCACTGCTGAAAAACCCATATATCCTCAACTATATGAATATAATCCAAATCCAAACCCAAACTCAAACCATTACTCAGCATCATCAACTGCAGCCGCCAGTGGCCTGCGGACGGTCCGCCTTTAGCTTCCAAAACTGACCCGAGAACCATTCTTTTGAGATAAATTTAAGATTCCAAATGGGATCATTGCTCATATAAAAATGAAATGAATATGCTATACTTATGAAAAAGTGTATGAACATGACATAAATGCATATGAACAAGTATTTGAGAATTTAAGCTATAAACAAGTATAAATGAAAAATTACATGAAAATGCATCAAAAATACAACTAAGACATGCTAAAGAATGTACAAGCAAGCCATGTACCAAACTTCAAGCCACATTTGAGAAGTCAATAACATTTAGCTCATTTCTCAACTTGCAAAACCGATTTTCATTCAAAGGCTTGGTGAATATATCCGCCAATTGATCAATAGTTCCAATTCCATCAATCTTGATATCTCCCTTGTTCACATGATCTCTAAGAAAATCATGCCTAATATCAATGTGCTTGCTTCTTGAATGTTGAACCGGATTCGAGGCAATCTTCACAGCACTTTCATTATCACATAAGAGAAGTACTTCACCAAAATCCACACCATAATCTAGAAGAGTTTGCTTCATCCATAACAATTCAGCACAACAACTTCCGGCTGAGATATATTCCGCCTTGGCGGTAGAAAGGGCCACTGAATTTTGTTTCTTTGAAGACCATGAAACAAGTGACCTTCCAAGAAATTGACAAGTGCCGGAAGTGCACTTCCTATCAATCTTGCAACCGGCATAATCCGAATTCGAATAACCAACCAATTCAAATTGAGCACCCTTGGGATACCAAAGACCAATATGAGGTGTGAACTTCAAATACCTAAAGATTCTTTTAACAGCGGTTAAACGACATTCTCTAGGAGCAGCTTGAAATCTAGCACACATGCACACACGCTAAACATGATATCGGGCCTAGATGCGGTAAGATAAAGCAAACATCCTATCATTGATCTATAAAGTTTTAAATCAACTGATTTACCTCCCTCATCAAGATCAAGATGTCCATTTGTAGCCATAGGAGTTTTGATTGGTTTTGCATCTTCCATTCCAAACTTCTTCAATAAATCCTTCACATATTTAGATTGGCTCACAAATGTGCCTTCTTTCAATTGCTTGATTTGAAGGCCAAGAAAAAAGCTCAATTCACCAATCATAGACATTTCAAATTCCTTGGACATCATTTCACCAAATTTCTCACAAAAATCTTGGTTAGTAGACCCAAAAATGATATCATCAACATAAATTTGACAAATGAATAAATCTTCACCTATAGTCTTAGTACACAATGTAGTGTCAACCTTACCAATTTTGAAACCCTTTGAAATAAGAAAATCTCTAAGCCTTTCATACCATACCCGAGGGGCTTGTTTGAGACCATAAAGAGCCTTAGAGAGTTTATACACATGATTTGGCTTCTTAGGATCTTCAAAACCGGGAGGTTGCTCAACATACACTAGCTCACTAATCTTACCATTCAAGAAGGCACTTTTGACATCCATTTGATATAACTTTATGTTGTGTGAGCATGCAAAGGCAAGAAGAATTCTTATGGCTTCTAATCTAGCAATGGGAGCAAAGGTTTCACCAAAATCCAAACCTTCAACTTGTGTATAACCTTGTGCTACCAATCTTGCCTTGTTTCTTACCACAATGCCATCTTCATTTTGTTTGTTCCGAAAAACCCATTTAGTACCAATGACATTGTAATTCTTTGGCCTTTCAACCAATTCCCAAACTTGATTCCGGGTAAAGTTATTCAATTTTTCATGCATGGCATTCGCCCAATCCGGATCACTCAATACTCCATCTACACGGTTAGGCTCAATAGAAGATACAAAAGAGTAATGTTCACAAAAAAAAAAGCAACATGAGATCGAGTTTTGACACCCTTACTAATATCACCAACAATTTGATCCATGGGATGATCCTTTGCAATAGCATGATGAACTCTTGGTGCAACAATAGGCTCTTGTGTTGGTGTGGAAGATGAGGTAGAAGGAGATACCAATTGATCTTGAACTTGAGCATCATTCACATTTTCATCTACATCAATTGGTTGATCTTGATTACTTGGAGTAGAGGATGAGGGAATAACCCTTAATGAGATATTATTGTCATCATCTTCATCTTCTTCTCTAGGCTTGATATCACCAATAGTCATACCCTTGATAGCTTGCCTCAAGCCTTCATCTCTCACATCTTCTAGGTTTTCTTTTTCATCTTGTGAGCCATTTGTTTCATCAAAATCAACATCACATGATTCTTCAACAACACCAAGAGACTTGTTGTAAACCCGATAAGCCTTGCTACAAGATGAATATCCAAGAAGAAATCCTTCATCACTCTTGCTTTCAAATTTTGATAGCCTTGTGCCCTTCCTCAAAATATAGCACTTGCATCCAAAAACCCGAAAATAAGAGATATTTGGCTTTCTTCCAATGAGCAGTTCATATGGAGCTTTCAACAAGAGTCTGTGACAATAAAGACTATTTGAAGCATGACAAGTGGTGTTGATTACTTCCGCCCAAAAGCTATCCGAAACATTATATTCCGAGAGCATTGATCTTGCCATATCAATCAAAGTTCTATTCTTCCTCTCAACAAGACCATTTTGTTGTGGAGTATACTTGGTTGAGAATTCATGCTTGATCCCCTTTTCATCACACAATACATCAACTCTTGTATTCTTGAACTCGGATCCATTATCACTTCTCACATTTTTTATCTTCTTCTCAAATTCATTTTCAGCCCTCATCATGAATTTCTTGAGAATATCATATGTATCGGCCTTATCATGAAGAAAGAATACCCAAGTATATCTAGTATAATCATCCACAATGACAAGGCAATAACAATTTCCACCAATGCTTCTATAGGTAGTAGGACCAAATAAATCCATGTGCAATAATTCCAATGGCCTACTTGTTGACGTGATACTCTTGGATGAATGAGAGCTAGGTACTTGCTTTCTGGCTTGACAAGCACTACACAATTTATCTTTCTCAAATTTCACATCCTTCAACCCAACAACTAGATCATGCTTCAATAAACGGTTAAGTTGCTTCATACCAACATGAGCAAGCGTTCTATGCCATAACCAACCCAAAGAGGACTTGAAAAATAAACAAGTTGACAAGTTGGCATGATTTGAAGTGAAATCCACAAGATATAAGCTCTCATGCTTAAAACATTTGAAAATGCAATCATCTCCATTCAAGCTAGTTACTTCTGTACCATCACTAGTGAAAATGCACTTGAAACCAAGATCACATAATTGAGATACCGACAATAGATTGAAATTGAGAGAATCAACCAACAACACATTAGAGATGGAATGATCATTGGAAATAGCAATTTTACCCAAACCTTTCACTTCACCCTTGCTATTGTCACCAAAAGTGATATTATCATAACCGGCGGCTTCTTCATCAATTGAAGTGAATATATTTTTTATCACCGGTCATATGTTGAGTGCACCCACTATCAAGCACCCAATGTCTTTCACCGGCCTTGTAATTCACCTACAAAGACAATTAAGATCTTTTAGGTACCCAAATTTTCTTGGGTCCTTGCAAGTTAGTAACCAAGACTTTAGGCACCCAAACGGCCTTCTTCTTTTCAATACCAAGAGGTATGCCTACATATTTAGCACACATTTTACCCTTGGCATCTCTAGTAAGAATATAATGTGAATCATAAGCATTTGAGGATATAACACTTTGCTCTTGGCAATCTTCTTCCAAATGACCAACTTTCTTGCATCTTTCACAAAACTTCCCTTCATTCTTGACAAAGGTAGTTTTGCAAGGAGCAAAGGCTTGCTTCCCTTGCTTATGAACATATCCAAAACCTTCATGGTTGATGGAATGCCTTTGCTTATCCAAACATTGCCATAATCGACTTTGACTTCCGAGCCATTTGTTGAGATCCTTGTTGAGGCAACAAATTTCTTCTCTCAAGATATTATTCTCCATGACAAGAGAACCATCACAAGAAAATCCATCATTGTTGGAAGAGGTGCCACTTGAGCTACAAGATGGGTTTGAACTAGAGCAACATGGTATATCATCAACTATATCACAACTAACACCAATACTAACTTTAGCTTTCTTGGTCTCTTGTGCAAGAAGTGAGTGATGAGCTTCCTCAAGTTTCTCATGAGTTTCCTTAAGATTCTCATGAGAAGTCCTTAGCTCCTCATAGGATTCTTGAAGAGATTTGAGTTTTCTCTTCAAGTCCTTCATCTCCTCGGTCTTTTTGCACATGAGATCATCGGCCGCATTTATCATATTAACAAATCATCACAAGAATATTCAATATTATTATCACCATCATCATCAAGTGATATCTTGGTGTCACCTCTTGCCATTAGGCAATGTGGAGTGAAGAAGAGAGATGGAGCCTTCTTGATGGCGATACCGGCAACCCCCTTTGACTCTTCTTTATCATCAGATTCGGAGCTATCATCGGAATCCCACTCCACATAATAAGCTTGGCCATTCTTCTTTTTCTTGAAGAACTTTATTTTCTTCTTTTTGTCACCATCCTTCTTGTCCTTCTTCTTTTCTTTCTTGCTTGGACAATTGATGGCAATGTGGCCAATTTCTCCACACTCAAAGCACTTTCTTTCTTCGAAGAGATTCTTCTTTGATGTTTGACCCCTCTTGCCAAAGTTCTTCTTCTTCATGAATTTTCTAAAGCCTCTAATGAATAAGGCGATCTCTTCATCGGTGTCACCATCATTCCCACAATCTTCATTTTCATCTTCGTTTGTCACTTGAGCTTTTAAAGCCACACTTTTTTCTTCTCATCAAAAGATGTGCCATGAGCCTCTTCTTGTGACTTCTTGAAAATGTCATGAGTTGTTACTTCACCAAGAATTTGAGTGGGAGTCATGGTCTTCAAATTTGACCTCACTAGCAAAGTAACAATTGTGTCATATCTCTCCGGAAGGGATCTAAGAAACTTGTGGGAGAAGTCCTCATCCGGCACATCAAAACCAAGGCCTTTGAGCTCATTCACAATATTATTCAAACGGTTAAACATATCGGGCACACTTTCATCCTTCTTCATTGTGAACTCACTAAACTTTCCTTTTGAGACATACAACTTGGCTTCTCTTACGGTTGATATCCCTTCATATATCTCAACTAGCTTCAACCATATATCATTTGCGGGGTCAGGATTCTTGATACGGTTGAATTCGGTGACACTTAGAGCACTATTGAGCACATTCATGGCTTGATCATTTAAAGCAATATTCTCATCATCTTTGGGGGTCAATTCCTTGTCATCAAGATTAACAAATCCATCATGAACAATTCTCCACAATTGCCTACTCATAGCCTTGAGATGAACCATCATTCTAGTTTTCCAATAGTCATAGTTTTCCCCATCAAAGAATGGTGGCTTCCCCACATGATTATGATTGTCATTAGCCATATCCTTACTCCGGGATGGTTAAATCTTTAAAGAAATGGAGTCCCTTGCTCTTGATACCACTTGTAGGATCTAGGATACCGACTAGAGGGGGTGAATAGGCGGTTTGAACTAAAACACAAGCACTTTAAATTTAATTAGTAACACAAGGGAGTAAAACTATTTCTACTCTTCCTAACCTATGTGAGGGTTTGCAACCTAGGGTGACAAGCAACAATTCAATCTCTATGAAAGTAAATTGCTCAAGGTAAATTGTAAGAAAGTAAGTGAGCAAAGAAATAACCGATGACAAGAGAAGAATTTTTCCCGTGGCGTCGATGACTTGCCGGTCACCCCCTAATCCACGTTGAGGTGGATCCTTTGTTCCAACCGCTCTTCTATCAAGGCACCGCTTGATTTTTGAGCCGGCTTGGACCAAGAACCACTCCACACCTCGATTCCACTAGAGTTGCTCTTCACCACTCCGGCAAGGTGAGCACAAAACCTCTCACAAGAACAACCGGGGCACCTTCACAATCTCCTTTGAAGGGCTCAACGGTTTCCACTCCTCCAAGCCGTCTAGGAGGTGGCAACCTCCAAGAGTAACAAGTCGATGACGCTTGCTTGAAGACTCCCTAGTGCCACAATGCTCAAACTCTTGATGCAATGCACTAGGATGCTCTCAATCTCACAAGAATGCAATCTCAAAGCAAAGTGAGTGAGAGAGTGAAGAAGAAGGGCTCAAGAATGTCAAGTTAGCTTTCCAAAGTGCCAAGAGAGCCCTCCCAAGGCCGGGCATGAGGTATATATAGAGTCCTCTTCAAAATCTAGCCGTTACTCTCTGTAACCCGTGAAATACGAGTTTTCGTGGACCGTCCGCCTCACAAAGCCCGGACGGTCCGCCGTTCAAAACCAACGGCTACAACAGCAATCAATGCTGTCAGAACCGACCGTTACAAGGGGCGCGGACCGTCCGCCCACCAGGGGCGGACCGTCCGCCGTTCAAGTTCGACCACGGTCCGAACTGGGCGCTCTCCGGATGCCCACGAAAATTAGCCGGCGGACCGTCCGCACCTAGGTGGCGGACAGTCCGCCGTAGAAAGCATTTCAACCACACAGAACCGGACTTAGTTCTGGTGGCACTCGGGGAGAGGGGGCGGACCGTCCGCGCGCCCTGTGCAGACCGTCCGCCCCACGAACTTGAAAATCCACAAGAACCACTCCCGGTTCTGGTGGCTTGGGGTTAATGGCCGGCGGACCGTCCGCGCATCCTGCGCGTGAAAGGACCTTGATGTCGCCTAGAAGGGGGGGTGAATAGGCGTTTCTTCAATATTCTGCAATGCACAATAACTAAAACCTGCTGTCAGCACTGGAACCGGTCAGACCGGTTCCTGAAATCGGTCAGACCAGGTTTCCTCTGACAGACAGGGAACAAATATGCCAAACCCCTTATAACAAATCTAGCACAAACCACTTTGAACAACAAGCTTCACCAGATATTTACAAGTATATTTGTGAAGCTCCTGCACACAGCACAAGTATACCAAAGAGGATAGATGCGGAATTACAAGTAGATGCTAGAATTGACAAATGTAAGTAAATGGAGACAAACACAAGGATTTGTTTACCAAAGTTCAGATTCACCACATGCACTAAGCAGCCACCAAGGCAAGGTGAATCCTAGTCTCCGTTGAGGTGCTCACGAAGAGCCGGGTTGTCACACCTAACCCTTTCCTCACCCAAACCACCACCAAGGTGAATTGAGTATACTTACTGATTTCCTCAACAAGAGGATGGGTGATACAAACTTCCGTGGCACAACCACACGAGGAATGTGTGCTCCACGGCGACGCCTAGCCGTCTAGGAGTAAAGCTCCAAGAGTAATAAATGCTTCACGAGTTGCTTGACGCCACCACAAGTGCTCAAGGTCAGATTGCTCACACACAAGTTTCTCTCTCAACCCAACTCAAGAATCTCACAAGGATTGCTCAAATCTCACAAAGAGAGGTTGGGGAGAGCTCAGCTGGCCTCAAGAAGGTGTTAGAGACGCACAGAACCAGCAGCCCCTCAAAGAGGAGCTCTTGGGTATAAAGCCGTTATTCTGTCAGACAAAACCGGTCAGACCGGTTTGCCAAACCGGTCAGACCGGTTTTCAAACTCAACTAGCCGTTAGACACTCAGAGGCCAGGAACCGGTCAGACCGGTTCCCATAACCGGTCAGATCGGTTCCCATAACCGGTCAGACCGGTTATGGCCTGAAAACCCCACTAAGTTAGATATCAAAAGGTTAGACTCTCATGGGTTTGACTTGAGCACTTTCAGTGAATATCTATCAACCAATGTTGTATCCCTCTTGATAGTATGTCATACCTATACTCAAGACATATAAATAAATCATATTTCAATCACTTGAGCTTGTATGTTGAGAATCATGCCAATACTTGAATATTCTTCACTTGAGGGCTTTCAACATTGTCCATCATCTGAGCATATCAACCTTGAGCTAGTGACTTAGGATTTTCCATAGCTTTCATTTGAATTCACTTTAATCCTTAGGCCACCTCCTTTATCAATCATAACATATATGTATTGCAATGCCTCTCATGACAATACTTGGATATGATACTTCGAAACCCCCCAAATACTAGATACTTCACCTTAGCATTACGCACATGGTCATAAGTCGTCACTTAGCCAAAGCTTGCTTAGTCCCTCGCTCTAGTCATCTCGATTTGTTTCTTCACCACTTACCCTTGCATCATCAAGTTTAGCTTTGCATTGCCATTGAATGAATTCCATTTGAAAGATTCTTCAAATGCTTGTTCTTGATCAATAAAGAATATCCATAATGCAAGCTTCCAATTGAAGACCAATATGTAACACATACGCTCATGTCCTTTTATCATATATACATGAAGTCTTGCATATCATTCTTCTTTGTCAAATAAATCATCTCATATTCTTGGAGACCCACATAGCATATCTCCAAGACATTGCTTCATCATTGCTTGTTTTGACTTGACACCTGGGTCACCTGGGTTGGACCTGGCTGAGCCGGGTCAGCCTCTCTGTCCTGAATTTAATTTTATCCGGCTGACCTGAGTGCCACCTGGCTGAGCCGGCCTAGCTTCACTTTATCTTTTGCAATGATCATTATTTCTTCACACACTTGCTTGCTTGTATTAATGAATAACCATATATCTTGATGAACACAATAAACACATTGAATCATAAGAATAATTTCTGCTCATCATCTTAAGCAAACAAGTTAGACCTTTAATCGTTTTGTCATTAAACTCACCAAAACCCACATGGGGGCCTAGATGCACTTTCAGCGCGGACCGTCCGCCGGACAAGCTCTTCAGCCCACCAGAGAAACCAAGTTTCTGTCAATGATTTTGATCCAAGGGCGGACCGTCCGCGACCCCTGCGGAGACCGTCCGCCCCAGCACTGAGAAACTCACAGAACGACTCTGAAAACGGCTAAGTTATAAAACGGTCTGCCCCATCAAAAGGAGACCGTCCGCCTCTCAAACCAGTTAGCCGATTTTTTTAAGACCGCATCGTTCTAACACTCATGATGTATGCCACTAATCCATATGCATGCAACTCAACATTTAAGCAAGGTGGCACTATGGAATCGTTATGCAAAAGACATTGACCCCTCTTGGTAGTACGGCTATCTAGCCTATTAACCCGGTCAATGTTTCTTCTCTAATCTCCTTTTTGACCGGCAAAATAGAAATTCCTATTTTTATACCTTTGCCTTGAGATTCCAATTCACATCATGATTTCAACATTTCCAAGTTATTGATTCCCACATGTCACATCTCTGGGACTAACCCTATTTTCATATCTCAAATGAAATCATTAGTCCACAATTGTTGTCATTAATTACCAAAACACAAATTAGGGGCCTAGATGCTTTCAAAGCTGCTTTGGAGGAGAATCCCGATGCTTTGAGGAAGGAAAAATGGCTTCGTTGCACTCAGTAGTATGCTAGTTGTATGGTTGCATGTCTTGCACCTTTCATTATGTTGCCATTTAGTGGACTTAATATTGTGTTGTGTTGTACTTCACATACCACTGAATCTTTAGTTGGATCTTTCATTGTGCTGTGTTGTACTTCACTTTTCATTGGACCTTTAGTTATGTTGCCATGTAGTGGACTTTACATTGTGTTGTGATGTACTTAAATTATCATTTGGTTCTCATTTGTTTGACCACCTAGTTGAATATTGTGTTTTTTCAGTACTACTTAACACATGAAGTGGCTCGTAATACAAATTAAAGACTAACGAAGTGCTGTAGGTACATAACTAACACACATAAATGGCATGTGAGGACCTATACCGAACAACCGAACAAGGGTAACTAGGTCATTTACTAAACCTAGCATCCCTTAGGGAATTAAAACAAACAACATAGCGAACATCGATAACATTGGTGACTCTTAGTAGTGTCCCCACATAGCGAATTGGGTTGCACCTTCTCTATAGTATTGTCCTGTTGTCGCGGCGGTGGCAGTGGTGGTGGCGGTGGCGGTGAAAATTAAAAAATTAAAAAAATGACAAACAGATCTGAAACATTACCACCCCCTCTGCGGGGCGTCGTCCTCGATGGTGGTCCTCTCCTCGTAGTACAGATCCAGTAGGTATGGTGGCTTCATCCTACAAAAATAACAAGGCAATTTAGTACACAGAAATAAAACACGTCAGATCGCAAAAAAGTACCAAAACTGAAATTAAAACTGCTTAAAATGCAGGGTAATGTAATAAGCAAAATATAATCAACATAGTGTAGTTCCACCTGACTAATCTGCCAATTGCAAGTACGTGAATTGTGGCCCAGTCGACCACACTTGCCACATTGCCAATGCTCGGGCTCCGAAAGAAATGGGCTTCGCGTTCGCCGCCTTGTTCTACGCAAAATCCGATCCATGACCATCTTGTGCCTCGACCTCTTACGGGATCCACGTTTGTCCCACTTGCAAGTCGGATCCGCAATGTACCTCGGGCCATTGTATGCAGGCCACTCTCCAGGGTCCCGAAAAGGCACGAATCGGGGGCTCCATGTGCGCACAAGGGTTTCAACATTGAACACACTAGGTATCATGCCCTCAATGTCATAGTTGCGATGCCTTCTGCAGCAACCATATGAGAACATGGAAAGTGGTATTGCCTTGGTCCTAGTGCATGAAAAATCTTGGAGGACAATCTCGTGCCTCCTAGGCTCTCGAACCTCACCGACGGACATTGTACCACCCCTTTTTATGACCTCATATGTACCCGTTGTGTTGTCAAACAATTCAAGATCATGTGTGTTTGCCCGTTCCTTTGCCTGGTCAAGGTGAAATTTTGGTCTTGACGGCCATCTGACCCCAGCCTCCTGCAACTCCAGTGCGTCGGCGTGTCTTTTATTGAACCAAAAAACAAGCCTATAGAAGGTGAAGGACACAATGGCATTCACCGGCATTGTAAGCCCAATAACAATTTATTGAATGACTCGGCCATGTTGCTGCATTGAAACTCATACCTCCATCCACCGGCATCATAAGCCCTTGTCCATTTCTCCAAATCTGTCATCAATCCTGACAATTAGTGCCTACCCTCTGCATTTGATGCTGTTTTTACCTCCTCCAACTTCTCATGAAAGTACTTGTCCTCAAGTTTACGACAAGCGGCCTCGAAGCGCACAAAATTCTCCTTCACACCATCCTTACGGAGAAGATTCTCTGCAAGGTGCCGAGTACACCATAGATGATGCACTGGTGGATAGCCATCTATATTCTCTTGCACTGCACTAAAAATGGCCTGGTGCCTATCGGAAATGACACCAACCTCCCTACCAGGCCCAACAACATGTATCCGGACAAGCCTCATAGAAACAAATTTTGTTTAGTCCAAAAAACAAACAAATTTACTAGGCTAACTAATAACTACGAACAAACTAACTACCACTAATACTAAGTAATCACATATATCTAACTATGTCTCTATATATAAAAAACAAATTTACTAGACCTCTAAATGTCCATCAAATTTAAATTTGTATTTTTAGTTACCTTAAAGAATGTGTTTGACGAGGGGCTGAGCGCAGCGGGGGCGCGACGGCCCGGGCCGCCGGCGGCTGGGGGATCCGAGGCCACGGCAGGGGGCACCAGGCGCGCGGCAGGGGCCGCCTCGCCGCGGAAGGCCAAGGGCACGGCCGCGCAGCGGCCGCTGCGGGGGACGGAGGAGGGCCGGGGCACGCGGGGGCAGAGGAGCGGTGGGGGGTGGCGCGGCGGCCAGAGTGGAGGCAGGCGGCGGAGCCGGGACAGCGTGAGCGAGTGTGAGACCGAGAGAGCGACAAAGACTGAGACCGTGTTCTTGGCGCCGAGCTTGACGTCGTACATCTTGGCGCCGAGCTCAGCGCCATGCTTCGTGGCGCCGACCTCGGCGCCAAGATCTGTGGCGCCGAGGTCAGCCATGTCACCGCCACGTCCGACATGCATGTCAGCGATGGCCCTAGACCTCAGCGTCATAGCTTATGGCGCTGAGACGTGGGACCTCGGCGCCGTGGGCTACGGCGCCGAGATCGGGATCTATTTTTGCAAATCTTTTCGCCAGAGGTCTATTTGTGAAATTCTTTTAGAAAAAAGACCAAAAAAACAAAAAAGTCGGTGCCTCTTTATATTGGAAAAGAGCTTTGGGTTCTATTCCTTTTTAGTTTTAAGTAAATGTTTTTTATTGACGAATAAATAAGCTCTTTCTATTTTGCCTTAAAAGCTCGTCCTAAGGAAAGCAATTAACTTGCTTGAGAAGATAGCAGTTCTAGTTATTACAGCTAAAACGATAGCAACTCATGAACGAAGTGCTCGACTATAGATTGGAAATGAGCACTGTATCACCCACACATTCTCTAATATGCATCTCCGTGTACACATATGCGGTAAGTGACTTAATCACTTTCAAGTTCCTTTTTTTTTTTGGAACACGCATTTGTTTTCCGGACCGTTTGAAATCTTTGTGCACAACTAGATTCACAACTTCTGCTAAGAGTTCCCTTTAAGTGGCCTACGGAAGCATATGTTTCTTTATTATTTTGGGCCTAATGGCCGACGTTGATTAGGTTTTACATGTGACTTGGCCGAGAGCTAAACCAAATCAAACGTCCAGCAATTTACCGACCTAGAAAAGCGGACAAGCTAGTGATTAGCCAGTAAAGTGACTAGGTCCTGTCGGCCACTATATTCACATATTGCAAACTCTAGGTAAAAGCTCAAAATCTGGTAGTGGCGGTACTTAGAACAGGGGGAATAATCTGATTAAAAAATCCGGTAGTGGTGCTACTTTACTGAGTAAAGTACTAAAGTGACTAGATTCCACCGTGTATGATATGTATTGCCTTGCATTGGTTGTGATGTATAAAATTGTATGTGTTTGAAGGGATCTCTGTGTTTGGTTCCTCCGCTAAAAATTAGCGCTAAAAGGAATCTTTCTTGCATGGAGTATTAAATGAAGTCTATTTGTAAGACCTCTTCACGGATGAGCGTAACTTTTCGAGACGAATCTAATGAGCCTAGTTAATCCATGATTAACTACAGTAATGCTACAGTAACCATCCTCCGATCATGTGGTCAAAGGCCTCATTAGATTCGTCTCGCGAATTAGCACAGGGGTTGTAGAGGTAGTTTTGTAAACTATCTTTATTTAATACCCCTAATTAGTGGTCAAAGTTATAAATAGTAGTACTAAATTTTATAACTGGTGGATCCAAACAGGCGCAGGAGGCAGAGTTATAAGAACAAGTTCTAGTCAGGTACGGGAACTAGAAATTGGTACAGAGTACTACTTTTATTTTTTTAGACGCCGACTAGTATCCTTCGTTATATGCATACGGCGTTTTGAAGTGGTCAGACTGGTGTACCTCCCTATCCAGGATGGCCCATAAAATTCTGCGTTAGGAGGCATTCTATCGCCACATGTCTCATGTAGGGAAGCTAACTGCTTCGAATCTCAACTACGCCATGGATCCATGTTTAGCCAGTATGGATCGGACTCAGGACGGTGTTCAGAACTAAACTGACCCCTAATCACTATATCACTCACATACTCTCTCATTTGTATTTCTATGTACATGTGTGAAGTGACCGCATCACTTTCAAATTTTAAATTTACTTTTTTTTATTGAAACATACATTTGTTTTCCGATCCGTTTGAATCTTTGCGGTAAATAATCTGATATAAGTATATTTTTCATTCTTAAAATAGTGGAACATCTTTTTCATAAAACTATAATTTTTGTGACATTTTCTCTCAATAAATAAATATAGCTTCATAATAAATATTCTAGCCACGTCCCGGCCCAAAACCATAAATCACTTGCGCAACGTACATACCAGTCTCCCTGTCCTGTGCGTCAACCGAGGTCCCTCGGAACCACCGGCGCACACGCGCGCGCTCTGTTTCTGGCCGCAAGACGGCATGGCGCACCACTCCGTCGTCACCGTTCCGCTGGCGGCCGCCTTGGCCATGCTCTACGCTCGCCTCGTCGCCACCTTGGTCCGCCCCGGCCCCAGCCGCCTTCTTTTCCTCGCGCCGGTGCTCGCCCTCCTCCTCGTACTCCCCTTCGCAATCCCGCTCTACAGCGTCCGCGGCACCGCAGCCTTCTTCCTTGCCTGGCTCGGCGAGTTCAAGCTCCTCCTCCTCGCCTCCGGCCGTGGCCCGCTGAACCCGGCCCTCCATCCCATCCCGTTCGTGTTCACCGCCACGCTCCCAGTCAAGCTCCTCCGGCGGCAGAGCCCGGATGCCGCGGCCGGGTCGGAGAAGGTTTCCCTGCCTCTCCTTTCTTCGAGCATCAAGGTCGCCATCTTGGTGGCCCTCCTCAAAGTGTTCCAGGGCAAGGACCAGATGCACCCTTACGCGGTGTTTTCCCTCTACGGAATCTACATGTACTGCTCCCTCGACTTCCTCCTGCCGTGCCTCGCCGCGCTGGGGCGCGCACTGGGCATGGGTCTGGAGCCGCAGTTCGACAAGCCTTACCTCTCCGCCTCGCTCCAGGACTTCTGGGGCCGGCGGTGGAACATCATGGCCTCGGCGGTGCTCCGGCCGGCCGTCTACGCCCCTGTCCGGGCGCGCCTCGGCACCCCCGCCGCCGTGCTCGCCACGTTCCTCGTGTCGGGGCTCATGCACGAGCTGATCAACTACTACATCACGTTCCGGCTCCCCACGGGGCAGCTCACGGCGTTCTTCCTCCTGCACGGCGCGGCCGTGTGCGCAGAGAAGTGGTGCGCGCGTAGGTGGCCCAACACGAGGCTGCCGCGCGTGGCGGCCACACCGCTCGTCGTGCTGTTCGTGGCCGGAACGGCGTTCTTGCTCTTCTTCCCACCGCTCTTCGGGGACGGCATGGACGACCGCTACATCGCCGAGTGCAACGCGCTACTGGGGTCCTTGGTGGACGCCGGAGGAAGGCTGCTCCGGCTAGCCGGGCTAGCTCGTTAGAGACTTGAGAGGCGTTCGTCGGATCTACAAGCGCCTTCTTTAGGACCACAAAAGCCTTGTGGACAAGAAGAGGTGTTGAATGGCATTGCTTCGTTTCGTCAAACAACAAACGGTAACCGGGCGCCTGTACTTCTGGTAATTGCTATTGATTTACTACAACGGACAGGGTAAATTTTCCCATTGGCCATCAGAGTTAGTGAATATCTATACTTTTTGTTTGGTTCATTTTATTTATTAGTGGGAGGCGTACAAGATTGCGCCTGGAGACAATGCACCATCATGTATTGGTGAGCTCCTGAAACTGGACTGTAACCATGTCCTTATTAATAAAAGCACTCTTTTTCTCCAAATAAAGATTAATTACTACTTTTGTTACTGATTGCTTCTTTTAAAGATGTTCATACATGTATGATTTGCATTTATTTGGTTGGATATGGGTACGTGTTAAAAGAAAGGAAATGCTAATATGAAAATATGTAGGGTCAAATGAGAAAAATAATGAAAATATGTAGGCTGAAATGAAAGGAGTCGTGTTGAATCGTTGAACTTTTGGAGGGGACGAAGCCTCTTTTACTGGGAGACAAGGACAATTTTCATGCTGGTTTTGTACATGTAAAACCAATATTCCTCATATACCTGTTAAAAATATCCATAAAGGTGCAATGGTAAAGTGACAAGGTAGCCATATTTCAGTAGCCTTCTTGCCCCAAATCTGCGTCACAGAATCCTGGAGGATCACGTCTTCCTTACCGGCGTCTATCTTGACCTTCAGCTTCATGCCCCTTGAGATGAACTCCCTAGAGCTCGGGCGTTGGCCCCAAGGTCTGGTCGTTGTTGAGGCTTCCTCCGTTCCTCGTGACCGGACCACCCAGAGGCACCTTCACATCCCGATTTGGTGTAATTCCTCGACATCTCTTGAAATTGAGTCCTTTGTTTCCTGCATATATGAAAAAAAGAGAGACACTAGTAAAACGCCCGAAGGTCAACCTGCTAATTTCCGTCACATCTTTACCTGAAGATCAAGTTTCAGTGATAAGCAGTTTCCTTAGTGCTTTTTTAATAATGAATTATGCGGAGCTAGGCTTTTTCTTTAAACCCCAATATGTTCAGTAACTATGCGGAGGTAGGCTTTTCCTTTAAACCCAATATAAACAATAACGAGTCATGACGCCAAAATATTCTCGGTCTGAAAGGGCTGGTTGCCTGGTAGCCTGGACACATGCTTGTAAGAGTAAGGAAGATGGTGGTCTTTGTATTATAAACCTCAGAACCCAAAATACTACTTTGCTACTGAAGTTCCTACACAAGTTCTATACAAAGCTGATTTGACCTAGGTCCATCTCACTTGGCAATGTTTATACAAGAACAGCACACCACCTCATGCTACCAAAAAATACGGGCTCTTTTTGGTGGAGGGATATAATGTCCTTGTCTCAGAATTTCTTCATGATTGCCAATTGTAGGGTTATTAAAGGGGATATTGTTCTTTTTTTTTGTAGTAACCTTTGGGATTTGGGTGTTCTAAAATAGAGATTCTCCCATCTGGCTTCCTTTGCAAAGAAGAAAAATCTTTCTGTCCAACAGTTTTGTTCACATGACATTGGCCACAACTTTTGGTTGCCCCTGTCACAGCAAGCAATGGAGCAACTTGGAGAACTCCAAAGTTTTTTGCCACACTTACTGAATAATCTCCCTGCCTCCAAAGATGTTTGGAGCTATATCTGGAACACCCCTTGCTTTACCTCAAAATTGGCCTATAAATATCTCATTGGGTCTCAACCAGCCTCCCCTTTTTCAAATGGATGTGAAATCCAAAGCTCCTGCCTAAGCATAAATTTTTCTTTGAGTTGCTGCTTAGAGATCGCTTGAACACGCGCAATCTTCTCAGAAGAAAGCATATGCATCTACCTTCTTATAATTGTGTTTTATGTGTTGAGCAAGATGAAGAAACCATTGAGCATCTCTTCTTCAATTGTCTTTTCAGTCAGGCCTGCTAGATTTTTTTGATATTGCTTGGGCTACAACTCTTCAACCTTTGGACATACTCATAAGGGCTAGGGAAAGTTTTGGATCAGTGATTTTTAGGGAAATTTCTTTAGTGGCGACTTGGTCAATTTGGTGTCACGGGACAGTATTATATTCAATGAAGGTCATCTTTCTTTTGCCAGATAGAGAGAAACTTTTATGGAGCAAATGAGACTGGTTACCTTGAAGGCAAAACCAGTGTTGAAAGCGATATTTGATCTTTCTGTTATAGGCCTTTTTCTTTCCCTTGAGACTTAAAGTCTTGTAACCATGTACATATTCGTTCATATATATAACAAAATAGAGGTAGGGGCCTCCCTGCCGTTTTCCTCGAGAAAAAAGGCAACAAGACATGGAAAATGAGAAAATTCTCGGAGGACTAAGAAGGGTTGGGCCATAACAGTTGGTAAAGGGCTAAGGCCTTGTTTAGTTTCAGCAAGTTTCTGCAATTCAACCAAAAGTAATGCATTAAAAAACGTATCCTCTTCTCTGTAACACGCTTTCCAATACATTTTTTTCTAAAAAAATTCAACTAACTTTCACCGACTAAGGCCTAAGTGCCCGTCCCCACTCCGCTGACCGCTGTGGCTGGATCCGACATGGCTGCTAAGTAGTAGTTGGGAACTTATTCCAGAAGGAACGTGTGTAATAAGGAATTAGTTAGCCGCGTAGCAATGAGAGGCATTTGTAGTAGCTGTTGGCATTAATGACCCGCTAGTACCACAAGAACAAGTCGTTTTTAGTTGGTCTTCTCAATGGAAGTTTCATTCAGAGTTTTATGTGTGTTAAATTTCATACCGCGTCACATATTTTGCTGATTTGACAAGATCTTTATGAGGTAGAAGAGGGATTTCCATCATATATGATAGGAGTTTCATCGCATAAAACTTAACTAAAAAAGTTATCTAGTTTGCAGTTTTGTTGATGAAATTGTGTACTGAAACTGGCTTATAGTAGCTTATATAAAGACACTTTGGGCCAAACATACTTTTCTCAGGAAACATCTATTATTAGTAGTATTATTGATGAATGGCAACCTATCACCTGCGTCGCATTCATTATTTATTTAGTCATAGAGAGATAGATCATCACTTGATGATATGACGTGACAACTTTAAGGGGACATCGCATTCCCTTTTCCTTTCCTTGTATTTTGGCTTTCTTATATCAAGAACTGAGTCGAATATGATTTCATCTCCTTTTGACAAATATTTCGATAAAGTTAACCTCGATGCGTTCCAAATACTATTTCAAAAGAAAATATTTAGGGTGCATTTGGCAACCCGAAACGTTTTAGATTCTCGGCAGAATAGCTGTGGAATCAGTACCAAACTCCACCTCAAAGTTAAAAGTTTTGGGAACTGTTCCTTCTCGTTTTTGTCCTGGACGAGAGAAACGGCGTACCCCGGTTTCATCTGATTCTAAGTTTGTAGTTTTAAAGAATCCAACCAGCTAGCTATATGCATGACTACTACACAAAACACCTTTGGTTCGTAGCTTTAGTCCCGGTACTAATTGGACCCGGGACTAAAAGGAGCATTAGTCCCGGGTCAAAAAATGAGAGGCTGGGAGGGGCATTTAGTCCCGGGCTGTGGCTACACCCGAGACTAAAGACGACCCTTTAGTCTCGGGTGGTGGCTTCACCCGGGACTAATAAATTAGTCCCGGGTGAAGCCACCACCCGAGACTAAAAGATGGACTTTAGTCCCGGTTGAAATCACAGCCCGGGACTAAAACATCGGAGGAGCTGCTATGCCGTAATTTTTCTAAGTGCCGTCCGGCTTCCACCTCTTTTTTAACCTGTGCTCAGTCTCCTCTCTCCCTTATCTTCTCCGCATCCTTCCTCTCCACTCCTCTCCCTTCTCAAATCTCACCTTATCTCTGCTCTTCTTCCTGCAGATAAGGGGGAGACCGGGCTCAGGCGAGGACGCAGGCCCCCAGGCGCAGCGGCCCTGGCGGCCGGCCGGCGAGCCGGGCCCCAGGCAGGCCGGCCCCGCGGGAGCTGGACCGTGCCAGGCAGGAGCTATGCAAGCTGCGGCTGGAGGTGAAGTCCGCGGCTAGAGGTGACGTCCTGGTGGAGCTCGCACGCATCGAGGCCGGCCCCGCGGGCGGGTGGGC
>CM014270.1:40084351-40114620 GCA_004135705.1 Alloteropsis semialata
CCAAGCCCCATTTTTGCCCGTGTCTTTAGAAATATTATCTTTTCCTTGGTCTTCATTTGACTTGCCCAAAGGTTGGCCCCATCCTTGGCTGACACTCGCCAACTTATTTTCTGGAGGCATTGTAACCTTTCCCCAGCTATCTGTTCCTTCTGTGTTGACTGCCTTAACCTTGCTTCCCCAAGGATCTGCATCACCTCCAGTTCCCATGTCCACCACCCTAGAAGCCTCTCCCCAGTTGTCACTCTTTTCACTCTCCTTATTGACTGTTGTTCCATCCCAAGAGCTGCCAGCAGCATCAGATCCAACAAACCCAGCTTGTTTGTCCCAAGCAGCAAGCACATCTGTAGAATGTAGCAAGAACATCTTTGAGACCTGGCTATGAGTTCCGCTTCATTTTAGTGAAGTTTTTTGCTGTCTCAAACTGCTGTGCTGCTGTGCTCAGTTCTGCTGTGCTGCTGGCTGCTGCGCTGCTGTGCTAGCTGCTGTGGTGTAATCTATATGTTGGAACTAAGCTGTTTGTTTCATGGTTTTGTCCTGCAGGTTAAGCTGCTGCTGCACAAGTGACAATGGACGAAGACGACAGACGAATATTGGCTGCGGGTGCAGAATTGCTGAAGGCGGTGAAAGCGTTACAGGATTTGGAGGCTATGCAGGGACCACAGGTAAAGCCTCCGTGTCCCGTTCCCAAACTAAGTGGCGCGCAATGGCTGCACCTATGCATGATGGATGAGAGGAGATGTAGGGACACCCTTCGTATGTCGCCAGATGCTTTCATGCACTTGCATCACATACTTCAGGGGTTTGGGTTACAAAGTACAAGCAAGTGCGACTCTACTGAAGCTTTAGCTATGTTTATTTGGATATGTGGCCACGCGGGTGCAGTTAGGGAGGCAAAAGATGGATTTGAGAGGTCAATGGATACAATAAGCCGTAAGTGCACCCAGCTTTGTGACATAATGCTTCAATGGTCCGATACAGTGCTTGTTCCAATTGATGCTGAGTACAATGGAGTGCCCATTGAACTGCAAAGGTTTGCACCCTGGTTCGATGGGTGCATAGGAGCTATAGATGGCACTCACGTACCAGTTGAGGTCAATCGTGGTCGGAAAATCGACTACATCAATAGGAAAAATACCGTGTCGATTAATGTCTGTGCTGTAGTGGACATGCACGGATTTTTTACATATGTTGGCGCGGGGATGGCTGGCTCATGCCATGACATGAGAGTTCTACAAGAATGCATGAGCACCAGGAGGTTTCCGACTCCTCCGAAAGGTATGTTTTGGTTTGAAACAATATGTACACATGTGACGTCTTTTTTTTGGGACATGATGAAGTAAACAGATGCCTTTGGTTTAATTAATGCAGGTCGGTACTACTTGGCGGACTCAGGATATGCCGACTGAGATGGCTTCATGGTTCCATATCAAGGGAACAGGTACCACCACAAGCATTTTGAGGGGGTCGACCTCTCCACACTCGGAAAGGAGGAGACGTTCAATTATTGTCATGCAAGCCTGCGTAACATAATTGAAAGAAGGTTCGGAAACTTGAAAGAGAAGTGGCAGCTATTGGACAGTGTGCCATTAATGCCGGGCAAGAAGCAAGCAATTATGATAATTGCATGCTTTGCCATGGACAATTTTTTGTGGCGTAGACATTTTGGAGTGGGTGACAAGTACCCTCTATCGTTCTGGGTTGACATAAACAAGGACGTGTCAACTTCGACGCTGAGGGACTTGACAGCCACGATGTTGTATAATCCGCGGTCTGCCTAGGTAATTGCTTGCTCTTAGTTTGATTATATAGATCTTTGGTTTCTTTAATTATGATAAGACACCTTATAGCTTTGGCAATGTCATGAAATCTACAGAAGAATAATGTATGTTGTAATTGGAAAATATATATTAAACTTTATATTGTACTGTATACTAGTTACAGTGAATGGTTTAAGGATATATGTGCATCTGATATGGGTTTACAAAATTGTTACAGGACATTGTGAGCACTGGGCTGCAGAGGACTGGATGGGGATTTGCATTTTGGTAAGTGGATTCCAGGCTGCAAATGTGTGGCCTGATGATGTATGGGTGGGCTGTGCAGTTGGTTTCGTTGAATGCATGCACAGCCCCTGGTATTCAACTGCCATGATGTCTTAGTGGTATTCCGTCGCTAGCTCTAACTGTTAGTTGTTCTAGTAGTTTTTTGGTGTTATGACAACATTATTAAGCAACTGAGTCTTGAGATTTTTGTGACTAGCTTCTGTGATTAGCCAAGCTACATTTTCTTATTTAGATTGTTATCATGCTATTGATCTGGAATAGGGCTCTACCTTCACTGTGCCCTTTATGCCCATATTTTTATTTCATGCAGACAAGTGTGATATTGTCCTGAGTTTTGAACCTTGTTCTAAAATCCCTCGTTTTGGACTTCTAGTGCGTTTCATCTTTGGGGTTCAAAACCAAGAAAGGAAGCTTCTCTTGTTCACGCCAAGAGTGAATCTGAACTAACATGTCATGGTGTCTGCTTTGTGGCAAGCTTCTCTGTTCTGGGATGGAAGTCTTTCTGTTTGTTTGCTGTTTGGTCGCTGTGGCAGAAATGTGTGTAAGCTTAGATCTTGGTGTACATTGAATTCTTACTACCTGGATTTCAGTTTCTTGAATTTGGGTTGAAGTTGTCCTGGTTCGGATTATTCAGCATATGTGTTGTTTTGCTGTGGTTGAAGGGGAAGATCTTTGAATTTGGACTGTATGGCAGAGCTTACAGCAGAAGCTTTGGTGTTTATTAACTCAGATTTATGTTGATACGGAATGTGATTCGTGTCTGTGTATCAAGTGCAATTGTAATTACAGGGATTGGGGGTTCCCGCCAAAAACTGAATGCCGCCAGCTGCTGCTTTCTGTCCAAGCGTTTGAATTTTCAAACTGGCTGGAGATCCGCGGCTGGAGCTGGATGCAGGGCTGGCTGGCTGGAGATCGCTGGCTGCCAGCAGCAGCTCCAGCCCAGCCAGTTCCTTCGTACCGAACAGGGTAAATGATCCTCATAGGTTGCTTCTTTGTTCAAAAAGGGTATTTTGGTCATTTGTACTTCTTTCCCTATCCCTATCCCACGCCAAATCAAACAAAGGATAGGGAATATATTCTTATATCCCTATCCCATACCCACCTCATTTTATCCGACTTTATTTCCCTTTTCCTTTCCCATTCTAATCCAAACGCCACCTTAGGAGTATCCCGTGTGGTGTGCTAGACCACAGGGAAAAAATATGTGTCGTTTTATCCTCACATCCAACCCATGAACTGGGCGCAGCCTCAGGGCCGGAGAGGCACGCTACGTCACCCAAAATTCGCGCCCCGTCCGATTGCGATCGCACGGCTCGGGGCCAGCCACGAGCCTAGCCATTTTGCAAAAAAGCCCTCCTATTATATGGAAATCAACCCGCAGTCCAACTCGTGGTGTTTGTTTTTGGGAAAACCCCCCCGAAAGCCCAAACCCTACCAGCTCACCCACCATCTCTCTCCTCTCTCTCCTCCCCCTCCTCTCACGTGCCGCCGTCGCCGCCCCCTACCGCTCGCCCATGCCGCCGGCTCGGCCCCCCACCCTGCGGTCCTCGAGCTCCGCCGCAGGGAGGCCGCGCGACCCCGGCGAGCCGTGGGGCCTCACGGCGGGGAGCGGCCGCTTGCCTCGTCGGCGCAGGGGACGGCCTCAAGCTCTGGAGGTGGTGGCAACGACTGCGACACCGCATTCCTCCCTGGCTGTCCCTCTCTCTTCCTTCTCCCCGATCCCGCCTCCATCGCCGCGTCGTCCGCGCCTGCCGCCGCTTCACCCACCTCTCACTTCTCGTCCCCGCATCCGCCCTCGCCGCTCCATCCCCGCGCCGCCGCTGCGCCAGGGAGCGTCTCGTTTTCGGCATCCATGCCGCGAACAGGCTCCGGTGAGGCTGGAGCCGAAGCTGGAGACGTGGGCAGCAAAAACGGAGGCGAGGGCTGTGGGGTGCTGCCGTGGCCAGTAGAGAGCCCGCCGATGCCGACTCCGTATTCGTGGGGAAGACGTACGAGATGGTGGCGGGCCTCCGCGACGGGACGCCTCGGCGCCACCCCCAACTGCAAACCGTCCGCGGCTTGCCTGCCCTCGCACTCCAGACGGTACTGCGCTCGCCTGATCCTTCCTCCGCAGGCCGCCTTCCCTCTCCTTCCCTCTCGGAGTTCCTAGAATCCTCCCGCACTCCTCGATTCCATGCGCTTGCTTCCTCGATCCGTCGTCCCCGTCGGCTCCTTCATCCTCCGCACTATGAATTCAGGATAGGCAGGTATCCTCTACCTTCACCCGAAACGAAGGCAGAGAGCTGTCACCAAAATCCTAGCGTCCATTTACCATCGAACGGTTTTGCTCCTAGCATGCTGGTCCAGCTGCCGACTGGTCTATTATATGGGCCGGCCCAGTAACAACTTCACCGAGCGGGGAAAATCGCCGCCGCCGCCGCCAAAGTCGCATCGACGCCGCCGTCGCCATCCGACCGTCCTCGCCGAGTCGCATCGACGCCGCCGTCGCCATCCGACCGTCCTCGCCAAGACCCAGGCCGCGCCGTCGCCGGCCTCTTCGAGACCCACGCCGCGCCGTCGCTGTCCGATCGTCCCGTCGCCGTCCTCGCCGAGCGCCGCGCCGTCCTCGCCGAGCGCCGCTCCATCGTCTTCCTCGCCGTGCAGCCGTGCCTCGCCGAGCGCCGCGCCGTGGCCGTCCCTCGCCGAGCGTCATGCCGTCGCCGTCCTGGAAGCTGCTGACCTGCTGCGTTTCCACCTCGGCAAGACATGCTATTGTCCCAAGAGCTTTCCAGAGTTTCACAGTTTCAGAGTTTCACATCAAAAAAGAACTGCAATGTTTGCTTGTAAAGTGACAATTGTGCAAGAGGTAGCAAGATGTGGAACTTGTAATTGTGTCCAAAGCAGCGAAATCATGTAATTGTATAGCTGCCATTGTGTTGTAAATTGTCTTGAAATTAAATAAAAAGTAATGCTGATGTTGCAAGTTCAGATATGCACAAAATGCAGGTTCACAGATTGTATCCCGAGAGGAACAATGAAACTAGCCATTTCATGCTGCTGAAACTTTAAACTTCAACGACAAATGTTTCAGAAGGCTATTCTCCAAATGCTATCATCCTAAACAATCTACGTTTCATAAGGCAAAAGGAATTCAGATTGAAGCAAATGCCCATACTACTAGAAATCAGCCAGAACATCATCTGTGATTGCCCCCTGCAAATAAAAGGTTCAGAATGAATTGATGTATATTTAGAAAAATGGTGTATTAGTTTCAAACATTACCGTCAATATCTGAGAGAAGGTATTGATGGCTATATATGGTTGACATTTCTTCCATGGGCAAAGAAGTACTAGAATAAATATTTTGCACTGCTGCTGCATCTTGTAGTGCTGCTTCTTTTTTCTTTTCCTTACCTCCCTTCTTTGCAGATTCTTGTTCCTTCAAATAAAAGAAATAAAACTGAAGATATTTCCATTGAGCACAGTTAAAGATAATCAAATATTTTTTGTTAGGCTACATACCAATGAACCTTTTTCTTTTTTCTTACTTCCCTTCTTTGTGGACTTATCTTTGTAACGAAGCATCTCATTTAATCTTGGGTTCTCTATTATGTTTCGTCCATGGCAGTCTTGTACTGTACCACTACGTGCTCCACGTGTCCATCGCTTCAGTACATATTGTGCCGGGAGGGATTTGATATTCATTAGATCAAGGACTTTTAAAGCATGGCTGCACAATATTCCAGTTCTACTGAACATCCCACAGCTGCATGTACTAGTTTGCTCTAAAGGATCACCAAAAACCTTGTACTCCTTCTCAAACGTACAATTTTCATCAAAACTGCCAATTGCCACTAGATAACAATTGTTGCCTTCCAATGCCGTGCTGCATGCTACCATGGACCTTTCATACTCACCTTGAAAAGCTTCAAATATAATTGGTGTGTACAGCTTGCTAGCTTGGATTAACATAGGTGTCCTCATTTTTATTCTTGGTATTTTCTTCCTTGATTCAAATTCAGCATTTAGCTCATTTTTCCTCTTATCTTCCATCACCCTTTCAAAATGCTTAAGAAATCGAATGATATCAAAATCAGATTTGAAATGCCTCTTCAGTTCACTATTTAGACTCTCACTCAATTGTGTACTTCTCATACCTAATGCAAACACATCCTTCATGTAACATTCAGCCCATTTTTCTTTAACCATGTATATACTATCCAACCAACTTTGCTTGCTCGCCTTTGCCCTTATGGTGTTAAATGCTTGTTTGAAAGTTTCCTCATCTTCGTACTCAAACATACAGGCACTAAAATCTGCAAGAATACTCGGTTCTTTCTCATTGTCTTCGGCTGTTTGTTTGGGAGAAGTACCAGATTCTTCATCGTCAGCTTCAGCTAGATGTTTGGCAGCATTCTACATAATATGAAAAGTGCACAAACCATTGCTATGCTTCTGAAAATACTTCCTTAACAGATTTTCCCATTGCAGAATCTTGATGTGTATAGATTGTTTTAGGTTGCTTGCCATTATGTGCTTTTATAAAGGTCTCAAATAACCACTTGAAGGACTCATATGTCTCATCGTACATGAGAACAGCACCAAAAACCACAGTTTCCCTGAACTGGTTGAACCCAACAAATACACCAAAAGGCCTACTTTCCTTGTTTGTTCCAAAAGTAGTGTCAAAACTAACAACATCACCAAAATATGCATAGTCAGTGAGCATTTTAGCATCAACCCAAAATATGTTTGCTATTTGTTCCTCCTGATCCATCTGCAATGCATATTGGAACGACGGGTTCTCTGCAATTTTGTCTTGAAAATACATAAGCATGCTTCCTGCTTGACCATATGCCATCTCTCTTTGGCGCTTGCCCCGTTGTAAATAATTTTTGTGATCGCGGAGAGTGTAACTGAGATTCATTGAGCCACCAATTTGGATACTAGCCAACTCATGTGCTGCTTTGGGCCCAATTCCAGCATCATCGGCTGTCTCAATTTCAAAACCTTGTAACTCTGAAATTTTTCTTTGAGACACCAACAAGTGCGATGTTTGTGGCAACTGAAGGATGTGATTGTGTTCCAAATAAAGATCAGCCACTTTATAATTCCCCTTCTCTCGATCTAGTACAAGACCCATGCGAACTTGACAATCAGTTCTAGTTTCTGCTCTTGGACACTTTGTTAGATGATCCCTTTTATCTTCCTTTCTATGACCTTCATTTGCACAAACACATCTGCAGGATCTAACCTTCCCATCTGATTTTCTTTTATTTGCGTACCTTTTTCTCACCTCAAACCCTTTTTGACCTCCATACCTAATCCAAAACATCTAAGCCTCATCTATACTACTGAATTCCATGCCAACTTGAGGTAAGAAACTAGGGAAAATCCCATCCCTACAGCAAACAAAATATTTAATTTGGTGGTGGTATAATAAGCAACTAAAAGTCTAAAAGTATATATGTACGCATGGGGGAGAAAGAAACAAGCTTGGGTTACACACCTCTTTTCTTCCATCTCATATATCCTAAATCTGTTTTTTTGATGAATCGCAAGTTGATGTTTCTTTAACCAGTTCCAACACGAGCTGATGTCCGAGAGGATGGAAATCAAATTAGAAAAATATTGATGCAATCTAAGCACGCATTGAGAGAACAAGTGCAAACCTGCAAACATGTTCCTGCTTTTCCCCTGCAGCCGATCGCAATGCCTCAAGCCCTCAACCGTGTGCTCCAGGGAAAAGTGGATCGCCGACGCCGACGCCTCACCGTCGCTCGCGGCAGAAGAAAAGAAACTCGCGCCAAAAGGAAAAATACGGCGCCAAAAAGACCTGTGTACGCTCGGTGGAGTTGTAAGTTGTAACTGGGCCGAGGCCCAGCAGCTCGGTAGCTGGACCGGCATCCTAGAAGTACAGCCGTTCGATGGTAAATGGACACTAGGATTTTGGTGACAGCTCTCTGCCTTCGTTTCGGGTGAAGGTAGAGGATCTCGTTCCCGATTTTTGGGTTCTTTGTTTTCCTGTTCGCCGGTCTAGGGGTCGTATGCTTGACTGCTCCCCCAAATTCGTTTCAGGCGGCTTGGAGGCGTGGGGGGCTGTGGGAGACAGCCGCTTCTCAGTTCATCTTGGGGGTAAGGCCGTGAAGGTTCTGCATTTGACCTGGACCAAGGTGAGAATCTACCCATTTGCTCCTGCTAAATCTTGCATTCATGCATCATCTGTATCACTTCTTTGCAGCATGCCTAACGTGGTATTACTTTTGTGAATATGAGTTTATTGTGTAGCTAGGACTGCATAGGCTAGAGACCAAAAGGTTTCGCACATGTTTGATCTGTGCCCAGATTTTTTTACTTCAGGGATATGGTTCCTGTTTAGATTTCATTTTGTCCACAGATAGAGGTGATCTGTTTTTTCCCGGATGAAACAGTGAAACGGGGATCCCTTATTCTTCGTAGACCATGCCGAAGCAATTTCTAGGCTTCATAGCTGACATAAGAATCAATTTCTAGGCTTCATAGCTGACATAAGTGCTTCATGCCGAAGCAGCAATTCCATTTAACATTGTAATTTTGCTCTTCAAATTTTTGCCATGGTTAGCAAAGTTTGCAGGCTGCTGAATCAACTAACTTCGTGTGTTTTTGTTGGGCAGTCGCAAAACCTTCACGGCATTTCATTGGCTGCTAACTCAAAGGTACAAATCTGTCTGTCTATTTTCTCTTGATCCAGTGTAATTGCTAGCTGTGTCATTATTGCATTGCTTACAAATGAGAAACCGTGCCAAGTTAGATTGGATTTCAAAGCATGTTCTGTACGCTCAATCTGTAGATTTTCTGGAATAGTCCTTGCCCATATATGCCTTATTCTTTAGGGTAAGAGACATAGGATCCTCGTTGTTATTCTGTTATATAAGAAATAGGTTGTTGTTTTATCGGCTGGCTCGATAAATTTCCAGGCCGCTTTGGCCAAAAGTGGCTATGCCCTTAAGTACTATAATGCCTCTCCCAAAATTGTAGACATGGTCAGTGTTTTGCTTCAGGTGTTTTTACCGTGCAGCTGTTGAACCCTCACGGTTCTGTTTTGGCTTCTAACTGAAAGGTTCAGATTTCTGCTTCGTCTATTTCCTGTGGATCCACTGTTTTTATTAAGGTCTTCATAATTCGTGGCAAGATTGTTTGATTAGTGGGCTCGATAAATTTCTAGATTTGGCTGCTTTGGCTAGAAGTAGCTATGCCCTGTAACACTATAATGCTTCTCCTTAAGTTATAAATGTTAGCATTTTGCCTCAGGTGTTTCTGTACATTGGTTACTGATTTCTCATGGTTTTGTGTTGCTTGCTGATCGTAAGGTACATATTTCTACTTTGTCCATTTCCTCTGGATTCATTGTTTTGATTTAGCTAACCGCTATTTCTTGCTCTCTCTCTATTACTTTTTCTTCCCCTTTTTCGCGCGCTTGGGTTATAGACAGGATATGTTTGTTAGGGCATCTTTATGTCTCCTTGCCAGCATGTGGAGTGTATGTTTCTAAGAAGTTTGTTGTTTTCAGTTCCAAGCCGGCGTGCAAGCCTTTTCCTGGTGCACAGATGATTGGCTTCATTCCATGGACAACTGTTCAGAACAGGATTGATCTTGATGATAAATTTCCGCGATACATCTTTGATTTGTTGTCGTTTGATGAGCTGCATTCACATGCTGGGCAGTAGGAGTACTCTATAGGTAAATCTTTGTGTGGTGTGGTTGTTTTTCCTTTATGACCACAAACTGTGGTACCACTAATAATTTTTGTTTAGCAGATAAAATCGAGATGATAGTTGGCGTGTCAGAGATCACGCATGTTTGCCTAATGGGACTGATGGATTAGGGTATTGTTAATTCATTCTGTTTGGGAGAGTGGTCAGGCAAGTTGCTGGGAAACTTTTGCTATCTCCACTTCGATAAGCAAATAAACATCAGATTGGTGGAAGCTTGAAGTTTCTCGTAGACATATTGTTCCTAAACTTGCTGCTATACATTCTTTGTCAGTGACATAGAAGTTTAACTGAGAAAAATGTCTCTTTCCATGTAAACTTTATATGAACTTTATGATGTCACAAGTTCAGGTGTCAAATTTAGAAGTGGTTAGAGAATAGGACTTTGAAATTGTCTGTTTCCTTTAATTATAAACAGATGAGCACCAATTTCTAAGTATTTTCTGTTTAGTCTATGAATTTCATACATGAAAGGCTTTTGTTGAACTATGTGAGTACTGGTATAAAACAAAAAAAAACAATGCTAATCCTGTTAAGATATAGATACATATGTCATCCGTTTAAATGTTGTCCTAAGCATACAGGCGTAAGAAGATGACTTTGAATCATCGCAGCTCAGAATCGATATCCATGTTGTCATTTTTGCTTTTTCTTTTCTAATCAAGCATTGTTTTAATTAGGGTTATGAAAGCAAATCTTTAAAAAAACCGAACTTAACGCATTTAGACGTATGTGTGAAGAACTTCATATCGGTTATTTTGCAGACCCTGTGATAATAATTTAAGTGGGATGAATTATTATATTGATGTGAGCTATTTATCCATTGCTATCACGAATAAGGCTTCTAGGTGTCACGAACTAGTGATTGGCGCGCGCCCATGCGCGCAAGTTATTGCAAAATGTTTTTACAATGATGTAGCAAAACTGGAATGAGGGATGGAACACAATCCATACTTCGATTCCTTTAGTTTGTGGCTGGTTGTTGATTGCTGATCCAGGAGTAATTTTTTGGAAACAAATTGCAATGGTAAGATCAATGGCTATTTTGAAGCTGCTAATTTGCATAAATTTCTACATAAATTTCTAACAAACGTAGGTTCTCAAATCATCAAAAGAGGACCATCTAGTACTGACAATTCCTAGACCTTGCTGTAATTTAGATATAATTTTTGGAGAACACTGAATCACTGAAAAAAAATCAAATAGTAAATTATAGAAGAAAGACACATGCTCAAACACATAACATCTGGCAAGCTTATCCTCTAGCCGGTTACCTATGGATCCAACTTAGTCTAACCTGCTGAAGGTAACTGTGATTAATGTTATTGTTGCAGTTTGCAATGCACTATGACAATGTATAGTGAACTCACAATTCTGTGTGCACGGCAGTTATGAAACCTGAAAATGACATGCTAATGATATTGTGTCCCAGACTGAAATAGATGACGTAAACTCATCGATCAGATCTTACTTCTATAAGTGAACTACGTAAGTTAGCTAGAAGAAAATCTGATGACACACATGTAATTTATCAGTGGTGTACATTAGAATCCATTAAACGAACTAAAAATCTAGAAAATAAAACTGAATTAGCATCAAGGCACCATGAAAATCAGGTCTCACCTCACCCTCGGCAATGAACATGCCCCCCATTCTATTATCTAGCTAATTCAATGTGTTTAGACTATGGAGAAAAAAAGAAAGACGAGCAAGTGAAGGCTCTTAGCGATTTCGCCGTAGGACACTAAGTCAAAAGGGGACGATGACTGCAGGCAAGGGACTCGATTTGGATTGGGAAGGCGTAGCACCGCGTATCGTGCAGAGATGTGAGGCAAACGAGCAGGGAGAGGATGGTGGCGGGAGTCAAATCTCACCTATGAGGTTGAGGAGCGTAAGACTATCTCCAGCAGACGACGCATCGCGCCACCCAAACCCATTTATGCATCGGCACAGTGGTTTTGCATCAAAAAAAATAGCCTCCAACAGATGACCCAAAGGAGCGACGCATTTTTCCTACCCACTGATCGGAAACGCAAAAAAAGCATAGTCCAGAGGACACGACGCAAATCACCAGCGCCCGCGGCGAGGCAGCAGCGAGGAGAAGGACGCGGGCCCACTGGGCGGAGCTCGAGGCGCGCGGCTCGCCGGCCAGGAGCCCGCCGGCCAGGAGCTCGGGGCGCGCGGCCCGCCGGCCAGGGGTCGGAGCTCGTCAGCGCTCGCCCGCGCCCCAGCAGGGTGCTGAGCAGCGGCGGCGGCCAGCCTAGTGCCACACCGGTGGCCGGAGGTGGGGGCCGCGCCGGTGGCTGCCGTGGAGGAGGTGCGCACCTGGAAGCTACGCGCGGGCGACGCGGCGGCGAGCGCGAGCAACGGCGCAGCAGCAGCGCGCGCAGGGCGGCGGCGCAGCAGCAGTGCAGCGTGCGAGCGGCGTGGCGGCGCTGCGCGGGGGCTGGCGGTGGGATTTGGGGCTCGGTGGCTCGGACTCTGTTGGAGAACGACGAGATTTGGATGGGTATCTTTTTACTGTGCGCGACCTATACTACGGAATAGGTGTTGCATTTGGGTTGTCTCTGGTGGAGACAGTCACCTGCAGCACCTGAAGGAGGTTGCGCGCTGCCTGCGTACTGCACCTCCGCTTGCACATCGCAGCCGCTACCGCCAGCCCGCGTGTGTTGCGCTGCCCTGCTACATGAAAAAAAAAATCACCGTGCATTAGAGATAGATGAAATTGAGGCTCGAGAGGCTTCTGGGCAATGAGACGTTACACGTGGTTACTGAAATTTGAGAGCGCGTGTTAATATCTTGTGAATCCAGAGTCTTCGGTTGTCGGATATTTTTTACTGGCCCAATCGTTGGTTGACGTGTGGAGTAAACAACAGGCTGATTTCTTCAGCCAATAGCAGCACCGTAGATTAATAATCGAACGATGTAACTTTTTTTTTACTGACGTGGTTGGCTTGATTGCCCGCCGAGGCCGCCTCGAATCATAACAAGAAAATCGCGCGCCCGGCGTCCGCGCCTGAACTCGGCGACGGCCAAGATCAACGGCGCTCTGCAGCAGCGCGGCCCTTCCACGCTCCTCGCCCCTCGACGACAGGTCCCAGGAAGCCGGCTTCATTGGCGCCACGTAGCGTCCAGACTGTGCGCCCCTGGCGCCGCCGCCCCAGCCACAGGGACAGCGGTGAGAATGTGAGATAGAAGCGTGCTTCCACGATGGTATAACCATTTATTACACCGCAAATCTAGGCGCGCCAACTGCGCGCTTCAGACACTAGCTAAGGATAGTTTGTAGGCATATTACTGTGTGCACCGTTGGACGCTAGGGAAAATTCCCGTGAGTAAATTGAAATTACGGCTAATGCACACGGGATTTTTACCGTGTGTTTAACAGTCCCGAGTGTTTCAGTAACAACACTAGGAAAACAAAAAATTCCCGTGTGCTAAAATAGTCTTCCGTGTGTTCATCAATAGCACACGGGAAATATCACTAGGTTCCGTGTGTTTTTTAAAACACATGAGACTTTTTTTTGTAGACACTAGGGAACGTTGCAGATTCTAGTAGTGAACAGTAACATGCCTTTGATTCACATACTTGAAAAGCAATGGGTCAAAGGTTGGTTTATTTTTTGCAACTTTCCCCTGATCTTTTACCATGTGCAATTTCCAAGTTCCAATCTCCAAACGCTTTGGTTTGAGCATTTTGGGATGGCTCTGACCAAAACCGATCTGACTGGTTTTAGGAACCGATCTGACCGGTTTGCCCTGCTCAGCAGGTTCAAACGGTCTTTGCGGGAATCCTTGCCCCCAGAGTCTGAAGGTCTTGTAGTAATTTTGAAAGTTTCTCTGCCATCAGGGGTCTTCTCAGACACCATCTCTCTGATCACCTGCTTGCCCTTCACATTTTCAAGCTTCTCTTCACCAAGGATAACATTTTTCCTTTGGTTGCTTCAGCTTGATGCGATGGAACCAATACCTTGGGTTGCGGTACATCAACGGTGTTGACAAAGAAAAAAAAACTTTGTCTGCTGGTATCTCATGATAGTCAACCGTCCGTGTTATATGACTGATTGCAACAGCCAACGGAAAATATTGCAATCAAGAGTGACATGGAAAAAAGAATTATGAAACTTACAATATGCATGCCCCTTCAATTCTTCAGGTAGAGGTGTAGTGTGAGACATCTTGATGTTCCCATGTCTTAACAATTCATCCGATATACGACCACATTTAGAAACATCAAAACTAAATCACTTTTATTCTTGCCAATCCTTAGGATCAGCTTAAAAGATGGACATGTACATACTTTATCTTCTAAAGGCCAGAGTAATTCGGCAACATAGACACCTTTACCCTCATCGTCTAAACTATTTTTTTCACATGTAGATTAGACTGATGAATTTTATAAGCATCTTTATTGGTTTGTAATTCTACGCCCGTTGCCCTTACTAGGACATGGCTATCTGAGCGAAGATCATAGCCTTCAATTTTCTCTTTGATAAAAGATCTCAAGCCATCAAAAATAATACCAGCAAGATCTTTATTAGAAATTGACAAATCACAACAATGGTTTCTTATTTCTTGAATCTTTTGATATATTTAAAAATAGATTCTCCTTCTTGTTATCTAACCGATGTTAAATCTATCAACTTTAATTCTTGTTGTATTATAGCAGTATGCATTACCGGCTGAGTAAAATGAGGTATATAATTTAATGGAATACACGCCGTTTTAGACTATCCAGAAAGTGCCACCAATAAACTGGTCTGACCGGTTTCAGACTATTCGGTGGTCACAGTTGTCTTCGCACCGTTTGTTCTGAAAAAAGAATTATCAGCATTTAATACTGTGAATTTTTAGAAATTCCCTCTAGTACAGCCGATGAACTTGTCTGAATTTTCTCATGTTGCCTAATATGTGGAATATCATAAAAATACAATTATTAAGAGAATTCCCTTTTTTAATTGATCCAACATTTCTGTCAATCTACACAAAGCAATAATTCTTTTTCTATGCGTTGATTCAAAAATAGTTGTAAATTGATCAATCGGATCGTATTGCGAATTGCTTACAGTGGGTATTACCTTAAGCTTCCGATTGTCAACCTTGAACCGGGCATCACGAATTCTTGCGTTCTTGATAGTGTGCCCTGGCAATTCTTCTTCAGCCCCATCAGGAATTGGTTCTTGATGTACTCTTGGGCTGCTTCACACTTCTAGCGCTCCTGCTCGTTGAAATCTTCAACAGAAGGCATCATGATGTTGTCCTTGTCAAATTCTGTAATAGATCCCATCTTCGTAGGGTTAAGTAGACCAGTTAATGCAACCAAGATCTCCAATCTCCCTAGTGGAGTCGCCGAAAATGTCTTGACTCTTGTTTCTGGCCAAGATTGACCAGACCCGCGATGGATCGATCACCTGCAGCAACACCTATGCATAAATCGGTCAGACCGCTTTTCTAGGGTTTCCCGCGTAAACCTACGAACGTCGGCCCAAGAAGGACCCCGTCTGGGGTGGCACGTTTAGGGTTGATTTGAGGTCGGCAGGCCACTCAGAACACTGTCAATGCCATAGAGATGAAGTACAAACAGAAAAGAGGATAAAAAAATAGGGTTTGAGAGATAAAAAGTAAAGATATTTGTGCTTGATCAATTGGATAACCTCTCAATCGGCCGTGGCCCTTTATATAGGGTGGGGTCTTGGCCCGAAAGAAAACTCTCTTACAAATCGAAATCTATATGGATCTCCGATTCTATCCAGATTCGATGTAAACCGGATTAGAGTTTAGGGTGGTCTGACCGAATTTGACATAACCGATTATAGGAACCCGTCACATCGATTTGTCCAAATTGGTGTTGTACCAATGTCCTGGAGCTGGAGGAGCTTTGCTTTCCACTCGACAGCCGGGCCCGTAGACCTCTTCGTCCTCGGGCCTTCTCTCCTGTTCCCCTCACCGATGGTGCGGGGGGCTCATCCGCGCCGTGCCGTGTTACTGGTCTCCAGCACCGGCCGCCACAGCGAAAGCAGGCGGTGTGGATGCTGTACTTGTGTCATCCGCCACCGGGGTGCTTGGACTCCCCTTCCTCACTGGGCTTCCTGGATTCACGAACACCAAGGTGCATCCCCCGTTGCTGCTAGCTTGCTACTTATTCTCTCTGTGTAGCATATTAGTAGTACTCGTGTCGGTTGTAGCTCGATTGTTTAGTTAGGCCCCGTTTGGCAGAGCTCCCAAAGCTGATTCTCGGCTGAATCCAGCATGAGCTCTGTCAAACAGTTTTTCAGAGAAAAGTGATTCTCAACTGATTTTGTGAAGTGATTCTCTGAAATGAACTAAGGGGCTGAGAGCTAAAAAAGTAGCTTCTCCTGATTCTGAAAAGTGAATCTTTATCCTGATTTTGAGAGTTTTTGCTAGAGAATCAAAGAGAATCACTTTCAGCCATAGAATCACTTCTCTTGGAGAATCAACTCCCATAGAGAATCAGAATTAGGTGGAGCTCTATCAAACAGGCCCTTAGTGTTTGAATTTTCTGGCTATTACTGTTTTGTTGAGAGCTCCTGCATGTTTTAAGTATAGTGTTGGAATAGCTAATAGTTATGGAGTTTAATTTGATATTTCAACGATAATGAAAAAGACCTCACTCCTGCTGCAATAACAAAGGGCATGCTCTTAGGCTGTCCCTACATTGCAAACAGATAACCTTCACAGATAGGCACTACATACTAGGCAGTATGGCACAAAATGAAATATATTGGTGGGAAGATTTGGACTTATTTTTTTAGTAAGGCACAAAATGAAATATATTGGTGGGAACATTTGGGCTTGTTTCTTATCCATACAATAACATGAGCGTATTTATCCTGTACGATTAGAAAGGGATAGAGGCTTTAAAATGTTATGTGAGATCAAAACTTAATCATGCTGCAGCTGTTGATTTTTCCTGTATGGGTAGATTTTTGTGACAGAGGTAGCAGGGAGGATTGGAAAGCTAATGATGGCAGAGCTGGTGGAGATGCACCGTGAATTTGTACGGTACTATACGAAGGGAAACGGATCTGCTACACTAGCAAATAACTACCGTATCACCCAGAAAAACTTGTGATAGAGAGGTCACAGATCGTTACCACTAGACACGTAGCGCAGCGAAAGAAGGGCTGTAGCAGTCGGTCCAACGTAGATGCGCGTTGGTGTAGAGGAAGTAGTCGATCACGATCTCCTCCTCGTCCTCATCCAACAGCAGCTCCTTGCCTTTGCAGTCGATCAGAGCAGCAACAACAGCAGTGCCTTCACAGAGTCCACACGTACAGGAAAGGAACATCGTGTACCAGTGTGCTAGCACCGCGTACCCGATCTAGTGTTTCGGGGGCGCGAGGAGGCAAGGGTGCGGCGGCTAGGGTTTATGGCGTGGTGTGGTGTACCCATAGCCCCGCTCCTGTTTATATAGGCCGTGCTAATGGGCTTCTAGGTTAAAAGTCCATTAGGACTCTATCACCTGTTTGGATCAACATCCAATGGGTCAATTCGAATTGTTCTATGATTGCCTCTTGGGCATACCACCAACAATCTCCCACTTGCACTAGAGATAATCATATAGGCAAGCTTTTCAGTATTCCAACTCCTTAAGTGTGTGACTCGTTAGGTTCATGTGTAGACAACCGTGAACAGAATCCATTTCTGAACTACAAGTCAACAGAGGCACCTAGCAGGACATGTTAACTCTAAATACACATAAAGATCATATCGACTGAACCTAGATACTCATACACTCATCCTTTTGCCACACGATACCAGTCAAGCTCAAGGCAAGATGCGTGCCATCCCTGTGATAGCTCGACTATTTCACTCGATCAATAGTGGATTCAACATGACTAACTCTTTAGTCATATTTGATTAACTCCTTAAACATATTGGCATGGCCATGCACTTTCCAATCCATCTATCTCGAGGGGCCTAGAGATATCTCTCTCGTTATTTGAGAGAGGCAAATTCCATCTTGGTCCACTCACATCTCATTCCATGTTTCATGAAACACCCGAAAACTGCTTTTATGACTACCCTGTTACGGTGTAGCATTTGGCAGCCCCCAAAGCGCACCACTACGCACAGTGAGAAACAAAGGCGATCTCAGGTCAAAGGATCTAGCAGGTATATCACTCGAGAGCACCTGATGGCACATAAAAATAACAATCCCAGCAGCGTCTCGGAGTGAGTCAATCCAACACCATGTTCACTAACATGTGTCCACATTATTAATTTGATATCTCCATATCTATGACCCGTGAAACATGATCATCAATTAATACATGTGTTAGTCTGTACATCATTATTGTCCCATATAACAATTATAGACTAAGGATCATTTAGGATAATATCACAATAAACACACAGTTTCACGAGCAAGTCAAATACTTGCTAATTAATGTGTACAATAATTATTCAAAGAACATATAACATTTTATTAAATAATACATAAACATGACAGAAGAATCTCCCGTGTACACTAGTATCATTCCTCCAAGTATCTAATACCCATAGCTCTAGTGTGAGCCTCATGCTTTGGTTGTGGGAGAGGCTTGGTCAACGGATCAGCAACATTTGAATCCATGTGCACTTTGCATATCTTCATATCACATCTATCAATGATCTCATATCACGTCTATCAATGATCTCACGGATAAGGTGGTAGCGTCGCAGTATGTGTTTGGACTTTTGATGCAGCAACGGCTCCACTATTATCACAATAGAGTTTCACTGGACTGGATGCACTAGGAATAACACCCAACTCAGAAACAAACTTTCTGATCCAAACAACTTCTTTTGCAGCTTCAGAAGCCGCAATATACTCAGCCTCAGTCGTCGAATCAGCCAATGTCTCTTGCTTGGAACTCTTCCAGCTTACTGCCCCACCATTGAGGCAGAACACAAAAACAGATTGCAATCAGTAATCATCTTTATCGGTTTGGAAGCTAGCATCAGTGTAACCGTTTACAATGAGCTCTTCCTCACCTCTATATACAAGAAACATACCCTTAGTCCTTCTAAAGTACTTCAGGATGTTCTTCACAATTGTCCAGTGAACCTCACCTGGATCTGATTGATACCTGCTCGTAACACTTAGAGCATAGGAGACATCTGGGCACGTGCAAAGCATTGCATACATGATGGATCCAACAGCCGAAGCATAAGGAATCACACTCATCCTCTCTTGCTCATCAGGTGTCATTGGACACTGAGTATTGCTAAGAGTAACACCATGTGACATTGGCAAGAAACCTTTCTTAGAATCCTGCATATTGAACCGTTTCAATATCTTGTCAATGTACGTGTCTTGGCTTAATCCAATTAGCCTCTTTGACCTATCTCTATAGATCTTTATGCCCAAAATATAAGCCCCCTCTCCTAAATCTTTCATCAAGAAACTCTTTCTTAACGAGGATTTAACGACTTCAAGCATTGGAATATCATTTCCGATCAACAATATGTCATCCACATAGAGGACCAGAAAAACAAGTGCCCTCCCACTGACCTTCTTGTATACACAAGGTTCTTCTTCATTTTTGATGAAGCCAAACCCTTTGACCACTTCATCAAAACGAAGATTCCAACTCCAAGATGCTTACTTTAATCCATAGATGAACTTTTGAAGCTTGCATATTTTACCGGCATTATTTGGATCGACAAAACCTTCGGGTTGTGTCATGTACACATCCTCACTTAGGTTTCCATTAAGGAAAGCCGTCTTGACATCCATTTGCCAAAGTTTCATAGTCGAAATATGCAGCAATTGCTAGGAGAATCCGAATAAACTTTAGCATTGCGATGGGCGAAAATGTCTCATCATAGTCAACACCTTGAATTTGTTTGAAATCTTTCACCACCAATCGTGCTTTATGGACGTGAACATTTCCATCCATGTCTATCTTTTTCTTGAAACTCCACTAGTAATCGACAGGTCTCACACCTTCAATCGGATCAACTAAGTCCCAAACTTGATTGCCATGCATGGATTCAATTTCGGATCTCATGGCTCCAAGCTATTTCTCAGAGTTAGGTCCCATCATTGCTTCCTTGTAGGTCATGGGCTCATTATTGTCCAACAACAATATGTCATGCTGCTCTATGGTTAGGAGTGTCAACTTTTGCCTCGCACGATGTACCCTCATAGACCTCTGTGGGGGTGGCTCACTATGGGTTGTACAACATCTTGCACATCCCGTATTAGTTCAATGTGCGCCAAAACATTATCAGGTGTTTCTTGAACTTCTTCAAGTTGCACCTTGCTCCCACTAACTTCTTTTGAGAGAAACTCTTTCTCCAAGAAGACACCATTGCGAGTGACAAACACTTTGCCTTCCGCTTTATTGTAAAAATAATATCCTTTGGTTTCCCTTGGATACCCCACAAAAAACATTTGTCTGATTTAGGAGCGAGTTTGTCTGACGTCAAACGTTTGACATACGCTTCACATCCCCAAACTTTGGGGAAAGACAATCTAGGACGTCTCAACAGACTTAGTTGGAACCCTGTTCAGTGTAAACTGAAGCTGGGCATTGGTTGGGATTGAACCTACGGCACTACTTATGATGCTATCAAAGGTATTGAATCCGTAAGCCGCAGCAGTTTCAAGAGCATAACCCCAAAAAGATAATGGAAGATCAGTCTGGATCATCATCGACCTAACCATGTCCAACAAGGTTCGGTTCCTCCGCTCGGAGACCCTATTCCATTGAGGCGTTCCAGGCGGAGTCAACTGCAGAACAATTCCACATTGTTTGAGATGATCACTGAATTCTTGGCTCAAATATTCACCTCCACGATTAGATCGCAGAAATTTAATTGTCTTGCCTAGTTGATTCTGTACTTCATTCTGAAATTCTTTGAACCTTTCAAATGATTCTGACTTATGCCTCATTAGGTAGTGTTGGCGGCCCTTAGACGCGTCAATCGTGAACCGCAAGTGCACGGATCAGTTGTAGCTCTTCCCTCAGAGTACTCCCCCAAGGTTTATCAATCTGTGGAACTAAAGACATAAGAAATAATCCAACTAGCATGGAAATCCCTTAGTCTAGAAGAGGGTTGGAAAACAAATCTAATCTAGTAAACCAAACACCGGAGGTAGCAAGAGAAAGTTAGAGATAACCAATCTAGATCGTCTAGATCATGCATATGTTGTAGCTCCGAGCCAAATAGAGTGAAGTAAGATAGATGTGAATCTCAATAAAAAGCATCTTTAAATCACGACCTCCGGTCAAACTCCCGAAAGCCCCACCTTACACGGGATCATATCCCGTCACGATGCTCCCTATTGGTGTGGGTAACTTAAGGGCACGTTCACAGGTGAACGTTCCACCATGGCTACAAGAACACCCCAAGCAATCTATCTCGAGAATAGATTGGAGAAGAAGCAAAGCCAAGAGAGAATGAAATCACAGAAAGAGGCACTTTGATCGCTAATGATTCGGAAACACAAATAACTTCACCATGAATGATAGTACATCACAAGATCGCCACTGGGATCCTACCTTGATCTTGATGATCCTAGCTCCAGAACTCCGACGTGGTCTTCCTCGCAGGGTTCCCATGTCGGCTAGGGCAGAACCCTAGACAACTAGCACGACCCTCAGCTATCTGAAAGGTATCCCTCTAGCTCCTTCACTCCTCGGCGTTGAATGATGAATGAATTATGTGTGGCAGGGGGGCACAGGGGCTATTTATACCATGAGAAAACCCTAGGTTGAAGGGGTGGGTGAGGCGCCGCTAGGGGGGCCTAGGCCGGCCAGCCCAGAGAGGTCTGGCCAGGCCAGCTCATCCTCATCTTTCTCCCCAAGTCTTCTAGAAGTTTCAGTAGTTGTTCCATCTATGCATGTAGGCTTTTGGACATCGTTTGCTTCAGGATATCTTCAAGATAAGAATGGAAAGTGGATGACCTTCCAAATTCTCCAATTGATTTGCCTTGACCCCGAAGTCACTTGACCTTATCTTGAAGCACTTGCCTTTCAAACATTCTTGGAGGACGGTTCACCAAAGATGAGCATGAACGGGGCTTGAAACACCATAGGCCGGCCGGCCTAGGCCATGTGGGGCGGCTGGCCTACATTCTTCTTCGGGCTTTTGGCCTTCATCTTTCACCGTATTGTCCTTGGTCACAAGCCTTATCCTTTTGTGCTCCAATTTAGCCCAAAAACCTGCGTAAACAGAAATCCTCCAAAAACACATGCATATACGAAAACGTCCCAGTTATAGAGTATGATCAATAGTTTAGATATCAAATTCATGCCATTATTGAAGATAAACAAGGGTAAAAAGGTATCGCTAAGGAGCGTCAACAATCCCCCATGCGTAAAACTTGCTCATTGAGTAAGCCTTCAATAAAAATCAGTGTTGCCTTTCGGTGTCCAATCCCTGCACTTGATCATACACGAGAAAACATAATGCCCTCAAAATATTGCGATTAATTTTTCAAGTTGTAACCAGCTCTTTCTAATATGGAGGGTAGATATAAATTAAGTGTTCCTCACAAAAAATTTAAACACATACTCTCTAATTTAAACAAATCTTGGAAATTATGAAGTAAGCTCCAAAAGAATTGCTAAACCAGGATCGATAATTTAAACCTCATTGCAATTGCTCATGGAAACTCTCAGATCATCTTGTCTCTCAAACTTGCTAGAACTCTCTTCACCTTCCTTTCTCTCATATATGTGTAAGGCTTTATCTGGAGCTATGGAAATGTTAGTCCTAACAAAAGATATTATAATCAAGATATTATCAAAACAAGAAATACTTCTCATAGGTTTACCAAGACTCATAAAAAAGACCATGGAAAATAATCGATTTTGTGGAGGGGGAGAATGGAACACACACTTTTAGATAGTGGACATGTGCAAATGGCAAAAGTTGATCCCGAGGCACAAATGAAGTCCTCGTTATCGGATTGCACATGGTTGGAATATTTGAGTATAGAATTGTCTTCAAAGCACTCATGGAATTAATGAAGCAAAAAGAACCAAGGAGCATTTATTATTATTTTTTTTCTATTTTTCTTCTTTTCTTTTTCATCATTTTTTCTTTTTTTCTTTTCTTTTTGCTCCTCAGAACTTCTAGCAATATTAGTACTTACTCAGCACCCCCCCATGCTTAAACGATTGCTCATACTCGAGTATAGAGGTGATGGCTAATGCTGAAGTAAGTATCCATCTTGATCTTATTGGAAAATGGTTTGAATCTTCAGAGAGTATCTTCTCGTCGAATTTTGAAGCAATTGAAGGAGGATAGGGGGTAGGCCGGTCCTTCTGATTTTTCCGCTGTGTACTCTTTGATGCCTCCCAAATATATGTTCCTTGTATCAAGCTCTTGATTCTTCAGAATTTCCTCGAGATAATGATCCATACTCAAATGTGGGTTGTGGTCAGGAGGTATTTCACAAAAAGATAATTTGGGTTTAGGGTGGATATCCAGCGAAGTTTGTGAAGTTTTCGGTGTAGAAACTCACAATGCATGGATAGAAAGGCTAGTAAAGAGAAGGTACGCAAAATGGAATGATCAGCTTCTTAGTCTCGTACCAAAGAAGATAAGTCCTAAATCAATTCACTTGAAAACAATTCTTATACTAAGGTTCATCATGATATATCATTTAGACTTTTGATAGGTAGAGCAATTGCAAAAGGTATTAATGACAAGGCTAGCTCAATAAAATTCATCAATTAAACTATCCCTTGACAACTTTAAAAGAGAGAGCAAGAATAATAAATATGGGTATTAAATTATCATAACCTCCACAAAAGATTGAGCCAGTATTTAGGTAATTTTCAGATCATGTTAGGGAGAGCATTAGTCTAATCATGCATAAGCCAAGTGCAAAAAATAGACAAAGCGGCAACGATCATCATATTTCAACATGGCATAAACTTTCTATCATCACTAATGGTCATATCATGAAAGCATAGGTGATATATATAAAGATCATGGTGATGACACACAAAAGAACACACTAACACACATGCTAAAAATAAATAAAACAGAAAATTGCTACACACACACAAGCTTGCACACACGCTGAAAATAAATAAAAACTCAAACCACATGTGCAGGCAATTTATTCTTGGTCCTCGTTGATCATTCCTCTTGGCTTGGCGGATTTCTTGTGTTGTATCCTTGGTCATAGCACACTTGCGAGGCCCCTCCGTCAAATTGTTCCGGTGGCGTCAATGCTAGGAGTCCCATTTGATATGCAATCCCCGCGGTTCCATCTTCTAGTCGGTTCATATGCCTCCGGATGGCATTAATGTCCTCCAAGTTTCTATCGGCGTAGGCTCCAATCATTCTTGTGCTTCTTTTCGGTTATTGGAGGTGTGCAAATTGAGCTCTAAATGATGGATCTGGGAACACTCCTTTATGAGGCGGCGGTGGTTAGCCATAATTGCTATATGTAGGTGGCGGTGGATATACCGGTGGTGGCATCGGCGCTCCATACCCCCATGCTTGAGCCGGTGCATCTCCCCATTGTTGCCCCCATCCTTCCGGAGGTCCTTGTCCACTTGGTGCATTTTGAAATTCAGTCGTCTAATAAGCGGAACTAGCCGGTGGTAATTCCTCTCCCACCTCTTCTTCAACCGGTGCCGATGACTCTCCAATATGCCTCCCTCTTTTGTTCTTCTTAGCCTTGACCAAAATCTTCTCATCGCGCCAATCAATTCTTCCTCTTGCAAATAATTTCAACCTTGCATCGGGGAGATAAATATTTGTATTTGCAATTTTGAAACCATTCTTCTCATCTCCTCCAATGTAGTGACCTCGCCTCATAGCTTCAATTCCAAGGTCGATTCCCTTCATGTAGAATGCCAAGTTAGTCTCCACTCTTGGGTTCAATGAAATTGCTATCATGGTAAGATAACAACCCGAGTCAATATCTCCAGAATCGGATGTTGCTTCACATACTCACCTATCGATCATGATGTAGGGAGGATCAATTGCTTGCTTCTTCACCAATGCAGCGTATAAATAATTTAACTCCACATCGGTTACTTTGGACTCTCTCATCCTCCCAAAGATTCTCTTTGCTCATCCAAGAATGAAATATTTGAAGTATAACATTGCTTATATTCTTTCTTTGGCAGTTGTCATCCTTTGCTATTTTCTTCCAAAATTTATCGATCCCTCCTTCTTCAACTTCGGCTCTTTCCGGTGCATCACCCTTAAATCCAAGCAAATTTTCAATATCTTCAAAGGTGATGGACCTTTCTTCATTCTTCAACCTAAATTCGAGGCATGACACTTCTTGCTCATTAAGTATTCTTGTCTCCACCCTCATGGTCATCATCATCTCCATGGCGATTTCTTCATGCACGTGCACCAGAACACCATCGGAAAATTGCCTCCATTCGAGGTTGTCCAATAGCCCATGAATATCACCATAGAATCCCAATCTTTATAGTGCATCATCATCAAAATCGGTGTTTGCTCTCAACCTTCCTCTTAGATTCTTGAGCCTTGCTTGTTCTTCCTCTGACAAGATGACAAACCCATGTTCTGAAATTCTTGGCTTATATGGTGGTGGTGCGGTTGATCTTGTGGAACGTCGAGGTGGAGGAGGTGGTATGCCAGCACACCCACGTGGTTTGGTGAACCACATGGAGGTACTCCTTGGGTCTTGCATCCCACCAAGGAGCAGCATGTCGCTCCTCGGTGCGGGGTTGTCTTCCTCCATACTTCACGGTGACTCGGCAAATAGAGTGCCTCCGTGAAAAGTTCGCCGATGGCGCGTCGGACGCCGATGACCGTGTCTTCTTTCCGGTGATGAAGTTCGTGACACTCCTCCTCATGGTGCCTTGCTGCACAAACACAAAAACCAACACACCGGGGGGTTTCTCGCCGGTGAAAAAAAATATATCGAAGAAGAGAGCAAACTAGAAATTGTAGTAAATTTTTGGAGATTTTTGGGGCTGATTTTGATTCACGAAATTTTCAGAGCTTTTGTTGGTGTTCTAGGTGGAAGAAATGAGTAACAAGAACTAAGAATTGCATGAGCTACTGACCTATGAAAAGGGGGCATCAGGGCCCTTAAGAAGGCACCAGGCCAGCCGGCCTAGGGTGCTTGGGGCCGGCCGGCCTAAGGTCCTCCCTGGCCTCCTTCACGTGTCCTTGCTCCCATGTTCTCTTGAGATGAATGTTGATCATTGTCCAGCAGCTCCACTTGCTTTGCACCACCCAATTCTCATGAACCACACATTCTTTGCAAAAGTGGTCAACTTGCACATTGTTTTCTCCACCTTGATTCATGTCTTTGTTCTTTGCTTCAACTCCACTCCAAATGTTGCTTTCAATCTTACTCAAATGTCCTCAGGGTTGTCCTCCTAGCAGCTTTATTCTTGACTCGACGACTGCTTGTCCCCCCGGCAGCTTATTCTTGACTCGACGAACGGGTTGCCTCCCGCAAAGCGCTTCGTTTATAGTCTATAGCTAGACTTCTTCCTTTTCTTCACTTCGGACCAACGCTCAGTGGTGGCGTTGGAGTCTTGGGTACCCACTTCTGCACGATCCTTGGCTTGGGTGCAGGATTATTCTTTGGCTTAGTCATCTTTTTGGTCTTCGCAGGCGGGCTTTGAGCTTTTGTCTCGACGGATGCAACAACTTCCTTGGTCTCCTTCGCTTCCTTCTTCTTCGGCTCCTCCTTGGTGTCACGTCGGTGAGGTGGAATATATTTAAAATTGATCATATTGCATACCTCGAGGTGTGGGCGAAATTTGAACTCGCTCACGGTGCCATTGATGTCGAACTTGATTTCCCCCTTGCCAACGTCGATGTTCGCCCTTGCGGTCTTGAGGAACGGCCTCCCAAGGATGAGTGGCGACTTTGTTCCTTCTCCCATATCAAGAATCACAAAGTCAACAGGGATTAGGTGTTCTCCAATCTTCACAGGTACGTCTTCGGCGATGCCCAAAGGATAGCAAACGGAATTGTCCGCTAACTCTAGGCACATGGTGGTGGGTTCCGGCTCCGGCAAGCGTGGCTTCTTGTACACGGCCTTCGGCATGACACTCACACTTGCACCAAGGTCACACGATGCCCTCTTGAACATGTATGATACAATGGAACACGGGATGGTTGGACACCCTGGGTCCCTCTTCTTCTCAGGAGCTTGATCGGCGATGGCCACGCTGTATTCTTCGGTCATCTTGATGGTGCCTGGCGGCGACATCTCACGCTTGTTTTCAAGGATGTCTTTGAAGTAGCGAGAGTATGTTGGAACTTGTAGAGCGTCCAGGAGTGGTATGTTGATGTTCAACCTGCGAACCACTTCAACAAATTTTTTGAAGTGCTTATTAATTTTACCTTTGTGGTAACGTGGCCTCAGAGGAAGAATCTTGGTATCTTCATCGGTCATCTCAAACTCTGGCTCTTCGGTGACAATTTTCGGTGCGGGAGTAGGTGCCTTCTATTTTGTTGTCATCTCCGCTTCAACACTTGGCTTAGGCTTCCTTGCTCCCGCCGGGTGTTCGGGATCTTCGGTCTCCTTCCCCGAGAGAGTTTGAATTGTTTTTGCTGTCTCCGGATTTTGAGGTTACTCCGGTAATCTTCCTTCATTGCTAGGTAGGCGTCCGACTAGCTGGGTCACTTGTGTCTCTAGCATCTTCATCATGTTGAGCACTTGATGGTTAGAGCTTCCGACCTCCGTCACCTTGCCATCAATGTTCTTCAAAATTTTGTCAATAGCCTTGAACTTAGTGACGGTGTCCTTGTTAATCTTGCCTTGCTCCTCCATGAACTCCTTCAATTGTGTACGAAGAGGCACCAAGTTTTGAATGGATGAGCTTGCATTAAATTGAGGTCTACCTTGTCTGTAGCGGAAGTTAGATGGAGGGAACCAATCCCCCTTCTTCATGTATTTGAGCACTTTAGCTTCCTCCGGACAATTCTTCTAGACATGGTCGTACTCTCCACAATCTTCACATGTAGACCTTGCTTTGGCTGCCTTAAAATCAATAGCATGGGCTTCCTTCTTGTCCACCTCCATCTTCTCCAACCTTCTCATGAGAGAATCGATCTTCCCTTCTAGTAATTATTCGCGCTCCACCTGCAAAACACTTTTAGCAACGCCTGCGGATGGTGTAGGGTGCAGCCGTCCCGATGATGCCCATGCATCATTGTTCGCCACCTTCTTGAATAGCTTGAGAGCTTGTGTCGGGGTGAGCTCAATGATTGATCCTCCAGCTGATGCGTCGATGATTGCCCTTGATGCCGTCGTGAGGCCGTGGTAGAACTTCTGGACTATATCCTTCTTTGGAAACTTGTGATAGGCATGGCTCAGATGTAGTCGTTGAAGCGCTCATAGGCTTCCACAATGGTCTCCGTCGAGGTTTGCGCGAATGTTGCGCAAAATCTGAGTCTTGCCCGGCGAGTAGAACTCTATCATGAAAGCTTTCATCAAGGTATCCCAATTTTGCACCGCCTCTGCTAGTAGAGAATGAAACCATTGAAGAGCTCTCCCAAGTAGAGAGAACGGAAAGAGCCTTGCTCTCACTTGATCTTGAGTTACTCCTTGCATGTCGAAGGTGCGGCATAATTGGATGAATGCTTGAAGGTGAACGTTGGCATCTTCTTTTCCGGTGAAGGGCGAGCTTTGCACCATACGGATGGTTGAAGTCTTGATCTCGAACGACCCTCCAATATCACTGAGGTCTTGGATAGGCAAATCCCTGATGTCCGGGATGCATAGCTCTCCGATCGTACGTTCCGCCATCTCGGGTGGCAGTGGCGACTTCCTTGGACTTGGTGGTGGAGTTTCTTGAGGGATAGACGATGAACTTCCGGTCTTGCCTTTCGGATCTACTAATTCCAGCTTCTTAGCTTGTATCTTCGCGTCTCCTTCGCCTGTAAAGTTTTTCTAGATCATCCACAAAATTTATCGGTTTGTTGGAGAGGTAGCCATCCATCTCCTGTTAGGGTTAGTGAAAGCAAAATATATATGAGACTAAAAGAAAAGGATAAAATGAAATAAAATAAAACAAAACTAGATTAGATTGATTTTTATGGATTAGATCTATTTTTGATAAAAGAGAAAATAAGAGATCTAAAAAAAGAGAAATCAAAAGAAAATCAAGAAAAAGAAATATTTACGAATGCTAGTCAAATCGAATCTTAATCGATAGTTCCTCGGCAACGACGCCAGAAATGCTTGTTGACGGCCCTTAGACGCGTCAATCGTGAACCGCAATAGCACGGATTAGTTGTAGCTCTTCTCTCAGAGTACTCCCCCAAAGGTTTATCAATCTATGGAACTGAAGACATAAGAAACAGTCCAACTAGCATAGAAATCCTTTAGTCTTGAAGAGGGTTGCAAAACAAATCTAATCTAGTAAACCAAGCACCAGAGGTAGCAAGAGAAAGTTAGAGATAACCAATCTAGATCGCCTAGATCATGCATATATTGTAGCTCTGAGCCAAATATAGTGAAGTAAGATAGATGTGAATCTCAATAAAAAGCATCTTTAAATCACGACCTCTGGTCAAACTCCCAAAAGCCCCACCTTACATGGGATCATACCCTGTCACGATGCTCCCTATCGGAGTGGGTAACTTAAGGGCACGTTCACAAGTGAACGTGTCGAACCACTTGGTAGATCCGGTATGAACCCCTAGCCACCAAGGCTACAAGAACACCCCAAGCAATCTATCTCGAGAATAGATTGAGAGAAGAAGCAAAACCAAGAGAGACCGGAATCATAGAAAGAGGCACTTTGAGCACTAAAGAATCGGAAACACAAATAACTTCACCATGAATGATAGTACATCACAAGATCACCACCGGGATTCTACCTTGATCTTGATGATCCTAGCTCCAGAACTCCGACGTGGTCTTCCTCGCAGGGTTCCCACGTCGGCTAGGGCAGAACCCTAGACAACTAGCACAACCCTCAGATCTCCAAAAGGTGTCCCTCTAGCTACTCCACTCCTCGGCGTCGAATGATGAATGAATTATGCGTGGCAGAGGGGCACAGGGGCTATTTATACCCTGAGGAAACCCTAGGTCGAAGGGGAGGGCGAGGCGTCACCAAGAGGGCCTAGGCCGGCCAGCCTAGAGAGGCCCAGGCCGGTCGGCCTGGCCTTTTTCCTGGCCGCCTCGTACTCATCTTTCTCCCCAAGTCTTCTGGAAACTTCAATAGTTGTTCCATCTATGCATGTGGGCCTTTGGACATCATTTGCTTCGGGATATCTTCGAGATAAGAATGGGAAGTGGATGACCTTCCAAATTCTTCAATTGATTTTCCTTGACCACCAAGTCACTTGACCTTATCTTTAAGCACTTGCCTTTCAAACATTCTTGGAGGACGGTTCACCAAAGATGAGCACGAATGGGGCTTGAAACATCATAGGCCGGCCGGCCTACCCTCTTCTTCGGGCTTTTGGCCTTCATCTTTCACTGTATTGTCCTTGGTCACAAGCCTTATTCATATGTGCTCCAATTTAGCCCAAAAACCTGCGTAAA
>CM014270.1:40127429-40138622 GCA_004135705.1 Alloteropsis semialata
GCCTTCAGCTCAAAAGCATGATCCCCCACCTCCACTGCTGGTCCCGTAGGGATCTAAGCAGCGGACGGGGCGGAGTAGTCACGGATGGTTCTGTCGGCCATGGCTTCTTCTGGTTGGGGTGCTACGGGAACGGGTTGTTCTCCTTGATTGGAGGATTCTCCGATGACTGGGTCGGTTTCTGACAAGAACACCTGAGGGATTACGACACGAGTGCGTACCCTCCTTCCTATGGTATTTGGGTTCTCGACGTAATTGGATGGTAGTTGGAAACCAGTCATGCACTACCCTGTTTCACATCACAGAGAAACAGAGCAAAAGGGTAAACCTGCTAGATTACTGGTAATTAATCTTGTTGTATTAAATACATGGATGATCAAATCTCTTTAACCAATGCTTTCCCCGGCAACGGCGCCAGAAATGCTTGTTGGTATTTCTTAGCATCACCACTTTAGAGTAGTGATGGTACTAGAGATACTTCATCGTAAATCTAGACGTTACAGATATTCTGCAAGCGCACAAATACGTTGTAGCATTTCACCCAGGAGTATTCCAGAGTATCGTTATTTGTTTATCCGCAGGGAAAGCGTTTAGTTAAGAGAGAGATGTCATCCCATGTAATTACTTACAACAGCATTAATATACCATAATCTAAACAGGGGTAGAGGATATAGAAATGAATGGATAGAGTGACACATAGAAGTTCATTGCTCATCATTATGGTAGTCTTAGTTAGTAATAATACAATAGTGAAGATCACCAAGGTTTCATTAGCATCATACAAATGTGACTTAGTTATACTACAATACCCTATACAAGCTCATTCAATGATCATATGCAAGAGGACATATCGAGGTATCCAGTGGTTCCCTCATCAAGGGACGACAGTAGGACGTCTTATCATAAAGGCCTAATACCCACTCCCGTACGTGGAGGATTACAAAGGACGGACAGGGCTGTCACCACCTGCCGCCTACCTCTACTAATTCGTGGGGCAGCGGTACCCTCAACAGTATACCGTATCCCAAACACCATGTTTGCAATACGAGATACAACTCTATCTATCACGTTAATAAATAGAGCAACCAAGAGGCACATTGAGCCAATGACATTGCATACATTCACTTGATCAAGGTGTAAGACATAAGTAGTATATACTAAACAAGTATAGCATAGCTGAGGCACATGACATAAGTATGAAGGTGCTTCCATTAAGATTAGAGTACAAGAAGTAAGTAAGAGAATACAAGAGATGAACTCTAGAACTTACCAAGACTCCTTCAGAAGCCCTTCAGCAGATCTAACACTATGACTATCACTACTAAGACTAAGACTAAGCTTGTAGCAAAGAGAGCTCTTCTTCTGGTGTGTGTCGAGTACGGTGCCCCCTTGCAGGTATTTATAGCATCACAAGGACGGTTGGAGACGGCCAGAGGCGGTTGAGGACGGTTGGAGGTGGGCCTAGGTCAGCCGACCCTTGGATCCACCGTCTTCAGCAATGCACGGCTCTGATGGACTCCTGATGGCGGTTTACAGGTACTGGTCAAGGGGGAAGCGAAACGGCCGCTGGGCCAAGTCGGCCGACCTAGCTAGGTCGGCTGACCTGGTTTCGCCGCCTTTCGGCCCCACTCTTCTCTGGTAGACTGCCATGTGGGTCCTTATGACGGTTCCAGGTGGGTATACTCCGTTTAGGTACAAATGAGTTGAGGTGTGGGCCCTTCAATCCGTGGGAATGACACGTGGCTCATCCCTCACCCTTGACTTGAACTGACCATGATTCAACGTCCATGATCCTTCCTCTATGTGCTTCTTGACCTGTGTGGAAAGTGGGCTCGATCGGGGTTCAGGCCAGGTCGCCCGACCTAGCCAGGTCGGCCGACCTGGGCCTGTGCCCAATTTCGTCCATCTTTTTCACCGTAGTCCCTGTACTCAAATATATTCCAGATATGTATGGTATAACATTATTTGAATACCAATGTCTAAGTTATGCCTTGATCTTTATTGGTTTCTGAGCCTATTGACGGTCGGATTTTATGTTATAAGGACCGTCAACAGTGTCGGTTGTAGCTCGATTGTTTAGTTAGGCCCCGTTTGGCAGAGCTCCCAAAGCTGATTCTCGGCTGAATCCAGCATGAGCTCTGTCAAACAGTTTTTCAGAGAAAAGTGATTCTCAACTGATTTTGTGAAGTGATTCTCTGAAATGAACTAAGGGGCTGAGAGCTAAAAAAAGTAGCTTCTCCTGATTCTGAAAAGTGAATCTTCATCCTGATTTTGAGAGATTTTGCTAGAGAATCAAAGAGAATCACTTTCAGCCATAGAATCACTTCTCTTGGAGAATCAACTCCCATAGAGAATCAGAATCAGGTGGAGCTCTATCAAACAGAGTGTTTGAATTTTCTGGCTATTACTATTTTGTTGAGAGCTCCTGCATGTTTTAAGTATAGTGTTGGAATAGCTAATAGTTATGGAGTTTAATTTGATATTTCAACGATAATGAAAAAGACCTCATTCCTGCTGCAATAACAGAGGGCATGCTCTTAGGCTGTCCCTACATTGTAAACAGATAACCTTCACAGATAGGCACTACATACTAGGCAGTATGGCACAAAATGAAATATATTGGTGGGAAGATTTGGACTTATTTTTTTAGTAAGGCACAAAATGAAATATATTGGTGGGAACATTTGGGCTTGTTTCTTATCCATACAATAACATGAGCATATTTGTCCTGTACGATTAGAAAGGGATAGAGGCTTTAAAATGTTATGTGAGATCAAAACTTAATCATGCTGCAGCTGTTGATTTTTCTGTATGGGTAGATTTTTGTGACAGAGGTAGCAGGGAGGATTGGAAAGCTAATGATGGCAGAGCTGGTGGAGATGCACCGTGAATTTGTACGGTACTATACGAAGGGAAACGGATCTGCTACACTAGCAAATAACTACCGTATCACCCAGAAAAACTTGTGATAGAGAGGTCACAGATCGTTACCACTAGACACGTAGCGCAGCGGAAGAAGAGCTATAGCAGTCGGTCCAACGTAGATGCGCGTTGGTGTAGAGGAAGTAGTTGATCACGATCTCCTCCTCGTCCTCGTCCGACAGCAGCTCCTTGCCTTCGCAGTCGATCAGAGCAGCAACAACAGCGGTGCCTTCACGGAGTCCACACGTACAGGAAAGGAACGTCGTGTACCAGTGTGCTAGCACCGCGTACCCGATCTAGTGTTTCGGGGGCGCGAGGAGGCAAGGGTGCGGCGGCTAGGGTTTATGGCGTGGTGTGGTGTACCCATAGCCCCGCTCCTGTTTATATAGGCCGTGCTAATGGGCTTCTAGGTTAAAAGTCCATTAGGACTCTATCACCTGTTTGGATCAACATCCAATGGGTCAATTCGAATTGTTCTATGATTGCCTCTTGGGCATACCACCAACAATCTCCCACGTGCACTAGAGATAATCATATAGGCAAGCTTTTCAGTATTCCAACTCCTTAAGTGTGTGACTCGTTAGATTCTTGTGTAGACAACCGTGAACAGAAACCATTTCTGAACTACAAGTCAACAGAGGCACCTAGCAGGACATGTTAACTCTAAATACACATAAAGATCATATCGACTGAACCTAGATACTCATACACTCATCCTTTTGCCACACGATACCAGTCAAGCTCAAGGCAAGATGCGTGCCATCCCTGTGATAGCTTTACTATTTCACTCGATCAATAGTGGATTCAACATGATTAACTCTTTAGTCATATTTGATTAACTCCTTAAACATATTGGCATGGCCATGCACTTTCCAATCCATCTATCTCGAGGGGCCTAGAGATATCTCTTTCGTTATTTGAGAGAGGCAAATTCCATCTTGATCCACTCACATCTCATTCCATGTTTCATGAAACACCCGAAAACTGCTTTTATGACTACCCTGTTACGGTGTAGCATTTGGCAGCCCCCAAAGCGCACCACTACGCACAGTGAGAAACAAAGGCGATCTCAGGTCAAAGGATCTAGCAGGTATATCACTCGAGAGCACCTGATGGCACATAAAAATAACAATCCCAGCAGCGTCTCGGAGTGAGTCAATCCAACACCATGTTCACTAACATGTGTCCACATTATTAATTTGATATCTCCATATCTATGACCCGTGAAACATGATCATCAATTAATACATGTGTTAGTCTGTACATCATTATTGTCCCATATAACAATCATAGACTAAGGATCATTTAGAATAATATCACAATAAACACACAGTTTCACGAGCAAGTCAAATACTTGCTAATTAATGTGTACAATAATTATTCAAAGAACAAATAACATTTTATTAAATAATACATAAACATGACAGAAGAATCTCCCACGTACACTAGTATCATTCCTCCAAGTATCTAATACCCATAGCTCTAGTGTGAGCCTCATGCTTTGGTTGTGGGAGAGGCTTGGTCAACGGATCAGCAACATTTGAATCCATGTGCACTTTGCATATCTTCATATCACGTCTATCAATGATCTCACGGATAAGGTGGTAGCGTCGCAGTATGTGTTTGGACTTTTGATGCAGCAACGGCTCCACTATTATCACAATAGAGTTTCACTGGACTGGATGCACTAGGAATAACACCCAACTCAGAAACAAACTTTCTGATCCAAACAACTTCTTTTGTAGCTTCAGAAGCCGCAATATACTCAGCCTCAGTCGTCGAATCAGCCAATGTCTCTTGCTTGGAACTCTTCCAGCTTACTGCCCCACCATTGAGGCAGAACACAAAAACAGATCGCAATCAGTAATCATCTTTATCGGTTTGGAAGCTAGCATCAGTGTAACCGTTTACAATGAGCTCTTCCTCACCTCTATATACAAGAAACATACCCTTAGTCCTTCTAAAGTACTTCAGGATGTTCTTCACAATTGTCCAGTGAACCTCACCTGGATCTGATTGATACCTGCTCGTAACACTTAGAGCATAGGAGACATCTGGGCACGTGCAAAGCATTGCATACATGATGGATCCAACAGCCGAAGCATAAGGAATCACACTCATCCTCTCTTGCTCATCAGGTGTCATTGGACACTGAGTATTGCTAAGAGTAACACCATGTGACATTGGCAAGAAACCTTTCTTAGAATCCTGCATATTGAACCGTTTCAATATCTTGTCAATGTACGTGTCTTGGCTTAATCCAATTAGCCTCTTTGCCCTATCTCTATAGATCTTTATGCCCAGAATATAAGCCCCCTCTCCTAAATCTTTCATCAAGAAACTCTTTCTTAACGAGGATTTAACGACTTCAAGCATTGGAATATCATTTCCGATCAACAATATGTCATCCACATAGAGGACCAGAAAAACAGGTGCCCTCCCACTGACCTTCTTATATACACAAGGTTCTTCTTCATTTTTGATGAAGCCAAACCTTTTGACCACTTCATCAAAATGAAGATTCCAACTCCAAGATGCTTACTTTAATCCATAGATGAACTTTTGAAGCTTGCATATTTTACCAGCATTATTTGGATCGACAAAACCTTCGGGTTGTGTCATGTACACATCCTCACTTAGGTTTCCATTAAGGAAAGCCGTCTTGACATCCATCTGCCAAATTTCATAGTCGAAATATGCAGCAATTGCTAGGAGAATCCGAATAGACTTTAGCATTGCGATGGGCGAAAATGTCTCATCATAGTCAACACCTTGAATTTGTTTGAAATCTTTCACCACCAATCGTGCTTTATGGACGTGAACATTTCCATCCATGTCTATCTTTTTCTTGAAACTCCACTAGTAATCGACAGGTCTCACACCTTCAATCGGATCAACTAAGTCCCAAACTTGATTGTCATGCATGGATTCAATTTCGGATCTCATGGCTCCAAGCAATTTCTCAGAGTTAGGTCCCATCATTGCTTCCTTTGTAGGTCATGGGTGTTGACGGTCCTTATAACATAAAATCCGACCGTCAATAGGCTCAGAAACCAATAAAGATCAAGACATCACTTAGACATTAGTATTCAAATAATGCTATACCATGCATATCTGGAATATATTTGAGTACAGGGACTACGGTGCAAAAGATGGACGAAATTGGGCACAGGACCAGATCGGCCGACCTGGCTAGGTCGGGCGACCTGGCCTGAACCCCAATAGAGCCCACTTTCCACACAGGTCAAGAAGCACATAGAGAAAGGATCATGGACATTGAATCATGGTCTGTTCAAGTCAAAGGTGAGGGATGAGCCACGTGTTATTCCCACGGATTGAAGGGCCCACACCTCCACCCATTTGTACCTAAACGGAGTATACCCACCTGGAACCGTCATAAGGACCCACATGGCAGTCTACCAGAGAAGAGTGGGACCAAAAGGCGGCGAAACCAGGTCGGCCGACCTGGCTAGGTCGGCCGACTTGGCCCAGCGGCCGTTTCGCTTCCCCCTTGACCAGTACCTGTAAACCGCCATCAGGAGTCCATCAGAGCCGTGCATTGCTGAAGACGGTGGATCCAAGGGTCGGCCGACCTAGGGACTTCGGCCGACCTAGGCCCACCTCCAACTGTCCTCAACCGCCTCTGGCCGTCTCCAACCGTCCCTGTGATGCTATAAATACCTGCAAGGGGGCACCGTACTCAACATACACACCAGAAGAAGAGCTCTCTTTGCTACAAGCTTAGTCTTAGTTTTAGTAGTGATATTCATAGTGTTAGATCTGCTGAAGGGCTTCTGAAGGAGTCTTGGTAAGTTCTAGAGTTCATCTCTTGTATTCTCTTACTTACTTCTTGTACTCTGATCTTAATGGAAATACCTTCATACTTATGTCATGTGCCTCAGCTATGCTATACTTGTTTAGTATATACTGCTTATGTCTTACACCTCAATCAAGTGAATGTATGCAATGTCATTGGCTCAATGTGCCTCTTGGTTGCTCTATTTATTAACGTGATAGATAGAGTTGTATCTTGTATTGCAAGCATGGTGTTTGGAATAAAGTATACTGTTGAGGGTACCGCTGCCCCACGGATTAGTAGAGGTAGGCGGCAGGTGGTGACAGCCCTGTCCGTCCTTTGTAATCCTCCACGTACGGGAGTGGGTATTAGGCCTTTATGATAAGACGTCCTACTGTCGTCCCTTGATGAGGGAACCACTAGATACCTCGATATGTCCTCTTGCATATGATCATTGAATGAGCTTGTATAGGGTATTGTAGTATAACTAAGTCACATTTGTATGATGCTAATGAAACCTTGGTGATCTTCACTAATGTATTATTACTAACTAAGATTACCATAATGATGAGCAATGAACTTCTGTGTGTCACTCTACCCATTCATTTCTATATCCTTTACCCCTGTTTGGATTATGGTATATTAATGCTGTTGTAAGTAATTATATGGGATGACATCTCTCTCTTAACTAAACGCTTTCCCTGCGGATAAACAAATAACGATACTCTGGAATACTCCCGGGTGAAATGCTACAACGTACTTCTGTGCGCTTGCAGAATATCTGTAACGTCTAGATTTACGATGAAGTATCTCTAGTACCATCACTACTCTAAAGTGGTGATGCTAAGAAATACCAACAAGCATTTCTGGCGCCGTTGCCGGGGAAAGCATTGGTTAAAGAGATTTGATCATCCATGTATTTAATACAACAAGATTAATTGCCAGTAGTCTAGCAGGTTTACCCTTTTGCTTTGTTTCTCTTTGATATGAAACAGGGTAGTGCATGACTGGTTTCCACCTACCATCCAACTACGTCGAGAACCCAAATACCATAGGAAGGAGGGTACGCACTCGTGTCGTAATCCCTCAGGTGTTCTTGTCGGAAACCGACCCAGTCATCGGAGAATCCTCCAACCAAGGAGAACAACCCGTTCCCGTAGCACCCCAACCAGAAGAAGCCATGGCCGACAGAACCATCCGTGACTACTCCGCCCCGTCTGCTGCTCAGATCCCTACGGGACCAGTAGTGGAGGTGGGGGATCATGCTTTTGAGCTGAAGGCCCCGCTGATCAACATGGTGCAGGCTAGCCCCTTCTGTGGGAAAGCCAATGAAGATGCCAGTGCTCACCTGCAGCACTTCCTGGAGGTGTGCAGTACCATCACCATCCGAGGGGTGGATCAAGAGGCCATCAGGCTCCGTCTATTCCCGTTCTCACTGCTGGGTAGAGCCAAACAATGGTTCTATTCCAACCGTGAGGCAGTGAATACATGGACCAAGTGCTCCAACGCCTTCTTGGCAAAATTCTTCCCCATTGGGAAAACCAATGCCCTTCGGGGAAGAATTTCCAGCTTCCAGCAAGAGTCCGGGGAGACAGTTCCTGAAGCGTGGGATCGCTTCCAGGATTACATTCTGGCATGCCCCCACCATGGCATGCAAGAATGGCTCCTGCTTCAGAACTTCTATCATGGGTTGTCCCAGACAGCCCGTGAACACATGGATGCTGCTGCTGGAGGAGCATTCCTTTCCTTGACCGTGGCCGCCGCCAAGCTTCTCATTGAGAAGATGGTGTCAAACCAATCTTGGAATGACGACCGTCTTCAGGGACGTAAACGCGATATGCACACCGTGAAGGAGGTGGACATGTTGGCTGCCAAGATGGATCTCATCATGAAGTGCCTCGAGGACCGCACCAAGGATGGAGGCGCCGACAATGAAGGGCCACTGGACTCACACATGACGTGTGAAGTCTGTGGAGAAACTGGCCACTCGGGGAACAACTGCCTCGAGACGCAAGAGGAGGTACAGTTCGTAAATGGCAACAACGGGTACCGGCCTCAAGGGAACTGGAATCAGCAACGCCCATTCTACCAGGGAGGTAACAATAATAATTCCTTCTCTAACCAACCTTCCCTCAAAGATCTTGTCCTTGGTCAATCCTGGATTAATGAATCTATCTCTAAGAGGCTTGCTGCTAATGATAAGGCTCTAGAGGGCATAAATTCTAAGATAGAAAGTTTGTCCTCGACCTTCCAGAGCCAGCTAAGCTTTAACAAAATGTTAGAAACTCAGTTAGCTCAGCTAGCGGCTGCTGTCCCTTCTGGTGACAAGGGGCGGATTCCTGGGCAACCAGAACCATCTTTTGAAAATGTGAAAGCTGTTTCTACGAGAAGCGGTAAGGCTACTCGGGATCCAGTCCCAGTTGACCATGCAGGGAAGGCAACAACACCAAGAAAGGAAACCCCCGAAGTGGAGAAAGAGCCTGAAGCCGAGCTGGCACCAGCTGGACAAAGTGCACCACATGAGTTCTACGACAGCAACGTGCTGCCATTCCCGCAACGTCAGAAGAAACCATCCGCGGATGAGCAGTTCGCCAGGTTTGTAGAAGTCATCAAAAGTTAAATATACACGTACCATTGCTAGATGCTATGCAGGTACCGACCTATGCTAAGTACTTGAGGGACATTCTCAACAACAAACGTCCACTCCCAAGTACCGAGGTCGTGAAGCTGACTGAGGAGTGCAGTGCGGCCATCCTAAACAAGGTTCCAGAGAAGAAGAAGGACCCAGGATGTCCCACCATCACGTGTACAATTGGGACACAACATTTTGAGCATGCACTTTGTGCTCTGGGGGCAAGTGTTAGCATCATGCTAAAGGTAGTATTTGACCGCCTTAATTATACTACCTTGTCCCCTACTCCCATGAGACTGCAGTTGGCCGATTCCACGGTTCGCTACCCGGAGGGGATAGCCGAAGACATTCCAGTGCACATCCGGGATTGCTTCGTTCCTGTCGACTTCGTGGTTCTGGACATGGACGTGAGCAACGACTCGTCGCTCATCCTTGGGCGACCTTTCCTGAGCACAGCAGACGCTCACATTAATGTGGGTGCTGGAGAAATCCAGCTCAACATTAATGGAAGGAAGGAAAGGTTTGAATTCAGGCCAAAAGTGGAGCAATGCTCCATGATCAAGATCAAGTATGGGAGAAACAGTCAGAACGTCAAGGAAGTGGAGGTAACACCTCCAGAAAAAGACAGCCTGATCAAGTTTATGGAGAAGTTCTGGGAAAAGGATTTTCCCATCCGGTATTACACAAAGCACAACAAGAAGTCTACACGAGGTGCAAAAGCACAGACGAAGAAAACACCGGAGCAAGCTGTCGACCGCCATAAGAAGGTAAAACAGGTATGGCGAGTTAAATCATCTGTATCCTCATCTCCAGGGTCAGATGCTGCTTCATCAAGTTAAATCACATATCGGAGACGTCTCCGCTCGACGACGTAAAATACGAGTCCTGCGCCGATAGGTTCATCGGTGTCAACAAACTAGCTTGGGGGAGGACCCTCAGCTCAGGTAAGTTCAGGTAAGAACTATCAAATAAAGTTTTTCTTTTCAAATAAAGTTAGTAAATGAGAGCTATTTATAATAATCCCTTAATGTTTAAAGTCCATGCTTAAATCTCTGTTTCGTACATGATGAATAGTTGCTCTTATTTCTCTCTTGTCCCTATGTTTCAACCTGTTATTCTCCTAAGTTTTGAGTTTGTTGGTTGAACATGATCTTTTCTGTTATCTTGTCTATCTGTGGGTAGCATATGCAAGCTCTAGTCTAGGCTGTTGTTAGCTAAGATATGATAAGGCTCGAGTTTCCTTAAGATCTTACTAAGTTAGACTTGATAACCGGAGTTTTCTCTTTTGAAAATAAAATGAAGAGAGTTCCTTGTGGTGATTAAATTTCCTACCAAAGCTTATACTGTTTTAACCCCTACATAAGCTGCTTGTTTTTGCATTGAGTTTTGTCAAGATTTTTGTGATTTTTAGAGATTTACTTCATGCTTTTAAAGCCAAGATCACGTACATGCCACCATATACATGTTATACTTCTACACTGGAAGTACACATGACACATATCATTCCACCAAATAAAAGCTCTACATAATGTAAGGTGTTGTTTCCCTCATCTTATTGCAAAAAGAGACATGGGCTGATGAAAAAAAAATATTTGGACACACGAAGGTCCAAGTATGTAAGAAAAAAAGGAGAGAGCAAATGAAGCTCTTGGTTCAAAAATAAAGCCATGTCTCTAAAAGCAATTCTTTAAAGGGAAGAGATACCTACGGAAAAGAGCTATCATTTACCATGCTATTCACACACGTGCACATCTTGGTTTAAGAGTATGACTTATTTCTCTTCAAATCCTGATTTTGACTTTACAATATGTGCATTACAAGTGTGCTATAAAGCTCTCCTAGCATA
>CM014270.1:40140469-40175029 GCA_004135705.1 Alloteropsis semialata
TGTTGGCGATGGTTGGCGACGGAGCGGTGATGGTGACGATCCCGTCTGGCGTAGCGTCGAGTCGCGGCGCTGTCTCCTCCGGGGTGGCGTCACGGGTGAAGGAGAGCTCTCCCTCGGGTCCGGCGGTGAAGACCATGGACCCGAAGAAGAACATGGCCCCCTCAGCGATGGAAATCTTCACGGATGCCGGCGTGATGACGGCGGAAGTGGATGCCATCGAGCTTGCAGATTGATCTCGTCGATCAACCCCTACCTGGCACGCCAACTGTCGGATTTATGGACCCGGCAGTCCACACAGGGTAGTCTGCATGGTTGATTTGTCGAGGGACAGATCGAGGATCAGAAGTCGATGGTTACACAAGACGCAAGGATTGAACAGGTTCGGGCCGTCAGGATGACGTAATACCCTACATCCTGTGTTGGAGGTGTTTGTATTGCCGTGTATGAAGTTCCTGAAGGATCTCTGTAGTTGGGTTCTGTCCTAGGTTGAAGTTCGTGGGTGGTTGTAATTGTGTTCTGGAGGAGGGTCTCAAGGCGGCTTATATAGACCGGCTGCCTTGAGTTACAAGTCGGCTAGAGATCATAACCTACCCGAAATACAAGGATGCGATCCTATAACGATTACAGATATCTTTCCCTATAATTCCGGCTAGTTTATCTTGATCTCCGAGCTTCTTGCGGGATACGCCGTCTTGTTTCTTGCTACGTGCGCCGTCGCGCCCATCCGGCTCGTCCGACTGGTGGGCCTCCGAGTGGTGGGCCACCCAGTCTGACAACCCGGCCCGACAGCACTCGGATTGGGCCGCCCCTTGCTGGTTGGGCCAATCCGCCTTCTGGGTACCCCTGGGGGTCTACCCCCGACAAGCCCCCAATAGCCCATGAATATCACCATAGAATCCCAATCTTTATAGTGCATCATCATCAAAATCGGTGTTTGCTCTCAACCTTCCTCTTAAATTCTTGGCCTTGCTTGTTCTTCCTCTGACAAGATGACAAACCCATGTTCTGAAATTCTTGGCTTGTACGGTGGTGGTGCGGTTGATCTTGTGGAACGTCGAGGTGGAGGAGGTGGTATGCCAGCACACCCACGTGGTTTGGTGAACCGCATGGAGGTACTCCTTGGGTCTTGCATCCCACCAAGGAGCAGCATGTCGCTCCTCGGTGCGGGGTTGTCTTCCTCCATGCTTCACGGTGACTCGACAAAAAGAGTGCCTCTGTGAAAAGCTCGCCGATGGCGCGTCGGACGCCGATGACCGTGTCTTCTTTCCGGTGATGAAGTTCGTGACACTCCTCCTCATGGTGCCTTGCTGCACAAACACAAAAACCAATACACCGGGGGGTTTCTTGCCGGTGAAAAAAATATATCAAAGAAGAGAGCAAACTAGGAATTGTAGTAAATTTTTGGAGATTTTTGGGGCTGATTTTGATTCACGAAATTTTCAGAGCTTTTGTTGGTGTTCTAGGTGGAAGAAATGAGTAACAAGAACTAAGAATTGCATGAGCTACTGACCTATGAAAAGGGGGCATCAGGGCCCTTAAGAAGGCACCAGGCCAGCGGCCTAGGGTGCTTGGGGCCGGCCGGCCTAAGGTCCTCCCTGGCCTCCTTCACGTGTCCTTGCTCCCATGTTCTCTTGAGATGAATGTTGATCATTGTCCAGCAGCTCCACTTGCTTTGCACCACCGAATTCTCATGAACCACACATTCTTTGCAAAAGTTGTCAACTTGCACATTGTTTTCTCCACCTTGATTCATGTCTTTGTTCTTTGCTTCAACTCCACTCCAAATGTTGCTTTCAATCTTACTCAAATGTCCTCAGGGTTGTCCTCCTAGCAGCTTTATTCTTGACTCGACGACTGCTTGTCCCCCCGGCAGCTTATTCTTGACTCGACGAACGGGTTGCCTCCCGCAAAGCGCTTCGTTTATAGTCTATAGCTAGACTTCTTCCTTTTCTTCACTTCGGACCAACGCTCGGTGGTGGCGTTGGAGTCTTGGGTACCCACTTCTGCACGATCCTTGGCTTGGGTGCAGGATTATTCTTTGGCTTAGTCATCTTTTTGGTCTTCGCAGGCGGGCTTTGAGCTTTTGTCTCGACGGATGCAACAACTTCCTTGGTCTCCTTCGCTTCCTTCTTCTTCGGCTCCTCCTTGGTGTCACGTCGGTGAGGTGGAATATATTTAAAATTGATCATATTGCATACCTCGAGGTGTGGGCGAAATTTGAACTCGCTCACGGTGCCATTGATGTCGAACTTGATTTCCCCCTTGCCAACGTCGATGTTCGCCCTTGCGGTCTTGAGGAACGGCCTCCCAAGGATGAGTGGCGACTTTGTTCCTTCTCCCATATCAAGAATCACAAAGTCAACAGGGACTAGGTGTTCTCCAATCTTCACGGGTACGTCTTCGGCGATGCCCAAAGGATAGCAAACAGAATTGTCCGCTAACTCTAGGCACATGGTGGTGGGTTCCGGCTCCGGCAAGCGTGGCTTCTTGTACACGGCCTTCGGCATGACACTCACACTTGCACCAAGGTCACACAATGCCCTCTTGAACATGTATGATACAATGGAACACGGGATGGTTGGACACCCCGGGTCCCTCTTCTTCTCAGGAGCTTGATCGGCGATGGCCGCGCTGTATTCTTCGGTCATCTTGATGGTGCCTGGCGGCGACATCTCACGCTTGTTTGCAAGGATGTCTTTGAAGTAGCGAGAGTATGTTGGAACTTGTAGAGCGTCCAGGAGTGGTATGTTGATGTTCAACCTGCGAACCACTTCAACAAATTTTTTGAAGTGCTTATTAATTTTACCTTTGTGGTAACGTGGCCTCAGAGGAAGAATCTTGGTATCTTCATCGGTCATCTCAAACTCTGGCTCTTCGGTGACAATTTTCGGTGCGGGAGTAGGTGCCTTCTATTTTGTTGTCATCTCTGCTTCAACACTTGGCTTAGGCTTCCTTGCTCCCGCCGGGTGTTCGGGATCTTCGGTCTCCTTCCCCGAGAGAGTTTGAATTGTTTTTGCCGTCTCCGGATTTTGAGGTTACTCCGGTAATCTTCCTTCATTACTAGGTAGGCGTCCGACTAGCTGGGTCACTTGTGTCTCTAGCATCTTCATCATGTTGAGCACTTGATGGTTAGAGCTTTCGACCTCCGCCACCTTGCCATCAATGTTCTTCAAAATTTTGTCAATAGCCTTGAACTTAGTGACGGTGTCCTTGTTAATCTTGCCTTGCTCCTCCATGAACTCCTTCAATTGTATACGAAGAGGCACAGAGTTTTGAATGGATGAGCTTGCATTAAATTGAGGTCTACCTTGTCTGTAGCGGAAGTTGGATGGAGGGAACCAATCCCCCTTCTTCATGTATTTGAGCACTTTAGCTTCCTCCGGACACAATTCTTCTGGACATGGTCGTACTCTCCACAATCTTCACATGTAGACCTTGCTTCGGCTGCCTTAAAATCAATAGCATGGGCTTCCTTCTTGTCCACCTCCATCTTCTCCAACCTTCTCATGAGAGAATCGATCTTCTCTTCTAGTAATTATTCGCGCTCCACCTGCAAAACACTTTTAGCAACGCCTGCGGATGGTGTAGGGTGCAGCCGTCCCGATGATGCCCATGTATCATTGTTCGCTACCTTCTTGAATAGCTTGAGAGCTTGTGTCGGGGTGAGCTCAATGATTGATCCTCTAGTGATGCGTCGATGATTGCCCTTGATGCCGTCGTGAGGCCGTGGTAGAACTTCTGGACTATATCCTTCTTTGGAAACTTGTGATAGGCATGGCTCAGATGTAGTCGTTGAAGCGCTCATAGGCTTCCACAATGGTCTCCGTCGAGGTTTGCGCGAATGTTACGCAAAATCTGAGTGTTGCCCGGCGAGTAGAACTCTATCATGAAAGCTTTCATCAAGGTATCCCAATTTTGCACCGCCTCTGCTAGTAGAGAATGAAACCATTGAAGAGCTCTCCCAAGTAGAGAGAATGGAAAGAGCCTTGCTCTCACTTGATCTTGAGTTACTCCTTGCATGTCGAAGGTGCGGCATAGTTGGATGAATGCTTGAAGGTGAACGTTGGCATCTTTTTTTCCGGTGAAGGGCGAGCTTTGCACCATACGGATGGTTGAAGTCTTGATCTCGAACGACCCTCCAATATCACTGAGGTCTTGGATAGGCAAATCCCTGATGTCCGGGATGCATAGCTCTCCGATCGTACGTTCCGCCATCTCGGGTGGCAGTGGCGACTTCCTTGGACTTGGTGGTGGAGTTTCTTGAGGGGTAGACGATGAACTTCCGGTCTTGCCTTTCAGATCTACTAATTCCAGCTTCTTAGCTTGTTCTTCGCGTCTCCTTCGCCTGTAAAGTTTTTCTGGATCATCCACAAAATTTTTCGGTTTGTTGGAGAGGTAGCCATCCATCTCCTGTTAGGGTTAGTGAAAGCAAAATATATATGAGACTAAAAGAAAAGGATAAAATGAAATAAAAATAAAACAAAACTAGATTAGATTGATTTTTATGGATTAGATCTATTTTTGATAAAAGAGAAAATAAGAGATCTAAAAAAAGAGAAATCAAAAGAAAATCAAGAAAAAGAAATATTTACGAATGCTAGTCAAATCGAATCTTAATCGATAGTTCCTCGGCAACGGCGCCAGAAATGCTTGTTGACGGCCCTTAGACGCGTCAATCGTGAACCGCAAGTGCACGGATTAGTTGTAGCACTTCTCTCAGAGTACTCCCCCAAAGGTTTATCAATCTATGGAACTAAAGACATAAGAAACAATCCAACTAGCATAGAAATCCTTTAGTCTTGAAGAGGGTTGCAAAACAAATCTAATCTATTAAACCAAGCACCAGAGGTAGCAAGAGAAAGTTAGAGATAACCAATCTAGATCACCTAGATCATGCATATATTGTAGCTCCGAGCCAAATATAGTGAAGTAAGATAGATGTGAATCTCAATAAAAAGCATCTTTAAATCACGACCTCCGGTCAAACTCCCAAAAGCCCCACCTTACATGGGATCATACCCTGTCACGATGCTCCCTATCGGAGTGGGTAACTTAAGGGCACGTTCATACGTGTCGAACCACTTGGTAGATCCGGTATGAACCCCTAGCCACCAAGGCTACAAGAACACCCCAAGCAATCTATCTTGAGAATAGATTGAGAGAAGAAGCAAAACCAAGAGAGACCGGAATCATAGAAAGAGGCACTTTGAGCACTAAAGAATCGGAAACACAAATAACTTCACCATGAATGATAGTACATCACAAGATCACCACCGGGATTCTACCTTGATCTTGATGATCCTAGCTCCAGAACTCCGACGTGGTCTTCCTCGCAGGGTTCCCACGTCGGCTAGGGCAGAACCCTAGACAACTAGCACAACCCTCAGATCTCCAAAAGGTGTCCCTCTAGCTACTCCGCTCCTCGGCGTCGAATGATGAATGAATTATGTGTGGCAGACGGGCACAGGGGCTATTTATATCCTGAGAAAACCCTAGGTCGAAGGGGAGGGCGAGGCGTCACCAGGAGGGCCTAGGCCGGCCAGCCTAGAGAGGCCCAGGCCGGTCGGCCTGGCCTTTTTCCTGGCCGCCTCGTACTCATCTTTCTCCCCAAGTCTTCTGGAAGCTTCAATAGTTGTTCCATCTATGCATGTGGGCCTTTGGACATTATTTGCTTCGGGATATCTTCGAGATAAGAATGGGAAGTGGATGACCTTCCAAATTCTTCAATTGATTTTCCTTGACCACCAAGTCACTTGACCTTATCTTTAAGNGGATAGTTGTAGCACTTCTCTCAGAGTACTCCCCCAAAGGTTTATCAATCTATGGAACTAAAGACATAAGAAACAATCCAACTAGCATAGAAATCCTTTAGTCTTGAAGAGGGTTGCAAAACAAATCTAATCTATTAAACCAAGCACCAGAGGTAGCAAGAGAAAGTTAGAGATAACCAATCTAGATCACCTAGATCATGCATATGTTGTAGCTCCGAGCCAAATAGAGTGAAGTAAGATAGATGTGAATCTCAATAAAAGCATCTTTAAATCACGACCTCCGGTCAAACTCCCAAAAGCCCCACCTTACATGGGATCATACCCTGTCACGATGCTCCCTATCGGAGTGGGTAACTTAAGGGCACGTTCATACGTGTCGAACCACTTGGTAGATCCGGTATGAACCCCTAGCCACCAAGGCTACAAGAACACCCCAAGCAATCTATCTTGAGAATAGATTGAGAGAAGAAGCAAAACCAAGAGAGACCGGAATCATAGAAAGAGGCACTTTGAGCACTAAAGAATCGGAAACACAAATAACTTCACCATGAATGATAGTACATCACAAGATCACCACCGGGATTCTACCTTGATCTTGATGATCCTAGCTCCAGAACTCCGACGTGGTCTTCCTCGCAGGGTTCCCACGTCGGCTAGGGCAGAACCCTAGACAACTAGCACAACCCTCAGATCTCCAAAAGGTGTCCCTCTAGCTACTCCACTCCTCGGCGTCGAATGATGAATGAATTATGCGTGGCAGAGGGGCACAGGGGCTATTTATACCCTGAGAAAACCCTAGGTCGAAGGGGAGGGCGAGGCGTCACCAGGAGGGCCTAGGCCGGCCAGCCTAGAGAGGCCCAGGCCGGTCGGCCTGGCCTTTTTCCTGGCCGCCTCGTACTCATCTTTCTCCCCAAGTCTTCTGGAAGCTTCAATAGTTGTTCCATCTATGCATGTGGGCCTTTGGACATTATTTGCTTCGGGATATCTTCGAGATAAGAATGGGAAGTGGATGACCTTCCAAATTCTTCAATTGATTTTCCTTGACCACCAAGTCACTTGACCTTATCTTTAAGCACTTGCCTTTCAAACATTCTTGGAGGACGGTTCACCAAAGATGAGCACGAACAGGGCTTGAAACATCATAGGCCGGCCGGCCTACCCTCTTCTTCGGGCTTTTGGCCTTCATCTTTCACCATATTGTCCTTGGTCACAAGCCTTATTCATATGTGCTCCAATTTAGCCCAAAAACCTGCGTAAACAGAAATCCTCCAAAAACACATGCATATACGAAAACATTCTGGTTATAGAGTATGATCAATAGTTTAGATATCAAATTCATGCCATTATTGAAGATAAAAAAGGGTAAAAAGTTGTCTCTAAGGAGTGTCAATAGGTAGATATACCCATATCTACTAAAGTCATCAGGAAAAGTAATGAATTACTGAAAACCTCCTCTGGCTATAGAACTCATTGGTCCACATACATCAGTATGTACAAGTCCCAATAACTCGCCCTCTTATTCTAATCAGTGAAAGGTGCTTTGGTCATCTTTCCAAGCAAACATGACTCGCATGTGTCAAATGATTCAAAATCAAATGAGTTTATTAACAAACCATCTTTATGGAGTTTTTCAATGCGTTTCTCATTTATATGATCTAAGCGACAATGCCAAACATAGGATTCAAATCATTCAGCTGAGCTCTTTTGGTATTAATGTTACAAATAGATTTATCCTCAAGATCAAGAACATATAATCCATTCACCAATGGACAACGAGCATAGAAAATATCATTATAATAAATTGAACAATGTTTGTTCTTTATTACCATCTCATAACCATCAACTTCTTCCAAGCATGAAGAAGAGATAATGTTCTTACTTAGAGAAGGAATGCAATAACAATTATTTAATTTCAAAACTAATCCTGAGGGTAATGACAAGTGGTAAGTGCCGAAAGCTATGACCGCAACCTTTGCTCCATTGCCGCCGACACGTGCATCCAACTCGCCTCTTGCAAACCTTCTAGCATTACTTAGTCCCTGCAATAATTTGCAAGTATGATCATTGATCCGGTATCAAATACCCTAGATTCACTAGAAGATGTAGCAATATAGATTTCTAAAAATGTTTATACCTGAAGTGGAAGTCTCACTTCCTTTCTTCTTCTTTTCCTCGAAGTACTTCTTGCAATTCCTCGACCAATGTCCCTTGAGATGACAGTGGAAGCATTCATCATCAGGAGTAGGGCCAGCTTTGGCCTTTGGCTTAGGCTTAGAGCTCGGGGGCTCATTAGGAACGGCCTTTCCCTTGCCTTTGCCCTTGGAAAGCATCCAACGCTTCCTCTTTTTGCCCTCCTTCTGGATCACCATCACATGATGTGGGTTTTTCTTTATGCTTTTCTCAGCTGTCTTCAGCATGCCATGCAATTTTCAGTCAACGTTTTCTCCATGCCAATCATCTGGAAGTTCAAGATGAATGGTTCATAGCTTGGCAGCAGTGACTGGAGAATGACGTCTATAGCCAGGTCATCGTTGAGTTCAGAACCAAGTTTGTCCAAAGTCTCAATATAACTAATCATTTTGATCACATGAGGACTGACCAGCCTACCTTCCACCAACTTGCACGCAAATAGGGACTTTGAGATGTTATATCTCTCAGTCCTAGCTTGGTTCTCAAACATCCCACGTAGTCCCTCAATCATAGTGTGAGCATCCACATGCTCATACTGTCTCTGTAGATCTGAGGACATTGTGGTGAGCATGAGACAACTAACGTTAAGGGAATCATTGCAGTGCTTCTCATAAGCTCTGTGATCTGCAGCACTTGCATTTTCAGGGAGATCATCTGGGTATGGTTGCTCAAGAACATACTCAAGTTTCTCTTGCCTGAGAACAATTCTCAGATTGCGGTACCAATCAATAAAATTAGCTCCATTGAGCTTTTCCTTCTCAAGGATAGATCGCAAATTAAAACCGGAAGTGTTATTCGCAGCCATGATCTACAACATAAATTAACATGCAAAAATTTCAGGACTAAGTTTATGTGAACCTTCTATTAAAAAATTAATAAAATACATTTCCACTATACCAACATCGTCTTCCCTCTAACGACATATAGTGGTCCAAGATCCATATTCACTAAAAACCTAGAGAGCTTTGGCTTCACTGCTAGATGCTTAGTGACATAGGTAAACAACAACTGTGTTAATCATATCCCTATATGACTCTTGTTTTTGTTGGGCGACATCCAATACCCCAGCTCCCAACTCCATGCCATAAAGCCCAAAACTATTTTGATGGCTTTTTGAGTAAACCAATACTGTGCATGAGGATGTCTGACATCCGCCCTATTCATGATGATAGTTGGTGGTACTTTACTTTGGCAAACCTACCACACAACGATCGAAATTTATAGGTGTAGCTATTGGTAAAAGGCATCGAAAACTCAACTTTTCCAAGGGAAGCTATTCTATCATGACAAAAACATCCACCACATGTAAAGCATGAACAGAATAGTAAGACATCAAAGTAAACATCACAGGCATATAATCATATCATATTGTGAATAGTATGACCTTTGAAATCATAGTGAGCTCCATCGTCATGGTTCTACCGTGATCTCCATCGCCACACCTCCCGTCATGTGGTGATCACCATTGCCACCGTGCTTGAAAGAGCCTCCATGAACATATGAAATGCTACTACACTAATAGCTAATGAAAGGATTACATGAGGAATCAAGCATCACAAGTCGACACGCAGGCCGTTATACAATAATGGAACAACCTCAACCCGGTTGTGTTAACTTGCAGCACGCAGGCTACTCAAAGATTACACATAGATCATCAGATGATATTGAGGCCATACCATTCACATCATACCCTGCAAAAACAAGTTAGGCATAGAACGTTTTCTACCGAAACGATGCTCAGGATATCTCTATAGTAGATAGCAACGGCAGTTTCGCGGGCGGAGGGTCGAGGGCTCTCAGGGCAGTGCCCTGAAAACCTAACGAAATTACATAGATCCCATGTATGAAATCGCTATGAAAATCTCATCAGGTCGATCAAATCCACCCAAATCTGAGCCATCAGTATGTCTCAATTTTCACTAGGCCAATCATATTGACCGTTGCGATAGGTGCAATTGAGAAGACTGCTACACATGATCTCGATCTGTTGGCTCAATCTATCGATTGTGCGTGCGGTTAGTCCCGATGGTGATTCCAGCCGGTAGGGACAAGTTGCGCGAACATCATAGAGAGAACATGAACTAATCTTTTTGATCACATGGTCCTATCAACCCATACCTATCCCAAAACACCTTATGACCAATTGATCTAATCACAACCATGAATGATCTAAACCAAAAACTAAGCAAGACCGCTCTGGTACCACTAAAGGGAAACAGATCTGCTACACTAGCAAATAACTACCGTATCATCCACTAAAACTTGCAAGTAGAGAGGTCACAGATCGTTACCACTAGACGCGCAGCGCAGTGGAAGAAGAGTTGGAGCAGTCAGCCCTACGTAGATGCACGTCAGTGTAGAGGAAGAAGTCGATCACGATTGTCTCCTCCTCGTCCGGCAGCAGCTCCTCGCCTTCACAGCCGATCAGAGTAGCAACAACAGCAGCGCCTCCACGGAGTCCACACGTACAGGGAAGGAACGTCGTGTACCGGTGTGCTAGCACCGCGTACCCGATCTAGGGTTTCGGGGGCGCGAGGAGGCAAGGGCGCGGCGGCTAGGGTTTATGGCGTGGTGTGGTGTACCCATAGCCCCGCCGTGTTTATATAGGCCGTGCTAATGGGCTTCTAGGTTAACAGCCCATTAGGACTCTATCTCCTTATTGCATCAACATCCAATGGGCCAATCCGAATTGTTCTATGATTGCCTCTTGGGCATATCACCAACACTATAGGCCAGATACTGATTGGCTGCCCGAGTGGATGGAAGGGGAGAAACTCAATGAACTGTTGATATTATAGAAGGCAGTGACTGAAGTCAGGGAAATGATTTAAGTTCTGTGGTGCCTCTATACAGGTTCGTTATAGAGTCATATGCCTTCTAAGCTGTGCATCTACGGCTTTTCTTCCTGCAGAGCAATTTGTATGTTAGAAAGCTTGATAAAGTGCACATTTAACCTTTGGTATAGCCATATAACTCAAATGGACTAATTGGAAAATCTTAATCTTGGGAGTATAATAGGACAGAGGGAATAATATCCAACCATCAAATCATCTGAATCTTACACGATGTAAGTTTTGGTAAGGAATTTTGTCTTCCTGGCAATAATTGGGACATTGGAGCAATATTCAGTTGTTCCATCACAATCGTTTATTTAGTGTACAGTTACTGTTCCAGACATCGAACATTAGGCACTTCTATTTCTTATAAGCTTAAGTAGAAAATTACTGTTTTGGAATCAGTTTTGGGTCTGGGTGTTGTTAAATTAATTTGGAAAACAATTTTTTTAGTATAGAAATGCAAAAGTCCTTCCCAAACTACATACAGGCACACATGGCAAATAGAAGTAAACTGAATCATAGACATTACAGAGCCATCATATTAAAGCTAATTGACTTCATGTTTTAGTCAGGTTTAGATGCATGAATATTGAAATCAGCATTTACTTGGAACTCAAGTGACTCATGGAAATTCAGAACAAAAGAAACATTGCTCTACCTGAGAAGAATATGCACAAAATTTCCTATTTTCAATTGCAGCATTTTTCCTGTTTATGTGATGGCATGATAAAGGTCAATGTAGTGTTTTTATCCTTAAAATGATTTTTGGCTGGAGCAAAGTAGCATACTGATACTGCATACTTAAGTAATTTTTTCTTTCAGATTTCTCCTTTTCTCACAAATGTCAATGGGATTGAACTTTCGCCTAATTGAACTTTGTGGTGTGTCTGTGGAAGTTGGGAGATGGTCTATGTCTCTACAGTTCTCCTTTTTCTTCTCATTGTGTGCATGTTTCTTTTTTCCTTTTGTATGAAAAGATGCCATTTTGTAAGAAATGATTGGAAGGGCAAAGTGATGAACCCTGAAACTCATAAGCTGATTTTATATCAATTTGGTCATTCTAGAAGCAACTATGCAAGATACATTTATCTCATTTTGCATCGATTAACTATTTTATTCTCATGCAAAATTTCATTATGTCCCTTCTGCTGTTGCCCTGTAGAGTTCATCTGACTTTTTTTTTCTGGAATACGCAGGAGAGCTGCGTATCTTTGTACTAAGAAGAAAGCACAAGTTCTTACACAAACTCTTACAACACGGGCCAACCAGGCAAATGCACACGTTTTTTTTTTGGATTTTAGGATTACTTACTAAGGAAACTACAACAACCAAAGGCTTGACGCCAGAAGCCTAGGTAAATCTTTGTGAGCCTACTCGAATTGGCAGGCCAACCTAGCCCCGCTATGCCTTTTGCTCCTGCTGCAATCCAAAGATTTCCTTCATCGACTATTGCTGCCATAGCGGATGGCACTGTGATCCCCATGTCTCCTTCGAAAACATTCTTGTTCCGCAACTTCCAAATCTTCCATGAGATCAACATAAAGATGGAGTCGAATCCTCTTGCCTACAAGTGGTTCATTGCTCGGCGCATTGCTAGCCACCAATCCATCATTGAGATACCTGCAGCTGGATTTTGTTGATGTAGGTTTATCAACGCTAGCAATGCCTGCCACACTTGGCGAGTGAAGACGCAGTGGCAGAAAAGGTGGTTCGGCGTCTCCGGCGCCTGGTCGCAGAGGTAGCAAATGGCCGAGCTCTGGAGGCCTTTTCTTGCACGCCGTTCTGTAGTCCAAAGCCTGTCCTTGGTTGCAAGCCAGGTAAAGAACTTGACCTTTAGGGGCACCCAAGCCTTCCACAACGCCTTGGCACCCGCGAATCTTGTTGATCCGATGAAGAACGCTCGGCAGGCTGACCTCGCTGTGTAGGTTCTACTTTGCGTCCATCTCCATAGGATTCTGTCTTTAGTCCCTGGCAGAAGTTGCACTACCTCCACAATGTGCCAGAGTCGAATGTATTGGCGAAGAGCATCAACATTCAGTTGTCCACTGATTTCTTGAATCCAAAGCTTGCCATTCAGAGCCTCAACAACTGTCCTTGTCTTCTTCGTTCTTGGTTTCACTAGGCGGCATAGCTCTTGCGCCAGGATACACGGTGAACGTGTGCCGAGCCAGTTGTCGGTCCAAAATAGGGCCAAATTCCCGTCGCCTAGGTGTACCTCAATGGAAGTTTGGAACATTGCTTCGACATTGTGGTCCTTGCCGAAGCCGATGTCGAGGTCCTTCCATGGCCGCGTACCATCTGTGCACTTGAGCCACTTCCACCACAAATGCAGTGCATAGGCTGTTACTCGTAGGTCCCGAATGCCTAGCCCACCAAGTTCCGGTGGTCTGTACACCGCCGGCCATGCAACCAGACACTGTCCGCCCTTAGCGCGTTCTTTGCCGCCCCAAAGGAATCCTTTCCTTAGCTTGTCGATCTCATGGAAGACCCAGTCCGGTACTTTCAATGATAGCAAGGTGTAGATGCATCTGGATGTCATGACTTTTACCGTGGTGAGGTGGCCGGCCTTGTTCATCAGAGATGCACGCCAGGTAGGCATACTAGCAGCAACCCGATCCACTAAAGGTTGTAGGTGAGATTTCCTCAGCCATCCAACGGTTAGTGGCAACCCTAGCAGGTGATCGGGAATTCGGCAAGGGGTGCAGGGAAATGCCTGCTTACTCTGTTGATGTCGTCTTCTGAGCAAGCAATGGATGCTATGGCGCTCTTGGCCATATTGGTAGAAAGACCTGAGATGCTGCCGACGAAGCTCAGAATTTTTCTTGTGGCGATCAGGTCTTCTTTTGTAGGAGAGATGAAGATGGCCATGTCATCGGCATAGATCGAGCATTGGTGGTGGATAGCTGCGTTCGCTGGCTGTAGTAGGACCTCTCTATAGACGGCGGACGGCGGCTTGGAAGAGACGGTGCAGAACCTCCATGACGAGGATGAACAACATTGGTTAAAGAGGGTCTCCTTGGTGGAGTCCCCTCACGTTATTGATCTTCCTTCCCGGCTCGCCATTCACAATGATCCTGGTGGAGCCCGTGGCCAGAATGGAAGAGATCCAGTCCCGCCAGCGAGCCCCGAAACCCATCGCCTGCAGTACTTGATTGGGAAAGGTCCAGTCCACTGTGTCGAAGGCTTTGGAAATGTCAAGCTTGAGTAGCAACTACGGCCTCTTCCTTTGATGCAGTGATTTGGCCGCCTACTTGACAAACTTGAAGTTATCATGGATTGAGCGCTTCTTGATGAACGCACTCTGGTTAACGTCTAACAACCACTCCAACTCCGGTGCCAGCCTATTTGCCAGGAGTTTTGTGACCAGTTTGGTGAAACTGTGTAGCAGGCTAATTGGTCGATAGTCGGAAGGCCTCTTCGGGTCAGCACCCTTCGGTAGCAGCGTGATGAGTGCACCGTTGAGTCGGTGCAATTGGCCCTGATAGTTCATTAGAAAGCATTGATCGCCGCCATGACATCTTGTTTGATGAGAGGCCAAGCCGTTTTGTAGAACTCCGTAGTGAATGCATCGGGTCCCGGCGCCTTGCCGTTCGGCATTGATTTGATTGTGCTCCAAACTTCCTCCTCGAAGAAAGGCCACTCGAGGTGATCGAGGGTAGAGTGTGAGATGCCGAGAACATGTAGGTCGACCTGCTCGTTCCGCGGCTACGCGACCCCGATGATGCTCGAGAAGTGGCTGGAAAGCATCTCTTCCTTCTCCTCATTTGTGAAGGCCACCCCTTCCATTTGGTGCGGTAGCTCGATTGCAGGTGGAACATCTTCGTATTAGCATCGCCGTCGCGTAGGAACAGGATTCTGGAATGCAGGCGCGCTAGGGTTCGTTCCAAGGATGACAGTCCAAGCACCTTGCATTTGAGCTCGCGGCGGAACTGGACTTCCTCGAGGGAAAGCTGTCGATGTTCCTAGACATGGTCCAATCGCAGGATCAGTTCCTGGGCCATAAGTAGTTGCTCCTTAAATTGTCCGATAGAGCGCTGGCTCCAACTCTGTAGTTCGCGTGCGGTGTTCTGGAGCAAGCTATCGAAGCGACCAAAGGGATCCCGAATGTCCTCATCACAGTTCCAACCGCGAGCCACCGCTTCCAGGTAGCCTGGTATTTTGATCCACCAGTTCTCGAAATGGTAGCAACGCTTGGCACGAAACTACGCATTGGTTGCCAAGTGCAACGGCGAGTGATCAGACATGTCAGATGAGAGTGCTTGCAGGAAGCAGAAAGGGTAGAGCAGTTCCCAGTCCACGGATACTAGGACTCGATCAAGTTTCTCAAGGGTTGGTGTAGTCTGGCCGTTATTCCATGTGGAGCGGCGCCCGTGCAGTGGCACATCCTTGAGGCCCATGTCGTTCACGAACTGCCTAAACCTGCCTAAGTTTCGGCGGTTGATGTTCGGGTTGTTCTTATCCGACGCTTCGAGCAGGAGGTTGAAGTCTCCAGCAATCGCCCAAGGGCAGGAAATCAGAGCTTGGATCGATCGTAGCTCAGCCAGAAATTCAATCTCGTCGACGTCCGCCTGCGGGTCATAGATGGAGGTCAAGCACCAAGGCGCATTGTGGCCAAGAGTGACCATTACAAAGACCGAGAAGGCGCCCATGTGCAACCGAACGTAGGAGGCTTCCAGTGCTCTGCAAGCAACCAGGATTCCACAACTCGCACCCAGAGACGGCAGGTAATCAAAGGTCAGGTAGCGAGGACCGAGCATTTCACTGACGAGGAAGGGGGTGATTACATCGAATTTGGTTTGGCATCAGCCACAACCATGCGGAACGCGTCCCTACGACAGCGCGCGTTCAACACGCAGACGTTCCACACCAAGAAATTGTTGTTGTCATGATCCATGAGTCACCAAACAACCAAGAGGCAAGGAAAGCCCTTCAACAAGCACTGATCGTGCTACTGACACTTACTGCAGCCGCCATGAGTTGGTCATCGGTGAGTGTGTGGGCCACCGGGAACAAGTCACGCATGGCGGCGAGATCCATCGCCTGGAGCTACTTGCCAAAGAACTTCTCGAACTCCTTTGTCGCAGATGCTGTGGGAAGGTCCCCTGCCTTGATAAAGCCCATTTTGCGCATGGCTAGCGCCTCTCCTTTCTTGGACGGGTGAACTGTATTGTTGGCTGGTTGTCCAGCGAGACGGCCGCTTCTCCGTAGTGGTGTTGGGGCCATAGAGATAGGTACGGGCGTAGGGCGTGTGGATGGCCAACTCACGAGAGCAGGCCGCATCGCGAGGCGGACGCTGGCAAGGAACTCTGAGGTCACGGCCACCACAGCTGCCGTGGTCGGAGATGCCTGAGGTGCAGGCTTCTTCTTACGCCCGGACTGGACGACCTGCTTCTTGAAGGTATGAGTTGCAGCCGCCCCACGAGAGGACTACGGGCCTCTGGGCTGGGCCTGGGCCGATGAGGCGTTGGTAGCCGATGCAGAAACCAGGGGGGCCGTTGTCGTCATCATGGGCGAACGGGGCGGTGAAGCCGTGTTCCCACGAGACACGGAGCCAAGAACGACCGACGCCGGCTTGTTACATCCGGAGGTGAGCCCGGCTGAAGGGGCTGGCTCGATGGTGTCGAATTTGAGCCTCAGCGGAGCCGGTGGGGAAGTCGTCTCCCCCCCCCACGAGACGGCTGGAAGCGAGAGCCTGGAGTAAGTCCGGATCGCAGTGGTGGGTGGCGACGCCGGTCCCGCTCGGTCGGCGACAGGGGCAGAGTTCATCTGACTGAAAGGGGCATTAAGTTGGTGCCGTAAAGTAGGTTCAGGTTACCTTAGTTGCTGCTGAGTGGGGAGGCTTCTAGTTGGTGCTGTACAGTAGGTTCAGCATCACTCCCATCTTCTTATTTTTGATATATTATTGTACATGATAATTATACGTATCAATATATATGCATATATAAATAAGTAAGTTTACTAAACTATATGTAGTATATAAATAAGTAGCTACATGGCATCATTTTTAGACCTTTGCAGTATTCTTGGCTTCAGGTTGCTATTTTTTCCCATCGTTGTCTCTATGCAGTTTTTATTTTTCCTTTTCGGTGCAGAGAAAAGAGAAGCAGCCAGGAATGCTTCCACTGCGATAACATTCATGTGCCTCCTCATCTTTATGCCTTTGATATATGAAGCCTTCCTTCTTGAACTAAGCTTGCAATCAAGTTTCTAGATGCTACTTTGACATGTTCATCAGTGTTACCTGCTTCTGATGTTTATCAATAGATTTGTATTACATTATTGTACCATATATATAGTTACTTACAATTTTAGATCTTTATCTCCATCACTGCAGTTTATAACATGCTGGTTCATGTGCTGCAGGTAGTCGTGTTGGTTTCTAGCGAAAAATGTAATGGTATTTTACAGAAGGCTGTGACATAGCAATTTACTGGTTTATGCATCAACGTAATATGGTTCCATTAGTAGTGTCGGAAATTGTCACATTTATAATGTTTTTTCACCTGCTTTATATATGTTGATGGATGCTGTATTGAGGTGCTCCTGGTCAAATGGAGATCATGCCAATAGCCCAGTAACCTTCTGCCATGTTCAGCATATAATGCTTTTGAGAAGTTCTACGATGAACAACTCATATGATTTCCTGTCGAATGATCTAATTTCTTATAGATGTCCTCCTACATTCCTTCTAGAAGAAAATGTGATCTGAGGGTGGAACTCAATCTTGTATTATGCCACATGATCAATTTTTTTCCTAAAGACATTGTTTGCTGTATATAGATTATTGTTACTTTCAATCAGGTTTCCTGAAAATGTTACTCCCCAGTAACTGTGATGTTGATGCCCCTTTTGATATTACAAGTGTGGAACTTGGCTTGATTTTTGCTGAATGTATGGGGAGAACCTCATATGGAATAGTCTCCATTTTGCATGAAAGTAATAACAAATGTTCGCCTCTGGTCAAGGCAATGCGGGTAATAACATATTAGCCCCTTGTTGGCTTGGATGCTAGAAATAGCGATACCACATTACGAATTTCCTCATCCTGATCGATCTTTGATATGGTTGGCCATATAGCTTTTCTTTCTCAGGGTGTTGTTAATTCTTATACTTGAGTTCATGTTTAGTAATGAACCAGTCTCTGAATGCCTAAGTTCAAAGAAGGTGGGAGGCAACAGGGCATCAGGCTTAATTGAACTGCTTGTGATGATTAATGGTTAATTATCATTATTGGCAGTTGATGTAAAATTTGTACCCAGTTTATTTTTATGAGGAAGGAGTGGTGTTCACTAGCATTTGAAACGAGCTCTTCTGTTCTATGATCATGATATGGCGCTCATAGCACGCCTGATGTTCATGATAAACATGGGCTGGCTATCGACTTTTTTTTTTTTGCGAGGGGCAGCCAATCGACCTATGAAAATGAGAAATGTGTTTCCTGGGCTATTTTGTTTCTTTGCTATTGTGTTGTGTACCTGCTTTTATCTGAGCCCTGTTTTTCCTCAGTGGGCTACAGTGGGTTGGCTTATGAACAGTGTGGAAGCTAATAATTTTTCCTGCTTCTAATTCTTTGCTACTGGACCTGTCTTGGGATAGATTCAGATCAGATATGCATGAAGTCGAATCCAGATAGCATCTTTTACCATATTTTAATTCAAATACGAACCGAATGCGGATGTTTTTGGATACGAATACGAATGTAAATCTTGTCCATTCTTATCGGATACGAATACAAATGCAAATCTTGTCCATTTTTATCGGATACAAATACAAAAGTAATAGTTCAAATACGGATTCACATTCGAATAGATGGTTTCATTGAGCCTCTATTATTCATGGATACGAATAATATTAGATATTTTATTTATTTACACATTTTATTCGAATATGAGTCTTGATTCGAATGGAGAAAAATATTGATAAACAAATTTGGATATACCTATGTCACATCCACATTAAAATCGGATACGAATACATATATCCATATTACCATTTTAGTCAGATACGATACGGATAATTTGGATGCTCATATATCAAATCCATCTTTTTTCTGAGCATCTATCAAATCCATCTCTACCTGTCCATTTAAACTTATGGGGGGCAGCTTGCATTAAGCAGTCACTTAGCAGCTTGCATTAAGCAGTCACTTCATCTACAGGACAACACCGTAACCATTGTGAGCATGCACCTTAAGAGAATCTTTCTTGAGGTGCAACTCAAGCTTTGAGTGCACCACTAGGGAGTAAAAACTATAGAATCTCTCTCTTCCGTCCAGTCGCTTCTCTCTCCAATGCACACCACCAGGAAGAAGTCGAGATGAGCTGAGTGGACAGGAACGGTTGGACTTTGGAGAAAATTTTATTACAGCATGGGGCCCACCTTAAGGTGTGCTACATTGTGAACTCAGCTATAACTAATGCTATTTTATTTGGGTCCCAGCTTAATGTGCAAATGAGAAACAAACATTGGCCATGCCTAGCCAGCTATTTTTGTACCAAGATTTCACTCGGTTTTTTATGGATATCGAATACGTGGTTTCCTGTTTCAGTCTTGTGTCTGTGTGTGTCTGATGTTTTAGTATTGGGCCGGATTCGACATGCCAAGGTCCATCTGGGTGCGGCCCAGCTTGCGTACGTGCAAACTGCACAGCAGCAGCTGCGGCAAACAAGTGTCGGGTGACCTGTACTCCGGTCAGTGTTGGAGTGCAATGGCGGAACCAGGGGGTGTGCCAGCAGGGGCCACGGCACCCCCTAACCTAGGAAAACATTGTAAGATCCTTTACGGTATGGCTGTTTATTCCAACACTCAGTAGGCTAAAACATCTGTCAGCACTTCATCCAAGGCTCCAAACTTCCAAAGCCAGAACGACGTAGACCAAACGGCAGGCATGTAACGTGGCAGATGGCACTCTCCAGTAGTCTGAAGGCATGGTGGCCGAGGACATCGCCCTCCGGAGGCCACAAAACAATTATAATATTTTCTATGGTCATTTATTGCAAGTATTGACTGCACAGTATAAGAGTTACTAGCTGACTAGTAGCTGTTAATCTGCTAAACAAATCGCAGTTAAGGCTAAAATGGAGTATGTAGGATCATAGGATGAGTTGATTCTATAATAAATAGAATTATAGAGTTGATGTGTCCAACTCCCTCTAGATTTTTTTACTTGTCGTATTAGTTTTGTCCTAAGTCGAAGTTATCAAATTTTGACAAAGTTTATACAACAATATAACATCTAAAATATCAAATTTGTTTCGTTGAAATTATCATAGAGTATATTTTTGTAATACATATAATTGATATTTTAAATATTGTTATATATATAATTTTTTATAAACTTGGTCAAAGTTGCATAAACTTTGACTTAAGACAAAGTGAATACGACATGTATAAAATAGAGGGATCGGAGTACATGTAGAAAGACTCATGAGAAGCCTTCTGTGTGTAATAACTGTAGCATAAATCTGAATCTTTATGCATATGTACCTAGTGATGTGTAAATATTAAAAGAATTATAAAATCACACTTATGCAATCTCTACAATAAACAACATATAGTAAAAAAAAAATGTGGCTCACTTGGCCCCCCTAGTTTACTTCCTGGATCCGCCGCTGTTGGAGCGGAATAGAGGTTTCGTGACAAGCCCATATCCAAAAATGATATTAAAACATTCTGATGATTAACCACTTTATAGCAAATGCTCCGTACTAGGTTGTTGTGTAGTTGAGTTCAAATGCAGTATCTTCTTGAGAGAAAACTCTGGGAATTAAGAACGGCTGTTGATGTGCAATCTTATTGAAGAATAAAAGCATATATAACCCATTGTATATGTACAAAAAGTTAAAAATTTAAAATTTGTACAATCTCACAGCCCATTTGGCAAACACAAGTAGAAACAAAATAACATCTTGTAGAGTGTAAGACATGGAAGGAAAGTTCCTATAGCACACAGCCTCATGGGTCATGATGTGAACATGAGGATGAGTGCAACTCAATATAAATCCAAAGGAACCAGGACAGCTTCTTCAGTGAATCAACATTAGATAAATTATGAGTGGAAGAACATAGCTAACCTAAGAGAAAGTATGAAATAGAAATACAAAGAAATTAGAAATTTATTAGCAGGTCAAGGTCAACTTTTTTGCGCAGAAAAGAGGGCCGTACATTAAACTTCAGAACCAAAGCTACATTCCTTAGCAATCATGTGCTCCACACACACTGGATTATGCAAATGCCACACTGATGTGTGTCTAGTTCGCTTTGCCAGTTGAGCAAGTTCTTGATCTACCCCATTCTAGCTCTCTTCATATGTTCTGTCCACGCCGGCAATCTACCACCATGCATCTTGGGCTTCTTCGATAATGAACCAAAGTCGTGATTTGTATCCTTCTCGATCCTGAAGCATCCCCACTAGAGTGTTGCAATCTGTTTTGAGGATCTCTTTCTTCATGCACCATTATGCTCAAAAGTACCATCGACATTAATTTTGACCCACTCTACACTTTTTTGTTGGCCTTTCCTCTATTCGTTTTCTTGCCTCTTGACACCAGTAAATTATAGACAACATGTTTTCCTTTCGAATCAAAGGGCCTGATATGTCTGAAAACACATAGATCATTCGAGTATCTGCATAGAAATTTCACATATACACTAATAGATAGTTTAGCGGCATCATATGTTGTGTTGTTTCGGACATGCCATGTTCTCCATAGAAGCAAAAGAAGTTTAGCTGCTCCATCCATGTCAATATTGCCTAGTAGGAGCAGTGTGTCGCCAGCAAGAGTCCATGTGATTGTTCCTTGTTCAACAAATTCCAATGGTGCCATATAGCCTTCCATAGGCTCATAGCATGTGGGCAGCTAAAGATAGGATGACTTGTAGTTTCCACCTCGGCTCCACATATTTCAGATATGTTACATGGTCGATGGTTTTCTTCTTTTTATCACTGCATGTGCAAGCCCATCATTGAACAATTTCCAACAAAAAAAAATCAAGAATATGTGGCAGGGGAGTTTTCCATCAGGTCTCCCACTTCCATATTGGTCATTCATCTCACCCTGTTGAGCTTGATTGGCAATTACAGTTCTCCTCTTCCTGCAGATTGTATGCCAAGAGGTAAGCACTACGAACTGAAAAAGCACCACTCTTTTCATAAGCCCACGCAATAAGATCTTTGGAGGATTTTGTAGACCAATCTTTAGGATTTTGTCCCCATCATGTCTCTTGAAAAAAATGACATATTTTCTCCTCCCTCCATTCCATCTGTTCCGAGTCAATTAACTGAGAAACCCATTTGAGATGACACGGTCTAAACTTCCCAGTAGGTTTGGTCAACTAACTTGCTGAGCCAATGTTTTTGGTCCAATAAATATAGTTAAATATGATACATGATGCAATTGCATTGCTTGAACGCCACCAGCAAGGCTTTTCAAATTATAACCTAGATGCAAACTCTCGTTCATTTCCAGTGATATTCTTTAACTCCATGACATGACTATCCTTGCTATCTTTTGGTTGTTCAGATTATTCTATACTTGATGCTAAACTGGTTTAAAATGACTTCCTTTTCAAGTCGGCTGCGTGCATTTGTGATGGGCCTGGCCCGGCCAGCCAACTAGGTCATATTGATTTGTAAGCAATATAGTGTGTGGATTGTCTACCATGTCTTCTGTACACATTCATATTATAGTTCCATAGAGGGCATGATACGGGATGCCTGACCTTCTCAAAGGATAATCTGGATACGCCATGAAAAATCCGGCGAGCTGGATGAAAAAGACGCTGCCCACGCACACCTTTCACCATGATGGTTGATAAGCAATCCACTCAACCACACAAAAGTGGATTGAACTGCCCCCTCAATTGCAGCAGAAAAGCAAGAACAATCTTACGGCAGAACTCCCAATGTCTGTCTAGTCATCGGTTTGCAAGAGGGTAAACACTAGATGAGAACAAGAGCATATGCAGCAAGTTTTGATGAATAATAAACATGGTCTGACCTGTTTGGCCATTTACATGAGTTTATATGGCCCATAGGACAGGTGGGGACCAACTTGGACCCAATACAACATAGTACAGATTATTAGCTATGTTACAACTGACACAAGATTGGCTCTGGTTGAATCTGACTATGGCTCCACATTCATCTTAAAGGTTATGAAATAAGCTTACCAATGTATAATTATAGAAATCAAGCCGACTCCATAAAAGATATTTATGCATGTTTTGTCTGGGTCTGTCTGGCGAACCAAATCAGAGACGGCTTCAACCTTCCTTATCTTCTTGGAACATGATTGGATTACCTTGAGTCCATGTAGAACATACCAAGGAGGCCTCCCACATCCTAGTAAAAGTCCTTGAACTTATAGATACTAGCAGAAATACCCGAAGGTCTACGGGTCCTCTCTGTTCCCAACATTGTAACACCCTAAAAATAGGTCAATAAAATAATAGTAAAATTTAATTTATTTATTTTTGTTCAATGTGGGCATGATCAACTTAGGGTTATACAACTTTGTCTTAAATAAAATTTGATATAAAAGAAATAGAAACATGTATATGCATACATGCTGGTGCATAATTTTGGTTGTGAGCAGTTCAAATTGTGGGGTATGAATTTATATTTAAAATCCCATTTGAATTTGCTTTTGTTTGAGTGGTTTTTGTGCTTTTCGCGTTAAGTCTGGTTTGCCCCCTCAAACTTTTGGCCTAGTCTCTTTTATCCCCTCCAATTCCCAGCTCTCGCTCGCCTTTGCATCCCACGGCCCAAAACCCCGGCCCATCCCGCGGTCCGTTTCCCTCACCCGCGCCGGCTTGGCGTAGAACGCCTGGGCGTTTTCGCCCTGGGTCACCGACAGGTGGGGCCCACCTGTCGGGGTCGTCTTCCCCGCGAAGCCGCGCTCGACCGGGATTCGAATCCCGCCGCTGCCACCCTTTCCATCGCCGGCCACCACCTTTCCCTTTCTCCCTTTCCATCCTCGGCCCTTCCTTCTTGGTCCCTTCCATCTCCGAATCACCCCGGGCTAAAGTCGAGCCCCGCCCCTTTTTCCCCTCATCCGGAGCTCCACCGCAACGCCGCCGTTGAAGCTCAGGTGAGCCGCCGCCGCCGTGCTTCAAGTCGCCGCCCCGAGGCTTCCCTGCTCACCTTTTGGCGCCTTGTCTCCGTGCACAGGACCCCCGCGACCCGAGCCCTCCGTTCCCGAGCAGAATCGAGCACCGGAGCCTGCTGACGCCGAGCACCGACGCCGCCGTCCACCTCACGCCGTCGACAGCCCCCGTCGCCGCCCGTCTGAGCCCCTCGACCCCCTGGTAAGCTTCGCCGTTGCCCCAGCTTACTCCCCGGCCAAATCCCATCCCAAACTGAGCTCCCTAGGGCCTAAACCAATCTCACCGAAGTTGCGCCGCCGCTCGCCGCCGCGAACAGCTCTCCGCCGGTGGAACCCGCCGCCCGCCAGAGCCACAGCCGTTGGATCTAATCCGAACGGCCACGATCACCCGATATCCCTTCGTCCCGTATTGGTCCACCGTAGACCCATGGACCGGGTCTGTGGCCCCGGTCTACCGCCGCGTCAGCGACATGTGGAGCCACGTGGCTGCCACGTGTGCGCCACGCAAGCTGCCATGCCAGCCGAGCCGCCACGCAGTGTGGCTTTTGCACTTTAGCCCCTCGGTTTTATGCGAATCAACCCGCCGTCCAGCCGTAGTTCAAAAGTAATTACAGATAGGTACTTTTCTTCCGTTTTAGCCCCTGCGCTTTTAAATATTTGAACCCGCCATCCTAGGTTGTTTATTTACGCATTAGACCTTCTGTTTATACTCATAATTATGTTTAGGTCCCTGTTTTCTTACAGTTATACCCCTGGTTCATGTTTTATTCGTATAAAATGCGTTTTAGCTTCGATTAAAGTGATTCTTGCGCTCATTTGTTCGTAGTAATGCGTAGAATAGTTTTATGAGCCTTTTTCTTTCTGTTTGTACTGTTTGGTATACTGTTCTAATAGAGCTTACTTGTATTGCATGTACTGGCTTGTCTGGATATTTGTGTGGTGATGTTGATCGAGTATAGACAGTGAGCCGTTCGTGCCTTCAGAAGATCAGCAGTTCGAGGAGCAAGAGCAGCAGCAGCAGTACTTAGAAGAAGGCAAGTGTAACACGAGAAACTCCTTGCGACCCAATAACCTTTAATTATCATGTTCATATATGCATGTGTCCAATTTGATGAACCTTTAGGACTTTACCTAGTTTTACTTTATCCTATTTACCTTGAGCACTTGGGTTTATGCATTATGGGTAGATTATTGCTATGCTTCGCAACTTTTGCTTATGAATCAATGATCTCATGATGTAACTTGTTAACTTTGATTAATGGTATATGGAACTGTGATTAAAACTTGCTTTTTAGCAACATGGTTAGGGAGCTTGAGCATGTGCTTTGGATTGCTCTAAGCATCTCTTTTGAAGGCCCAATTTCTTAAAGTGACAGAAAACCGTACAACCAACAGAACTACATGGCTCTGGTCTTGATTGAGTAAAACGAACAACTCTAGCATGTTAATGGTTACCGTAAGGCGCAAGTGGGGCTTCGTGGTTTAAGTATGGACCTCGGCTCGCCTCTGGCATGGGATCATGTTTACATGTGGGATTGACTGGAGGGTGAGGGGTTCATGCGCCTGTGTGGAAACCATAGCGGCTACTAACTTGTTAGGGGGACTTTTGAAAGGTCTCGTAGCGGTACCCTGCACTCGTCTTTGGGAGTGCATTGTCTATGACAAAGGGGTGTCGCGACTGGTGGTGAAAGTGTACAACCTCTACAGAGTGTAAAACTGTTATAACAGCCGTGCTCATGGTCAAGAGCGGCCTGGATCCTTTTTGTTAATTGGTCACCTCTTTGGGATGATGGTTTTAATGAATTTAATGGTTATTATTGTTATATTTCTACTTCATTAATTTTGGGTTCAACTGGGATGCATTACAATTGTAGTAAATTGGTTAACACTAAAATATGATCAATAAAATTGCTAATCGCAGTCAAACCGTGTCTAACCTTTTAAGCCTTCATACTTCGTGTTATACTTGCTAAGTAAAAATGGATTACTTACACTTGCATTATTCAACAAAATCCCGGATGGGTACTCAGATGCACCAGCGGACTTTGGTGAGTTCCCAGAGGAGTTTCAGGAGTTCTAGGCAGCTGTTCACCACTCGGCGTCCCTATGGAATGATGGCGCCACGAGAGTCTACTAAATAGTGTCTGCGTATTACTTTGATTAAAGACTTGTGTCTTATTTGTAATAATTCAGGATGTTATTCTTTTGATTCGAGCACTGGTCTATCTTTGATATTATTATTCTGGAGCTATATGTGTGTGTTGGAATTCCTGGGTACACATATAGTAGCATTCGGATTTCCTTCGTAAATCCGGGTGTGACAAACATTTGCTCATTAGCAGAAATACCAGGTCAAGCCTTTTATCTAGTTATGCAATATATCCGATTAGGCTAGTCGATCTAAACGAAAACATCGGTTCCTCATGCCTTTGGGCTTGCTCTAGCTCTGTGCATGTCGATCCAAAGGGTAGGACTCTCGAGTGAGCTAGGGTAGTTATCTTGTGTATGAGCGTGGTGCTCAGACATGATGAAAACCTTCGGATATGGCTGTGCCCAATGGTCAGGGGTGGGTGGCAGTGACAACCATGTCTGTCCTTCTAGTCCCGCACGTTCAGGTACGGCATAGAAATTCTGAAAGCTATCTAGCTTGCTGGAAGACCAGTGTTTGATAGTCTCCCCGTAGTGTCTGGGTTCTTAGAACAAAGTACTAACTGTGTCTTTGTATAACCTGTGCTAGTCTTGAATAGTTATAGGACCCCTTTTTGATGCCTTGCTCCTGCTAACCTTAGGCTTAATCTTTGTTCTTGAAATTGGGCAAAAGTGTTTGTTTATTGCGTACCTTAATCCATATCATGCTTACCCCTTGTTTGGGATAGGCTCACCAAAAACCTCCATCCGTTAGAGATGGAGTCCTGACTCTTATTATTACCTTCATTTGGTATTTTGATCAACAGGCTGCCTTCGGCATGATGGGACCTGGAGAGCCTAGGGACCAACTCGAAGGCATAGGCTAGCGGAAACAGGTAAGTCTAGGAGGGAGTTACCTTCCTCCGACATTTCCATGACCTCAGCTGCCTCGAAAGGCGACCTTGTGGGCAAAGTAGAAACAAGGGCGAGTAAAGCTAATCGGCCAAGGGAACCTCACCGGGTGAAGCCCTTGATGAAAGCAATGCTGAGACTCGGTCAACAAACGAAGGCAAACAAGGAGAAGTCATACATGGCACGTCTAGTCACATTATTTATGTGCACCTATGTAAATTTACCATTATAGCCGTTTGACCATTTTACCGATGGGTCACAAGGGATGTTCTTGCTTTTTTGGGGTAAAGCTGGAATGTAAAGTGCACTTTGGCCTCCCTATAAAAGGGGAGCCACCCCTATGTGTAAAGGGTCGAATTCTCAAGTGAACAGTGATATTGTGGACTTTTCTTCATCTACTCATCGTTTTCCTTCAAATTCATCATACTGCTTGCGATCGGCTTCTCCGTATCCCAACAGTTGGCGTCCACCGTTTGTGTGTGCTCCAAGAAAGCTCACGATGGCACCTAGGAGAGGAACCAGGAGACCAAGTGAGGAGAATAAGCAAGACAATGCAGACAATCAGCTCACTACCTTCTCCCCAAACACCACTGGCCCGAAAATTGAGAGGGTCATTGAACAAGATAACACTGATGAAGCCACCACCACACACGAGGATAGAATGCGCAGGATTGAAGAGGGCCAACGTTAGAGGAATCTTGCAAAACAAAGGGAGATCGAAGCTGCTCAGAGAGAGCTTTAGCAAGAAATGGCTCAACAAGAAGAGGGGCAACATCAAGAGTTGCTCCAGATATAACAACAATTGGCGGAGCTAAGGCAGGCCAAGCAGAGGCAGAGAACAAATATGCCAAGTGCAAGGAAATTTCTCCTTTTGCAAGAGATTGAAAGAGCGAGGAAACACGTGGATGAGCTCCAAGCTGAGCTCAAGGAAGCAACTACCTTCCCCCAAAATCAAGTTGCATGAGCTCACCACATCTCAACTTCAGGTACAAGACAACAGATACTGCTTACTCGCATAATTGACTTCGCGTGCCTACTTTCAGAAACCCTCCAGTTGGCAAGATTGCCACCTTCGTATAAGTCGATTGCAGTACCAAGGTACAATGGTTTCACTGACCCCAAGCAGTTTCTCATTAGCTATGAAGCTGCCATAGCTTTGGCAGAAGGAGACGATGTGGTGCTGGCAAAATCTTTTATCTTTGTCTATGTTGGGGCAACAATGAGCTAGTACACGAAGATCCCAGCCCATCAACAACCGACATGAGCTAAAAAGAGAAGTGATCAAGAACTTTAGCATCGTGGGGGATCTAGCACTAACATATGCTGAAGTGTCAGTTCATCAACAGGCCAAAGAGCCACTGGAGTCCCGAAGGTTTGTTACTCTGAGAGCTCAGGCTCCACACATCCCAGATGAAGCCGCCAAATTAACAGCAAACCAGGGGCTTCAACCAGGGCCATTTGCTCAACACATTCTAAGGGAGCCTCCAGCTACACTCGGCGATCTTTTTGAGGAGTTCAAAAAGTACTCTCGATTAGACAATGACAATAGAATGAGATAAGCCAGGGAAGCTATGCTCAAAAGCCAACCAAATTCCCTCAGAGGCCAGCCGAATTCTCAACCGAAGCAAAACCTACACAAACCCCCACACTACAAGCGGTATCCATCCCAATATGTCTCGAATGTTGAAGCCTCACCTTCATTTCAAGCTAATCCACCTCCGGAGCCAACAAATGATCCATGTCAAAGGGGAGATAGATCGAACTGAGGCAGAGGTAGAGGAAGTGGAACTCCAAGTTGCCAAGAGCTATTCTATGTCTACTACAGCAAAAGCCATACACATGGGACAGAACAATACAGAGACATCAAGAGAATAGTAGACAAGATGAGAGCTGACCGAGTTCTAGCCTCTTAGCCGAAGCCGGCACCTTCGACAAATGTAACTCCCACCACTCAACCCTATTGTCCAATTTTTCCATCTCTTAGCTCAAATGCTGTACACCCATTCGCTCTAGCTGCTTCATACACTCCCTCCACCACAAACATACCAACACTACTTCCCACATAATCTTTACCCACAACTCTACTCTACCCAAATCCAAAACCCAAACACATCCCAAAGTACCAAAGCTGAGGAGCTACCACCACCACCTCAAAGAGCACAAAAACAAGAGCCCAATACACCCACTCCACTCCCAAGCTATGGGCACATCTTGCCCATAACTGGAGGCTCATCACTTATGTTTGAAACCAAGAAACAACGAAAGAGTTACTTTCGACAAGTCAACAATATCTTCCTCGAAGGGCCGTACAAAAAATCCGAATATGATCGCACATGCCAATCACTGTCATAGAAGAGGATCTCAAACTCCACAACTTCCCTCATAATGACTCGATGATAATCGAAGTCAACATAACAGGATTGATAGTCAACAAAGTCCTAGTCAACACTGGCACCTTGGCAGATATAATTTTGGCCAAAACTTTGAGATCAATGATGAACATCAACCCCGACAACCATGGACCCTCACATATTCCTCTCATTGGCTTCATGGGGAAGAGAACCAAAGCACTTGGAAAAAATTACTCTGGCTGTATCATTTGGTGACACCTCAAACACACAAACAAAATACATCACATTTGATGTAGTGGACATGACCTTCAATTACAATATTATCTTTGGAAAAGGAGTGATAAATACCTTCGATATTACCATCAGACAGACCTTCCTATGCATGAAAATGCTATATCTGAAAGGAGTCATCACTATCTTCAGAGATCAGAGGGAGGCTAGAAACATTGAGAGGGTGGTTATGCTGGGACAAAGAAACATTCATATCCACGAAGACAAAGAGCCAAGTTACCCAGAGGAACTTCCTCATCATGACAAAGGAAATAAAAAACATGAACGAAGCAACAGATTCAAAACAGGTGCAGCTGCAACATGATGTGTTTGAAGATCAGTTACCATCGGATCTGATCTCAAAGAAGAAGAGGAGAGGCTCATGGATTTTCTCAAAAGTAACAAAGATGTCTTCGCATGGTTAATCAATGACTTCAGTGGAGTGGATAGAACCATAATTGAGCATAAGCTGGCAATCAGCCCTTCTATCAAGCTGAAGAAGCAGAGTAATTGAGCATATATATATATTCTGTAGGAATTGATGGTCAAAAGTGGTACTTAAGTACCGTCAACATTGAATAAAGAAGACAAAGAGAATACAAGCTTCATTACTCCCGTTGACACCTATTGCTTCTTTAGAATGCCTGAGGGGCTTCGAAATGTAGGCACTACCTTCTGCCGCATGTCTAGCATCGTATTCAAAGAAGAACTTTGTTTGACAATATCTTGGCCAACGTTGATGACATCTTAGTCAACAACATCAAAAGAGAAAACCATGTCTCGGATTTGGCAGCAACTTTTGCAAGAAAGAGAGACGCAGGGCTAAAGGTTAACCAAGAAAAGTATGTCTTCGGGGTGACAAGAGGAAAGATCTTGAGTTGTCTCATATCAGCACATTAAATCGAAGCCAATCTAGATAAGATCAAAGCAATTCTTGAGATGGAGTAGACAAAATGCATGAGAGATGTGTAGAAGCTAATAGGGAGAATTGCAGCTATCAACAGGTTTATAGAGAAGACAACAGAGCGAAGCCTCCCCTTCTTTGTAACAATTAGAAATGCATTTAAGTTTAAATGGGGGCAAAATGACATGAGGCTTTTGGGCAATTGAAAGATTACTTTATGACCCTCACGAAGCTAACCACTCCAGATCCGAAGGTACTATCGCTACTATACATTGCAACATCACAGTCAGCATTGAGTGCAGCCCTGGTCTGTGAGAAGGAGTAAGGAAGATGAAGGTTCAACAGTTGTTGGCGTTTCTTAGCATTGCCACCAGGTCCAAGGGACCGGTGATGCCGCTTAAATCAGCCATGGTAGTTCTTACGTTTATGATATCCGCAACCGCATGGAATTACCATTGTAGCATTTCACCTGTGAGTATTCACGGGAGTTGACAGTCCTTACACACCAAATCCGACCGTCAATATACTCACTTTATAAGGATGTATTATACACTTACTAACATATATCTTTATAAATAACCTAGTTCCACTTGTATTGTAGCTTTATGCCTTTGCAGGATACAAGAACTACAACAGAGAGAAAAATGTTCTCAAACGACAGAGAACACGTCATGTAGAAACAACTCCGTGAGCACAAGGACAAGAAGGGCCCACTCATCAGTCATACATGGGCCAAACTCGCGGGAACCGGCCTCAGATGGGACCCTGGACCTACATGCCATACACCAGAGGAAGGCGCGCAGGAAAATCCGCCGCCCAGGGTGGGCGGACCCCCAGGTTCGGCTGAACCTGGACGGTGTCCGCTGGCGCCAATCTTTGGCGCCAACACTTCCCACGTCTCCCCCTTCGCGCCCAAGAGGTGTTTCCATCTAAGGATCCCCGGGAACCGTCGTCCCCTAGAATAAATAGGGGGTAGGAGGCCTACTTCAACACACACTCATCCTCAAGAGCCTCTCTCTATCTAGTAGTACACTTGTAATCCTTAGGCAAGTGGAGCTCAGGCTAGACTTAGTGCAGTAGTATTCGGAGTCGTCCTTGGGCCTTAGTGGGACGTAACCTTCACCCTTCGGTATGGTCTTTGTATACTTTATCGGTATTTATATAAGTATGGAGTTTCATCTAAATGCTATCTCTATAGTGTTTATTTCATTTTCATGGCTTATCATGAGTTATATATTGATTATGCATAGGCTAGTCAATCTAAGCTACGACATCGGTATGTTGTTCCTTCGGGGTTGCTCTAGTTCCATGTTTCCTAGGAGGGCTAGTGTAGTTCTCTCATGCACGGGCGTGGTGCTCGGGCATGACGAGAGCCAGCAAATATGACTGTGCCCCACGGTTCGGAGGGGTAGGCGACAGGTGGCGACATCCCTATCCATCCCTTGTATCCCCCACGTTCGGGTACAGTGTAGGAGGTAGACAAAGCCTTGTAGCTTGCTGGCAGACCGGTGCGATTTGATCTCCCCGTTGTATGTCTGGGTGCTTAGAACTAGGTCCTATGTATATGTTGTATAACCTGTGTTGTCTTGTATTATACCTTAGGTTTCTTTTCCTGCTCCATCTAACCTTAGGACTTATTCCTTATTCTTTATTTTTGAGTTAGGCTTCTTAGATGATGTGTCGCATTACCTCAATATTATCATTTACCCCTGTATGACTTTGTTCAGAACTTATATCATAATCCTTTGAGTATGATCATCTAGTAAATGCTTTGACACCAAATGCCATCCTTTGAGAAAATATAAATATAATGATACCCATGAATACTCACGGGTGAAATGCTACAATGGTATTTTCGTGTGCTTGCGGAAATGTAACGTAATGAGATACCAGAGTCATTTCTCAGCGGCATTGCCAGGCTTAACAAACCCGATGGCGATGTTAAGAAATGCCAACAAGCATTTCTGGCGCCGTTGCTGGGGATGGCAATGGTGAAAAAGAATTTACAAGATAGTCATGCTTAAGATTTATGTATTAGATATGGTCATTGCTTATACAGGCTAATTTTGCTATGTTTTCTCCTTTATTGGTGGAAACAGGGTAGTGCATGCCCGGTTTCTCCTTGCCGACAAACTTCGTTGAAGATCTTGAGATTCTCCTGAGAAGGTACCGCGCTCGTGCCGTTCTTCCTCAGCCCGTTCTCCCAGCAGAAGAACCAGTCATTCCGGCACCAGTCGCTAACATTCCCATGGCTGAGAAGATGCTCCGCGAGTACTCTGCTTCGTCCACGAAGAACGTGCCCAAGGGACCCGCTACGGACGTGAGCAACATCAACTTCGAGCTCAAGACCAGCCTCATCAACATGGTGCAGGCTAGCCCGTTGTATGGCAAACCAAACATGGATGCCAACGCGCACCTCCAGCACTTTCTCAGCCTGTGTGACACTGTCACCGTACGCAGTGTCACCAAAGATGCTATCATGCTCCGTCTGTTTCCCTTCTCCCTCTTGGGGAAGGCGAAGCAGTGGTTCTACAAGGACAAAAATGTCATTGACACATGGGTGAAGTGCGAGGCCGCATTCCTCACCAAGTTCTTCCCGTTGGGCAAAACTAACATCCTTCGCGGGAAGATCACAAGCTTCTAGCAGTCGGGGATGGAATCCATCCCTGAGCCATGGGAGGCTCCAAGAGTACGTCTCCGCCTGTCCCCATCACGGTATGGAGGGTTGGCTTATTCTATAGAGCTTCTACAACGGGTTGAACACCAACACCCATTGTCACTCAATGCTGTTACTGGAGGAGTGTGGCAGCCTGTCGGATGTTTGGACCCGGCAGTCCACACAGGGTAGCCTACGTGGTTGATTTGTCGAGGGACAGATCGAGGATCAGAAGCCGATGGTAACACAAGACGCAAGGATTGAACAGGTTCGGGCCGTCGAGATGACGTAACACCCTACGTCCTGTGTTGGCGGCGATTGTATTGCTGTGTATGAAGTTCCTGAAGGATCTCCGTAGTTGGGTTCTGTCCTAGGGTTGTAGAGGTTGTAGTTTCGTGCTCTGGAGGGGGGTCTCAGGGCGCCTTATATAGTCCGGCTGCCTTGAGTTACAAGTCGGCCAGAGATCGTAACCTACCCGAATTACAAGGATTTGATCCTATAACGATTACAGATATCTTTCCCTACAATTCCGGCTAGTCTATCTTGATCTCCGATCTTCTTGCGGGATACGCCGTGTGCTTTCCTTGCCGCGCGCGTCGTCGCGCCCATTCGGTTCGCCCGACTGGTGGGCCCCCGACTGGTGGGCCAGCCAGTCCGACAAACCGATCCAGATGTACTCGGATTGGGCCGTCCTTTGATGGTTGGGCCAATCCGCCTGCTGGATACCCCTGGGGGTCTACCCCCGACAAGCCCCCGAGTAGTACGTGGTTGAGGGACAAGTCGGCGAGGTCGTGCTGCCCGATGAGCGTCGAGCCTGCTGCAGTTGGAAGCGAAACCGCGTGATACTGGAGAGAAAAGAGCTGTCAACCAACGGATGCGCCGCGAGGTGCGTCCGTTGGCCGTAGCCCCCGAGCCTTGAAGCGATTCCGAAGGAATCGGTCCAAGGGTTAGTAGCCTTCTTCAGAGGTCGCCGAATGATCAACGGATGCGCCGCGAGGTGCGTCCGTTGGCCGTAGCCCCCGAGCCTTGAAGCGATTCCGAAGGAATCGGTCCAAGGGTTAGTCAAGGAGCATCTGGCTAAACCATCCGGCATTAATTTCGGCGTCCAGCCCCCGAGTGTGAGGGCCGGCGGAATCCTGAGAGACACGCCGAGTGGTCGTCCCGGCGCCAGCCCCCGAGCGTGAGGGCTGAGCACGCCGAGTGGTCGTCCCGGCGCCAGCCCCCGAGCGTGAGGGCTGAGCACGCCGAGTGGTCGTCCCGGCGCCAGCCCCCGAGCGTGAGGGCTGAGCACGCCGAGTAGTCGTCCCGGCGCCAGCCCCCGAGCGTGAGGGCCGGAGCACGCCGAGTAGTCGTCCCGGCGCCAGCCCCCGAGCGTGAGGGCCGGAGCTCGCCGAGTAGTCGTCCCGGCGCCAGCCCCCGAGCGTGAGGGCCGTGAG
>CM014270.1:40177407-40258288 GCA_004135705.1 Alloteropsis semialata
CACCCCTCACGAGCTCCATCCAAGCCTCCCCTCCCGCTCCCACGCCGCGCAGCGCCGCTCCAAGCCACCACCGCCGCCGCCGCCCGCCTCCTCCTCCCTGCTCCCGTCGCGCCGCCCCTACAAGCCGTCCCCGCCCAAGGTAAGGGCAGGGATGGAATCCCCTTGCCGCCCTCCCCCTGTTCCCCCACTCCCTGGCCGCCGCCGAGGCCAGGAGCCGCCGGCCGCCCCCCCCTCCCTCTCTGCTGCGGCGGATGGAAGGAGAAGGAAGGAAGGGCCGGCCATTTTCCAAATAACCCCCTCCCCTTTATCCAAAATCCGAAAGAGTCCCTCCCCCTTTAGAAAGAATCCACGAAAAAGCCCCTGATCTCTTTAAATAATTCCAAATAGGTCCCTGGCTATTACCAAACCCCCAACTACTTATCCAAATTACATTTAGGTCCTTCCACTATACAAAATCCTCACAGAAAGGTCCTGTCGGATGTTTGGACCCGGCAGTCCACACAGGGTAGCCTACGTGGTTGATTTGTTGAGGGACAGATCGAGGATCAGAAGTCGATGGTAACACAAGACGCAAGGATTGAACAGGTTCGGGCCGTCGAGATGACGTAACACCCTACGTCCTGTGTTGGCGGCGATTGTATTGCTGTGTATGAAGTTCCTGAAGGATCTCCGTAGTTGGGTTCTGTCCTAGGGTTGTATGATCGTGGGTTGTAGCGTAGATGTTGATGCTCTGGAGGGGGGTCTCAGGGCGCCTTATATAGTCCGGCTGCCTTGAGTTACAAGTCGGCCAGAGATCGTAACCTACCCGAATACAAGGATTTGATCCCATAACGATTACAGATATCTTTCCCTATAATTCCGGCTAGTTTATCTTGATCTCCGAGCTTCTTGCGGGATACGCCGTGTTCTTCCTTGCCGCGCGCGCCGTCGCGCCCATCCGGTTCGCCCGACTGGTGGGCCCCCGACTGGTGGGCCAGCCAGTCCGACAAACCGATCCAGATGTACTCGGATTGGGCCGTCCTTTGATGGTTGGGCCAATCCGCCTGCTGGGTACCCCTGGGGGTCTACCCCCGACAAGCCCCCGAGTAGTACGTGGTTGAGGGACAAGTCGGCGAGGTCGTGCTGCCCGATGAGCGTCGAGCCTGCTGCAGTTGGAAGCGAAACCGCGTGATACTGGAGAGAAAAGAGCCGTTTACCCAACGGATGCGCCGCGAGGTGCGTCCGTTGGACGTAGCCCCCGAGCCTTGAAGCGATTCCGAAGGAATCGGTCCAAGGGTTAGTAGCCTTCTTCTGAGGTCGTCAGACAATCAACGGATGCGCCGCGAGGTGCGTCCGTTGGCCGTAGCCCCCGAGCCTTGAAGCGATTCCGAAGGAATCGGTCCAAGGGTTAGTCAAGGAGCGTCTGGCTAAATCATCCGACATTAATTTCGGCGTCCAGCCCCCGAGCGTGAGGGCCGGCGGAGTCCTGCGAGACACGCCGAGTGGTCGTCCCGGCGCCAGCCCCCGAGCGTGAGGGCCGAGCACGCCGAGTGGTCGTCCCGGCGCCAGCCCCCGAGCGTGAGGGCCGAGCACGCCGAGTGGTTGTCCCGGCGCCAGCCCCCGAGCGTGAGGGCCGAGCACGCCGAGTGGTTGTCCCGGCGCCAGCCCCCGAGCGTGAGGGCTGAGCACGCCGAGTAGTCGTCCCGGCGCCAGCCCCCGAGCGTGAGGGCTGAGCACGCCGAGTAGTCGTCCTGGCGCCAGCCCCCGAGCGTGAGGGCTGAGCACGCCGAGTAGTCGTCCCGGCGCCAGCCCCCGAGCGTGAGGGCTGAGCACGCCGAGTAGTCGTCCCGGCGCCAGCCCCCGAGCGTGAGGGCTGAGCACGCCGAGTAGTCGTCCCGGCGCCAGCCCCCGAGCGTGAGGGCTGAGCACGCCGAGTAGTCGTCCCGGCGCCAGCCCTCGAGCGTGAGGGCTGAGCACGCCGAGTAGTCGTCCCGGCGCCAGCCCCCGAGCGTGAGGGCTGAGCACGCCGAGTAGTCGTCCCGGCGCCAGCCCCCGAGCGTGAGGGCTGAGAACGCCGAGTAGTCGTCCCGGCGCCAGCCCCCGAGCGTGAGGGCTGAGAACGCCGAGTAGTCGTCCCGAGCGCCAGCGGCACCCGAGGCCGAGTAGTCGCCCCGGCGCCCAGCCCCCGAGCGCGAGGGCCGAGTCGAGCCGTCCGAGGCACGCCGAGTAGTCGCCCCGGCGCCCAGCCCCCGAGCGCGAGGGCCGAGTCGAGCCGTCCGAGGCACGCCGAGTAGTCGCCCCGGCGCCCAGCCCCCGAGCGCGAGGGCCGAGTCGAGGGTCCGTCAAGTCTTCGTCTTCCTCGTCATGCGGTAGCGCCAGCCCAGTACTCAAAAGCACTCGGCTAGCGACCGTCGTGGAGTGTAGCGCCAGCCCGAGTGCTACAAAGCACTCGGCTAGCGACCGTCGTGGAGTGTAGCGCCAGCCCGAGTGCTACAAAGCACTCGACCGTCGTGGAGTGTAGTACCAGCCCAAGTACTGATCGGCGCGAGTACTCAGCTGGCGGCGATGCCGGAGTGGTCCAGCCCCCGAGCGTAACAGGCAAGCTCGGGATCCAAACCTGTGCCCTGCAATGAAGATATGAAGGATAGGTAGTATATGGTGTAGCAAACACTAATTCTGGAGAAAAACATTCGGCGCTGTATGTAATAGAATTTCTACTTCCAACTCTTTAAGTCTTTTAATTTCCTCGGGTAGTTATCCTGTTACGTTTATGCACCTGATCCCCGATAGCCGTAGTCCATAGCGCAGGGAGCTGGGCCGCATGCACGCGTAGGAGCGTAGGCGTACGGAAGAGTCGAGGTTTCACGGATTAAGGCGTGTGCTTCCCAAGTACTTTAGCGACTTGTACAAGAGTGGAAAAAGAAATAAACGATGGAGAAAATGCAATATGCGTCCGTTGGGTGTAGCCCGACTGCTTGTGTAGCGCTCGGGCTGTATAAGCAGTCGGGAACAAACCAAGGGTAGTCGGCGATGATCATGGAGAAATATGGCGAAGTATGGAGATATGCGGTGACCGAGAAATATCGTAAAAAGTATTTAAATATGACTTAGCTTGATTCATAATCGAGTCGGAGAACCGATGTGTCACCGCATGGATGCGTCATGTCTGAGTGGACGAGGTTGTCGTCGGTGCATAGGCCAATGGCGTGGCGGTGCCGGTGCGGTAGCTAGCACGTTCCGAGTTGTCGGCGTTGCAGATCACCGCCATGTTGAAGTGCTCCCTTATACCTCCGGTAGCCTGCGCCTTGCTGGGTGGATGTCGAGGGCTCGAGGCACGCCGCGTGGCGGCGAGTCGGACTGGTTAACAGCGAGTATTCGGGCTGTCTTCTTTCCCCGGCGTGGTTGTTCCATCTACAGGGAGAAACAACTCGAATCTTGCGTGCATACATTCAACCACAAGTTAGCAGTCTTGGAATAAACAATACAAAATTGATTTTACTGTAGAGGAAAACTGAAACGAGAAACTCTCATGCAGATTCGGGCAGCTCCGTGATGCGCAACTTGACACCGGCGGCGGGCCCCTAATTCAGAACTCGGCGACGTACACATGCATGGGCATATAGACAAGAGAGTTAGATTAGAATAATCTTCGTAAGCTAAAAAAGAAACAAACCTCCGATTAGATCGGCCATATAGAGGAAAATTAGGAAAGAAAATTCCTGTATGCTTGCCGCATGCAGGCGCTCGCGCCAGAACTCTTGAGAATTTGCCTGCGGAGACGAACATCTGGTGCTTGTCCTCGGTCTTGATGCGACTCGTAGATGGATTCGCCGTGACGGCGATACGAATGTTCGTCTGCGCCGACAATTGCAGATGGATTGGATCGTGCGTCTCTTGAGGAGACGGGATCTCACGTATCGCCATGAACAGCAGCCGCCCGTGATGAAATTTGCTTGTAGATGAGTCTGCCATCGAGCTTGCGGATTGATCTCGTCGATCAACCCCTACCTGGCGCGCCAACTGTCGGATGTTTGGACCCGGCAGTCCACACAGGGTAGCCTACGTGGTTGATTTGTCGAGGGACAGATCGAGGATCAGAAGTCGATGGTAACACAAGACGCAAGGATTGAACAGGTTCGGGCCGTCGAGATGACGTAACACCCTACGTCCTGTGTTGGCGGCGATTGTATTGCTATGTTTGAAGTTCCTGGAAGGATCTCCGTAGTTGGGTTCTGTCCTAGGGTTGTAGAGGTTGTAGTTTTTCGTGCTCTGGAGGGGGGTCTCAGGGCGCCTTATATAGTCCGGCTGCCTTGAGTTACAAGTCGGCCAGAGATCGTAACCTACCCGAATTACAAGGATTTGATCCTATAACGATTACAGATATCTTTCCCTACAATTCCGGCTAGTCTATCTTGATCTCCGATCTTCTTGCGGGATACGCCGTGTGCTTTCCTTGCCGCGCGCGTCGTCGCGCCCATTCGGTTCGCCCGACTGGTGGGCCCCCGACTGGTGGGCCAGCCAGTCCGACAAACCGATCCAGATGTACTCGGATTGGGCCGTCCTTTGATGGTTGGGCCAATCCGCCTGCTGGGTACCCCTGGGGGTCTACCCCCGACACAGCCCGCTCCAATTAACCCGGCTCAAGCGCATGAGGCCACTTCCACTACGGTATTCCATATGCTTGAACCGAATTAATCGTGCAGTCTGTCGGGTAACGTCCCGATGAAACCACCGATTCTTGACCGAAACAAAATAGCAGCAAGTCCCACTCGAATGTGAGCTCAGATGGTACAACTCATAGTACAGGTTCACATGGATAATATTACAAAAACAGTGCACAAGTTTTAATTGTTACAACACAGAGTTATAAATTGCAGAAGAGTTCTAACGTCAATATAAAAGAAACCATGTGGAGCCCTCACACAGCCTCATTCACCGCGGCCCTCGCTCGGGGAGGACGGCTCAAATACCAAAAACCAACTAACAGGAGCGCCTGAAAAACAAAGCCACAAGCAAGGCTGAGTATACTAATACTCAGCAAGACTTACCTGGCAAGGTTAAATTCTAGACATGCAAGGCTTTATGGTGGAGGGAATTGTTTTGCCGAAAAGCATCTACAAGTTGATCCCTATTTTCAATATTTTAGCCAAGTTAAAGTGAGACTAACCATTACTAAGTTTGCAAAACTATCCAACAACATTCAGTGTCAAAAAACAATTGATTAACCAGATATCATCTTTACTCAACTAACAACATCTCTAACCATTGGCCAAGCACACTGACGTGCGACAAGCGATCAGGCAGCTTCATGTAACCGCGAAGGATGGACAACTCGAGTTGATTTTGCCATGCATGGGACAATCTAATTGTACGACCCGTGAGAGACACCCAGGACCTCACGAGGCAACCGTTCCCATCTCGCCCTGCCATCTGCCATCGGGGACCACTCCACCCGAGTGCACGCCCCAACGAACCCTAGGTGCCCTAGGCAAACCCTGTGCCGCGGCCACTGCTACACTCGCCATCAACCCCTCACCCAATGGAGTGGATATGCCCATCAGACGTCAGTTTGAATAAAGTACTAGGTTTACCAGTTTACCACATTTTCCGGCATACGATTAGTACTTTCAAAAGCTTGACCAACAACGCCACACAAGAAATGCCTTAGCCAACATTTATCTGTGCAAGCGGAACATTCAACCAAACAGGAATATTGCACAAGCCCTGCTTGCCGAACATTATAAACTGATATAAAGTAAAAGCCTATATCTCGTGAGCGATAAGGCAATCACTCGACTTCTACCGGTCCTAATTAAGTATGGCATTCTATACGACCTACACATACTAGTATTAGGACATAGGTACCTAGGGATCATGCAACTAAGGTTTCATTCAACTCCTCAAAACTTAAATGCACAAAATAAAGCATAAAGTAAGGAGGGTTAGTCTTAACAGAGGGTTCATGCTCTGGGGCTTGCCTTCCTGATCACCGGCCTTGGGCCCTTCCGGACTTTGGCCCGGGTCTTGTTCAGCAGTATAGTTCAGCTCAGCAGCAACGGGTTCACCCGTTCTCGATCTCGTACACTTCGTCAACAATGGGATTATCTACATGAAATGCGGATGCATGAGATGCAGTAATGCACAAGCAATCCATCATAAGAATAACTGCAACAACTCACTAATACATCACTGGGCAATCATTTACGGAGTATAAACCACTAAGAAGCTCACAAAGAAAGCTGGGTGGGTCTGCTTTTAGTTGCTGATTAAGCTTAGTTCAGATCTGAAGTAAAATATAAGGAAGTTTTATTAAACCTTTTTAATATGTTACAAACAACTTAAACTACTACATAAATTAAACCAAATATCTATAAATGACCACTAGTAGTACAATGAAGTTTCTATGGCTGAATCTAACATTCAGTACTCCAGGTTGCTATATATGTTTTTAGAATTAATTTTACAACAAGAAAACTATTTATTAATTAAGCATTTCCTAGCTAGTTTTTACCAAATAAAGCCTAGAAAATATATTTTTATAAACAAAAATTAAGTAAACATGTTTCTGTGTTCTTGACAGCCAAATATATTTTTTAGGAATTTTCTAGTATTTTAACTATTTGTTTTCTATTTCTTTTAATAGCGAACATTTGCCACTAGTTAGAAAATCATAATAAATTCTAAAAATACTTTCTGCAGCTGAAATTTTTACTGCAACTAATATTCTACCAAAGACAGTTTCTATGAATTTTTCACATTTTTCTAATCCATACAGAATATTTGGTGATTTATCTACATTTAACTAGCTAGAACCAAACTTAATCCATAACTTAAAAACTACACACTTTCTGGAGCTGAATCTTTTTGATGGGGTTTCCTAAGCTCCAGAACAGAACTAACAAAAATCAACAAGTTTTATTGGGTATTTTAACTATTTATCTCATTTTATACTCCATTAACTCAACTAAATCTATATCTATTGAAAACAAGCATAGACACTGACCAACAAAGGCTCAAACCAATTCTACTAAACATAACAGAACCATCAGAGGTGGTTTTGCATTTTTAGCACATGCATGTGATTTATATGGAAATAAACAATCTCTCAAGCACTTATTCATACATACAGCAATACATTGGGAATTACACAGTTTACATATGCATATGATACATCACAAGAAAGATAATTTCACAAGAATTCTAGAAAGTCTAAGTTTGTGATTTTATGATTTTTCTAAGATTTTTAGTGTGTCGGATCTAATGACCGGCAGTCCACCCGGGGTACCCAGATGGTTGATTTGTAGGCAAAGGGCAATCGCAAGACTAGGGAGCTCGAGGTAACACAGGGACACAGGGATTATACAGGTTCGGGCTACCCGGAGGTATAATACCCTACGTCCTGTGCTCGGGGTCTTGTATTGATCTGCTCAACGTGTTCCGGAAAACAGTGTCAAGCTCTCGGTTACAACGGATGGGTGGCGTAGATGGCGAAAAGGATTCAATGACCTAAAGGGGTCGACCTAGGCCACCTTATATAGGCCGATGGCCTAAGGTTTACAAGTTGGTTATTTCTAATTACTGTCCGGCTCAAATCAGGAAACTAATCCAAGTCGGTTACAACATAATTGCCGTGATCTCCGGGCGGGATCTGAGGATATCGCTAAATGCCTTGCTGGTTAAGTCTTCTCCAATCTTGTCCATCAAGCCGGGGATCCTCGTGGGCCGGCCTGGGGTCGGCCCACATCCTTGTCAGACGTGGGACCAGGCCGACTGGCTATCCGGTCGGTAGTGGGCCCAGGGGTACCCATATCCCACAAGTCCCCGAGCAACGTGCAGACGCGTGTCAGACTGTTGATGAAGAAGCGAAGCCATCAAGGTCGGCTGAACCGCCTTGGTCGGCAGGCCGACACAAGGGTGGGCGGTGCTCAAAAAAGAAAACCACAGGCCATCCGGGAATGTCCCTGGGCAGACCCGGGGCGAAGCCTCGAGTGATGTAGCGCCGAGTCGTGGCCGAGCCGGGCGCCGAGGAGCTGCACCACTTGGGAAAAGTGACACATCCTGATGGGGCATATGGAGGGCGACGCAAGGAGCCCTCCGTATGGAGTAGTCCCCTAGCATTGGGCCGACTAGAAAAGTCGGGCTAATGGTCAAAAGAGAATGATCTCCAAGCGTCGGGGCAGTCAGGCCGCCCAAAGGATAAGCTTGCCGAATAGCGACAAAAACAGTATTCAAGCGGAAGCACAGGGCGATCCCGTGGTCGGATGAAGCCGTAGGTGATAAGGGCGGACTGAGCACCTCGAAGAGAGGAGCTGCTGCGTGGCACAGGGCTCACGCGCTGAACAATGCGACCGGAGTCACATGCAATTGTATAGCACGGGGCTATAAATAGACACCGAGGCCCAGGGCCATGTTATTATCAGAAGGTAGGCATAGCAACCACCTCACTTGAACATGTTGGGGACTATGTGCTGGGTTCATCCTCCGGGGAAGAATCATGGGGACTTGATAACTTGGTGCTTGAAGAGTGCTTGCCAAGATCCTGAGGTGTTGATTAGCGTCTGAGTGCTGTCTCATTCACCCCTACATTCCCATGTGACGAGGGCCATGTGGGGTGAAATGCTTTGTAGAGCAAGGGATACCCGGAGGCATTCGCTAACAACCCTCTGTTGGTGCTGTCCCGTCGACGGCTGCAGTGGTGCTACAAGAGAGCTTGCGACGAGCCCATGTGGACCAAGCTTCTGCTGATGTAGCATTTCGGGCAACGGCGGGCGCCTCGAGCCGTCATCTTGACGGTTGATGTGTTTGATTCCTGTAACCGGCTTATGACCGGCTCTCTTTATAATTTGTAACCTTTGTATTAAATCTTTTCTCCATTGCTTGTCGATTAGAACCATATCCGTATTCCCTGGGCCCAGAGGCCGACATAGGCATCGTAAGCTCACGCAGTAGCAATCAAGTCACAGAGACTTCTGAGTTGCGGCCAAAAAAAATCGAGTCCGTAGGGTCGGAGGTCGACCGGAGTCAAGAGCGCCGAGTCTCCGAGGGTCGGGGCTGGCCGAGTCCGGAGACCCGTTGACCGGAGTCAAGAGCGCCGAGTCCCCGAGGGTCAGGGCTGGCCGAGTCCGGAGACCCGTTGACCGGAGTCAAGAGCGCCGAGTCCCCGAGGGTCGGTGCTGGCCGAGTCCGGAGACCCGTTGACCGGAGTCAAGAGCGCCGAGTCCCCGAGGGTCAGGGCTGGCCGAGTCCGGAGACCCGTTGACCGGAGTCAAGAGCGCCGGGTCGGGGCTGGCCGAGTCCGGAGACCCGTTGACTGGAGTCAAGAGCGCCGAGTCCCCGAGGGTCGGGGCTGGCCGAGTCCGGAGACCCGTTGACCGGAGTCAAGAGCGCCGAGTCCCCGAGGGTCGGGGCTGGCCGAGTGCTGCAGTAAAGAGCCGTTGGCGCGCTGAGAGCCGTTGGCCCACGGGGAGCCGTTGGCCCGCAATTAACGGGAGTCCCGCGGATTCCGTCCGTTAGTTACGGCGCCGTTAGGGTAATTTGGATCGACCGGGGGGGGATAAATCGGAACTGTTCACCGGCGGCTTTTACCACAGTCATTTCCAAATCGAGATTCATCCCGCGCCTCCGCCGCCGCTTAGGACCGTCGTGAGAGCGATTCACCCACCGCCCATTCGCCGCCACCGGAGTTCACGCGCCACCGCCGTCGCTGAGTGCCTCCATCATGCCTGTGCCCTCTGACGGAGATGGCGGACACCAGGGAGACGGCGAGGACACCCGCAGCGGGCCTGGAGGTGCCGCCGGCGACGAGGGTGGTGAGCATCCCCATTTCCACGGTGGGTGGCAATGCCGACGCGAGGAAGGAGATGACGCCCTCCGCGGGCCAGTCTGGGGCCGTGGGGGGCACCGCCGCCCGCGAGGGCGGCGATGCTGATACGCCGGCGACCGCCACCGGGGCGGACACCGGGGGAAGGACCGTGGCCTCGTCTGAAGAGGTCCCGGAGCTCACCTCCGTGCCTGGAGGAGTGCCGCCCCAAGAGCCGGCCTGGGGCCAATCCTCCATCACCGAGGAGAGGCTGGAGGACATGGTGCGCCGTGGAGTGCTCGGGTCGCGGGAGATCCTGCAATGGCGGCCCGCCGGCGATGACGCCCGGCCATGGGAGCGCTCGGAGACCGAGATGGCCGTCTTCGCGCCGTTCTTCGAGCGTGGGTTCGGATTGCTCACATGAGACTTCTTCCGGGGTCTGCTGCACTTCTACGGGGTGGAGATGAGTCACTTGAACCCCACCTCGATTCTTTCCATCTCTGTTTTCATTCATCTGTGCGAAGCGTTCCTTGGGATCCCGCCACATTTCGGGTTGTGGCGGCGATTGTATCGGATGAAAATTATCGGGGAGAATTCTGGGAAGGGTCCTGCTAGGATCACCGGAGGGGCTGGGTTCTCGTTGAGGGCCGGCATGGCCAAGAGGTATTTCACCCTGGACATGAACGACTCCAACAAGAACTGGCGACAGGAGTGGTTCTATGTCGCGAACCACCCCCCTGCTCTACCTGCTCGGACTGGCCACCGGCCGGTGAAGAAGGACTGCTGGAAGTCGCAGCCGAGGGACCAGGAGCTTCAACAAGCTGAGGAGCTGCTGGGGTTGATTGCTGAGGTGAAGAAGCAAAAGCTGTCTGCTGTTGCTATCATGATCTCCTTTGTTCAGCGGTTGACTCAGCCGATCAAGGACCGGGTGCATCCCGGGTTTGAGTTCTCGGGTGGCAGGGATCCTACTCGGGAGCAGGTCCGGACAGTTTCCGATCCCGAGGCCTGCGAGAGGATCTCGGGGTTCATGCGGGGCCAGATCTTCAACGAGGGGACTCCTGTCCCATTTTCTCTGCGGAATCCTCCTCCACCGGTTAGTTTCTTATCTTCTTGCGTGTTGTGTATCTGACTGCTGAACTGCTGAATGACTGATGAACTGTGCTTGTTGCTGTATGTTTGCCTTGCAGGAGCGAGCGACGAGGTACCTCAGCCACGCGCCGCTGCCTGAGGGTGACGTCCGGGTGGAGAAGCTGATGACGGCGGAGGAGGCATCCCAGGTGCCTCTAGTCGTGGAAGAGGAGCAAGCTGACTGGGATGAGGTCGGCGTCATCCCGGCTCCTCAGGAAGGAGCGGAGGATAACCCGGTGACGCGGATACTGGGTATCAGCATGGGGCGGCCAACGCGCCAAGTTGTGCACAAGCTGATCCCAGCCCAGAGGGCGGCTCGAGAGGGGTCCCCCAAACCAGCACTGACGCTGGGGCAAGCCGCGCGGGCCGAGGCCGAGGCGCAGAGGAAGAGGAAGGCTGCGGAGGATGGCCCTGACGGCTCGTCTTTCGGGCTTGAGTCGGATCAGCCCGCGCAGCAATCTTTAGGGGCTCAGGGGAGCATCTTCGCCCAGCCAGGGCTGCGGCCGGACTCGACCCTGTTGCCGAGCCAGACGGCTCCGCAGGTGCTGCGGGGCGTGCAATTCAAGCGTCCACGCAAGGGCGGGTAAATCGCCTTGAGTTTCTGATTGTTGGATGAGCAATTCTTGATCTGTTGATGTGTTGAATGCAGGCTCAGGAGCCAAGCGGGCGTCGGCACCCTACCCCGCCCGGGGACCGGTGACAAGGCGCCACCGAGTCGGTCTGCCGCCGCAGAGGCGGGTTCAGGGTCGAGCACGGCCCTGATTGTGCCGGAGCAGGTGCCAGTCGGTATGTCGGGGCCGTTAGACCCGCCGAGTCCTGCCGCGCATCACAGGGACGGGCGACCCGGCGAGGGATCTGCAGGCCGATGCGTCTGAGGTCGCCCTCGAGGAGGAGGCCCCGGAGGGTCGCACGGAGATGGAGGAGCTGCCGAGGAGTCCTCCACCACTTGAGGATGACGACAACCGGCTCCTTGGGGAGGACCTGGATGCCGATCCAGGCGTCCACGTGCCTCCCCAAGGGGAAGCAATCGCGGCCGAGCTCGGGGGCGGACCGCAGGCTCCAGAGTTGACTCTGGAGCAGCGGATGGAGCTTGACGTCGCCGACCAAGCGAGCGAGCTCCAGAAGCTGCAAAATGTGGCCGGCGTCTTGACCCGTGTTGTACAGGTATGTCTTCTTGGCGCCATGTTGTCAGTATAACGCACACAATGACCCTGAGGCCAATGTGTTATGTGACAGGGTTTCTCGGAACGGGCCACGAGAGACCTCGACTTCAGGCGGCAGGCCCTTGAAGACCGCCGGGCCTTGGCGCGGGTCCACACGGATAGAATCCGTGAGGCGGAGGCTGCCAAGGAGTTCCAGATGCAAAGGGAGCGGGAGCTCGCCGACCTGCAGAAGACCAACGAGGATCTCATGAATGACATGAGCGTTCTCGCCGAAGGTGGGTTCTTCGTGCATTGCTTGCTGGTGTATCTCGCCGAACAATTGTGCTCATGGGGGTTTCTTTGCAGAGTCGAGGAAGAGGGAGGATGCCCTTCAGGGGAGGATCGACGAGCTGGCCGGGGCCAAGCATAAGCTCGAGGAAGAAGTGCGTGGGCTTAAAGCAGCCAATCTTCGCCTCGCCGCCGAATCCGAGCACCTGAAGGAGGCCAATCAGGTCCTGAAGGATACGCACGACCAGGCCATGCATGGTAAGTGTCTTTTGTCGAATCGTCTGGGGCTGTGAAGAAGTCGGTTGTGCTTATGCATGTTCATCTGCAGGGCTTCAGACGGAGCTGATGGAATTGAAGCAGGCGGCCGAGTTCAACGCCAATTCCTTCGTGCCTGCTGAGTCCGGCCCGGCGGCGGCGACATTGGCAGAGCGGCTCAGGGCCGGTCCGACTCGGGCAGCCCAGTTGATGCAGCAGACTGCGATCGGCTTCGGGAGTCGAATACTGGCACTGTTCAGGATACAGTTTCCAACGCAGGAGCTGGCTCCCATCGCCGATGGCATTCCTGAAGAACTTGCCGACGAAGAGTTCAACGAGTTAGTCGAGGAGTGTACCCCTCTGGCTGAAGCTGTAGCAGCGGAACTGGGCCTGTAAAAACAACTATAGATGTAAACTCTGTAGAATCTGTAAATAAAATTCTGGTTTTATTTGAAGTATGAATGTGCACTGGTGCTTTACTGGACCCTTTCCCCTGCCGACTAGGACTCTGCGTCGCCCGACTAGCCACTGCCCTGTGCTGTTTAAGCACCCTTTTTGACCCGCTGACCACTGCTCACGGAGAGGACGGCTTACCCAGCTACACTGCTCAGCGGGGAGGCTTAGGTGTAGGGGGGCGCGGGTTGAGCGCGGAGCTCAGGGTTTCACAGTTGGAGACTCGGACCAGCCGAGTTAGCTTAGTAGTCGCCGGGGGGAACATAGGGTTGGGCAAGGACTCGGAAGTCGGAGTAAGCAGGTACCCCCCCCCCCAAATATCGTGATGAAGAAGACGCAACCTGGGTCGGGCCCAGTCCCCGAGCATCAGCATGGATGTCGGGTAAAAAGACAACAGCAAGCCATGAGGCAAAAGTAATTTTATTAATACGAGACAGGGAATACATAGCTTTTGTTTAATTTCTACGGGTAGAACTTGACGAGGTGCTCGATGTTCCACACTTTTGGGACTGGGTCACCATTAGCCCACTGAAGGCTGTATGTTCCTGGCGAAACAACTTCTTTGACGATGAAGGGACCCTCCCAGGGGGCGGATAACTTGTGCTTGTCCTTGGTGGACATGACTCGGCGCAGGGCCAAGTCGCCGACGTTGAGGGAACGTTCCCGAACGTTCTTGTCGTGGTAGCGCCGTACCTGCTGCTCATGTCTGGCATGTCTAATCAGGGCGGTGAGTCGGTGTTCTTCTAGGCAGTCGATGTCGACCTGGCGGCCGATTTCTCATTTCTGCTTCTCCTTCTTCGTAGTGCTGGATGCGCGGAGCACCATGGGTGACGTCGGCTGGGAGGACGGCTTCGGAGCCGTATACCAGAAAGAAAGGAGTATATCCCGTTGCTCTGCTCTTCTGCGTTCGCAGGCCCCATATGACATGTGGTACTTCCTTGGCCCACCGGCCGGGGTGCTTGTTGAGTTCATCATACATGGCCTTCTTGAGCGAGTCTTGGACCATGCCGTTGGCCCGCTCGACCTGGCCGTTGCACCTGGGGTGCGCCGTGGAGGAGTAGTAGACGTCGATGCAGCTGTCCTGGCAGAAATCCCAGAACTCGTGCCCTGTGAACTCGGATCCAAGGTCAGTCATGATGCGGTTTGGGACGCCAAACCGATGGGTGAGCTCTTGGATGAACTTTGCAGCCGTGGCCGACTTGGTGTCGGTCACGACCTTGTACTCAATCCACTTGGTGAACTTGTCGACCGCCACCAAGATGTGCTTGAACCCGCCCGGGGCGGTTTTGAAGGGTCCGACGTTGTCGAGTCCCCATATGGCGAATGGCCAAGATGGGGGGATGGTCCGTAGCGCCTGAGCCGGCAGGTGCTTTTGCTTCTGGAAGAACTGGCAGTCGGTGCAGCTGCGTACCAACTCCTTGGCGTCAGATAGGGCTGTCGGCCAGTAGAACCCTGCCCTGTAGGCCTTGCCGACTAATGTGCCGGCCGCGGCGTGGTTGCTACAAGTACCCGAGTGGATATCATGTAACAGGGTGATACCTTCATCTCGAAGGACGCACTTCATGAGTATGCCTGTGGAGGCTGCCTTTCTGTACAGATTGTCGCCGATGACGACGTAGTTTGTAGCGCGCCGAGTCAACTTCTCGATTTCTTCCCTCGTATCCGGCGACCAGTTCTCTGTGAGGAAAGCGATGAAGGGGGCGCGCCAGTCTGCTTCCACCACAATAACTTCGCTGGTCGGCGGGCCACCCAGGAGTGGCTCCGGCTCAGGTACGGGGCTGCCGTCCTCAAGCATCTTGATGGACGGGGTACGCAGGTCTTGGACGAAGATGCCAACTGGTACTTGGGCTCTGGTGGACCCTAACATGGAGAGGACATCAGCGGCGACGTTGTCTTCCCGGAGGACGTGGTGGAGCTCGAGGCCATAGAAGTGGGCCTCAAGTTTGCGCACCTCTGCACAGTATGCGCTCATGGTTTCCTTGGTCGTGTCCCAGTCCTTGTTCACCTGCTCGACGACTAGCTTGGAGTCGCCATAGCACATGAGTCGCTTGATGCCGAGTGACACCGCGGTCCGGAGACCGTGGATGAGGGCTTCGTACTCGGCTCCATTGTTGGTAGCCTGGTAGTGTATCTGGAGGACATACTTGAGGTGCTGCCCCTCCGGGGAGATGAACAACACTCCTGCGCCGGCTCCCTCGAGGTTGAGGGCTCCGTCAAAGTACATCTTCCAGTGCTCTGGCCGTTCCGCGGGGGTTGGCGTCTGGATCTCCGTCCACTCGGCCACGAAGTCGGCCAGTATCTGAGATTTGATGGCCTCTCGTGGCGCGAAGTTGATAGTGTGCTCGCCGAGTTCTATGGACCACTTGACGATGCGGCCGTTGGCGTCCCAGTTGTGGAGTATGGCACCAAGGGGAAAATTCGAGATGACTCGAATCACGTGGGCCTGGAAATAGTGCCGTAGCTTCCTGGCGGTTATCAAGAGTGCGTAGAGCAGCTTCTGAGGATGGGGGTACCGGACTTTGGACTCGCTGAGCACCTCGCTGATGAAATATACAGGGCGCTGGACCTTGTAAGGGTGGCCTTCTTCTGGTCGCTCGGCGACTAGGGCTGTGCTGACCACATGAGTGGTAGCTGAGATATACAGCAAGAGCTTTTCCCCGGGGGTTGGACCCGTGAGAACCGGGGGTGTGACTAGGAATTCCTTGAGGTCGGCCAGGGCCTTGCTTGCCTCAGGGGTCCACTCGAACTTGTCCGCCTTCTTGAGTATCTTGAAGAATGGAAGTCCCTTCTCGCCGAGCTTGCTGATGAACCGGCTCAGGGCCGCCATCATTCCAGTGAGCTTCATGATATCTTTCTTGCACGTTGGCTCCTTGAGGTTGCGTATGGCATCCAGCTTGACTGGGTTTGCCTCGATGCCGCGCTGGCTGACCAGGAAACCCAGGAGCTTTCCTGACGGCACCCCGAACACGCACTTTGTGGGATTGAGCTTCCATCTGAATCGGCGTAAGTTGTTGAAAGTTNCCTCGATGCCGCGCTGGCTGACCAGGAAGCCCAGGAGCTTTCCTGACGGCACCCCGAACACGCACTTCGTAGGATTGAGCTTCTATCTGAATCGGCGTAAGTTGTTGAAAGTTTCCTGCAAGTCGGCGATGAGGGAGTCGGCGTTATACGTCTTGACGACGATGTCGTCCATGTAAGCCTCCACGTTGCGGCCGATTTGGCTCTGCAGGCAACCTTGGATGGCCTTCTGGTACGTGGCGTCAGCGTTCTTCAACCCGAACGTCATCGTCTTGTAACAATAGATGCCGTGCGGGGTGATGAACGCTGTCTTGTCTTGGTCGGATGTCTTCAAGGCTATCTGGTGATAACCCGAGTAGCAGTCAAGAAAACAGAGGAGTACGCAGCCGGACATAGAATCCACGACTTGGTCAATTCGCGGAAGAGGGAAGGGGTCCTTAGGGCAGTAGCGGTTGAGATCCGTGTAATCAATGCACATTCTCCATTCACCGGATTGCTTCTTTACGAGTACAGGATTTGCAAGCCACTCAGGGTGTTTGCATTCTCTAACGAAACCGGCAGCTAGGAGCTTATTCAGTTCTACCCTAATGGCCTCCTTGTGATCTTGGGCGAATCGGTGCAGCTTCTGTTTAGCAGGCTTCGCGGTCTTGCTCAAGTCCAAGGAGTGCTCGGCCTTCTCCCTCGGAACACCCGGCATGTCTGATGGCTTCCATGCGAAGATGTCCCAGTTGTCCCGGAGGAAGAAGGTGAGCGCGTCTTCCTATTTGGTGGTGAGCCCTGGCCCTATGAGGGCCGTCTTGGAGGGATCGTCGAGTCCCAAGCTTATAGCTTTGGGGGCGTCTGCAGGTGCCAGCGCCGTGGGCTGCTGCTTCTGCTCCGGGAGGACAGGCTCACCGGCTGCCGCCTTTGGGGCTTCTTCCGCCAACAGAGTGGCATTGCCGAGTTGATGGGACAGCTCGGCTATCTTGATGGCCTCGCCGTCGCACTCGAACGAGGTCTTGATATCTCCACGGATGGAGAGGACGCCATTGGGCGCTGGCATCTTCAGAACCAGGTAAGTGTGGTTCGGAATCGCCATGAATCGGGCCAGCATGGGCCTGCCGAAGATGGCGTGGTAGGAGCTCTTGAAGTCGGCTACCTCAAAGTATAGGAACTCCGTGCGGTAGTTGTCAGCCGTGCCGAACGTGACTGGTAAGGCGACTCTTCCTATCGAGTAGGAAGCTTTTCCTGGCACAATGCCAAAAAACGGATCTTCGGCGTTCAGGAGCTTGCTGTAGTCGAACCCCATGCTGTTGAGGGTGCTTGTGAAGATAATGTTGAGGGCGCTCCCGCCATCGGTCAGGACCTTGGAGAGGAGGACCCTGTCCATGACAGGGGCGACGACGAGTGGGTAGGACCCTGGCTCGGGGAGGTGGACCCAGTGGTCGGCGCGGCTGAAGGCAATAGGCATCTCCGACCACTGGAGGTATTCCACCGGCTTGGTGGAGACCATCTTCACTTTGCGCTTGTGGATTTTATCCTTGCGCCGATCTGGGAAGGCGCCGGGCCCTCCAATGATGACGTTGACCTGGCGGTCAGCACGCTGGAAGTCGCCGTTGGCGTCGCGCCTGGGCGCCTCCGGTGGTGGTGGTGGTCGTCGTTCGTCGTCATGACGACGTTGATCATCCTGGCGAGCCGGAGCATCGCGGTCGCGCTCGCCACGGCGATAGTCGTCGCGGCGGTCGCGGTCTTCTCTGCGGCGGTAGTCGTCCCGCCGGTCGCCGTTGTAGCCGTCACGACGGTAGTTGTTGTAGCGTCCGCCGTTGTTGTTGTAGCGCCGCTTCTTGGTCGGCGGCAGGGCGCCGAGTTCTTTGAGCAACGCGTGACAATCACGGAGATTGTGCTTCGCGTCCTTGTGGAAAGGGCACTGATCGTTCAGTGTGTCGTAAAACTCCTCGGGCAGGAACCTGGGTTCTGGCCGGCCTTCTGCTTCTGCTAGGGCTACGAGGGGCTCAGGGCCTCCCTTGCGTCCACGTGACGGCTCATGGCGCTTCAAGTTGTCAACCCGGTCGTCTTCCTCCGGGCGCTTCTGTTTGTTCTTGAATTGGGCCTGTTCAGCCTGATCTGCCTGAACCTCCAAGTTGACCACCTCCATCAGGTCGGAGACCGTGACAAGGTTGGTTTTGAAGAGCGTACGGAACAGCTGGGTGTCGATAAGGCCGCGCCGGAAAGCGTCGATGACATCCCGATCCTGGACATCGTCGATCTTGTTCCGGTTATCAAAAAACCGGTCGGTGTAGTCTCGGAGACTTTCACCCTTCTTTTGCTTGACATTATCCAGATCGAATCTGGTCCCTGGCCAGGTGTAGCTTGCCTGGTAGTTCTTGGTGAAGGCATGGCAAAGGTCTGCCCAACCGTCGATGGTGTCCCAGGGGACGCCCTCAAGCCACAGGAGTGCTTCCTTGTCTAACATCACAGGGAAGTAGGCGGCAGCTTGGTCGTTGGAGCCGTGGGCAGCCTTGACTGCTGTGTGGTACAGAGGTCCCGGGCATACTCCCTGATGCGATCACGGAGATCCTCAGGTGGTGGATGTCGTTGGCGCCTGTCGCGCCGCTCCTGGGGGCGTTCACGGCGATGATCCGCATTGCACGGGTTACACCGCTCATCTTCTTCGTCTTCATGGTGGTTCTGGGCCACCTCTTCCTCCACGACGGGTAGCGGGGGATTCCTCTGGCGAAGATGACCCCGATCCGATCTGCTACGGGCAGAGCGGTGGCTTGAAGAGCGGGTCGAGTTTGATCGCCCAGATCGGGATCTGGCACGATACGATCGCTCGATCTGCTCCTGGGCTGCTTCCAATTGAGCTCGGGCCCGTTGCACCTCAGGGGTGTCGGGCATGTGTCCCAGCTCGGCGAAAGCGGCGGCGACGTTAGCCTGGGGCGTGCGGAACGGCACCCTGGCAAAGGCTCCATCGAGGTTCTGGGGTCGGACACCATAAGGACCCCGAGGAGGAGGAGGAGGCTGTCTTGCTGGGGCCCCCGGGGGGACCACTCCGGTAGCTGCGGCAGCTGCGGGGTCTTCGGCCGCTGCCGGGGGCAGGGCTGCTTCTTCGACACGGCGGCGGGCTCGAGCAGCGTTTCGCTCCCGTTTGCGATTCCTGGCCAGATCTGTATCTCCATCCTGAGTAACTGAATCCTCAGAGACGAAGACTTCACGCCCTGGGGGCGTGGTGTAGCTGGAGTCATTGCTCGAGTCGGCCGGGGCCGGCAAGAGCACGCTTGTGGCGACCTGGAACTCGCCGCAGTCCGGAGACTGGGTGGGCTGGGGTGGCATCTCAGATTGGATCTGAGACATATCTTCTCGGAGCCGAGCCGAGTAGGTTGATGAGGCGTTGCGGAGCCCTAGCGGGAGCGCTTTGCGGGGTCGGCACAGGGCCTCCACCGACATGGTGATGCACTCAGCAAGGGTGTCTTGGACACGATTCAACCCGGCGAGGAGCTCAGTCGGGGGCGGAAGTCTCCGGCGAGTGCTCAGGCCCGGAGCCTGGTCGCTGATGGAGATTGCATCGAGCCGCTGCTGGAGCGGGGCGATGACTGACGAGGAAGTCGGCGACGAGGTCAGCGCGGAGCTGGTCGGCGCGGAAGCGTCGGGCGTCGTGGTGGAGTCGGAGGCGGTGGTGGTGGCGGAGTGGATTTCAGCAAAGAAGCTGATACCCTCAAGATGCGTAGCGCAGTCCTTGATGGAGTCGGGGAAGATGACGGAGCGACGATCTGCCATCGAGCTAGCTGTAATGCCTCACGATTACCCCTACCTGGCGCGCCAACTGTCGTATCTAATGACCTCTGGGTCCCCTGGTGATTTACCAAAATTTAGCTACAAATAAAGGAAGAAAAACAAAAAGACAAGGACTGTGTTTTTACATCTAGGCCCCTGGGAAAATGAAAGTAATTGCAGCAGGGTCCTTTCTTCACGAATATGTCCTCAGAAACTTGCAACCAGGCCCCTGCAAGATCCCACCTTTAAATCATAAGCCTCAAGTTTTTATGGAAAACCCCCTGCAAGTCTAATTTCTCACCTTCTAATCCTTCAACTTCTACCTTGCAACAGCCTACGCACAGGCAATGGCCTGCTCGGCCAGAAGAGGCCGTTGGCCGGCCGGTGACGGCCCTGGACGGCGGGGACTGGCCCTAGGCCTACGGGGGCGCGGCCTAGGGCCTGGAGCGGCTAGGCCCCGGCCTTGCTTGGCCGGCGCCTGACCAGCGAGCAGCCCCCACACGCTCGGCTCACCGGCGGCAGACTAACGGCATGGAGAGGGATGGCTGTGGTGGGAGGGGAAGGGAAAAGGGGTTGGGGAGCTTCAGTGGATCACCGCAAATCCATTTTGAAGCTCAGCTTGGGTAGAGAAAGGCCGGACAGAGGTCGTCCATAGTGGAGTCTCGGTTCGAGTTCGGTTAATGGAGATGACCGGAATTCTTGCAATTGCCGGCGATGGGAGCTATGGTGGAGGATGGGAAAGGGTCTGGGGCGGAGAGGATGAGGTAGAGGATCCACGGACGTGGTGAATTGAAGAGTGACTGAGGGAGGCCGGTGAATTTGGCTGTTCTTTTACTGAGCTCGTAATGAATGCAAAGCTAGCAGCCCGACCTACCATGAGTCTAGACGACTCAACACCGAGGCAAGGATGCTTGGCATGAGCCACGGGACGCGTGAGGAGATGGACGCGCGGCCATAGCCTCATGGACACGCGACAGCGTGGCCGTTCGGCCGGCGCTGCGTTGCCGGGCTCGACCCGTTCAGCTCTGTTGAATCAGAATCGGATGATTCAGTTAAGCTACAGCTCAACCATCCCGATTTCACGTTAATTGCTCTCAAAATTTTGTGTATAAACTTCGAAAGTGTTCAATACGAAAGTTGTAGAGGAAACATAGGGCTACAAGTTTTCTAAAGGAACCATACACATTTGAGCTATGATTTGAAAGTTACAAGGCTCTAAATTTCAGCAAATACTCAAATTGCCGACTTAACCCCTTCAGTTAAGTTTCAGCACAGTAGTCCCGACTTCGACTGGCTCCAATTCCTCTTTTCATATGTAAATATTTGCTTTGTCAGATACAAAGGTTGAAGAGGGTATATAGGGCTGCAACTTTTGTAAAGAATGACATGTGTTTTGATCAATGGTTTGGAAGATATTCAGTGGTGAAATCAGGCCAAAAATCTGCCCAAAAGGACTGACGAAACTGAATACGTTTTCAGAGTACCAACCAGACTTTGGTCCCTCTTTTCTCCCAATTCTGTTTGTGAACATACTGATCGGCCAAAATAAAAAGTGTAGCTGATAGATAAAGATACAACTTCTACAAAGGGAGCTATACCATTTGATCCATGGTTTGAAAGTTATTGAGCCAAGAAAATCAGCCAAAACCCTGTCCAAAGGGACTTAGGCTGAATTCTGCTGTGTTGGATTTGCTGGTTTTGACCCGACTTTGGTTGCATTTCTCTCAAACATTCACATATAAACATTGAGATTGGCCAATACAAAAGTTACAGATGGTATATACGGCTATAACGCTTACAAAGGAACCATTCTAATTTGATCATTAGTTTGAGAGTTACAAGGTCCTAAAGTTCAGCAAAAACACTGATTTTCAGACTTGGTTTATTCAGCTAAGTGCTGAGTTTTCAGCAGTTTGACCTGTATTTGCCCAAGATTTTGAATGACCAAACAAGGTTTTCCTTGATCCACATCACCACCATTGTAAAGAGGGTACTTTGTAATCTAACTTTTATATTGGTGGAATTTCAAGTGCGTAGGCAAAATAATTTGTTTGGGGCCTCTCAAAAAGGATAAAAAGAATTTTCTCCTTTACATGAAATGAGAATCAAAGGAGTTCAAATTTGAATTTCGAATTTTTGTTTGAACCTTCCATACTTATTTGAGTTCATAAACATGTAATTGACATTATTTGTGATATTTTGGTATAATTTTTATATTTTGACTATTTTTGCTTAAATGGGTTGACAAGGTCAACACATACACACAAATGCACAAACAATATGATTATTAAATGTTGCATGTCATGATTGGTTTAATTAAATTCATTATAGTTCTTAATTACTATAGTGACACCAGGGGTGTCACAAGGAGCCTTCCTCAATCTCACTCTGACACGGGCCACAACCCTGATCAAGAAGGTGGTCTCCAACCAGGGGTGGGGCAAAGAACGACTCTATCCCCATGCTCGCGACATGCATACCGTCAAGGAGACGGACATGCTCGCAGCCAAGCTGGACCTCCTACTCAAGAAAATGGAGGACAACACTAAGGCGAAGGAGCCAGTCCTCAACGCCGTCCACATGGCAGACTCGCAACTTCGTTGTGAAGCCTGTGGAAACGAGGACCACTCGGGGAACGACTGCCCCGAGACCCGTGAACATGTATCATACATGAACAACAACATCAACGACGGGTATCGTCCTCAAGGAAGTCACGGTGGAACCAGTCGCGCCCGCAATATCAAGGAGGCAATTACAACTCAGGCTTTAATTGTAATCAACCTTCCCTGAATGATATTGTTTTTGGGCAAGTAAAAATAACTGAAAACCTCACTAAAATGCTTGCCTCTAATGAGAAAACCCTGAATAGTATAAATATAAAAATGGAAACTCTCTCCTCTGCCTTTAAAAATCAATTGAGTTTCAATAATATGATTGAAACTTAATTGGCTTAGCTGTCTGCTATTTGTCCTATTTCCAATGAAGGGAAGATCCCGGGGCAAATCGAGACTACCTTCGAACACGTTAATATGGTGAGTGCAAGGGGCGGTAAGACCACTCGCACTCCACCCAACTCTGACACTGTAGGATAGCAGGCACGAGGAAGAAAGAAGCCAGAGAGAAAAAGGGAGATCCTGGATGTCCGGCTATCCCATGCATCATCGGGGACTACAAGTTTAGTCACGCTTTGTGTGACCTCGGGGCCAGCGTCAGCATGATGTCTGAGGCTGTCACAAATAAACTTCCACTCATGAATCTCCTCCCTGCGATGATTGCCAACCAACTAGCAGACTCATCCGTCCGCTATCCGGTGGGCGTTGCGGAGAACATGCCAGTAGAAGTAAGGGGACAAATCATCCTCGTTGACTTCATGGAGATTGACATGGGTGCAACGAAGGATGTGTTGATCATCCTTGGGTGGCCATTCCTGAGTACCACGGGTGCCCAGATTGATGCGAAGGCTGGAGAAATCCGCTTCAACATCAATGGCACAGAGGAAAAGTTCACGTTCCGCCCCAAGCAGGAGCAATGCTCCATGGTCAAAATCAAGCTTGGGGGGAACAAACGTGACACAAGGAAGGCCGAGGTCGCACCGCAACTCCCGCAAATGGATAGCCTCATAAAATTCATGATCTCCTTCTGGGAAAGGGAGGAGAAAAGAAATGAGGGTCAACCGGGCCTCTGGAAGAACCAAAAACACAGAAAGAAGAAGACTCCAGCCCTGAAGTCCACTTCGACTCCTCCAGCACCACCTGCTAAGCCTAAGAAGATCAAGTATGTGTGGAGAGTTAAGACATCCGCGCCCGCTCCTCCAACCCTGGACGCATTAACCGATGCGAGGAGAGTCTAACCGCCAGACTTAAAACGGCACGTCCTTGCCGAAGGTAAATCTGTAATTATCTTATATTTAATTTTTCTCAATTTTAATTCTAAATTTTCATGTGTAAATAATTCCTACATAATAAAATTTTATTTTCAGCAATTTAATTAATTAAAAAACCTTGCATGAAAAATGTAAAAATTTATGAACTCAAAAATAAATTATTCTTTCTCCTAACCCCCTGCGAAAGTTTCCTGTCTTCATCCACCAAGCAAATAGGGTCAAGGGAGCCATTGGAAGCAACAGGAAAAATAGGCCGACAGGTGGGCCTTGCCCGGGTTCGGCCGAACCACAGGTCGGCCAACCGGTACTCGTTCTGGCCAACCTCCAACGGCTACTAGCCATTGCTCTCTCCCCCTTTTCCGACCGTTTGAGTCCCCTGCTCTACAAATAGAGCCCGGGAGAGCCTCTTCTTCCTCACACTCTCTCTTCTCCATTTCCTCTCCTAAAATTGCTCAAGCTCTCGTGCTTGCGTTCATGCTCGCTGTTGGTATTTCTTGCGGTCGCAGATAAATCCGCAAGCGCACAGATACCGTTGTAGCTTTCACCTGGAAGTATTCAGGGTATCAAATCCACAGGGAAGGCAGTGGTTGAAAAGAGTAGTTATCCATCGCACTCAATCATAACATTATTAATATACCAAAGTCTAACAAGGTGTAAACGTTGATAAAGGGGTAGTGTGACACACAGAAGATTCATTGATTAGAATAAATAAGACTTAGCTAGCATGTAGATCCTAGAAGAGAACAAGGGATTCTATATACTTCTCATTCATAGGTCTCAAACATACAAGATTATACACTGTACAAGCTTAGTAAAGGGATACATGTTAGAGGGCATATCGAGGTATCTGGAGGGTTCCCTCATCAAGGGACGATAACTAGACGTCTTATCATAAAGGCCTAACATCATCTCCCAAACATGGAGGATTACAAAGGATGGATAGGGCTGTCACCACCTGCCGCCTACCTTTACTAATTCGTGGGGTAGCAATACACCCAATGATATTCTATATTCCAAACATCATGCTTGCAATATGAAATACAACTCTGTCTATTGTACACATAAACAGAGCAACCTTTCGGCACATTGGGCCAATGCCATAACATGCGTCTGCTGAACTAAGGTGCAAGACATATAACTTATATATTAAACAAGTAAGATAAAGCTGAGGCATATAACATAGGTGAGAAGATATTTCCATTAAAGCTGAAAGTCTTACAAGTATGATAAGAATGACAAAGCTGAATTCTAAGCTTACTGAGACTTCACTGGAAACCCTTCAGAAGTTCTACTACTAGAACTATTCCACTGCTAGACTAAGCCTAACACTTATACAATGGGAGCTCTTTCTTCTGGTGTGTCTTGTATAGAGGGCGCCAGAACCTATTTATAGCATTTGGAGGTGGTTTAGAGCTGGTACAAGACGGTTGAAGCCGAGTGGGCCCAGCTCCGGGTCGGCCGATCCTTGACTTCGCCCGACCCTCAGATCCACCGACTGAACCGGTGCACGGTGTAGATGTCATCCTGGAGGCGGTGCAGATACATGGGCGAAGGATGGGGCGAAGCGGCCGCCAGACCAGGTTGGGTGACGGGCCAGGTCGGCCGACCTGGTTCTGGCTCACCTCGCCCTGATCTTCCTTGGGGTGACTGGCCTGTGGACCCTGATAGCTGGCAGCGATGGGTAAACTTATGTTGAGTAACGCTTGATTTAGTTGTGATGGCCCATCGATCCATGCCATCTCTTCATCTTGTGTTATCAACCCTTGGATGCACCATGTGCTGAATCAACGAAACTTAGGATCATGAATTGTGTGTTCTCTCTTGGGCCAAAGATGAGGGTCATCGGGCCTAGGCCTGGGTCGGCCGACCTGGGCAGGTCGGGCAATGGCCCAGAAAGCCCGTTCCTGTCCTCCTTTTCTTGTAAAACCCCTGCATTCAAATAAACTCCAAGTACATGTGGAACGATATTATTTGAAATAAAATACTAGAGATTTTGTCTAATTTATTTTATTCTTGCATGTTGGCGATATATGATATTAAAGACTTAACAGATGCCAACACTCGCTCTCACATTCGCTCGTGCAAGTATGGTGCACCCTCTTGTTGTCCTCTTGCCCAAGCTCTCCACGGTTCGCGTCCACGGGTTGTTCATTTCGTTTTCACTAACATAACACGAGCGCTAGTGTTTTTGTTCATGCCACCATGAAGGGATTCGGCTAGAGGCCCTCCGGTGCACTCAAGAAGGTGGTGGGTTCAAGCTCCAACCGCTCTCATGGGAGCGGAAGCACCCCTCACTCAAGAGATGACATGCCTGGCTCCATGCACGAGGAGGGATGTGCCCAACACGAGGCACAATTGGAGCCGCAAGCCATGGAGATGGATCCCGAGATCGACCTTAGTGGCCAACGAGAGATGCAAACCTACGCACTCATCATGGATTGAGTCTTCGCTCATAACCGAGCCTTCGACACGGACCTCCTCGAGCGCACAGGTATGGATGTTGATTTCACCACCATTTGGCGTGCCATTGGATGGGATTCTTTCGTGCCTATCTTGGAGGAAGGTTAGCGCCTCCTCACCATCAAGTTTCTCTGCACCTTGCATGAAGTAGATGATGGAATTGCTTTCTGATTCTTCGGGAAGGAATTTCATCTCACTTGGAAGAATTTAAACCTGCTTCTTGGCTTTCATAAGAGGTGTGCAATTGAGTTCAATCATGCTCTCCATGGTTTTAACCGCCATACTTTTTGGGAGAGCATCTCGGGCCAATCTGTGGTTGGTAAATTCATGCCTCGCTACAATGATATTCATAATCCAACTTTGAGGCTTATGCATAAATGGCTTGTTGTTTCGCTTTTTCCTAGAGATGATGTTAGGCCTGTTTGTAATGATGAGCTTAAGCTTTTATATGCCATAGTTAAGAAAAATTGTGTATCTCCTGTTCAGCCTATGATTGCTCAATAGTTAGAAAATTTTAAGATGTATGGTCCTATCGAGTGCACGTCCTTGATCACGAGGATTGCTTCGAAGCTCGAGGTACTAGATGATTTCAACATCTCATATATCCCCATACCCCAAGTTTTCATCAACGAAGCATATCTAGTGCAAGGACACACTCACAAGCACGATGCACACTAGAATCTTGTTTTCCTTTTCCCTAGTTACAAATGAAATCCGGTTACGTAACCCGGATCTTCACTTGTATATGTGTCGGGAGCTAAGCATTCCTCTTGTCCAACAAGAGGAACCACGCAGGGAAAGCAGCAAGTTAACACAAAGCCGGTCACGGCTAGAGGCATCGTCATCTCACCCACTAGCAGCTATGCCACCACAGTATCTCCACCTCAGTACTAGCCACCGCACTCCCAGCACGTCACTCAACAAATGTACCAGGCGTTGGTGGGTTGCGGTGGGATAGATGCCGGGTTACGTACCCAGGTATCAGTCTAGCTGGGATCAGCCCCCGCAACCTTACAAGGCTGGAGGGTCAGGCTGGCATAGCGCAGGCAGCACCGACTGGGAGCACGGCAACTTTGTCATCCACTCTACCTCCAGCTCCAGTGGGCCGCCATCGCTCTCCGGTGGGCAACGCTCCTACTCGTTGCGAGGCACCCACGACATTGCGACCTCACGCGCCGGGTCGACGAGCTTGACGTCCGGATAGGTGAGATCCAGAACACACTTAATGGACTTGTCCAGGAGATGGGGGCGTGACAGCAACAGAAAAACGAGCAACTCGACAACATCACGGCAATGCTGCAGTGCGCCGAGAACGAACAAAGGGACCTACTGGCAGTCGCAAGGTTACAATCCCGAACTGAGCTTCACACTAGCTTGGGGGAGGGCCCGACATGAAGGTAACATTGTATCTTGCACTGTACATATTCAATTCAAAAAAAAGAAAAAACATGATAAAAGGACAAAAAAAGTTTGTTAGCTTTTTATATGTCTAGTAAGCATGTTTAGTCTAGTAAGCATGTTTAGTCTTCCTTATTGAGAAGATGAATAGTTGCTCTGCTTTATTTCATTTGTGTACCTATTTTCAACCGAGCTTTCTCCTAAGTTTTGACTTTGTTGGCTAAGATTTATCCTTTGAGCTTGAAACTTGTGGGTTACAGGTGCTAGATCCAAGTCTAAGTTGTTGCGAGTTATGATATGGTACAATAGACTCTGCTATAATCTTGCTCTAAGTGAAACTTGATCTCTGGAGTTTAGTTTTCAAAATGCTAAAACTCTCAAGTTCCTCAATGATGATTATTTCCTACCAAAGCCATATGACATATACTTCATGAAAAACTTTACTCATATGCTACTTTCTATCTCATTGAGCTTTGTCAAATTGTTGAAACCTTGTGAGATTCTCGTCATGCTCCATTGATCAAGATCACGTACAGCCACATATAAACATGCTGACTCCCACACTAGAAGTAACACAAAAACATGCCTTCCACCACAAAAATATTTTCACTACACCGTATGGTATATACACCAACAGCCCATCACTGTTGGAAAATATTGGCAAACTGTCGGGTACTACCTTTCACAACATCTGGCTGTCAGAGATTCCCAATAAGCGTTGCTGTGTCAGGCATGATAATACACCATCAACATCCATGTTGTTGATAATTTTCCCTGATAGTGGGAGCTGTCGGAGTAACCTGGTGTCAGCTTGGCTAAGAAATGTCCGCTGATTTTTTTTTTACGTAACTGCACTGTCAGAGAAATTAATATACCAGATGCGCATTTATGGCTTCTTCAGCTTTGAAATGTTGGCCTGTTTAGTTGGTGGAGAAAGTTTGCGAAATTTATTGTAGCAATTTTAAACCGAAGATCAGAAGGACTAAGGGCACGTACAAAGGAGAGACAGCAGCTGTCTATTTGTGTCCACGTAAGCGAAATCGTCCTACGTGGCGCTCACTAAATGAAGAGGGAGAAGCTTGCCGTCGCTTTGTTCATCGGCGGCCTGGGCGTGTGCTCCCAGGCGAAGGGACGACTTCTTCCGCGCGTTGTACGATTGTCGGCGACTCTTCCATGGCGCGGCTGATCTGCTGCGCTCGCCTGCGCGATTTTGCCTTTGGCGCGAATAGAGCTCGTGCACCTCGCCGTCCTCCCCACCTTTCCCAAATCCTTAGCGCCCCATATCCATCTAAAAAAGCACCTTGCCGTCCCGTCCCAGCCTTCCCTAAATTCCACGGATGGACGGAAAATCGCGAGACAAATCTATTAAGCCTAATTAATCCGTCATTAGAGATTGTTTACTGTAGCACAACATTGTGTAATCATGGCATAAGTAGGCTCATTAGATTCGTCTCACGAAGTTACCAGGGGGTTATAAAATGGGTTTTGTCATTATTCCACGTTTAATACCCTTAATTAGTGTCCTAACATTTGATTTGATGGGTGAATAGTGAAAAGTTTGAAAAGTTTGCGCAACTAAACAAGGCCATAATACTAATATACGTATGCATCTGTATTTATTTTGATTCCAATATTTACTTTGGCTAGAACCAATATACAGAAACAGACAAGCCATAGTAATACAAAATAATCATTCATTATAATCACAATCTTTGATTATTCACACGTACTGACGTACATGAATTTTAGCACATCTACTACGTCTCTACATTGGCTAATGCACTATAAGACTTCATACAAAGATATCTCGTGAGTAGTATGGCTAATCACTAGTACATGTCTCCCCTTCAACACTATGTGAGCATTTGTACAGTTGTACTCCAAGCGCTGGCCGCCGGCGCTCTTACAGTCTGACTGATGAACATTATTACGCACTGACAGAAGATGTAGCCGTTGGGACTCTTCGAATCAGGAGTTCTTCAAGACTCAGGAAAACCTTGAATGGACAAGTAAAGATGCAAGTTCGTAGTCATCAGTTTAGTAGCACAGAATAGCGCATATTCATTAAATCGTTACCTCTGAAAAAGGAAGCAAAATGCTGGAATAAACATTCCCCCACACCTGTGACCAGATTAAGATCAGTAGTCAGAACTCTGCATATAAACCTCGCATGATGAGAGATGAACTGTTCTTACGCGTGATGATGAATGACGAAACCTCACGACGTTGCCATGCTCTGGATGATCGGCTTGTGCTCCTTGGCTCCATTGATGAAACCACCGGCCGGATGGAATGTATATATAGATGATGACCCTGTGAGCCACAACGCCAGCTCGTTGTAAGTTTTGCTCGCGCTGATTGGGAACTACGACTCGATCGACCAACGGCAGGATAAGAGAATGGTAGATAGGTTGCCGCCGGCGAGCAAATTTCGATTGATCCGCGTGGTGCTTGCAAGGCAATATATATGGTTTATGCTGGGTCTGGGCACCTGTGTTAGACGTGCGAGGCGGTTAGGTAGAATACAATGATCGTGGGCATTGACCAGACCCGTGAAAGCTCGTTGAATTCTCGTGTTGCTCGGTCAGTTCCAACTAGATATTTTAGTCGATAGAAATAAGAAATAACCACAAAAAGGCTGCATCATTTATAGCCTATATATATTCCATAATTTCAGTTTTATTAATTTTAGTACGGGAGTGAATTTGTGTTAAAGTCCAGTAAAAATATTTAATTAATACAATCGGTACACAAATTCTATACTGCAACCAATGTCTAAGGTCACATCTAGAATAGGTAGGAACTACCGTCATATTATTATATGCCAAACGACCTTGAAAAAATCACCGGGCAGATTAGGATCCAAAATTTAATATTTGTTCTAGTGCCAGACTGAATTTATTTTTTTCCTTCGTTTAAGATTCAACACGAGCCCAGAACCCCAGATACTTCACTTTTACCAGGTTTACTCTGGGAGTATTGAACAATCCTACCGGGTTGATTTGTTTTTTTGAGTAATGGGTTGATTTTTTATTGCCTTCCTACCTTGTAATGACAGTGCTTTCGGATATAGTACAGTTTTATTCAACAGTATTGTCGGCGATTTGTTTGCCTACAAGGCTGTCAAGCACCCTTTTAATTAATACATCAGTGCTCTCAGAGATGGTTTCAGCTGTTGGGCAAAATCGCAGACGGCGTAGTGTTTGTACTCCATCCACCTGAACATGAGCTCCTCTCTCTCTCCAACCATATGAAAAAGGATATGGGGCTATGAAAAAGAAAGAAAGAAGAAAATAAATCCATGCTAAATCAAGCATATTGGGAAAATGAAGAAAGAATTCTATGCACAAAATGCATGAGAGAAAAAAGGTTAGAAGAAATAGCCCCTATCCAAAAGAAACAAAATAAAGAGAGAAGGACTCATGCAAAAGGAGTCAAATAAAGTTCCACCAAAAATTCCACACACATGCACATCTTGATCAAAGTGTATAACTTAGCAACATGATGAGGTGCAAGTATGCCTCACTCATACCTTACCCAAAGCTCTACATAAACCTTTAGTGGTAGGTTGAGGCATCTCATGCCTTGGTGTGGAATATACACAATGAGCAATCGAGACCATCATTTGAGGAACTTGCTTTCTTTTGAAAAACTTTGCAAAACATCCAGAATGAAAGTGGAACAAAGAGACGAGTAAAAAGCAGGTTTGTATAACCATTCTGACTTGCAACCACCCAAGACAAGGAGAAGTCCAAAGCCCCATAGGAACTAAGGCAAAAAAGAAGGTGACAATGCTGACTTATTCAATCCAAGGGAGAATACTTTGTTGAACGTATGGTACTCTTAAGAAGTATGTCATTGTAGCAACTTCAGATCAACAACCTAAGTCTTATCTTTTGCTCAGGACGAGCAAAGGGCAAGCTTAGAGGAGTTGTTGACGGTCCTTACACGCCAATCCGACCGTCAATGTACTCACTTTATAAGGATGTACTATACACTTGCTAACATATATCTTTATAAATAACCTAGTTCCATTTGTATTGTATCTTTATACCTTTGCAGGATACAAGAACTACAATAGAGAGAAAAACGTGCTCAAACGATGGAGAACACGTCACGTAGAAACAACTCCGTGAGCACAAGGACAAGAAGGGCCCACTCATCAGTCTTACATGGGCCAAACTCGCGGGAACCGACCTCAGATGGGACCCTGGACCCACATGCCACACACCAGAGGAAGACGCGCGGGAGAATCCCTCGCCCATGGTCGGCCGACCCCTAGGTTCGGCCGAACCTAGACGGGGTTTGTTGGCGCCAATCTTTGGCGCCAATGCTTCCCACGTCTTCCCCTTCGCGCCCAGGAGGAGTTTCTATCTGAACACCCTTGGGAACCGTCCTCCCCTAGTATAAATAGTGGGGGTAGGAGGCCTTCTTCAACACACTCATCCTCAAGAGACTCTCTCTCTCTAGTAGTACACTTGTAATCCTTAGGCTAGTGGAGCTCAGGCTAAGCTTAGTGCAGTAGTATTCGGAGTCGTCCATGGGCCATTGTGGGACTTAACCTTTGGCCTCCGGTACGGTCTTTGTATACTTTATCGGTATTTATATAAGTATGGAGTTTGATCTAAATGCTATCTTTATAGTGTTTATTTCATATTCATGCCTTATCATGAGTTATATATTGATTATGCATAGGCTAGTCAATCTAAGCTACGGCATCGGTTTGTTGTTCTTTCAGGGTTGCTCTAGTTCCATGTTTCCTGGGAGGGCTAGAGTAGTTCTCTCATGCACGAGCGTAATGCTCAATCATGAGGAGAGCCAGTAAATATGAATGCGCCCCACGGTTTGGAGGGGTAGGCGGCAGGTGGTGACAGCCCTGTTTGTCCCTTGTATTCCCCCACGTTCGGGTATAGTGTAGGAGGTACATAAAGCCTTGCCGCTTGCTGGTAGACCAGTGCGGTTTGGTCTCTCCTTTGTGTGCCTGGATGCTTAGAACTAAGTCCTATGTATATTTTGTATAACCTGTGTTGTCTTGTATATTGCCTTAGGATTCTTTGCCTGCTCCATCTAACCATAGGACTTATTCCTTATTCATTATTCTTGAGTTAGGCTTCTTAGATGATGTGTCGCATTACCTTGATATTATCATTTACCCCTATATGACTTTGTCCATAACTTATATCATAATCCTTTGAGTATGATCATCTAGTAAATGCTTTGACACCAAATGTCATCCTTTGGAAAAATATAAATAACGATACCTATGAATACTCACGAGTGAATTACTACAACGGTATTTATATGCGCTTGCTGAAACGTAACGTAATGAGATACTCAAGTCATTTCTAAGCGGCGTTGCCGGGCTTAATAAACCCAGTGGCGACGTTATGAAATGCCAACATGGGTATCGTTATTCATATTTTTCCAAAAGATGGCATTTGGTGTCAAAAGATTTATTGATATGCATGAGTTGACATTATGCGATAAGCTATGAACATCTTTCATACAGGGGTAAATAGGATAGTATAATGAGGTAATGTGACACATCATCCAAGAAGCCATTTCCAAGAATAAAGAATATCCTAAGGTTAGGAGGAGCAAGGCATAAAAAGGTCCTATGGCATTATATAAGATCAGCACAGGGTTATACAAGACATGAATAGGACTTAATTCTAAGCACCTAGGCACAGGAGAGGAGACCAAATCGAACTAGTCTGCCAGCAAGCGAAAAGGCTTTATGTACCTCATATACTGATATCCGAATGTGGAGGAATACGAAGGATGGAGTCCGATTCTAATTCAAAGGAGATCCAATTCTTGATCGGATTGGTCCGATTAAAGACATGAGGCCGGAGCATTTACGACTATGGGAGAACGCGTGTCTGGAAGCTCTAGGGCCTAGTTTTTTGCGGCAGTTGTAATTCTTTTGGTAGCTTAGGATTAGATTTGCCTTAAATATATTATAGATATTGTCGTATCCGAAAAGGACTAGTTAGTTTTTTAGGGTATAAATATAAACCTTGTGCCATTGTAATCGATGTTCGCACAACCATCAATACAACCAACTTTTCGGCCCTCATGCCAAACAACCTTGTTCTCGTCGAGTTCTTCAGCAAGCAGGGCTGCATCATCTTGATCTTCGGTTTGCGTGTAAGCACGCCATCTATCGAATTATTTTAGGCTTTAGATTGAGGCATATCACCCCTCTTCGTCTATTTAATTCACCAATTTGTCGAGTTGTTCTAAGCTTTAGATTAAAGCGTATCACTCTTCTTCGTTTAGATCGCTCAATCCTTATCGTGGCTTGTTTGTTTTATCAATCGGCTTATATTTGCTCAAGTTCTATTTAACATTTTCATCATATATTTTGCAATAAATCTGTTAATTTTTCTTTGTTTATAAAGCTGATTCAGATTCAATAATCAAGTTACAAATAAATTGAGTTTAAGCAAGTTCCTTAATATGCATAGATCTATCGGAGTAAATCGGCTAAATCGGTGACCTGCTAGCAACGTTGTCTCGGTTAGGTCCGATCTGATTCTTAGTGACATGAATTTTAGTTTATTCAATGCCTTTAGAGACATGAATAATAAAGAATACGACTAAACTTAATTTATTACCAAATTAGCTCTTATAGTCGATATCTTGTTTTATTACATGTTACATCATCACGATTCGGACTCAAGACCGATGGTTCATGCTTGCATCGGACTTCCTTTTGCGTTGATCCGATTGTGGGAACGAATCGGGGCTTTAGCCGATGAGTTCCATTGAAATTATTGATTAAGGATGCATTTGGTTGAAGAACGAGATAGGATGGGATGATTCCAACACTGGTTTCAGGAATGAAATGGTTCTGTACCTGTGTTTGTTTGGTAGGATGAAATGGTTCCATTTGTGCGTTTGGTTAGAAGGATAGGATAGAATGGCTCCTCATTCTGTTAACGGTGTTAGGTGTAGGACCCGTGTGTCAGCCATACATCCTACCCTTTCACCCGATCTGCTGCACGCACGCGCTGTTCCGGCGTCGAACCTTGCCGCCGGCCGCCTCTCGCAAGGCCGCCCACCACCACAGTCTGCATATGGCTCCCAGCCCGCACAGCATCGCCGCCGTCCACCACAGCAGCCCGCCGTCGGTCCACCCGACCGTGCCGCTGCTGGCACCCCCGCCATGGCACCATCCCGTGCTCACCCTGCCATCCGCGCTGCACGCAACCCTTCCCCATGGCCTTATTGCCTGCAACTACTGAATCGGCTGCAAGCCCACTCAAATCAAGGTCATTGACATCCTAATTTTACTTACAGGCATCGAATTAAGCTTTCTGGATGCCAAATCGAGGAGAGGGAGGGTAAGAACTCAGAACGAAATTGGTATGTAGCCGAATGAGCGTGCTTTCCTGTGTCAAATCGAGGAGACAGGAGGGATGGCCGTACGGCCGGGTGAGCAGTCCTCGCCGCAGCCACTGCCAGAGGTCACCAATGGGGCTGAGTATTGGAGGGTGGCGGCGCCGTGCGAGCAGGAGAGGGAACAGAGAGCGACGGCGTCCACGCGGGATGAACGCATCCGGGAAAATTTGTGGGATGAGCTCGTCCCGGATCTTCATGGAATTTTTTTTTTGAACGAGTCTATCCCTTCGTCCAACAACCAAACACCCCTGAAACTAGAATGGAATGGTTCCATCCCATGCCATCCTACCAACCAAACGCTACCTAAATTTTACCTTGTCAATTTCAGGTCAAATTGACTGGCATGTCCTGAACCTCAAGATTTTGGAACTGCACTGAAGTTCAAGCAAATCTTCTAGGCCACAGCGTTGTTTCTAGAAAGTCATCACCGGATTTTTTTTTAGCATCAACAATGATACATCTGTGTAGCGTTTGCATAGATTGCTTTAAGTTTATACTGTTTATTTTAATTTAATATATGACATAATAACTCACATAATTCCAACATTAAACACTCAACATTTCACTAGATTGACTCGATTTAGTATTACGAGCAGTGGCAGCCGCATATGTATATCACTTCACTCTTTTCCTAGTCAAGCTGATAAGGCGAAGGAACCATGACACGCGAGGCATAGGTGGCAGCTGGACAAATTGGTGTAAACAAGTCTTCGTCAACTTCCCGTAGAGTTCAAGCTGGATTTCAATCCAATGACGGCGGCAAGGAATATTACCTTTAGCTGCAGGTATAACATATTGGAGCCGTGGCGTCTTGTTGCCTGCTTGGTACTCCAGTCTCCAAAACCTTGCTTTTGACTTGGGCATCAGTTCATCACTAGCAGCAAATATTTTTATTTGTTTGTGGCAGATTACATGTTTGTTTTTTTGGTATTGGAGTTGGTTTTTTTTTGGTACTCATATATAATATACACCAAGGGTGATAGGTGCAGTGTTGACTTATATAGAAAGGACAGATGAACCATTCAACAAAAATTCTATAAAAAAAAACACCGCAAGCAAATCTTTTATTGGATAAATTGAACGACTGTTCCCTTTGTTATCACCCATTCGACCTGAAAATATATTTCATTGCCCCACTCATTCAGGATCATGTTTGAAGGTACGAAATAGACTAGCTACAATTGGAAAGCAATTATTTTTGTTGAATTTGCATTGCCAAAGTTGTAATTCAGGACCCTAGCACTAGCCCAAGGCCAAACTAAAGCTTATATTAATTGCATCAACCGGATACATAAGAAACTTAACTCTGGTCATCAAGGGAACTGTCCAATATATTTCAATTCGCCACTAAGGTGAAGCTGATCGAGTCAACCATGTCATGCGTGATTGAGATCGCTGCGATGGAAATTCCATTTTACCATCCAGTTGCACCACCGTACAGAAACGCTGGGTGCATGAACAGTTGACTTTGTGAAGCTGCGTGCAGATAAACAAAAGTCCGTGTCACGTTCGTTGGCTCAGCTATCTAGCTCTGTAGATAAGTACGGCATCTTCTATCGTTGGATTGCGTCCGCTGCTTTGTCGTACTACACGTCAGCTCCTGCCTTCTTTTTTTTGTCCTTTCAGATTTCCGCCCGCCTAGCGCGCGCGCAGACCTAGCTGTGTGTCCGTTCGATTAATTTAAGTAGTGTGGTGCTGTGCTGAGCTAGCTATATATATATATGCTAGATAGTAGATACGGTCCATGGGACAGGGAATCAGATAAATACTAGTACTTCAATTTTGGGAAGTTCAAGTCACTTATATGCCAAAAACGTGTGTATCCGGCAGCAGATAATATAAATACTACTCCGTGTGTTTCCGGAGTCCTTTTTTTTTGCGAAAAAGATCACTGGTAATCATATATGGGTCCGTGACTTAAATTTAAAACATACCTTTTCAAGTTGTTTTATCTACCCTAATGGATTATTGGGCGGAGGAGCTCGCCGCACAATGGTACCTTTTTGTACTTGATCAATTTGCTCAAGTAAATTTCCATGAAACAAAAAGCTTTATGGAAAAGTCTTCCTTTTCCTACGTTTTTCCAAACTCAAAATGAAACTTCAAATCTAAAAACCAGAAAAACAAATAGTAAACTCATCATCACCTCCTGGTCGAGAACGAGAAACTCCAAACAGACCGTCACCATCATCCAGCGGACGAGCGCGACACATCGAGAAGAAACACGGTAGGGCCTCACGAGCCGACAAGGATGGCCTTTAGTTCGGTCCGCATACGTCACGGGACACACCCACCCACCGCGCGCACCGCCCCTCACGAGCGGCGGCCCCCGTCCGTCCGTCCTCCCTCCTCCCCCCTCCCGGTAGTGGCGGCCGCGACATGATCGGCGCCTTTCCACATTTATTCCTGCGGGAGGCCAGGGACCTCCGTGCTGTCCTTTTTATTTCGCATTCAACCCGCCGCACGCCACCACCACTCACCCCACCGCGCGCGATCTTCGTCAACGCTGAGGCGCAGCCCACAGATCCGCCGCGCATATATCCGCGCCAGCTTATACACGCACGCACGCACCGCTCTCTCCTCTTCTCATTTGTCTTTCCTGCGCCCCTGCTGCCCCCTTCCCCACTCAAACCCTCTCCCCCCATTTTATGCTTCCCTTGCCTTTCCTTCGCCGCCAAGTTTCCTATTGAGAGAGGGAGATGAAGCTGGTGTGGTGCCCGGAGATGGCGTCCAAGGCCTACATCGACGGCGTCAGGGCGCTCGCCGGCCGCGGCGGGTCGGAGGAGGTCGCCGAGCTCGTCGCCGCCATGGCAGGCGGCTGGAACGCGCAGCTCGTCGTCGAGGCGCCGGACGTGTCCGCGCAGTCGTCGTCGTCGTCTCCTTCCCACCCGCCCGCCACGAGCCTCGCGCTCGCCGCGGCCGCGCGCCGCACGGGCGGGCGCTACGCCTGCGTGCTCCCGGAGGGCGGCGACGACTCCGTGTCCGCGTCCTACGCCGGCATCGGCCTGGAGGAGGGAGCGGAGGCGTCGCCGTCGCCCACGGTCGTGGTGGCGGCCAGTGACGCGGGCGAGGCGATGGCGCGGCTGGAGGGCGTGGACCTGCTGGTGATCGACGGGCGGCGGCGGGACGCGGCGGCCGTGCTGCGGGCGGCCAGGCCTGGGCCCAGGGGCATGGTCGTGGTGCGCCACGGCGACGGGAGGCGGCGCGGCGCCACGGCGCTCGCCGCGGCGTCCATGGCGGCCGGGACCAGGCTCGTGCGCTCCGTCTACCTGCCCATCGGCAAGGGCGTCGACGTCCTGCACGTCGGCGTCGGGAAAGGGCCTAGTCTCCATAGCCGCGGCGGCGCCAGGGGCACCGGCCGCTGGATCCGTCACGTCAACCACGACACGGGCGAGGAGCATGTCTTCCGGCGCCAGTAGTTGACCCGTCCTTTGCATCTGCATGCTGCTGCACCTTGTTTGGTGCAACAAAAACTTCGTACTAGTGTGCAACAAGCATTGGTGTTTTTGTTAGATTCGTTGAATCTGCCCGCGATAGCGATTTGCATAAGATGGGCGGAACATGTGACGAGTCACCATGTAAATAGCTAGTACCTTCTGGATTATTGACTCCTTGATTTGTGAATGCTTTAAACTATTTCTTGGATGTTCTGCTGCAAATTGCTCTTCATCCTGCTTTCATATATTTTAGTTTGCAAAAATTTTCATCAATCTGTGAGTTGTCACCAATAAACTTTGCACATTTCATGCTATCAGCAACTGGGGGGCAAATCGTCTTGACTCGATGGAGCTGTTGATGTTTTTGAGGTCGCAAATTTGTTAAACATATAGTTATGTTTAGTTTCATGCCGATCCATCCTCTGCATGGGTTTGGTGGTTAGGATGAACTGCTTTCCTCTTAATGAAACACGTGCTAAGGCATGGTCGCTAAAAAAAATGTATTCTGCCACTGGATCCATCCTTTAATTTTGGTGGCTTTGTGGTATTTTGTATTCTATACCATGATCACAAATGCTTAACGTGGCCGTTACGAGTTCCATGATCTCGAATTAACCCTGATCAATGCAATATTCGAGCCTAATCCAACACAACTCCCATGAAAGTTCAATTGAAATAATGTTTTGATAAGTGCGGGAATCCATATCCATCCTTATTGATGCTTTTGTCCGTATGGAAATAAACGGCAACATACTCAAAACCCATCCAATGCCCTTTGGTGGAGGATAGACTTCGATCCACTACCCACCACTATTGGCTAAAAGTAGATGTTACTTCATCTCATGCTTTCTTCTTTGGAAATAAATCCAATTTTCTTTTGCCATTGATCAATCATCTTGGTTTTGTTTTTGCCATCCAACTGCAAAACCAGCCCAGAAACTTTGACCATTAAACTATCAGTATCGTTCATATTTGATCATTAGATTATTTTGATGAGTGGTTTTGCTGACGTGGACGAGATGTGGCGATGGGACCCATATATCTATTCTCCTTTTCTCCTCTATCTCTCTCTCTCTCTCTCTCTCTCTCTCTCTCTCTCTCCTTCTCTTCTCTCTGCTCCTTCCCCGTGACGATCGCCACCCCCTCTTCCCCTCCTCGCGCCGGCTGGCCCTGCCTCTCCTCCGCGCCGCTTGCCCCTTCACCCACATCGGCCCACTGCCCCATCTTCCCCTCCCTGTGCTGGTCAGTACCTGCCCTTCCACACTCCTTCGCTATTAGGTACTTTAGAGTCATGCTTTGCAAGCATATGTATACTGCTGTAGCTTTCACCCGAGAGTATCCAAGGGTACCAAATCCACAAGTAACATGTGTGTACTGATCTTCTGACTAGTTCGTCCAAGGGCAATAAAAATAAGGTTGGCAAGGGCAGAGAGTTGTGCCTTAATGGTCTTTGGGAAAGATAAGCTCTACTTATACTTGCTCACTTCGGGAACCGTCTCGCACCTGGTCTACCAGGTGACTTCAACCTTTAGCTCTATGTCGATCCCAAATGTGGAGGACTACAAAAGACAGACATGGCTGTACCACCTACCGCCTACCTCTCAGACCATGGAGAACGAGACAGACAAAGGTAACATATAGCCCAGACATCACATCTACTCTATCGATTACTACTCTAACTTCGCGCAGGAGCATCCATCTCTATTAGGAGTCCTTAACCAGAGCATTTGCTACAAGACCGAGGTATAAACCCGCAAGCAAATAAAGAATAGAACTCACTTAACTAAGAAACTCAACATCATAGGCGATCACGGACACTTACTTAAATAAGGAAGCATCCATCACAAACATTGTAGGCTTCTTATGCCCAAATTAATTTAAGGCATTTTTGTGGTTTTCAGATAGATCATCCTCGAATTCAAAAGAGAGTCTAGAAGGTCTAATTTCTTCTTTCTTCGGTATTTGTGGTTCGCGAGAGGTTTCAGTGGAAAAATTGAAGGATGTAAATGCTATAGATTCAGATTCGCCTGTTGAGAATTCACCTTGGTTTGACTTGTCATTCTCCTTCAGAGGCTCATAGTGATGATCAATGTAGGAAATTTTACAAGATATGATCTAAGAATGCCTTTTCTTCTATCATGTGTTTGTGTGGTTATGAACCTATAGCAGTGATGTCAAGATATTGGGTAGGCACTTCATTAAGACCCAGACAAAAGTGTTGTAGAAACACATGGTCAGGTATAGACAAGTCCAGGCCGGATTGGATTAATATTGAGAACTTGGCCCAAGTTGTGCCGATAGATTTCTTCTCGTAGTGCTAAAAGTCAAGAATTTCCCTTCATAGGTTATGATATGGGATAGAGGAAATAAAGCGAGACAAAATTTGTTTCTATGCTCATCCTAATTACTGTTTGTAGTTCCCACGATGTCAGTGTAACAGTGCCTCGCTCTTTCTATGAGAGAGAAGGGAAATAATTTCCACTTTAAGGTTCCATGTTTCATGCCTGGGGTAATCAGGCACAAACATAGTTGGCCGAACTCTCGCAGGTGATGGTATGAGTTTTTATCATTGCTCCTGAATAAGTATTGTTGCCAAACCATGGCTATGAAGCTAGCGTGGAGTTCATAGCCAGATGTAAGAATTTGTTGTGAAGAAGGTGGTGGCTTAGAGACTTCGTCCTTTGGAGCATAGAGTTTCTAGATAGATAATTACTACATGGTAGAATGGGGAAAGGAAAGAACGGATAAAGGAGAAACAATACGAGGGCTATACTACAAGAACCATTCCCCAGCAACGGCACTCAAAAGTTTGTCGGTATATTATAACATCACAAATAAATCCGCAAGCATATGGATACCAAAATAGCTTTCATCTATGAGTAATTGTTGACGGTCCTTAAGTGCCAAATCCGACCGTCAATTACACCAATAATGAGTACACCAAACTAGAGATAGGAATTCAACTCTAACTATTTCCATGAGCTTTGGTGAATCACTGTTTACAGGGAATCACATCTGCATAAGGGGAGAAAGCCTGCTCGAACACAGACAAAGTACAGTCGCAGACCATTCTGTACGAGCACTAGGGTGAAAGGGTCAACAAAACAGTCAAACCAACCAAACCCACGGGAAATCTGCCAAGAATATACCCTAGGTCCACTTACCAGTCGACCAGAGAAGGTTGGTCGCGAGTCGGCCCTACCCTGGGTCAGCCGAACCCCGGGAGCGTTCGCGCGCAGCCGAATTTGGCGCGAACGCTTCCCACGCTCTTCCCTTGGCGCCAAGGCAGGGGGGTGCCAGGAATTGTTGCTCGATTTGCCTCCAATGAATAAAGACTCTTTTTTTTGGGGAGAGGAGGAATAAGAATAGAAGGAAATAGGATATTCTAGGCCTCCTCCTCCACTATAAATAGGACCCGCTCTCCTTGTCATTCAATGATCCCATTCCATTCACCACACATCAAGAGGCAAGAGGGGAACCTCTACTCCTAGGCCTAGAGCCACTTCGGTGGCGTAGTTGTAGGGAGTGGGTGAGGATGTAGTCCGGAGGAGTGCTGGGTTTGTCGGCACCCTGTTCCAACTTGTACCTCATCGGATACGATCCACTTGAGTAAGTATCTGAGTTCATCTTTGTGATTAGTTCTCTGGCACGGTTATGTTTCTTTTATCAGTTGCTTGTGGGATCGATCATTCGTCCTTATGGCAGATGCTCTAGTAGAGGGCCCTGATAGAGACGGGTAAACCCTGTACGACGCTAGAGTAGTAACCTTTAGCGTAGACGTGGTGTCTAAGCTATCGGTAGCAGGCCGGTTGCTCCGTTCCCCACGAAAAGTGAGGTAGGCGGCAGGTGGTGATAGTCCTGTCCGTTCTTCATATCCCTCCATGTTCGAGTTCGGCATAGAGCCTTATGCCAGAATTGCTTGGCAGACCAGGTGTAACATGGTGCCTGAAGCAAGCTCTTGATAACCTAGCTTAACCTATCCTAGGATCTCGATCCATAAACAACCCTGCTACCCAGGCCAATTGACCTTTTGTCTTCTTAGGGTGACTAGCTAGAAGACCATTGCACATCTGTTCCCTGAGAAAATACGATACCCACGAATAATCATGGGTGAAATGCTACAACGGTAACTCCGTGCACTTGCGGATCATATTCGTAATCGTAAGAATTACCAAGGCATATCTAGGTGGCGTCGCCGGTCTCACAAGACCTGGTGGCGACGCTAGGAAATGTCAACAAGCATTTCTGCGCTGTTGCTAGGGAACAGTTGCTGTAATTGTCTTCGAACCTAGTTCACCCGTGTATCCGTTTGTTTTACCATTCCTCTTTGTTTTTATCCTTTGGTTACCTTAGAGCATTTTCTACCTCAAAACCTTTTCGCTCCGTTGGGCAAGTTCTTAGAGCCACCCCCCTCTCAAAGCCTTTCATGGCTTCTACCTATGAACTCACCCATTTAAGGAGGTGATGTTTGTTTTCCCATTCGCTTTAACTTGGTGATACCGAACGACCCACATCCCCTCAATAAAATCCATGCCTTGTTCCTCTAGCCCTCAAACTCCATTCTGGTGTTCTTCAAAGAACTCTTGGGCCATGAACAACCTGAGCGATCATCTCTGGAATGCAAAAAAAGTGAGATACCATCCATGAATCTCTAGAGTGGACAACCTCTTGTGCCAGTGCTACAAGTTTTACATTCGCATTTGAGCTTTATTTCATAATTCTTCATATGAATGGATGTAAATGCTTATGGTTATCCTTGCAAAACTTGTTGCACTATGGCACTAACCTTGCAGCTAGAACCTTGATGACGAATCAACAATTGGCGATGAAGTGGGAACTACATAACCAATGAAGGCTGCGAGGACCCCATGGTCAAGCTTGTGACCATAAATGAAGCACTGCCAGGAGATACCTCGGATTATCATAAAAAAAGAATACCTCTCTTTTATAAAAACAAAAGAAGAACTTGTTTTTAGCATAGTATGCACCTTCGGGTATTTTTGGTTGCTAGCCATTTCAGATTGAAACCAAAAAGAATGAAGGACATACAATGCTCAAAAGCATGGGACTACATCAACTGTACACCTTAGTACCATTTGGTGATGGAACACACTTTGAAGGAGACTTCGACATCACACTTTGAAGGAGATTTCGACATCGCACACTTAATCTTTTGTGTTTAACACACTAAAGCCCAAGTGTGGGGGGAGGTTGGGGAGCACTATACGACAAGGTCCTCTACACCAAAGTCCATCGACAAAAAGGTGTTAGTCCTGTCTTGCCAAGAAAAAGAAGAAGAAAAAAAGAGAGAAGAAAAAATATATAAAAAAGAAAGAGAGTGAAAAAAGAAGGCGAACAAAAAGAGAGAGTGAGAAAAATATACAAAAGAGCAAAAAAATATAAAAAATAAAATAAATATAGTTACAAAGAAAAAAAAAGGGAGATGAAAAAGAGAAATAGAGAAGAAAGCAATGGAGAAGGCGAGTCCCACACGAATTAAAAGGGGCCATGTGTGTGGTGTTATACCTTGGCGACCACCACCTTGCCGCTTGATCTGCCCAGTCTCGCTCTCAAGCACGTGTGCAAGCCCTGGCCCAGTTATCATCCATTCCGGGCTTTGCACAACTTCACTACCACAGCTCCAGCACGCACGCACGCAAGAGGAAATTCTCTCTTCCTCTCCAAGCCTTGCTGCTTCACTCCAGTTGGCACTTGCATAGATGAAAGGAGGCGCACTCTGCGCCCCAACCCTACAGCATAATGCCAATGGATCATGCTGCCAAGGCCTATGGTTCTTACACACTAGGCATGTGTATGACCAGGCCTTGCCGCTCACCTGAGTTGGCATGGTCAAAGTGCTTTCCTCCGCTACCGTCTGCATCAAAGTAGGAGGAGTCATCGACAATCAAATGTGACTATGCCATCGCTGCTGCAACTTCAAAACATTCATCTACGTGATGGCAGTGAATATACTTAGGTAAGTGAAAGGTAATAAAATGTTCGCCACTTCTTCACTCATATATTTATGTCCATATGAACACATCTTGATCATTCAAAGTTCATGCTTCCTTTGTTTATAATTGTAAGCTCGGTTTTGGGTGTATTATCGATATGCACCCATCGGCTTTTTAAATTAAGCATGGTGCTTAGGTTAAATAGCCTGCTTCAATCAAATAAGACATGGTGTCGAATTTGGTTAATGAACCTTTGGGTAAATACTTTGATAAATGTCGGGTGCATATTCTTTTGCGGACTAACCCCTCAGGAAAGATCTCACACTTTCGGGAAAGTCTTCAAGCGAAATTCATATTGGAGATAAACCAAGGCCAGCGATACACTTCATCAAAAGTTGCACAACATGCAAAGGAGGCGCATATCACCTTTCGAGGTGCACCATGAGAATACCGTTAATACTCCCTTTGTTTATGTCAATGCAATCTGAACTAAGCCTTGTTTGAGTTATGCTAAAAAGATAAAAATTGGTGAACAATAAAATTCAATAAGAACCCCTTTATCAAGAAGGTCTCCCAATAAAAGATGGCAAATAGCTTGGGATCCATGCTGCTTGAGCTTTGAATCTGATTTCCATTTAGCATAGTTGCGAACAACAAGTCTTGATGCAACAATAAAATCATCACAGAAAATTCCACTGCATTTCCTCGAGCATTTGTTGTCCACTAATGTTTTGCAGGGAGACAATGACTATCAAGGAGCAACTCCAACACTCATTCAACACTCCTTGGTGTCACGGGAAGAACAACACACGAAGAACCAAGCAGAACAAATGCAAAGCTTTGTTTCATTCATAAAGATTAACTTCTATATTTTGACTCTAAGCTTTTGTGTTCGTTCTACTTGAGAAGATTTGACAGGTAAGTGTCCCAAACACCTTGTGCATCTTCTACCCATGTTTCATCCCTGCTACATTTCCCATCATGCCGAATTTCGCCATGATAAAAAAAACTATAAAAAAAAGTTTGTTGTGCTTTGAACTCAACTTGCACCTTGAATAATTTCAATAAAATTTGGACTCCCCAGCAATCATACCGGTAGAGTTCCTTTTTTGTTTCCACCTTTGTTTTCTTTGTTGAATAAAAGCAGGTACACGAATAAGTGTGGGGGAGGCCTCCTTGACGCTACCAATGTACACGCAAATGAGGCCATCCCCAACGCACTGCGCAACTCCAGAAAGCTCAACACACAAAAGACAGGGAATAGAGAATCTAAGAAAGGCTCGGTCGAACCTTTGGTTTGCTCGAACCACTTCTTAATGTTCGCTATCCCTCCTTTCTCCCGAACTCTGGTTTGCGCACCTCCATCCTCACTCCCTATTCAATGAAGTTTCATTCATCTATGCTCAAAACCAATCCTTCATGATTTCAAACTCAAAGGCCTCAAGGCACTCCTTGCGTTGCTATGATAGAGTTGCATACTCTTTATTCCTTGCTTATATCCTTGATCTTGTGAACAACTTCTTCATAGGGATCGCATGTTATCTAAGTAATTGATTAATGTGATATGGTTGGATGAAAGGAACCCTGCTCTTTTAGTCAAAGTACTTGGGTTTTCTTTTACAAATACCAAAACTCAATAGCTTGGCTCCTTAATGATGCTAAAATCCTATCAAAGCCATATTTCGATTTTATATATTGAAAACCTTATACATATGCTCCTTGTCTTTGCATTAAGCTTTGTCAAACTATTGTGACCTTTGTTAGAAACTTTTCGTGCTTTCATGATCAAGAGCACGTACACACCACCTATACTTGCTAAACTTCCACACTGGGAGTTAGCAGTCACCTTCATTCATCCATCCATTCATCAAATAAAAGACTCCATAAAAAGTATGATCTCCAGCTCCAATTTAATTAAAGGAGAGGCATGGCAAGTAAAAAAAAGAAGAAAAAGAAGAAAGAGAGTTGGACACATGAAATCCTATCAAAAGAAAAAAAGGAGAGTTGGACAAAAGAACATCCAAGAAAAAAAGGAGGATCTGGGCAAGGCCCATGTAAAATATTGCCATGCCCTCAAAGTTCTGTTTGGAGAAGAGATCATAAATAAAATATGAGTCACTTTCCACCTTCAATCATCATACCACACACTTGCACCTCTCGATCCGATTGCATGCCTTACTTTTCTCCATACCCTGAGCACCGCATAAGCTTGTCTAGAGATAGGATGAGAAAAGAGGCAACAACTTTGCCTAGATGAGGAATCAAAAACTCATTGAGAGATTCGAGTGAATCATTCGAGGAGCAAAGCTACCCTTTTGTTCTAAAATTCTTTCAAAAACCAAAGTTTCTAAGTAGGATGAGCGGGGAACTCAAAATCTGTACCGTTTTGTTTCTCAATTACCCAAGACAACAAGGTAGACACTTCAAAGTTCACAGGGTAAGGTGAGTCTTGGAATATCCTGTATGTAGGTATCATATCAAGGAGTTGCAACCACTTAGTACTCGATCTTTACTCGAGGACGAGCAAAGGGCTAAGTGTGGGGGTGTTGTTGACGGTCCTTAAGTGTCAAATCTGATCGTCAATTACACCAATAATGAGTGCACCAAACTAGAGATAGGCATTCAACTCTACCTATTTCCATGAATTTTGGTGAATCACTGTTTACAGGGAATCACATCTACATAAGAGGAGAAAGCCTGCTCGAACACAGACAAAGTACAGTCGCAGACCACTCTGTATGAGCACTACCGTGAAAGGGTCCACAAAACAGTCAAACCAACCAAACCCGTGGGGAATCTGTCAAGAATATACCCTAGGCCCACTTACCAGTCGACCAGAGAAAGTCGGTCGCGAGTAGGCCCTACCTCGGGTCGGTTGAACCTTGGGTCGGCCAAACCTCGGTAGCATTCGCGCGTAGCCGACTTTGGCGCGAATGCTTCCCGTGCTCTTCCCTTGGCGCCAAGGCAGGGGGTGCCAGGAATTGTTGCCCGATTTGCCTCCAATGAATCAGCACTCTTTTTTGGGAGAGAGGAGGAATAATAATAGAAGGAAATAGGATATTCTAGGCCTCTTCCACTATAAATAGGACCCCCTCTCCCTCTCATTCAATGATCCCATTCCATTCCACCACACATAAGGAAGTAAGAGAGGGAAGCTCTACTCCTAGGCCTAGAGCCATTTCGATGGCGTAGTTGTAGGGAGTGGGTGAGGATGTAGTCCGGAGGAGTGCCTGGTTTGTCGGCACCATGCTCTGGCTTGTACCTCGTCGGATATGATCCACTTGAGTAAGTATATGGGTTCATCTTTGTGATTAGTTCTCTAGTTCGGATATGTTTCCTTTATCAGTTGCTTGTGGAATCGATCTTTCGTCCTTGTGGCGGATCCTCTAGTAGAGGCCCCTGATAGAGATGGGTAAACCCTATACGATGCTATAGTAGTAACTTTTAGCGTAGATGTGGTGTCTAAGCTATCGGTTGCAGGTCGGTTGCTCCATTCCCCATGGAAAGTGAGGTAGGTAGTAGGTGGTGATAGTCCTGTCCGTCTTGATAACATAGCTTAACCTATCCTAGGATCTCAATCCATAGACAAACCTTCTACCCAGGCCAGTTGACCTTTTCTCTTCTTGGGGTGACTAGCTAGAAGACCGTTGCACATTCGTTCCCTGAGAAAATACGATACCCATGAATACTCATGGGTGAAATGCTACAACGGTAGCTCTGTGCACTTGCGGATCATATTCTTAATCGTAAGAATTACCAAGGCATATCTAAGTGGCGTCGCCGGTCTCAAAGACCTAGTGGCGCTATCAAAAAGACCTGGTGGCGCTATCAAAAAATCAACAATAATCCTAGGTATCAAATCCCCTGGGGATGTCTATGTAAAAGTCTTCGATTCTGGATCACCCAAGAACATGAAAAATAAAGTAGGCAAGGGTAGAGAGTATTCCTATACATTAACGCTTCTTGGAATAAGATGAATTATGTGGTTAAATATTTATTTTAGTCATCAGCTTACCCCTTGTTTGCTAGGCGACACCAATGTATGGCTCTATGCTATACCCGAACATGGAGGATTATAAGGGATGGTCCAGGCTATCACCACCGGATGCCTACCTCTACAACCCATGGGGCACAAGGCAAACAATGGCAACCTCTAACAAATACACCATATCTACACTATTGATTTTTACCCTAATCTTGGCGCCATGCTTATAGAAGATTAAGATTCTCTTAGACAGATCTGCACCCACAAGTAGGTAAAAATAGAACTAACTTAACTAAGAAGCTCAAATACCGTCAGAGATCATGAATACTTACTTAGGAGTGCAGCATCCGCTGAGGTACAAGATTGGGGAAGAGTGTCTATTAGGAAATGGACCTACTAATAAGGCATTTGTGATTTTAGTGATTGCATGCAACACAATCTATGTGGACTAACAAGTTTGCTAATATACAAGAACATAGTCGCATGGACGTAAGGCGATGGACTTGGGTGATCAAACACCTTAAACAATGTCAAGAATACATGATCAAGATAGTAGAAGACCATAAAAAAACCCCAAGACATCATACAAGACAAGCCCAAAGAAGAAACCACAAAGAAAACGAAGTAAAACAAAAAAAGGACCACAGACTATTGCTATGCTACCCAGTCATGAGCACAGTAATAGTCAGTCCTATTAACAAGCTTTTCTACTAGAGAGGACAGACTATTGCGGTCCTACCAATGCTAAGTGGAGCAAGTTGTGGTCCTTCACTGAAAAATACTAAAACCTTACTGCAACGACAGACTATTGTGGTCCTACCCTCACCGATTATTGCGGTGGGCACAATAATAGTCGATGATGCTAAAGAAATTAAAGATTCAGCTCTAGAACGATAGACTATTGCGGTGGTGCACCTATTTGGGCACTGCAATAGTCGGTGCTATGCAGAAAGTGCCCAACGGCTAGTTCTTCATGTTGGGGCTATAAAAACCCCTCAACCCGGTCATTTGAGATGTGTTAGAGCTTGAGGAAACTATTGGGTGTTGAAGTTCACCATTTCATGTACTCTATCCACCAAAGTGCTTAAGAAAAGACTAGGCAATTAGCAACAAGGCTTAGGCTTTGATTAGCGCTAGTTTAGGCTGCTTGGCACTTCGCTTTAGGCTTTAGTCTAGAGTTTAGTGAGGTTTGCATACCTCTTTGCTATAGGTCCTTGCACGCACCAAGTGTTGTAAATTTGGGGCATTGTAGTCTTGCGAGACCCTCCGAAAAAACTTTGTGGAGAGGTCGCCGGTGATTGTGCAAGGGAGGAGAGGCCCTTGGTAGTTTGCCGAAGCCCTACCATAGTGAAGACGGTAGAGGTCACCAACAAGAGGCCAAGCGGAGACCCACTCGTGTTATGGTAGTCCCTTTGGCTATCATGGAGTTTCCAGTCGCCAGAGCATTGCCCTAGGGAAGGGGCATTTCCCAAGAAGGGTCTCCAACAAGGACTTGGAGGAAGTTAGCTAACTTCTCGATACCTCTAGAAAAATCACTGTGCCGAGAGTTTACATTTTCTACCATTACACTTCCACATTTACATTGTGCCCTTTACATTCTGTGTTTACCTTTTCTAGAATTGCCTTATGTAGTTGATAAGATTGGAACATAGGGTACAAAACTCTTTTATGATAGAGATAGAAACACATAGAAAAACCTAGTGCACATCTAGATAGAATTTGTCATAGGTTTTTTATATGTGCTTGGAGCCTTAGCTTTTAGGACACCTAATTCAACCCCCTCTTAGGGTGTCACGGTCCCTTCAGTGTTGACAGGCCTGACACTTTCCCAGATTACGCCTCACTCTCTCCCTACTCTAAGCAACATAGAAGTAGGGCTTTACCTTTGGAGTAGAGCTTTCATCTTCTTGTGTGTTGTAACTGAGGAGAGGGGTCCTATTTAAAGTGTAGAGGTGCATTGGAGAGGTGGATCTGTTCCTAGGATCCAAAGAAAATATTCTCCCTCCAACTCTCCTTTCTCCACCTGTCTAGAATTGACATCTAGAGGTGGTAACTTTATCTGAATTGGGCATAACCGACCTTGGGAAGGTAGTAGGTAACTCCACATGGAAGCTAGGGATGAGGGGGCCACTGGTCGTTCAGCCAAACCCCTAGAACCGCCTCTTGTGCCACCGTTTGTCTAGGACACTAGTGGGCCTCAAGAGAGTACAAGGTGATTGGTGCAAAGTTGGGTTAGTTTTCCCGCATTTGTTGGCCCATAGATCTGTGTGCTTTCCTTTGATTGGCCGATAATGTCTTTCTTTACATTTAGGGTGTGTTTTCTTCTTCTAATCATAAGTATTCACTTACATACAGATATTCACTAACACTTGTCAAAATATTTCGCAATAAACCCTCAGGTTCTAGCAAAGAGCAATCTGATGAGCCCAATGGTAATGATACCAAGGAAAAGGAGATATCATAACTAGAAACCGAAAAAGGTAACTTATCTAGAGATAGGACCAGATGAAAATTGAGCAAAACAGAGGAAAATAAGCCATATCACTATCTAGAGAAAAAAAGTAATATATTTTAGTCACCCTGGCAACAGGAATTTTGCTAACACCCAAGTTGTTTACCAATTAATTAAACCACATAGCAAAGAGGGGTGCTAGGATTAGAGAGTTCTTTACACTGACATAAAGACTAAAACAACAAAGAGAAAGATTTGACACACAATTTGAAAAATAAATAGGAGGGCCCCAACACGCAGCATGATCACATCCTCAGGTTTTGGCTTGATCATAATTGATCACAACGGTAGAGTTGATGACTTATTACTACTCAATGGCCTCCTTAGGAGGCACTCTGGCGTTTCCTTGGCTCATTTCTTGCATCAATCACTAAAATGGGGATCAAAGAAGGAGATTTTTGAAGGCTGACACGATGACAGTGTCTATATTACTTAACTTTGCTCAAAAGACTCAAAGTGAGCAGATTTGTTCAAGGTCCTTCTTTTGCAAGGTGTATGTCAACCAGCTGCCAATGTATAAAACCATTATTCCGTTGAGCAAGGGCGAAGCCAGGAATTGCATTTTTTTTGGTTAGGGGGGGTCAAGCAGTAGAAACTTTTCCAAATGTTCATAGGTTTTCAATTTTTTTATGCATGGAACTTTCATGGCCTTCGGAGGGCGTTGCCCCTCTCAACCCCCACTCCCCCCCTCCCGCCCGCCTCACCCATGTTGTTGAGTATAGGGATTTTTTTGGATTAAGATATTAATTTCAACTATTATTGTTTGAATAATAACATCGAGATTTATGGATATCACTCTAAGAATAGCAAGGGTTTCTTAAAAAGATGCCATTTCATTTGCTATGGAATAAAAAATGAAATATACATAATTCACATAGATAACCTAAAGTAGCTATTGTTGAAGTAACATATTGAAAATCAATCACTAAATTGGGGAAGTTTTTCTCTCATGGACCTATGTAAATATAATGTCTAGGTAATAAATTCCCAAGTTTCCTTTGATCTCAATCCCACTACGATGCCATGCCTCATTACCCCAACTTATTCTCAGTCCAGTACAATTATTGTTTCTGGTCTGGCACAGCATAGCACGATGCACAACTATAACAGTGTGCATGACTGGTATGGTTCAAGCTTGATTCTTCTCTAATAAGTGGGAATGGGAAATAGAGAGAGATCTATGCAGATCAATATGCTGATTGATGTATGTAAATATCTAGAGGCTTATCACAACTATCAAAAAACTTATACCAAAGTGTTCAGTGTAAATGTTGTAGTATAACTAGGATACGGCATTATGCAAAGCCTACGTTCAAGTTTGGTAACAATTTTCTAGTTGCAGGATAGCCCTCAGGTGATAACTAAAACTCACCAAAATTAGAGGTAGGGATTTTATACATGCATAGAAAAAGTATTTCTGCTAGTCCTTTTACTAGATTTCTCAAAAAGTTATATTTTTCTCTAAAGTTGGAAGAATATATCAAGAGTACAAATTTAGCACACAAGAAAGATATATGGTACTGTTAACAAGCAAATGAACACTAGAGTTATTACTGCAGTGCATGTATATTAACTTACAAAGAGATTTTAAACTGAAGGGGAAGCCACCACTCAACCTACTTTTAACTTCCATAAGGCTCTGCCAATCAATGTGATGGTTTAATATTTTACCTGATATATTGCCACAAATAGAGACTCCAATAGATCCATTGCCCATGAGAATATGATGCTTCATACATGGGATAGGATCAACATAAATAAATAGACATTAGAGCTAGCACCGCATACAGAGTTTGTTGATACAGCATAAGCCCAACAATGAGCAGACAAAGTTACTAGTAACTTTGCTTTACAATATAGTACTTAGTGCAAAAGCATAAGCAACAACACCTAGATCTGCAACATGGTTTATTCATCTGAGCATTTAGGATGGTTCAAGCAACATGGTTAGTCCATCCGTTGCAGGAATCATCACCACTTGCATGAGCAGAGGGATCAATGTCAACCCCAAACAGACGCAAACGCTTCTCTGTCCTTCTGATGCCACTACCAAGGGACACTGATTCAGGAAACAAGGTTGCTTGTGGCATCAGACTCACAGGTGCCAACCCTCCAGATCCAAAGGATAGAGGCTTCCATGCTGTCTCGAATCTATTGCCACTCCCAAAGCCAAGACCCTCATGGACCCATTCATCATTTAGAAAACCAGATGGAGTAAACATTGGAACTGTGCTATGATGTGGCTTGATATGAATGAAGATGTGGCTTGTGCTTACAGACTTACCGACATTACGGTAGAAGGACACCGTGTCGCCATTGTTGAGCTTCTTCTCCTTAACAAAGAGAGGCCAGCCCTTGGTTAGGACATAGGTTTTGTTGTTGCTCCAGACACGGAAGCGGAAGTGCCAGACCAAACCAGTGGAGGCATCCTCAACACTAAGGATAGGATCATTCCCATCACTCTTTGCCTCAGAAATTTTGGGGAAGTACTTCTCCGCAGATTGCCTTGGTATCAGCAGACGATTCAGTTTACCAACATCGCTCGGGGTCAGAATCTTGCTAAACAAGAACTCCATCTCGGTCACCTCCCTAACCCTCTTGCTGCGTCCAATCAGATCTACTCCTCCATGAGCTTTGCTCAATCCTAAGGGGAAAGCTGGTGCGGACATGGATGCCCATGGAGAGACATTAAAACGGGATGAAAAGGGATTTACCATATGGAATGGATTCTCACATTGTGGGGCCTTCTCCATCTGCACCTCCATCTCTCTTGAAATTCTTGTTGCCAAGAAAGCCATGGATCTAGAGCAGCAATAGGCGTGGCAGAGGTAATCGAGAGGTAGGGGAGGGATATAGATCTGGGAAGGGGGTTGATGAAGGCCGAATTAAATAGTACACTAACATAGTGCCTTCTATATGTTGTGCCTATTAATTTTTCTCTGACGTCATATGAGAAAGTGACTTTAGTGATTTTGGTTGTATATTGGAACCCGCAGCTCTACCATGGAAAGAGTAGGGTGTTCTTTAGAGAGCTTGTCGTATTTGCGCCTTTAATGTTCTCCTTTTTTTCTCTTTTTTCCATTATTTTCTGTTACCTCAAAACATGGAGTACACATGTTCAAGGTGAACATTTTATAGTCATGAAGCAATTCTTAATGAGTTAAAAAAAGTATTGCACTAAAAACTTGACAATAAATAAATAATCCATTTTAACATATTTAAGCAAATTAAAACAAAGACATATCAATGATGAGCATAAGGAATGGGTGGCACACTCACATATAGATCCACTCCAGACCCAAAAAGGTAGTGTCACCAATGATAGAATTGGAGACGTTTTAATCTACTACACTACTTACCGTAGTCCTGAGTACAGCATGAAAAAAAAGTGGAACTCTACTACAAACAGCTTTGTTTCCCATAGTTCATAACATGTCCCATTTGACATGGTTCTTGAGCCATAAGAGCAAGGGCATTAGTAGTGTTTCTGAATAGGAGGTCTTAAAGGTTATAAAATTGACCATATACATAGCAAATCTAGTCCTAAGAAGTGGTGATAAGGCAAAAATGTAAAAAATCGGGCCTTAGGCTTAAGACCAGGCCTTAGAGAATAAAAAAATGCCAGGGAGGACGAGCGCGGAATCGAGCGCTCGCATTGGTGGAGGGCGACGGCTGCCCTGGCCCTGGTGCCTGGGAAGCTTTTCTCTTTGTTTTTTAATTAGAAATGTGGGACCCATCCTAAAGACCACAGGGGACTCTATACATAAAAGGGGATACCTTACAACACATAGGGCCCATCTCAAGACCCAATAAGGTCTTATACACTCCTGATGCCCTAACTAGGTCATACATGATGAAACGCCCCGAATTCTTATTTCTAAGAATCTAACTCCTTGTACCATTGTGTTAGCCCCAGAATGAACAGCTAACACATACAAAACTCATTCCAGCATAATATCTCATCCATAATTTGATAAATAACACATAAAGTCTTACAATAGTGGATAACTTAGGAGAGTATGATTATTACAAGCCCCTTGGGCTAATTCGACATATAGAAAACTAGCCGAAGCGATAGCTATTCTTCAATCTTGATGATCTTCATCCAAATGCAGCTCTTGAGTATAGCTGCAACCTTCAGACGTACCAACCATCTGCGTGTTGTCATACTTGGATTCATAACCTGCATCATCGTAAGTTGTTCCCAAGGATTGGAACAGTTTCACGCCACCATCCATAATGCAAGCTTTTAAAGTGGCCTAATACTAGTATAAGAAATATCAAGGATAGGTTTAAGGTTCATCCTAGGCAAGGAGAATCTCTATCTCAAAACCATTCTCACATTAACACCACGAGCATCCCAGGTGCACCAAGTTCCCGTCTCCAAGTAATCTTCTGCTCATCATTCTCTAGGCGACGCGAAAGCTCCCACCCTTCGCATCTCAACTACCCGAGGCAGGCTTAGAACTATAGGGAAGGTAGAAAACCCCAAAACAGTGGCGGAAAGGGAGGTGGCAAGGTCGTCCTTTACCATGGACATGGCTTTACGTAAAGATTATACTCTGCAGAGTTTTTACACCTGGAACCACTCGGGCCGCAAGCCGACCGTCACCGACTTGACACACAGCCCACAGCACAGACCTTAGCCAGTGAACAGTATCCTCCTGCTTTTCCCGGTTCAGGATATACCGAAGATGCAACTCGGCGTCCAAGAACTATGATGACCTCCCCACAGGGCCAAGTCGGGGGCACGAGTCTCTTTCGGGGGACAAAGGCCATCGCCAGCTCCCCCCACACACTTCCACTATCTCCTTACAGTCCGGGTACCACACTTAACTAGGCTGGCTGGAACACCTCCAGTAGATGTAAGTGGTGTGCACGGGTTTCCTTGCTCCAGTGCCAATCCAACTCGGTTTTTGGTGCCGGGGTGAGCGTCACCGTCAAATAGCGTCTCCACCACTAGTGGTCTGCTTACACACCCATTATAAGTATAGCCACCATACTCCTCAAGTAAAACAAAGAACATGGAACCACCACAGGTACTCCGTAGGATGTGCCCAAGCACGCACCCCAAGCCCTTGATACAAGATCGAGTTAATCTGCTCACCCCCGCAAGGTTACCTAAAACCCCTTCTCCTTTCCCGGGTTTTTGCCCCACACACGCCAAGAATCTTAGCACACCCATCCCATCACACATGCAAGCATAGCAAGTATATAGCATCGAGTGTAATGGGTTTATCAAGGATAAAGGTAATAAAGTAAGGCCATGCAATAGGTCAAGCATCAATGTCATGCGATAAAGTAAAGCACTAGCATACTAGTTGCAATGCCTAAATAGGATTTTAGTCGGAATGGGTGTGAACCTTGCGGTGAGTGGCAGTCTTCTTCAGCGGGTTCCTCATAGTTGTGGTAGTCAGGTCCTCCAAACTCCTCCTCAGCTAGTCCTAATTACGAGAAATAAAGAAATACATCGGTGCCTATAATCAAATGAACTCCAAATGAAAGCAAGAAGAGCCAAAAGCACTCAACTCCTGTTCTAACATGTAGGTCGTGATTTTAGAAAATTATAGAAACTGGTTTCATAATTTTCTGAGCTGGAATGGATTTATAGTGTATTTTCTTACATAAAACCTAATTCTAAAATTACCTAAATTCCAAAAAAGAAAATAAAATCATAGGCTAACACATGGCAGCATCAGAGCACACCATGTGGCCTACTGATGTCAGCATGACATCATCAGTGTGGTCGGCCACTGCTGACGTCACAAGGACGTCAGTGTTGACTCGTCAACGATCAGCGAGGTCCACAAGTCAGCGAGACGCAGAGACCGATAGGTAGGGCCAGGGTGTCAGGCGGCGGGAAAAAGGAAAAAGGGAACTGGGCTGTTCATGGGCCATTTATCCCATGGGCTCAACCGAAGCGAGGGTGTTCTGCAGACCTTTCCGTGAAATTGGCCCACGGCCAAATTGCAACGAAGGAGAGAGAGATCAGGGAAAGGGATACAAGGTGGGCCCATTGGCCAGTGTCACCGGTGCCCAGGCTCACAGGTCAGAGAGTCAGAGGGAGAGGTGATGCGGGGCCCACTGGTCAGCGGCTTAAGGATGGCGCCTGGATCCGCTACGGCAGCTGCGGCCAAGTGTTGGTGTGGTCCTCCGTGCGGTTCTGGCTCCGGCAGCGTGATCGGCAGTCAGCGGCGGCGATTTTCCTTGGCACCGGTGAGGTGAGCGATGCATCAAAGCGGGCCTCCTGCCCACGGTCGAGCGGCTCAACGGCGATGAGCATAAGGCAAAAACAAGATCAGCGAGAGGGATGGCAAGCAGAGCGATGTCGGGATGGCGGCAAGCGGCGGAGTGACTACAAGCGGCATTGCGCAGGAGCATCGGACTCCCTGTCCATTGGCCGAGCAGCACGCAAGCATGGGAACTTGAGAAGAAAGACCGAGAGTAACACGATTGGGTGAAGATGGGAGGCTAACAGAGGGGTTGTAGCCGTTGCGGCAAGCACCACGACGACGAACAGAACCGAGAGAAAAGGAGAAGGGAAAATTGGGTTCCTGCATGAGAGGGTAGTGGCACGATGACCGGCCTGGCATGGGTAGAACAGAGGTGGCGCGATGGCCGGACATGAGCAAAGAGCAGAGCAAGCGGATCATGGCGCGGCAGCGGCGGAACAAAGCACGGTGGCGAGCACGATGGGGAGAGGAGGGAGGTGCTCATGGTGAGGCGATGTAGAAAAATGTGGCTGGGCTCGGTGGTGAGCTGGTGCGGGGCTCACGGTACAACTTCGGGCGGCTCCTCGTCGGCTTCTCGTTCCACCACAGCGCGGCAGCGCGGCTTCTCGCGGGCGGCCTCCTCCCGAGCGGCTCCCCATCCTCTCGCCCGCGATCCTCTTCTCCACCTTTTCCTCCTCCTAATCCTCTACTGAATCGGGCTGGTGTCTTGGGCAGGGCTCCACCCTGGGTGAGATCAATGGCCGGAATAAAGAGGGAGAAGGGGGTTTTGTAGGCGGAGCGGCTTGGGTGACGGGAAAGGATAGGGCCGGAGCTTCCTTGGCAGCCAAGGGAGCGAGGGGGCAGGCGCAAATGGGGTGCCGGGCAGGTGGTTACGTGCCCGGCGCATAACGTGGCCGCAACGGAAAAGCTGAGCTGGAGCGGGCGGAAAGGCAAGCCGGGCGCGGTGTGAGCGGGAGAAGACGACACTATGGGTGTGGGGCCCACGTGTCGGGGAGAGCGGGAGCGGATGCGGGCGTGCGCGTGAGGGGAGAAGCGGCCCGGCGATGTTGGGCCTGCCTGGGCCGAGTGCGGGAGAGGGGAGAGGAGAAGGTCCGGTTGGGTTAGTTTAGCTAGGTTTTGAATTTGCATTTGAACTTTGATATTCATATGCAAATTCCACTCAAACAAATTTGGACCTCAAAAAGAACCAACTCATACTAACAATATTTTCCTTAACTGAAATAATGAATGCACAGGTTTTATTTACTAGGAATTCTTGAGAGGGCAAAGAGGTTTTTCGTAAGTGTTCAAACAATTCATACAAAAAATTTTAGATTCACCAAATTTGAATTTTAGGGATGTTACACATGAGGCCATTTCCTGACAGGTTCATGTAACTTTGTCATATACTGTGCCACCGTATCTAGGAAAACAATTCATAGCAACTACTCCCTAGACCCTAGTCCCTATAGGTCTGAATTTCTTGACATTTTGGCCATGATCTTACGTGCAAGGCGTCATTAATTAGGGTGCATGTTTCTACACATATTAAACACCATCGAGTAGCAGAACTAATCAGTACTTCATGTCTACCTTGGTTTGACTCCTTTGCACACTTTATCGCCGAAACCTGCTGCCTACTCCCTCTATTTAAACCCCGACTTGATGCAACCAAACCCAGCCAGTCAAACACAACAAGATGAACTTGAACACAGAACAGCCGGTGGATTATGGAGCCCAACAAGAAGATAACATTGGTAAGTGTACTCATTCTTGGCTGTTCAACCATATATTCTTGGCAATGCTTGTTTTTGGTCCATGACAACATGTCAATATTTTCCTGTAGAAGATGACAATGTTTAGGCGCTCATATTCTTGATTGTTACTGCTCGACTAAGGCTTAATAGAGAGAGTTTGCATTTTGTTATGAAAAGATTTGGTGTTTTCCTTTGATTACATATGAACATGCTACTAGGAGAAAGTTTTAACAGGCAAGTCGGGACAATGAAAATGAAGCCTATCACTTCAACTACTAAGGATGTCACTAGAACCTTCACGATACAGAAGGTGTTGCCGGCTATTCCAACTAAGGCCCTGTTTGGAATGCGGGTTGTTTTTTCTATTCCTGCATTTTTCCTGTGAAATTGAACTGTTTCCTGTGAAATTCGTGCACGATTCCTGCGAAATTCCTACGATCCAAACATGGCCTAATTATGTGCCCACGTGACGATGTCAACAAACCCATCTACATCCATCAAGACAACACTCTATCCCTTCTAGATCACAATGGTCTAAAATTTTGTGAAGCTCCTAAACAAGAAGGTTTTGACATTAAGCTTAGCTTACTCGTCAATCGGCCGATTCACCGGATTCCGACATATTGGTTTCTTCGTGCCACCTAATGGCTAATAATCTATTCGAAACAAGAAGACTGCAAAAATAGTTCAAGACCCTTGTTCCAATTGTCCAACAGATACACTTAATTTCTTCCAGTAGAATTTTTCTATTTTGCTTATCTATACTCAATTCTTGGATCTAACATTGGTTTCATAAATCAGGCCTTCCGATCCACGAGTCTCTACCAAGGCAAAGCCTAGAATACCTTTGCAAATCTCTTGCGAGGCAAGTGCTGGTAGTGGTAGTAGTCGATACTATGGCTAAGCTTGCTGCAAGGGACAGTACATAAGACATGGATTAATTATGGAACAATTAGAGTTGGGGTACGCTAAAAAGCAACTAGAGCTGGGGTATGTAGCATACATGGAAAACAATTAGTGTTAGGATATCTACATCTCTAGTTACATTTATAAATGGATAAGTAGTGGAAGAGTAGTACTCCATATCCTTTATCCCGGAATATAAGGCACCGAAGGCTCAAAATCTATACTATAAAGAACGAAAACAATTGAAAATGTTTCTCACTTAATTTGGGCCCGTCTTACCCCTCACGTTGGACCGGCCTGTCAGGGCCGAGGGAGGTGAAAAAGGATCGAGACCCATAGAAATCGATAGTTAAGAATTGATTCTGCCAAAAACTCATTATTTTGTTCACCCACCGTATTCTATTCGGACGTATCTGTTTTGGTTTGCTTAGGTATTTTATTGTATTGTACCAAAAAAAACACGTAAAATCACCATCGCCCTTCCAGCGGGGGCTCCTATACAGTAACCAGTAGCTAGATAAGCTACATGAATATAAAGCCCAAAAGACCACCGTGCGGCCTAGTTTGCTTTGCGATGTTTTTTTTAAGCCATTGTTCCGAACGGAAAAAATGAAACTAGCAGGGCGCGCCTGACTTCTTTCTCTCCCGCGCGAACAATAGTTTCAAACACCCACGCGCCTGACTTTTTTCTCTCCCGCGCGAACAACAGTTTGAAACACCCACGCGCCTGCCTTTATTTTTTCCTACGCGTCAGACTTTATTTTTGTACGCGCGCATTTGGCATCATTTTTGCAGGCGACATGGTTGTAAGGGGAAAGTGACGGGTGAAAATTCCAAACTACAAATTTGAAGTTGCATTTTTTAAATAAACAATGCAATTTCAAAAGAGTTATAGCAAATGGCTTAATTATAGTAAACTATGAGTATAATAGCCATAAACATCACGCATTTTAAATACAGAAATATCCTGAAACACTCTTAACATATTCTTTAGTTGTGGTAGCCACTCTTTGAAATTTCCTTCAACTTGCACCTATCAAATAAAAAAGTTACATATACCAGATTAGTTACTTAATAAACTAAACAAATTCTAGTTAGAGAGAAATGTTGATATATAAATAGATAAATGTTGACATAGCTTAACAGAAATATTTAAACTGTTTTACATAAATATTAAACCATTATATAGATAACGTTGAAATAGTTTCAGTTAAATGTTGATATAGCTTAACAGAAATGTTCAAAATGTTTTACATAAATATTGAGCCAATGTACAGCAAATGTTGATATAGTTTCAGTTAAATGTTGACGTAGCTTAAAACATATGTTGAAATATTTTATAGAAAGATTGAACCATTTTAGAAAAAATATTGATATAGTTTCAATCAAATGTTCACATAGCTTAAAATAAATGTTCTATCATTTTATAGAAACATTGAACCATCTTGGATAGAATGTTGACATAACTTTAATTAAATGTTTGTTCTGCTTTACAATAATATTGTCCTAGATTTAGAGATATATTATAACATTTTAGAGATATTGTAACATAGAAAAATGTTGATATATAGGTACAAAAAAGTTTAACTCAACGAAGCAATAGATATTACATATCAAATTAGCAAACAGTTGGGTTGTTTGATCAAGATTAGAGTGCATTCAGAGATATAACAAATGACTATCATACACATTTGCTAAACTAATAATCAGTATATTGAAAGAATGATACCTAAAGACAATCCCTGAAAGAAAACCTTCTCCCAAAATACCAATTTCCAAAGTCAACTTCAATAAAAACTTGACCATACTACCCTACTAATAAAAAGAAAACATAATATCAAAAGACTTTATATCAACAGCAAGCAAGCATATTACTTGATCAGAAGGCACATACATTGAACATATTACTTGATCTAATTAAAAGTTCGATAAATTTAGCTGAAAACTGGTTGTACTTGTAAGATAGGAGCTGAAACAACAACTTCTGCTGTAATGGAGGTAAGTCAGTCTAACTGAAAAAAAACTTAAAATTATTCACAAATGAAAGTCAGTATAATCACTTTATTTGAATAAATAGACCACACGCTTGAAATCTTCTGCACATCCTTTATAAATGTTTTATTTTGTGGAGAAGACCCTATTTAGGGAAGATATTTGAAAATTATAATTGTGAATCTTCTATATGCGGAGGAGATCATATTTTGAATCCCACAACTAATGAGTTGCATTTTTAAAAAATAATTACGTAGAACAGATTGTGTTATCAAATCAAACTAAGACAAATGTTGAAAAGTATGAGACATTTTGTTTACAATAAAATACTTAAATGTTGAGCACTGTTGAACATTTAATTGAGTAATGTTGAAAAAGATATATGCTTTTGTTGAACTAAATTCATAGGTTTGTTTGAATAAAAAGAAGCACATAAATTAATGTTGATAACAGTACAACCTTCTAAAACCTAACCCCTAAGCCTTTCATGGCAGGGGACATAGTCGGATCCTAACCCCAAAACACCCTTTTGAACCCGATAGAACAATTTAGCCTAACCGATATAGCCGAAGCCGAAACAATTTATCCTTCTATGGCAGGGGAGCCGAAGCCGAAGCAATTTGGCCTTCTATGGCAGGGGTAAATGGCCGCCCCAAACCCCGAACATGCTTCTGAACCCGATAGGACGGAGTCGCCCCCAACAACCCTGAACCCTAACCGGTATAGCCAAAGCCGAAGCAATTTAGCCTTCTATGGCAGGGGAGCTGAAGCCGAAGCAATTTAGCGTTCTATGGCAGGGGGTACATGGCCGTCCCAAACCCCGAATATGCTTCTGAACCCGATAGGACGGAGTCGCCCCCGAACAACCCTGAACCCTAACTGGTATAGCCGAATCCGAAGCAATTTGGCTTTCTATGGCAGGGGGTACATGGCCGCCTCAAACCCCGAACATGCTTCTGAACCCGATAGGACGGAGTCGCCCCCCAACAACCCTGAACCCTAACCGGTATAGCCGAAGCCGAAGCAATTTAGCCTTCTACGGCAGGGGAGCCGAAGCCGAAGCAATTTAGCTTTCTATGGCAGAGGTACATGGCCACCCCAAACCTCTGAACATGCTTCTAAACCCGATAGGACGGATTCGTCCCCCCCCCTCGGCAACAACCCTGAACCCTAATCGGTATAGCCGAAGCCGAAGCAATTTGGACTTCTATGGCAGGGAGTACATGGCCGCCCCAAACCCCGAACATGCTTCTGAACCCGATAAGATAGAGTCGCCCCCAACAACCTTGAACCCTAACTGGTATAGCTGAAGCCGGAGCAATTTAGCCTTTTATGGCAGGACAGGCGAAGCCGAAGCAATTTGGCCTTCTATGGCAGGGGGTAAATGGCTGCCCCAAACCCCGAACATACTTCTGAACCCGATAGGACGGAGTCGCACTCCAACAACCCTGAACCCTAACCGGTATAGCTGAAACCGAAGCAATTTAGCCTTCTATGGCAGGGGAGCCGAAGCCGAAGCAATTTAGGCTTCTATGGCAGGGGGTACATGGCCGCCCCAAACCCCGAACATGCTTCTGAACCCGAAAGGACGGAGTTGCCCCCCAACAACCCTGAACCCTAACCGGTATAGCCGAAGCCGAAGCAATTTGGCCTTATGGTAAGAGAGCCGAAGCCGAAGCAATTTAGCCTTCTATGGCAGGTTACCATATAAGGATGTTGGTTAAATGTTTAATTGAAGAAAGGGGAATGTTGATAAATATTTTTGTAAATGTTGAATGGTTAATATGTGATTGTTTGTGAAATGCTGAAAGACATATGGGGACATAGTGAAATCAATTAGAAAATGATAAAAGAATAATTATGTTAATGATGGATAAATACTAAAATATGTATTGGTCAATGTTGGGAAAACATTTCATAAATGTTCATGTAAGAATGTTCAATTTTTATGATTGTTTGCTAAACCCATGTGTGCAAGTTGAGAAAGCAATTTTTTTGTTGAATCAACAATAAATAAATGTTGAGGCTGTTGCTCGTGCGTCACAAATACATCTATTTAATGTTGCTAAGTGCTGATGCAGCAATTTTTTACTCACAAGCAATTTTCTAGGACATTGCTACCCAGCTAGAAATCAACATAAAAAATGGGATTCACTGACCCTCAAGAATTAATACCCAAACGAATTAGCTTAAAATTGGCCCAGGCCCACCACCATTTCTACTAGAAAATAAGAAAAATAAAAAACTACGTTCTTCCTTGACACCGATTACACAGTAAAATTATCACAAGCACAAGGCGCAATCTGTAGCCATCAGAATAATATGATAGCAAGCTTTTAATAATGTAACACCATTTTCTGAAACTCAACAAATTTCTTGTTGCAGCAAATACGTTTCAATGGAAAAGAAAAATAGTACTCAATGGTGATCCTTCTCAAACGGTCCATCAGGTCCTGCATAACAGAATTGCACACAAGGGAGAAACATAAACAAGGCATTCAAATATTTGACAGAACGAATATCAAACTATTTCAGATGCACACAAGGCACTTTACTTCCTTAGAAAACTAGTCCACCACAAGTGAAAATCTACAATGGACCTTCAAGCACAGGTAGCCAGCAATACATGAATCCAAAATCTAATATAATGCAGCTACTCAGTAGAGCATTTACTGATATAATGCAGTACACTCAAAGAGTTGTAATTGCATTAATCAATTAGTGTCAGCAAAAGACAAACTCAACTGGAGACCGACTAAATCCATCATATTTGATTCAGATAATTGATATTCAATCGAGTGAATTTGCAGCTACTAGAACCTGTCCTTACCACTCCACACTGAATATCAAGCAGTAAGGACAGATTCTAGTCATCTATACAAACTGTAAGGTCAAGCAGTAACTATTGGGCTCTAGGAGCAGCTATATCAACCACTATAGATTGCGACATCCTTAACTAGATTCTTAGAGTTTGAGTTCAGATAATTTGTCCACAAAGATGCAGTCATGGAGACTGGTTTCAACTTAAACATCTCACAAAGATGTAGTCATGGAGACTGGTTTCAACTTAAACATCTCACAAAGATGCAGTCATGCAGCGATTCAGATGCCCACCAAACAGCCTGGACATACATCCTTCCAGGTACAACAACAAATTTGCAAATCCGAGCACATGGCTATTCTTATTTCAGATGACATAAAATACGAAGAAATATAGCAAGCGAGCAACAGCATAAACAGACAATGCTTCACTTGGTCCACCAGTGAAGGAAATCCTTGCACCTGTTGATCTTCTTCTGGAGCTGGAGAACGCCATACAGCAGTGCCTCTGCAGTTGGTGGGCATCCAGGGACATAGATGTCAACGGGGACAATGCGGTCGCATCCGCGGACAACAGAGTAGGAGTAGTGGTAATATCCACCACCATTCGCGCAGCTGCCCATCGAGATAACCCATCGAGGTTCAAGCATTTGGTCATAAACCCTGTGGATAATAAATGAAGTTAGTGTACATCAGGAGCATTAGAAAACTTGTGAGTTGATAATGTATAAATCTAAAAATTATCCGCAAACTATAGCAGTCAACCAGAAATTGCTCATGAAATCTTCTCAAGCCTACACATACATCTACACAGAAAAATGTGGGGACAAGGGATGGCTTAATCAAATCAATCCAGGCTTGGTTTTGAAGCACACACACCAAACAACTCCATCCCTCCACTTCTCATATATATATATATCATATCTCTGCTCTAGCAATCAGACAGGGAGTGCATGCTTGTTTAATTGTTTTTCTATCATGGTAAGCAAACTCAGCATGTCTCCTCCAACATCATTGACACTGAATTTTGCAAAGATGTGTTACTAAGTGCGCATTTAAGTTTGTTTAAAGAATTGGCACTGTAGAAGCACATCTAGCAATGAGTCTGAATGTCATTTAGATGCAGACCTAAACACATACACATAGATTAGCGATCAAAATTTAAAAGGTTTTGAATTATGAATGCAACAGAGTGACCGCATCCAAAAGTGATGCTGGAATTGACGGGGAACTCTAATATTTCAACATCTACATTCACTAATTAGTAATATTAAAATTCCAAGGATCAGTACAGGATTAGACTTTAGTCCTCCAAATCTTTGTGATGCAGAAACCAGCAGGCAAGACAATAAAATGTTCTAAAAGTTTCTGTTAGAACTTCATTAAGTTGCAGTGAACCTGCTAAAGAGATGGAACACTAGTTTTGGTTGTCCTGGCTTTTTTCCGGAGGGCTGTGAGGGCCTCCCTGTTAGCATTTCTTACCTTGTCATTTTCCACCAACTAATAATCACAGGTAAACAAAAATCAAATGAGATCAACATTGAGGCTTAGATAAGATGAACAAGGCAAGCCAATGACACATACTGACCTGGTGCCTTGCTAGAAGAACTTGCTCTGCATCAGTCTCAATGTCAACCAGAGTTTCTTGAAGCTGCTTCATGTTGGGATCCATTATAGAGCTAAAAAGTAATGCAGGTTATTTCTTCATACTGTAGAAATTTCTTGACAACTCCATAATTTGCATATGGTACACCAGTATTTTATAACCCTCCTACAAAATATTCAGAGTTTTAGCTTCTAGCTAAGTATCATATTGCCTACATGATCCTGAACCCGAAGACGTGAAGTGCCCAAACAAAAACGCTTGAGGTGAGGTGGCATTAAGAAGATCTTTGCACAAAAAATTGATGCATACTGGGGTTAAATGGGTTACCACTTATCAACTGGCTAGCAACAGGCTATTGCCAATGCAGACTTGCATAGTACTATCCAGAACTGAGGTGTAATTAACCCAAATACAACACAGCTACGTTGATAACAACATGCGCTTTCAGAGTTCAGGCGATCATGGACTCCAATTGCAACTGGCTCACAATTCCAAACGATTCCCGCAATACTTGCATACAATTACTGCATAGTAGCCTAGTAGGTAAGTAAATGATTCTGCATTCACCTTGTGCCTCGGATCTGCGGGTTGCAAGCTTGCTCAGACGATGGATGGTTGGTGCACATGGGCGGGGCGTCGGGTGAAGAGCAGAGCAGGCGGTGGGATCGCCGGCGCGCTCGGTGGGGGTAGGAACCAGGCCTGCGTCAGGTTGCCCAGGAGACGAAAGGCTGGAAGCAAGCGGGACGAAAGGGTAGGTATGGGAAGGCCGTTCCGGCGTCCACCGGCGAGATGCTTAATAGGGAGGAGATAGGGCTAGCCTCCAGGAGGCGGCGGCGACGGCGGAGCGGGAAGCGGGCGGAGAGACGCGTTGAGTGGGCGCACAGTCGCTCTCGCCGGAGAAACAACCGTCGCCCGTCGTCGTGGCCGTCCCCGTCGCCCCTCGCCGTCGCAGTCGTCGTCGCCCGGAGATTCGCCTTGGAGAAACTGACGGGCACCGAGCGCGGATAAGAACGGAACAGGAAAAAATGTCTTAGAAACCGCTGTGTGAAGGGGTGTCCGAATCCGATGGCTTCAGTAGTTTGCACAAATCTCAACCAAGTGAAAGCCAACTAAGGGTCCGTTTGGCACTGTGACACCCCGTAAATCAAAAAAAAAAACAAAAAAAGAGAAGAAGCACCGCCACGGCACGGCACGCCCATGCCGTGACCGGGTCGCCGGCCTCGGCGTCCGTGCCACGCGGCGGCCAGGCCGGGCTACCCCACGGCCCCCCTTCCACGCGTCGAGCTCGCACCGCGCCATCACGCTTCTCCCATCCCGGCCATACCTTGCCCATGCTGTCCACGCCACGCGCTGCCACCCGAGCCGCCGCGGAGCTCCCCGCCCTTATCCACCGCGGCCAGGATCACCTCACCAAGCCTGCATTAATCCCCTCCCTGCGCGTTCATCCCCTCCGTCACTGCCATTAAGCCCCGCCGACCCGATCCATCCCCCAGCCGACGGCACAACCCTCGTCCTCCACCTATAAAAGAGCCCTCTACCCTCGCTCAACCCCGCACCACCATCCCCTTCACTCTCACCACCGGCCACCCCGAGCTCACCACCGTCCCCTTCTTTCCCACTCACCCCGAGCTCACCGCCCCTAACCCTAACCCTGGCAGGAAGAAAGAGAGAAGGAGAGAGCAGAAGGATCAAGGGAGCAAGGAAGGAAGGAGCTTACCTAGAGCAGGTCCTCGCCGGCCCCTTCACTTCCCGCTCCGGCCGGCCGTCGTCGCCGCTGCCGCCGCCGCCCGTCCGAGGAAGAGGTGAAAAGGGGGAGGAGAGAAAAGGAGGCCGGGCGCGCGGGCCGTTCGGCCGCGCCGGTCTTAAGGCCGCTCGGCCAGTGGGCCGGGCCGGCCGGTTGGCCGGGCCACGCGTGCATGTGGGCCGCGTGCTGTGTTGGGCCGGGCCGAGTTCAGATCCGGCCCGTAAGTTTTTTTCAAATGTTTTTCAATTAAATCAATGTTTATTGCTGGTAAAAATCGTATAAAATCACAGAAAAATGAGAAAAATGCAAACTAAATTTTGTTGGATTCATCATGCAGAGTTCTATCCAAGAAAAATATATAATCATATATAAACTAAGTTTTACATGTACATTTTAATTCATGTCAAGTAATGCTTATTAACTTTGTTAATACATAGAAATCATAAAAAGATGATAAAATGTTAAGATTAATTTTTGTAGGCATAAGATTTATTTCCTATCCATGAAAATGTTAGCATAATATAATTGCCATTTTCACCTTAAAATAATTAAAAGGTGCATCTTGTATAGCTAGGTAAAATAGGTTATCACATAAGTACATAACTAAAATATGTTGCTTTTATTATGCTAAACACTATAGAAGATATATAGCAGAGGCTCTGAATATATTGAAAGTAAAAATGATCAACACCTCTGGTAAGGGGAATATTTATACTGCATGTGTGCATGAGTTGCTAAACTTTTAAGTACACATATCATATTCTTTTGCTTCATGGGAGTTAATGAAGGAAGTAAATTAAGAAAAGTGAATTAAGTAGCCCATGCATCATCTCATGTTTGCATCATATCGATCATGTAGATACCGCGTTCAAGAACGTTGTGTACGAGCTTGTTGCTGAAAAACAACAATAACCAGGAGCAACCGCAAGAGAAGGCTATGAAGAATTGACTGACTAGGCCCAAGGTCTAGTTGGCACTAACATTATGGTTCAGCAAGGCAAGCCCCGGAGTATAACCCCTATTTTCAAAACTATGCAATGTTTTACTTAAGTATCTATGTGCATTTACGTTTCTAGGAGTTGAATGAAACCATAGATGCATAATTCCTTAGGCACCTGGTCAAATACTAGTTGTTGCATCGTTAGTTGCTATGCTTAAATAAGTCTGGTAGAAGTCGAGTGATTACCGTCACTCGCGAAACATAGGGTTTCGCTTTTAAAGATAATTATGAGATTGATGGATTATTATTCAAAGTGGAAGTCGTTCGTGGGGCCCAGGGTATCAGGGTTGAACAGTACTAATCACATGCCGGTAGTAAGAGGTAGTTGAACCCGGTAAACCTACGTACCTATATGCAAACTAGTAGAGTGAACTGATACTGTCTTCTTCAGTGGTGCTAGTCAGTAACTCATGGCTGACCCGTCATTGGTATCGGTGGGGATTAGCGGTCCCGGGCTGCAGGACAGTTCACCTATGCGGGGTGCATATAGGGAACGGTTGCCATGTACGGCTCGACGGGGCGCGTACGTGTCGTGTGATTAGGTCCACCTTGCAAGGTTTAAAATCAGATCAATTCGCCGCCACTCTCGGATAAGAGAACCTTGATCTCTCAGTCACAGTGCGACATAATGAAAGTAAATGGGAGTATGAAATGGTTGATTGAATGAAGATATGGTAAATATTTGTTTGTTACTGAATTGCTTTTAAAATTAATAATATGATAGTTGGCAAACATAGAAGTTAGTGCTATCACACTAATCTTGATGCTAAAACATTGAAATTAGGATCAACTCTTAGTAGCTTTTCGGCAAAATAAACCTACAGCCAAAAACCTTGCATGCTAGGAGTCGGCTAAGTATATACCACTAGTCGGGTAAGTCTTGCTGAGTATTAGTTACTCAGGGTTTGTTGCTTAACCTTTTTCAGGTCAAGATGTTGTTGATACTTTCCTTGCTATGATAAATTTAATAGCTATGATGATGAAGGTTGGGAAGTCACAGAGCTCGATGTGTAGTCTGTATATATTTCAGATCAACTATGTAATTATGTATTTGAACTTGGTTTGTAAAAGACTTATTCTGTACAATTTTGAACCTATGTCATACTTGTACTATCTGCGCTCACCGTCGAGTGAGACTTCTGGTGTTTGTTTTGGTCCTTATGTTCGACTTGTGGTTGAATCGGGATTTACCCGACAGACTGCCAGATTACACCGTTTTAAGTGCAAGCAGATATGATTATTTATTTAAAATGAGTGTCAATGCACTTAAGCCGGTTTAATTTAGGCGGTTCTACTACAGCTGGTATCAGAGCCAGGTTGCACTAGGGATGGTATGAGTATGATTATTATACTTATTCGAAACTAAAAATGAGTTTCTACAAACCTTGTTTTAGCACGTGATAGGGTTACGTGGTAAACGAGTCTATGGTCAGGTGGCAATATGTATGTTTGAACTAACTTCTAGCACTTAAGCAGGTACACTAACCACGATTTCGTAGATGGAAATCGAATAGAAATCGATTAGCTATTATAGGAAGGGACGTATATGTATGCCATCGTATAAGTTCGCGTCCTTGTCATTTAATGGCAAGCTTTTCTTTTGTAAGAACGAATAGGACGAGCATGCATCATAAACTTGTTGCATATTGTTGTGTGTAGAATTAGATTGCTTGTAATTTTTGTGCCTCCCATAAATTGTTATAGGATTAAAAGCTATACACATGTTGATAGTAGAAATAATGCTTAATCACCCTGCCCAGAATAAATATATAAAGCTAGACACCCATGTTACTTGAAAATAACTTCTTCCTTCTTAGATGTGATTATAAAGATAAAGGTAAAGAAGAAAAAAAAAGAGGGCCAAATAGACAACTTACCGATCAACTACTAGTATTACCAATACAAGGAGAAAAAGACATAGGATTCTCTTTCAAATCTGGTCAAAACTTTGCTTTCTCTCATTTTTCTCAATGCAACCCATATCCATGGCGTAACTCTGGAACACGCCACCTCTACCACAGCCTACACAACGCTGCACCCCTGCCCTGCCCTGTTCCATCGCCCTGCCACCTTTCTTGGCTTTTCGCCCTACCGCACTCGCCACTACGCCTACCATCACGTCGCCGAGCATCTAGCTGCCGGCCACTGCTTTGCCACGCGCAGCCACGCCTTCAATCCTTTCCCTGGCCCCTACCGTCTCATTCAAGCTATCACGCACGCCTCCCCACCGGCGCACCATCACCGGCCACCATAAAAAGGCAACCATGGCAAGGAGGCCTTAACGCCAAAGCCTGTTTTCTCCACTTTCAAGCCGCCCAAACCCACCGCTCAAGTTCCCTTGGCCATTTCTTCCATCAAGCCTCGCCGCTCGCACTCCTCTGGCGAACTCCGTCCACCGTCATCTTCATCTCCGGCATTGCAGGAAGAAACTGCGATCTCTTGTGCCCCACATTCAGGCCGTCTTCTTGAAGCTCCTCTGCCACTCACCATTGGAGTAGAAGTCCAAGCAAAAGCCACAAGAGCAGGCCCCCCAAACCGAGAACACGGAACTACATTGGTCGAGAAGAGCTCAAGACATGCCTACTCCCATGGCTCGGATCCTTGAGGAGTGTGACCTAGATTGTTGGTTTGTGGTAGTGATGTACGTTTGCCGTGTGTGCCAGATCTTGATGCTCTTAGCGTTCTACTACCATATAACCCGTCCGCTCCCGCATGAGCGACGTTGATGTATCCTGGAAGTGTAAGCTATGATCTAGCCTGTTAAGAGCCAGTATGTATCTTCGTACAAGTCTCTGAGCATACTAGTTTTTCCAAACTCGAGTCTGGGAATCATGTCAACCAATCTTGGTGTTCCTATGTGACTATCATTGCCTCTGAATATGTTACCCTAACTCCAGAATCTAATCTTACTTTTTGATTCCTTTCTTCACTGTCAATCTTTAACGCTTCTTGTTGCTACTCCTTTATATTTTCCTTATATACATCCCTTCTTATTAGATTATCCATCAATTGCTTGACTGTTAATCTTAGGGCTGCTACACAGAATCTCTACTGTATGATTAAGCCTTGTCACATGATCTGAGATGCCACGACGGAATCAANACGCGCGCGCGCCGGCGTCGCGCCACGGGTGGCACAGGTGCACGCCACGGACACACACACAGGGCCACATGCTCACGTGGCCACACGGGCCGCACGGGATCCGGGCCAACGTGGCGTGCCACGCCAGCGCCACGCAGGCGCCACGCGCACGCCACGCAGGCGCCACGCAGGACCCCGTCAGCGCGCCAAGTGGGCCGCTGACAGGTGGGACCCGCTGCTGACGCGTGGGACCCGCTGGTCAGGGCTGACCATTGACCGTTGACCGGTCAACGATGACGTCAGCAGGGCCCACGCTGACGTCATCATTTCTGGGACCCACACGATGACGTCATGCTGACGTCATCCTGACACGTGGCACACTCACGGACCGCCACGTGGCTTCACCAGGAGCTGACACGTGTCCCCACTGTTTATTAATTTCAGAAATGATTAAAATGGCTGAAAACCTTCAAAAATTCATAACTAATTCATTTCAGCTCAGAAAAATATGAAACCAGTTTCATATTTTTCTATAAATCGAGCTCTTGCTGTTTGTAAATAGTTTGGAGTTATTTGGATCTTATTTGGTTCTGTTTTGGATCTTTTTGCATTGTATGTTAGGCCGTTTATTTACTGTTCTTATATCTTGTTGATCTCTAGACCCCAGCTTGGACTACACCAACTACGACGACCCTAACTACACTGAGGAAGAGTGGATCGACGAACCAGGTGTCTAGTCACTCTCCATCATATAGAATCCTATTAGGCTTGCAGTAGAGCTAGCGCTTTGATGAATGAATTGCATGTCTTGAATTGCATAACCTGTTTAATTAAGCCATGCCTTGATAATTTAAAACTTGATTCCTTGAAATTACCTAATCAGAACTAGCTACTTACCCATAGCTAGTTCCTTACTATTTAATCACATGCTATTTGTGTGATGATTGGGCATGTTTATGCCATGGATTGGTGATGGGATCCTTGACCACTCTCGGCGTGTGTTTTGGGTGAGTATACTCCTTGATGTGTTTTAGCGGGGAGCGAGCCAGGACGGTACTGTGGAAGTGCCTTGCCGGGAAGGAGGTTTCGGGACCTTCCCATACTTTGTACCTGTGGCGGGTACTTGTTTGCGACTTTGACTGAGGTGTTTGGTGGCTGGTCTGTGATGGACTAGCAGTTGTACTGCGGTACATATTGAGGAGGAGAGTGCTCGCTCTCTGCACCCTAGGACCCGAGTCGGTATACCACCAGATACAGTACTTTTAGTACAGACCACTCGCCTTGTATGGGCGGGGAACGGTTTTGGGACTGGAGGGAAGACAGCACCTGCCTGTAGGCGGATTGGCGGATCGTGTACGAGTTGATGGACTCAGAGGGACTTAGCCCACGCTGGCCCCGTGGGCGGTCGTCACAGCTTCGAGGTCTACAGTTAGCGACGGTGTGCCCTGTGACTGAAGACATCCCCGGACTCGGAGAGGCAGGACGGTGCTGGCTTCCCACTAGCGCTCGGGCCGTTGGGTATAGTTGGATGGCTGATCCCCAGCCAGCTGTATCTCGGGTGGGTACAGTTGTACACCCTCTGCAGAGGTATAATCTATACGTATAGCCGCGTCCTCGGTTATGGACGGTACTGTTATCTACTGCTACCTCCGACTAGACTTTTCTTGTGCTTCTACCTTCCCTCTTCTTGATATTCCGGTCTTGGGGACCGCTGAGATGTGCAGGGGAGGGAGCTCTCACATCGAACTGTGTTGGGCCGGAACATGGGAGATGTTCCGGGTGTTGGTGCAAACTTCCTTGGTTGGGGCGAGGCCCCGCAGATGAAATGATATAATCCTTGATTGCTTGCTGCTGCCTAGGAAATCCACAGCCAAATATATAGAATCCTTGCATATAGTTAATTCCCCCGTTTCCTTGGCTTGCTTCTATGGAGAGTGACTCGGCCTACCCGCTTCCCGGGTAGATGGTGGTGTTTCAGGAACAGACCCGGAGTACCACACTGAAGACGAGGATTGGGAGGAGTAGGGCTCCGCCTATGCTCAAGCTGGACTGAGGGATGGGAGTTCCCCTCGCTTCTACTCCGCTGCTCTTCGCAGATGTTTTTACCTTGCATGATTCAGTCCTGTCGGACTTGTACCGGCTAGAATGCCGAAATGATGTAATAAACATAACTGCTTTATCTATCTATAAACCTTGCTATTATCTCTATTGTGTGTTGTGCATGGTTTGTAACAGCTTAAACAGGGAATGCACGCGATAGCCACTTCCTGGGACTATCGCAGAGGTGCAGAGATTCAGATTCTCAGTTTTGGGAATTCGGGTCGTTTCACTGCCGGCCACTGCTTTGCCACGCGCAGCCACGCCTTCAATCCTTTCCCTGGCCCCTACCGTCTCATTCAAGCTATCACGCACGCCTCCCCACCGGCGCACCATCACCGGCCACCATAAAAAGGCAACCATGGCAAGGAGGCCTTAACGCCAAAGCCTGTTTTCTCCACTTTCAAGCCGCCCAAACCCACCGCTCAAGTTCCCTTGGCCATTTCTTCCATCAAGCCTCACCGCTCGCACTCCTCCGGCGAACTCCGTCCACCGTCATCTTCATCTCCGGCATTGCAGGAAGAAACTGCGATCTCTTGTGCCCCACATTCAGGCCGTCTTCTTGAAGCTCCTCTGCCACTCACCATTGGAGTAGAAGTCCAAGCAAAAGCCACAAGAGCAGGCCCCCCAAACCGAGAACACCGAACTACATTGGTCGAGAAGAGCTCAAGACATGCCTACTCCCATGGCTCGGATCCTTGAGGAGTGTGACCTAGATTGTTGGTTTGTGGTAGTGATGTACGTTTGCCGTGTGTGCCAGATCTTGATGCTCTTAGCGTTCTACTACCATATAACCCGTCCGCTCCCGCATGAGCGATGTTGATGTATCCTGGAAGTGTAAGCTATGATCTAGCCTGTTAAGAGCCAGTATGTATCTTCGTACAAGTCTCTGAGCATACTAGTTTTTCCAAACTCGAGTCTGGGAATCATGTCAACCAATCTTGGTGTTCCAATGTGACTATCATTGCCTCTGAATATGTTACCCTAACTCCAGAATCTAATCTTACTTTTTGATTCCTTTCTTCACTGTCAATCTTTAACGCTTCTTGTTGCTACTCCTTTATATTTTCCTTATATACATCCCTTCTTATTAGATTATCCATCAATTGCTTGACTGTTAATCTTAGGGCTGCTACACAGAATCTCTACTGTATGATTAAGCCTTGTCACATGATCTGAGATGCCACGACGGAATCAAGGTTCTCGTGTATCTAATATTGTTTTATGAAGGCGGGCTTGTACTTGGAAGGTCAGTACATCCTGACAACCAGCACATCTCTACTTGCAATAAACGATAAGGATTACGTGATTGTGTCACTTGGAGCGCGTAGGTATTTCAGATTTATGTGGATGCGGCTTATTGCAATGATTTTTGAACAATCTTCCACACCTTCTGGTCTTCTACCATAAATCTCTCCAAGGCTTTCTAATGTAACAAATTTTCCTTTTTCCCACCTCACTCTAATTTGCTTCATCCTTGGAATCTCGGGACGAGATTCTTTTTAGGGGGGAGGATTGTGACACCCCGTAAATAAAAAAAGAGAAGAAGCGTCGCCACTGCACGGCACGCCCATGCCGTGACCGGGTCGCTGGCCTCGGCATCCGTGCCACGCGGCGGCCAGGCCGGGCTACCCCATGGCCCCCCTTCCACGCGTCGAGCTCGCACGCGCCGTCACGCTTCTCCCATCCCGGCCATACCTTGCCCATGCTGTCCACGCCACGCGCTGCCACCCGAGCCGCCGCGGAGCTCCCCGCCCTTATCCACCGCGGCCAGGATCACCTCACCAAGCCTGCATTAATCCCCTCCCCCCTGCGCGTTCATCCCCTCCGTCACTGCCATTAAGCCCCGCCGACCCGATCCATCCCCCAGCCGACGGCACAACCCTCGTCCTCCACCTATAAAAGAGCCCTCTACCCTCGCTCAACCCCGCACCACCATCCCCTTCACTCTCACCACCGGCCACCCCGAGCTCACCACCGTCCCCTTCTTTCCCACTCACCCCGAGCTCACCGCCCCTAACCCTAACCCTGGCAGGAAGAAAGAGAGAAGGAGAGAGCAGAAGGATCAAGGGAGCAAGGAAGGAAGGAGCTTACCTAGAGCAGGTCCTCGCCGGCCCCTTCACTTCCCGCTCCGGCCGGCCGTCGTCGCCGCTGCCGCCGCCGCCCGTCCGAGGAAGAGGTGAAAAGGGGGAGGAGAGAAAAGGCGGCCGGGCGCGCGGGCCGTTCGGCCGCGCCGGTCTTTAGGCCGCTCGGCCAGTGGGCCGGGCCAGCCTGTTCGCTGGGCCACGCGCGCATGTGGGCCGCGCGCTGTGTTGGACCGAGCCGAGTTCATATCCAGCCCGTAAGTTTTTTTTAAATGTTTTTCAATTAAATCAATGTTTATTGCTGGTAAAAATTGTATAAAATCACAGAAAAATGAGAAAAATGCAAACTAAATTTTGTTGGATTCATCATGCAAAGTTCTATCCAAGAAAAATATATAATCATATATAAACTAAGTTTTACATGTACATTTTAATTCATATCAAGTAATGCTTATTAACTTTGTTAATACATAGAAATCATAAAAAGATGATAAAATGTTAAGATTAATTTTTGTAGGCATAAGATTTATTTCCTATCCATGAAAATGTTAGCATAATATAATTGCCATTTTCACCTTAAAATAATTAAAAGGTGCATCTTGTATAGCTAGGTAAAATAGGTTATCACATAAGTACATAACTAAAATATGTTGCTTTTATTATGCTAAACACTATAGAAGATATATAGCAGAGGCCCTGAATATATTGAAAGTAAAAATGATCAACACCACTGGTAAGGGAAATATTTATACTGCATGTGTGCATGAGTTGCTAAACTTTTAAGTACACATATCATATTCTTTTCATGGGAGTTAATGACGGAAATAAATTAAGAAAAGTGAATTTAAGTAGCCCATGCATTATCTCATGTTTGCATCATATCGATCATGTAGATACCGCGTTCAAGAACGTTGTGTACGAGCTTGTTGCTGAAAAACAGCAATAACCAGGAGCAATCGCAAGAGAAGGCTATGAAGAATTGACTGACTAGGCCCAAGGTCTAGTTGGCACTAACATTATGGTTCAGCAAGGCAAGCTCCGGAGCATAACCCCTATTTTCAAAACTATGCAATGTTTTACTTAAGTATCTATGTGCATTTACGTTTCTAGGAGTTGAATGAAACCATAGATGCATAATTCCTTAGGCACCTGGTCAAATACTAGTTGTTGCATCGTTAGTTGCTATGCTTAAATAAGTCCGGTAGAAGTCGAGTGATTACCGTCACTCGCGAGACATAGGGTTTCGCTTTTAAAGATAATTATGAGATTGATGGATTATTATTCAAAGTGGAAGTCGTTCGTGGGGCCCAGGGTATCAGGGTTGAACAGTACTAATCACATGCCGGTAGTAAGAGGTAGTTGAACCCGGTAAACCTCCGTACCTATATGCAAACTGGTAGAGTGAACTGATACTGTCTTCTTCAGTGGTGCTAGTCAGTAACTCATGGCTGACCCGTCGTTGGTATCGGTGGGGATTAGCGGTCCCGGGCTGCAGGACAGTTCACCTATGCGGGGTGCATATAGGGAACGGTTGCCATGTACGGCTCGACGGGGCGCGTACGTGTCGTGTGATTAGGTCCACCTTGCAAGGTTTAAAATCAGATCAATTCGCCGCCACTCTCGGATAAGAGAACCTTGATCTCTCAGTCACAGTGCGACATAATGAAAGTAAATGGAAGTATGAAATGGTTGATTGAATGAAGATGTGGTAAATATTTGTTTGTTACTGAATTGCTTTTAAACTTAATAATATGATAGTTGGCAAACATAGAAGTTAGTGCTATCACACTAATCTTGATGCTAAAACATTGAAATTAGGATCAACTCTTAGTAGCTTTTCGGCAAAATAAACCTACAGCCAAAAGCCTTGCATGCTAGGAGTCGGCTAAGTATATACCACTAGTCGGGTAAGTCTTGCTGAGTATTAGTTACTCAGGGTTTGTTGCTTAACCTTTTTCAGGTCAAGATGTTGTTGATACTTTCCTTGCTATGATAAATTTAATAGCTATGATGATGAAGGTTGGGAAGTCACAGAGCTCGATGTGTAGTCTGTATATATTTCAGATCAACTATGTAATTATGTATTTGAACTTGGTTTGTAAAAGACTTATTCTGTACAGTTTTGAACCTATGTCGTACTATCTGCGCTCACCGTCGAGTGAGACTTCTGGTGTTTGTTTTGGTCCTTATGTTCGACTTGTGGTTGAATCGGGATTTACCCGACAGACTGCCAGATTACACCGTTTTAAGTGCAAGCAGATATGATTATTTATTTAAAATGAGTGTCAATGCACTTAAGCCGGTTTAATTTGGGCAGTTCTACCACAGCTGGTATCAGAGCCAGGTTGCACCAGGGATGGTATGAGTATGATTATTATACTTATTCGAAACTAAAAATGAGTTTCTACAAACCTTGTTTTAGCACGTGATAGGGTTACGTGGTAAACGAGTCTATGGTCAGGTGGCAATATGTATGTTTGAACTGACTTCTAGCACTTAAGCAGGTACACTAACCACGATTTCGTAGATGGAAATCGAATAGAAATCGATTAGCTATTATAGGAAGGGACGTATATGTATGCCATCGTATAAGTTCGCGTCCTTGTCATTTAATGGCAAGCTTTTCTTTTGTAAGAACGAATAGGACGAGCATGCATCATAAACTTGTTGCATATTGTTGTGTGTAGAATTAGATTGCTTGTAATTTTTGTGCCTCCCATAAATTGTTATAGGATTAAAAGCTATACACATGTTGATAGTAGAAATAATGCTTAATCACCCTGCCCAGAATAAATATATAAAGCTAGACACCCATGTTACTTGAAAATAACTTCTTCCTTCTTAGATGTGATTATAAAGATAAAGGTAAAGAAGAAAAAAAGAGGGCCAAATAGACAACTTACCGATCAACTACTAGTATTACCAATACAAGGAGAAAAAGACATAGGATTCTCTTTCAAATCTGGTCAAAACTTTGCTTTCTCTCATTTTTCTCAATGCAACCCATATCCATGGCGTAACTCTGGAACACGCCACCTCTACCACAGCCTACACAACGCTGCACCCCTGCCCTGCCCTGTTCCATCGCCCTGCCACCTTTCTTGGCTTTTCGCCCTACCGCACTCGCCACTACGCCTACCATCACGTCGCCGAGCATCTAGCTGCCTGTAATATTCCAAGAATATTATTATAAATAATAATTGTATTGGAGTTGGTTCTTGCCAAAAATTTGAAACTTTTGTATGGTGATGTGGTTATCATGCAAACAAGGTCAAATCTAGGGTCAACCTTCCAAACTCTCCTCTCATTCATAATTAGCTATCATGAAAAGTCCTATTAATTAATTCAATCATGCATTGCATTTGTGATTTGGATTTTCTTGGTTTAATTGGATTTCAAAGGTGCGTTTGAATTCTGAATTCGTATTCAAAATTCAAACTAAAAACTAAACTAAAACCTAAACCTAAAAAGGAAAAACCTGAACTCACCGCCGGGCCAGCCACAGGCCAAAACCGGCCCGGCGCTTCGTCCCCTTCTCCACACCCACACGCGGGCTTGGCCCATCACCGGCCCAAGGCCAAGACAGGCCAGCCGCTCGCCGCTCCCTCGCCCTGTCTCGCTGACGCGTGGGCCCGCGTCCACGGCGTCAGCCTCCACCTCCGTTCGCCTTTCTTCCCCGCGCGGCAGCTTTTGGCGCCGGACCTTGACCGGCCGAGGACCGGAGGGCGCGTCGCGCCAAGGCCGGCCGCGCCTCGCGCTGACACCCTCAACCGCCGCCTTATCCTTCCCCGTATGGAGATTCCCGGGGCGAGGAGCGTGGGTGGCGCCCGGGCGAATTCCGCCTCCGCGGATGGGCGCCACGCGCACCGGCCCGCATCCCGAAGATCGCCGGCCGTCGGATGCTAGGGTCTCCCGAAGCTTTCCCTGCGGCGCCCAAAACCCTAGCCTCCACCTACCCCCTCTATATAGCCTCAATTTCGGCCGCCGCCGCCGCTTCCAAACCGCTCGGGCGAAAGCCCTCTTCTTTTCCAATTCACCACCGCCGCCGGAGTTAGGGGAGAAGGGAAGGAGGAGGAGAAGGAAGGGGAGGACCGCAAGGAAGGGAGGCCGACCGAGCTCGGGCCGGGGAGGAGCCGCTCCACCACTGCCCCGAGCTGCCGCTCTGCCTCACCTACGCCGAGCCGTCGCCGCCGCCGTCGACCGGAGCCGAGGAAGAAGAGCACCGCGAGCCTTCAACGAGCCAGCTACCCACTACACCTCCGCCCCTCGGTGAGCCACACGCACGGACCATTTCCCCCTTTCCTCTGCTGGTAGTTAGGAACTCGCCGGGGACGAGTTGCGCCGGCCATCGCCGCCGGTCTTCCCCTGTTGAGCACGGGCTTGATGATCGGCCGTCGAGCCGCGCCCCTTTTCTCCTTGCAGGGCACGAACACCGGCCAAAGGCCGTGGCTTGCGAGCCGCCCACGCACGCGCGTGCGCCGAACCATGGCCACGACGCGGGCGACACGGGCCGCCGCTACACGAGCACGAGGCGCTGCCTCTCCACGCCGGCCGCACGCTTCGGCGCCCTTGGCCGCACCATGGCCTTGAGACGCCGGAGGACCGAGCAGGACGAAAGGCCGGGTCTTTCTAGGCCTGGCAGCACAGCGCGGCCGCGTTCACCGACGCCATGGCCGGGCACACGCGCACGCTCACGAACACGCGCCCGCGCCGCCGCGGCGCTCTGCGCCC
>CM014270.1:40259306-40302487 GCA_004135705.1 Alloteropsis semialata
GCTACACCCGGCGGGTGCGCTCGCGCGCCCCCACCCGAAACTCCACAGCTTTCTCGACATCACGATAAATTCAGCCCGCGACCGAGTCTGCGACTCGCTCCCAGGCTCGGGGGCTACTGTCGGATACCAATATTGGGGGTATCCAATGACAGCGATTAAAAATGACCTGCAGCTTGATGTACACCTCCTGGTAGCTTTCTTTGGGTGCATATAACGGAAATCCTCTTGAAACTAATCTCACGCAGCAGCATGGCGTCACTCTTTTTTCTCTCTCCCTCTTGAGTTAATGCGACACAAGCAGAACATGCATGCAGTGCATGCATGCATGCACCACCAGCGAGGATCCCGCTGCCTGGCCTCACGTCCGTCGCGTGTGGTGGGGCTAGGGCCGGGATTTTTCCTGCGCTCGTGGTTCGCCCGAGTGGATTCCGTTCCGGCGCCCGAGTGGTTGGTAAAAGACAAGGCATGTTGCGCCCGAGTGGTTTCCGTCTCGTCTGGATAAGCGTCCGCTTCGCCCGAGTACTCTCCGTCTCGCCCGAGGAGTTGCTCCTTCGCCCGGCAAGCTGCTCGCCCGACCAGTTTTCCGCAGCGCCCGAGTACTCTCCGATTCGCCCGACACGAGCTGCTCCATCGCCCGACGAGCTGCTCCATCGCCCGACAGGACTCCGATTCGCCCGACAAGATCTCCGTCTCCGACTGGTTCGCTCCTTCGCAACGAAGCAACCTCCGAGAAGACCGCAGCACCCGGAGTCAAGCTGCTACACTGTGCCAACCACTCCCTGACGCAACTGACACCAGCAGGACATGGCTACAGTGCTCGGAAGGACGACGGGCCCCACAGCATGGGCAGGCACGCCTCCTTTTTTCCCGTTTTACCCTTTGACTGTACTTCTCCTCCGGCCTCCCCTTGAGCTATAAAAGGGAAGGCCAGGCCTCCTGCGTGAGGGGAGATCGACTCTTTTCCTCCTCTCTCCCGAGCCTCCTACGGGAGGCAGGGAGCCCCTTTTCTCCCTCGAGGAGCATCCTCCCTCGACTTTCTTCTTCCTCCAGCCGGTCACTGGACTGAGCTCGGCTCACTCACCAGAGACTTGGGAGCTAGTCCCTCTCTCGCCCTATTTGTACCCCCTACTACAAACCAGTGCAAACAACACGAGCAGCACGAACTGGACGTAGGGTATTACACCCCATGGGTGGCCCGAACCAGTATAAACCCCCGTGTCCTTTTGCACTACCACCCGAGGCCCGACGCGCGCTCCACGATTTTATTATTTGCCGGCGGTAAAGAACCCCGACCATGTAGGTTTGAAGTTAGTTGGCATTCTAATGGACCTTACTCGGGCGGTGAATGCCGGGAAGCCGTCGCAGTCGTTGAGGTTCCCGGCGTCTGCGTGTCCCGAGTCGGCGGAGTAGTCGTCCGGGCTGCTGGCCCGGGGCGGCCTGTCTTGACCGAGTGGAGGCCCGTACTTGCGGTCGAACTCTCGGCGGCGTGCGGCCTCAGCGACCTCAAGGTCTCGGCGTTGGCGTGCTTCGCGATCCAGCCCTGGGGGGCCGTGTTCACGGTTGTACTCGGCGCGTCGTCGGAGCTCTTCCTCATCCCGTCGCCGATGACGGTCGTCGAGGTTCCTCCGGAGGTCACGGTTGCGGAGTTGTTCGCGGAGATCGGGCTGCTCGACCACGCCGCGATCGGCGTCTCGGCGACTGGCCGACCTGGAGTGGCGAGATGATGAAGCTGGAGCCCTCTGGGCGATCATGCCCGCGGCTGCAGTCAGCCTGACCTTGATCCGGTTGAGCTCGGGGGTTTCTGGGATCCCCTCTAGCTCTTGGTGCGCGGCGGCAAGGTTGGCCGACGGAGTGGCGTAGACACCTACGCCGCCGACCTCTTGGACGAAGTCGTCTTGGAGATTGCGTGTGACTCTGGGGTTTCGGCGTTCTCGCCGCGCGTCGCGGCGTCGTTGCCTTTCACCGTTACGCCCGATCCTGGCATCACGGCGTGCTTGATCCTCGCCCTGGACCGTTGGTTCGTCGGCGGATACGTCGGAGACGAACGTCTCCCGCTTGGCTGGCGTGATCCTCTTATTTGGAGGGAGGACACGTGTCACGCGCGGGAAAGCCGGAGTTGGTTCGGGCGGAGTCGGCGCATCTTGGTGGTGAGGGTGCCGTGCCCCTGCGACGTCCGGAGTAGATCCGATCTGGGTGGCCGTGATGGGTTCGACCTCCCCGATCGCATCTGGAGAGTAGTCGGCGTTCATGCGTTCGCCGAGTGCTTGCTGGTAGACGGCCCCGCTGTTCCTGAGTCCCAGCGGGAACCGAGTCGGCGAGGCGATGCCCTGACGAGCGGATTCGGTGAGCTCAATGCATTCACCGATGGAGGCGATGGCGTGATCCATGTCCGCCTCGAACTGGCGTTGGCGTGCAGCCCATCGGCGCCTTCGTTGTTCGGGCGTTTCCTGCACCCTGGGTGGTCGAGGCGGAGTGGACGAAGCAGTCGGCGGTGTAGGAGAGGGCGTGTTCCCCCCGGATGGCGGGAGAACGATGCCGGCCGTCGCGGTCGCCGAGTTGTTGGCGATGGTTGGCGACGGAGTGGTGATGGTGACGATCCCGTCTGGCGTAGCGTCGAGTCGTGGCGCTGTCTCCTCCGGGGTAGCGTCACGAGTGAAGGAGAGCTCTCCCTCGGGCCCGGCGGTGAAGACCATGGATCCGAAGAAGAACATAGCCCCCTCGGTGATGGAAATCTTCATGGTCGCCGGCGTGATGACGGCGGAAGTGAATGCCATCGAGCTTGCAGATTGATCTCGTCGATCAACCCCTACCTGGCGCGCCAACTGTCGGATGTTTGGACCCGGCAGTCCACACAGGGTAGCCTACGTGGTTGATTTGTTGAGGGACAGATCGAGGATCAGAAGCGATGGTAACACAAGACGCAAGGATTGAACAGGTTCGGGCCGTCGAGATGACGTAATACCCTACGTCCTGTGTTGGGGTGATTGTATTGCTGTGTATGAAGTTCCTGGAAGGATCTCCGTAGTTGGGTTCTGTCCTAGGGTTGTATGATCGTGGGTTGTAGCGTAGATGTTCGTGCTCTGGAGGGGGGTCTCAAGGCGCCTTATATAGTCCGGCTGCCTTGAGTTACAAGTCGGCCAGAGATCGTAACCTACCCGAATTACAAGGATTCGATCCTATAACGATTACAGATATCTTTCCCTATAATTCCGGCTAGTTTATCCTGATCTCCGAGCTTCTTGCGGGATACGCCGTCTTCTTTCCTTGCCGCGCGCGCCGTCGCGCCCATCCGGTTCGCCCGACTGGTGGGCCTCCCGAGTGGTGGGCCAGCCAGTCCGTCAAACCGGTCCAGTTGCACTCGGATTGGGCCGCCCCTTGCTGGTTGGGCCAATCCGCCTGCTGGGTACCCCTGGGGGTCTACCCCCGACAGGCTTGTACTTGGAAGGTCAGTACATCCTGACAACCAGCACATCTCTACTTGCAATAAACGATAAGGATTACATGATTGTGTCACTTGGAGCGCGTAGGTATTTCAGATTTATGTGGATGCGGCTTATTGCAATGATTTTTCGAACAATCTTCCACACCTTCTGGTCTTCTACCATAAATCTCTCCAAGGCTTTCTAATGTAACAAATTTTCCTTTTTCCCACCTCACTCTAATTTGCTTCATCCTTGGAATCTCGGGACGAGATTCTTTTTAGGGGGGAGGATTGTGACACCCCGTAAATAAAAAAAAAAGAGAAGAAGCGTCGCCACGGCACGGCACGCCCATGCCGTGACCGGGTCGCCGGCCTCGGCATCCGTGCCATGCGGCGGCCAGGCCGGGCTACCCCATGGCCCCCCTTCCACGCGTCGAGCTCGCCCGCGCCGTCACGCTTCTCCCATCCCGGCCATACCTTGCCCATGCTGTCCACGCCACGCGCTGCCACCCGAGCCGCCGCGGAGCTCCCCGCCCTTATCCACCGCGGCCAGGATCACCTCACCAAGCCTGCATTAATCCCTCCCCCCTGCGCGTTCATCCCCTCCGTCACTGCCATTAAGCCCCGCCGGACCCGATCCATCCCCCAGCCGACGGCACAACCCTCGTCCTCCACCTATAAAAGAGCCCTCTACCCTCGCTCAACCCCGCACCACCATCCCCTTCACTCTCACCACCGGCCACCCCGAGCTCACCACCGTCCCCTTCTTTCCCACTCACCCCGAGCTCACCGCCCCTAACCCTAACCCTGGCAGGAAGAAAGAGAGAAGGAGAGAGCAGAAGGATCAAGGGAGCAAGGAAGGAAGGAGCTTACCTAGAGCAGGTCCTCGCCGGCCCCTTCACTTCCCGCTCCGGCCGGCCGTCGTCGCCGCTGCCGCCGCCGCCCGTCCGAGGAAGAGGTGAAAAGGGGGAGGAGAGAAAAGGAGGCCGGGCGCGCGGGCCGTTCGGCCGCGCCGGTCTTTAGGCCGCTCGGCCAGTGGGCCGGGCCAGCCTGTTCGCTGGGCCACGCGCGCATGTGGGCCGCGCGCTGTGTTGGACCGAGCCGAGTTCATATCCAGCCCGTAAGTTTTTTTAAATGTTTTTCAATTAAATCAATGTTTATTGCTGGTAAAAATTGTATAAAATCACAGAAAAATGAGAAAAATGCAAACTAAATTTTGTTGGATTCATCATGCAAAGTTCTATCCAAGAAAAATATATAATCATATATAAACTAAGTTTTACATGTACATTTTAATTCATATCAAGTAATGCTTATTAACTTTGTTAATACATAGAAATCATAAAAAGATGATAAAATGTTAAGATTAATTTTTGTAGGCATAAGATTTATTTCCTATCCATGAAAATGTTAGCATAATATAATTGCCATTTTCACCTTAAAATAATTAAAAGGTGCATCTTGTATAGCTAGGTAAAATAGGTTATCACATAAGTACATAACTAAAATATGTTGCTTTTATTATGCTAAACACTATAGAAGATATATAGCAGAGGCTCTGAATATATTGAAAGTAAAAATGATCAACACCACTGGTAAGGGAAATATTTATACTGCATGTGTGCATGAGTTGCTAAACTTTTAAATACACATATCATATTCTTTTGCTTCATGGGAGTTAATGACGGAAGTAAATTAAGAAAAGTGAATTTAAGTAGCCCATGCATTATCTCATGTTTGCATCATATCGATCATGTAGATACCGCGTTCAAGAACGTTGTGTACGAGCTTGTTGCTGAAAAACAGCAATAACCAGGAGCAATCGCAAGAGAAGGCTACTACGAAGAATTGACTGACTAGGCCCAAGGTCTAGTTGGCACTAACATTATGGTTCAGCAAGGCAAGCCCCGGAGCATAACCCCTATTTTCAAAACTATGCAATGTTTTACTTAAGTATCTATGTGCGTTTACGTTTCTAGAAGTTGAATGAAACCATAGATGCATAATTCCTTAGGCAACTGGTTAAATACTAGTTGTTGCATCGTTAGTTGCTATGCTTAAATAAGTCCGGTAGAAGTCGAGTGATTACCGTCACTCGCGAGACATAGGGTTTCGCTTTTAAAGATAATTATGAGATTGATGGATTATTATTCAAAGTGGAAGTCGTTCGTGGGGCCCAGGGTATCAGGGTTGAACAGTACTAATCACATGCCGGTAGTAAGAGGTAGTTGAACCCGGTAAACCTACGTACCTATATGCAAACTGGTAGAGTGAACTGATACTGTCTTCTTCAGTGGTGCTAGTCAGTAACTCATGGCTGACCCGTCGTTGGTATCGGTGGGGATTACCGGTCCCGGGCTGCAGGACAGTTCACCTATGCGGGGTGCATATAAGGAACGGTTGCCATGTACGGCTCGACGGGGCGCGTACGTGTCGTGTGATTAGGTCCACCTTGCAAGGTTTAAAATCGGATCGATTCGCCGTCACTCTCGGATAAGAGAACCTTGATCTCTCAGTCACAGTGCGACATAATGAAAGTAAATGAGAGTATGAAATGGTTGATTGAATGAAGATATGGTAAATGTTTGTTTGTTACTGAATTGCTTTTAAACTTAATAATATGATAGTTGGCAAACATAGAAGTTAGTGCTATCACACTAATCTTGATGCTAAAACATTGAAATTAGGATCAACTCTTTGTAGCTTTGCGGCAAAACAAACCTACAGCCAAAAGCCTTGCATGCTAGGAGTCGGCTAAGTATATACCACTAGTCGGGTAAGTCTTGCTGAGTATTAGGTTTGTTGCTTAACCTTTTTCAGGTCAAGATGTTGTTGATACTTTCCTTGCTATGATAAATATAATAGCTATGATGATGAAGGTTGGGAAGTCACAGAGCTCGATGTGTAGTCCGTATATATTTCAGATCAACTATGTAATTATATGTAATTATGTATTTGAACTTAGTTTGTAAAAGACTTATTCTGTACAGTTTTGAACCTATGTCATACTTGTACTATCTGCGCTCACTGTCGAGTGAGACTTCTGGTGTTTGTTTCGGTCCTTATGTTCGACTTGTGGTTGAATCGGGATTTACCCGACAGACTGCCAGATTACACCGTTTTAAGTGCAAGCAGATATAATTATTTATTTAAAATGAGTGTCAATACATTTAAGCCGGTTTAATTTAGGCGGTTCTGCCACAGGCACAGCTCTAGCTTTTGCAAAAATGGCTTTGGCTCTAGCTTTTTTACTTTGGCTTGTTATGTTGGAAAAACGTTTGGTGGAATAGCTTATCCGGGCTTTTCGAATGGATAGGATAAGTAAAATGTCTATTGTGCCCTTATGTATTTTAAGTTTTTAAGTTTTTATCTTTTTATTTTTCTCTCTCTTTTCTTACTCTTTTTCTTTTATTTTTTTTCCCATGGGCCACGGCCTTATCTCTGTACCGAATACCGATGCCAGCCTTTTTACCTCCTTCCCCTCTACGGCCTTATCCCTTTCCACGAACTTGCCTCCTGGAGGCGCCTGCAACTCGCCCGGCCGCCGTTGCACGCCTGCCGAGCTAATCTTCGAGCGCCGGCTTGCTTCTGCCCCAGCTTCCTCTGCGTGGACGTCCTGCTCACCTCCGCGTGCCCGTCGGCCTCTGCCCCGGCCGCCTCCGCCGGCGCGTGCCGGATGTCCTCCGCGCGGTCGCCGAGCTCACCCCCGAGCGCCGTCCTGCCTCTGCGTGGCCGTGGCATTGGCCTGGTCCAGCGGCCCTCGGCGCGTGGGCTCTCGTGGCCGGTCAGCGGCGGGGTTGGAGCAGGGACACGGCAAGGTGATTCGATCACCTGAGGGCGCGAGGAAGACAGTGTCGGGGTCGTGGCGAGCTGGAGCCGAGACGGTTCGGTGCCGTGTAGGCAAAGCAGCAGGAAGGACGGCTCGCGGTTCGGAGTGGTCAGGGACAGCATCGATGCAGGGCGTGGCAGCGAGGGACGATGACCAGGGCGGCGTCGCAGTAGGAGCAGAGCAGTGCCGGGCTTGCCTGCCGTACTCGGCGAGGTCGACGTGGAGGCGACGATGGCGAGCTTGCAGTTCAGCATTGAGGCAGGCGACGCGGGACCCGGCGTTGATGCGATGCGGCGGCGATGTCCAGGCGGGACAGTGCTGCGAGTCCGGCTTCCTGGAGCCGTGGTCGGGGATGGAGATAAGCCGGTATGAGCTAGTATTTTTGGCTTCTCCTCCGTCGTGGAAAGTAGAGAGCGTCATTTCCGGGGCTTCTTCCCAGCTTTCTCGCATGAGCAGTTTGCATTTGTGCGTTTGGTAGAAGAAGCGGATAAGCTGGTGCATGAGCGGTACCAAAGGGGTCCTAACTATCTGGCTACCGGAAGCCAGATAGATAGGTTCTCCGCCTCCCAGCCCAGCGGCACTGGTTAGGCCGTAGCAGCAGTAGCACTGGGCTGACTTGCCCTTGCCGTCCGAATGGGCCTGCCAGCGGAAATTTCGCCGTGGAAGCCCCGTCACGCTCACGGGTCACGGCCTCCGCCCGTCCGCCGTCGCCACCGGCGGCGTGTCGCGCTGCGATCCGGCTGTCGGAATCGTCTGTGTCGCGCTGCGATCCGGCTGTCGGAATCGTCTGGGGCAGGCGACTGGAGTGGGCGCTTCTGGGCGAGCCTTTCGCGTCAAGCGCCCCCTGCCCATGACGGCACGGACTCCTCCCGACGGCCGCGGCGGTGTTCACTCGCGAGGAGCTGGGGCTGGGCAGAGCCGAGGAGACGAAGGAGAGGAAGACGAGGCGGCACTCCGGTGGCCGAGAGGCGACGCGGACCAGAGGGACAGGCACGGCTTGTTGAGTCCAATCTTCTGGAGGCATTGGCCTGGTCCAGCGGCCCTCGGCGCGTGGGCTCTCGTGGCCGGTCAGCGGCGGGGTTGGAGCAGGGACACGGCAAGGTGATTCGATCACCTGAGGGCGCGAGGAAGACAGTGTCGGGGTCGTGGCGAGCTGGAGCCGAGACGGTTCGGTGCCGTGTAGGCAAAGCAGCAGGAAGGACGGCTCGCGGTTCGGAGTGGTCAGGGACAGCATCGATGCAGGGCGTGGCAGCGAGGGACGATGACCAGGGCGGCGTCGCAGTAGGAGCAGAGCAGTGCCGGGCTTGCCTGCCGTACTCGGCGAGGTCGACGTGGAGGCGACGATGGCGAGCTTGCAGTTCAGCATTGAGGCAGGCGACGCGGGACCCGGCGTTGATGCGATGCGGCGGCGATGTCCAGGCGGGACAGTGCTGCGAGTCCGGCTTCCTGGAGCCGTGGTCGGGGATGATGGCGGCGACTCGGAACGGGGCGTTGCTCCTGCAGCGGTCCCGGGCTCCTCCTCCTCTTCTCTTCCTCAGCTTCGATCCGACCAGAGAAGAAATCGAGAGTGGAAAGGAAAACAAGGCAACAGCCTATGCTTCGGATGGATGAAGAGCACTCGGCAATCGACATTGAAATCATATTTTTTAATCCTTGGTATTAACATATTGTTTTTATTTATTGCTGTTCCATAAGATATATTAGCAGGGTTTGTCTCTGCCATTTCGAGGGCCTAGAAAGAATCATATGCTACAGGTCACTTACGTTGATTTTTTAGCATAATTATAGTACTAATAATATGTATTAAATTCTTAAAAACAATGTTGACAATTATACAAACTAAAAGAGCATCTAATGACGGCTTCAACATCTAATAGACTGATACCTAAATTAATTATACAACAAAAAGAAACTAAGTAAATAATGTTGGCTAGAAATATAGAATCGAAAGATTAAAAACGGATTACGCAGTAACTCACCACACCAATTACCAACGCGGCGAAATGCGGTAAAGGGTTGGAGTGCGGAGATCTCGGCGTGGCAGTGGTGCCTATCAAAGTCTGGCGTGATGCGCAGGCCCGGCGGCCGGGGATCGAATCGAGGAGACGCGCAAGCCCGGCGGCGCGAGGTGAGTCACGGAGTCAGACTTGCGTGCCGGCCTGTGTGGAGAGTCGAGACTCCTTGACTTCGACCTCTCGGGAGTCGGGACGAGCATGGCTCAGATCGATGCATGGCGTGAAACCAACGGACGTTGCTCACTCAACTCCGAGTACATATGCATTTGACCTCTCCACTTGGTCCAAATCAGGGACGAAGCCAGGAATTTTACATTGGGGGGCCAGTTCTAATCATTCATTCAGCCACATAGGCACATAGTAAAAAGAACTGTATGCTAGATTCCACTTAGTTTCTAGAAACAAAGAACAACAAAAAATGATAAGAATACTAGCAGAATTAGCAAAAAAACAAACTCTACAATCCGTGCAACATACGATTCTCCTCTTGAAAATAAGTTTTGGCATAAGGCAAGACGACGTACCTACTAGTAAGTAAGTACAGTGGCAGACCTACGACCAGGGCTGCCCAGGCTGCAGCCCGAGTCCAAGGCCAAAACTCCAATGGTGATTTAGGAAAAAATAGCTAAATATCAAAGGAGAAACACATATAAGCTTCTCTACTAAGTTAGGATCAGCCCTGGTCCAAACCGGTTTCTGGGTCCGCCTCTGAGTAAGTACCATCTTCAAGCAGATCATATAATCTCAATATCACTGGAATCTTGAAGCTTCTTTGACCTTGAGAGCTATGGCCGGCCTTGGAGAAAAGAATTAGAGAAGAAGGAGAAAGAGGAGTGAAACATGTGCCACTTGGCTTCTCGGTGAGAGAACTCAAAACGAATGTTATGTTTTTGTTGGAAACACAACTACATGTGTTAACATTCTTCACATACATCTTTGTGTTTTATATAGGAGAAATAAAATATCTGGAGCCATAAAATATGGCTACATGAATAAGTTCCATATAAGATGTAGGGGGTTTAGAAATTTTTTGGATTCATAGGGGGGGCCATGGCCCCCGCTGGCCCCTAGCTGTCTCCGTCCCTGGTCCAAATTAAAAATTTTGTGCCCCCATCCAGCTAGGCTTCTGGCCATCGCCCCTCCTGCCCATGGGTCAGAGCCGGGTCTGGATATTACACGTGCGTGACGCACGTGCATCTATGCTAGTTTATATATAAATACAAGACATTCAAAGACTTTTAGACAAGTACTCCCTCCATCCCAAATTACTATTCGTTTTAGGTTTTCTAGGTTTATTACTTTTGCAACGCATCTTAATATACACTATGTCTACATACATAGCAAAAGTAATAAACCTACAAAGCCAAAACAAATATTAATTTGAGACTAAGGGAGTACTAAAAGAAATCATTATTCTGGTCTCTCTCCGCTGCTCAATCTCAGAAACAACTTTAATTATGACGGCTAAACGTGAAGGTATCGGGGCTACATGCGTATTTTGTTCTTTCCCTTAGTCTGTCTTAAAAGTTAGAGGCTTTGTACTACAAGATGAAGGTAGTAGTATGCATGGAACTGTGTGATCTGCATCAAAGCTTTTGCTATTTAATCTTACATAGGTTGTAAAAGAATTTGTACGTTTTCATAAATAGTAATCACTTGTTTAATACTCTTAATTAGTGTCCTAACATTTGATGTGACAGAGAAATAGTGAAAAGTTTAAAAAGTTTGTGCAACTAAACAAGGCCTGAGATTCCCGGCACCTTGGTCTCGCACGCCAGAACTACTACTCACGGTCCATATTACGTCGTGGACAACTGGACACGGGTGTCCATATTACGTCGTGGACAACTGGACACGGGTGCGGCAATTAGGGCCTGTTTAGATCACCTGAAACTTTGAAACTTCACTATTCATCAAAGGGAATTTTGCATGCATGGAGTATTAAACGTGTGTTAATGACAAAACGCATTCCATAACCCCCGGTAACTTTGCGAGACGAATCTAATGAGCCTAATTTGGCCATGATTAGACAACGTCGTGCTACAGTAAACAATCTCTAATGACGGATTTATTATGCTTAATAGATTCGTCTCGTGATTTTCTGTCCATCCGTATATTTAGTTTTATAATTAGATCATGTTTAGTCTCCTAATCTTTGATTTAGAATTGAAAACTTTCTTTCGCAAACTTACAACTCTAAACTAAACAGGTCCTTAATTGCACTCCTGCTGCGCGAGCTGCTCCATGGCGCTGTGGTGTCGTCCTACTGCTCAAGCTTTCTTGGTGATGCCGCTCATCACATCCTCATGCCCTTAATTGCACTCCTGCTGCGCGAGCTGCTCCATGGCGCTGTGGTGTCGTCCTACTGCTCAAGCTTTCTTGGTGATGCCGCTCATCACATCCTCATGCGCAGCTTGATCCCCAACGCGGCAACGCCGGCGGTCACCGGACTCGTCCTCCTGTGCAAGTAGCTTCTGGTCCATGGCGGAGCAGCTGCGAGAGGCGAGACCGGGTCGGCAACGCCGGGGCCAGTCGAAATGGATGCGAACGGGGCCATATTAAGTATAAATGCATGCCATCAGCAAGGTAATCAGCGCAAAGGGCCACAACAAACTCAATGTCCTCATGATCATCCAACGAAGAGTTGTAAAAAACAGCTCCGCGAGCGAGAGACCATCTGCCCAAAACGGACTCATAATCCAACAAAATACACTACATTTCGCTATTCTTGATCACATCAATTGACAAAATCCGAAGAAAAAATATGGTAGGGCATATAAGCGTTTTGTTGAGCGCCTTGAGCACGACAACGGATGCCGAGCTGTGGTAGAAGAATGAGGTTCAGAAGGACAAGCACGAAGAGTGACTCACAAAGATGATGCTGCGGAGGTTATTTTGATAGACCTTCCTCCTCAATGAATGTCGGGTGAAAACCTGATTCGTTCTCTAACGAACGATCGATGGCGTCGCCTCTGTGTCGTTCCCTTGTTGAAGGCATCATTCTAGAGTAATCGCAGGAGAGGTGTGCCCCCTCGTCTCTTTTGCAGTTTTGGTCTGTTCCCTGTGGCGTCTCTGGTCGTTTGGCTGGGATGGGTCATGCGGGCTCGGTACATAGTTGCGGGGCTTGGACACCTTTGGTGAAAATCCTGTCCGGTTGCTGCCGGTGATGATAATTGCTATGCTCTCGTATAGTTCTCTCTGTTGGGGGTACTGTCACGGTCTCCCCCCGCCCCCCACCCCCCCTCTCCCTGCTCTTGTTGGGTGAAAACCTGGTTCATCCTCTACGAACTGTCGACGGCTTGCTTCTGCATCATAACCTTCTCGGAGGCATCGTCCTACGGTTCCTCCTCGCCCTATGGCTTCCGGACAGGAGTTCCGCCTTTGCCCTATGGCTTCCGAACCTTTGGTCGCCTTCCTTTTCTCCTTCACTAGTAAGGTCGCCTTCACTTTGTGTGTCTGTCGTTATTCACTTGGTCACTTTTTGGTAGCCCTGAGTTCTTTGGGTCGCTTCGAGTCTCTGGAGGAGCGTTCGTCAAGGCTCACTTTTGATGTGTCACGGTTTGCTGGCGTCGGAGCTCTTCGGTCTTTTCCGATAAAAAGCGTGATGCGATTTGTGGAGCCGGGTTCTTCTAGGTTGTTGTTGTTGTTGTAGTTGTTGTTTCAAACGTCTCTAGCGTCTTCTCGTGTTCTTGTTGAGTTTCTATTTGTATCTGTTATATTTTTTAATGAGATACGCACTAAAAGCATCTCCAAGAGTGTCCAACAAATGATCCCAATAATCAGTTTTGGGAATAAAAGTAAAAAATAGCGCTCCAATAATAGCCCAATCCGCACCCAATTTTTTGGTCTGCCTAATAACAGAGCTATTCTGAGCTAGATTTGGCTCTCAGATCCGCACTCCCAATCCCACGAAAAAAGTGATTAGAAAAATTAATAATCATGAGTTACTGTTCACCCAGGGGAATATTAGGCGTGGGGCGGCAGATGGATGATGTGGCAGCAATAAATCTCTTTTTGGAACCAATTTTTTTTTTAGGAATTGTTGGATTGATGGGTATTTATTTCTCCCAAAAATTTTTGGCATGGTACCTAAACTAGTTTTTCGACACTTTATTTTTAAGACAATCTTCGAGATGCTCTAAGTGGGTTCTTAAAACAAAGTTGCACCCACGTGCAGAGGTGAGGGCGACGACGATGGCTAGCGCTAGCTCCAGTCGGAACCCGCTACAGCTCGGGACGTGTGGTGCCGCACGCATGAGCCTCACGTGCTCAAGCAGTGCGCGGTAGTTCTAACTCTACCTCTTTCTATAAAAATTGGTGATCACTAATCACCAATATTATCAGAGACAGGGCCATATTACTATATTAGGGATCTACTAGAAATGCTCTTACGTCAATGACAAGGAGAACAGATGTTTTTACTTTCATGCAATTCTTCTTAAAAAAATTAATAACGAGAATGGTATCTCAGGCAATAATGACAGGGTAAAAATTTTATCTCAATTACCTGGTCAATTCTACCCTTTTATTTTTTTGGTTCTATGTTCTTGTTTTTTTTAAATTCTTCAACTGGTTGCATGTTTTATAAAAAGTGGTTGCCTTTGCACAAGTGGCTGACAGTCACCCTGACAGCAAGGCAAGTGAAAAAAGAAAATAAGTATATAAATAGACGCAAACATCATCATAACAGCCAAAAGTATGTATGCATATTTCTGCAACAATACAGATATTTATCATTGCAACCAAAATTGCTAAGAGTCCTAGACTATGAAAACGGAAAACATATTAATGTTCATATTGATATGATATATAAAGTGTAGGTAAGTACATATAAACACACAATTTAGAGCCTCAAAGCAGCAATCGCTTCAGGCCTGAAGTCAATCCTAAGTCCTAACACCCTCCGCACCTCTGCTGGTGTCAACAGCCATGTCAGATGGCCAGCATTGTCACCCCAGAAATCCAGTATCTCTGATACACGTTCGAAGTTCAGAATGGTCGACATCTGGGAAAGCCTTGAGAACTTGTCTCGGACTGGTCGCTGAGACATTTCTGAGAAATGGTTGATCAGAGAACGTACCTCTTTGTCAAGCTGAAGCCCACCAAGCTGGCTGAACCTCTTCTGCATCATGATCACCTCAAGCCTCTTGACTATGAAGTCGATGATCAAGTGTACAAAGGAATCATAGTTGTTTGACGTCATCACTGGCTGGAGCCAAGCAACATTAGTGTTGACTGCAAGTATAAGCTTCTGCACCCATGGGTCATTCACCTCATTTTCCCCATATTCAGCATCATCCAGCTCATAACTGACAGTAGCAACAGTGTCAAGGACTGGACGAATGCGTGGTGCCACAGATGCCACCAAATGCTCCATTCCAGAATGAAGGATCTTCTTAAAGGAAGTACTGATCTCTCCTAGCTCAGATAAACAGGATTTGATCTTCTCTCGGTCAGCTGGAGCATGAAAAACCTGCTGGATAGTCACAAAAGTCAGTCAAAAGTTAAATCAACTATGATGATATGGCAATAAAATCACTAGTTACAAATGAAGCCATTAGGTCATCTGAGTGCCATTCATTTAAATATTGTCCCATGATTGTGACTAATGATAAATGATATGATCCTTAAGAATTTCCACTTGTGCTAACAATAAATTGTTTGTCAACTGAAAAATTCATAGGACCATTTGTCCATTCTATATTATAGGAGAGAACATAGAGGAACTAAAATCAACAGTGTTGTTTTCAGAGTATGTACCTACTATACTAGATCATAGAGGAATCAATATCAGAAGTGAGGAAATCAAAGTTAGGTCAAACTTTGTAGTCAAATACAGGATTGGGGGAGCTTCTGTATCCATTGCAGAACATAAAGGGTTTCAGACTCCATTCAGTAGATGCAAATGAAGATGCTCAAGCGGTCAAGCCTTACTACTGTAGTCCAAAAGAAGCTTTTACAATTTTGGTCCCATACAGGCATACATGTTTTTGCTGGCTATACCATGTATATACTTGTCTGATATCAGTGTACCATATAGTAAATGCAAGTGCAGGCCTATGCTTCATATGTCCCATTTTAAGATGTTATTTTCATTGAAAAGTACCTCTGATAAATGCAAGCAAGCATCATTTTTTTTCTCCAACAATCAAGCATCATATTATCTGCGATGTCAGAGATAATGCTCAGTAAAGTTCAAAGGGAAGCATATCTCGTTCATTGCTGAGCATTTTGTACACTATTCTGATTTGCAAGATTACACATACTGAGGAATTCTGTTCCTTGGAGAACAGGTTCCATGGGACAATCTTGTTGGATCAATTACACATGCCTTAACTGTATAATTGTTTGTACTACAAATTAAGTTTTCATAATTGTTTATCTAGCACCAAATTCAGTGGTTGCTATTGAAGGCTCCAAAGTCAGTTCCCAAACAGGAGTGACCTAAAAATTGTATTTAGAATGCTGGTCTCAATATGTGCAGCATCATCTTGTTCTACTTACAAAGCTGCTAGTTCAAGTATTTACAACTAAGAATACATTACACTTAAAAAGCTGCTAGTCTTTATGAATCCCAGCTGACAAATACATTGAATGTTACGGGCCATTAAGCACAACTTATGTGAAAACAGCTTCACCTGGTAAAGCTGTTTTGGAGAAGCTGAAAATACTAGCTTCATCCAGCTTTTAGTTCATTTTTGCATCGTTTTTCGAAACAGCTTCATGCTACAGCGCCTCGATTTGCACAAAACAGATGAAGCTGAAGCCACCATAAGCTCTACCAATTGGGGCCTTAGTATAATGTATTCATAAAGACTGCATTTTCATTGTCTTGCTAAAATTGGCTAAGCATTGCATTCAAGCATTCTTATTCACATCAAATGTTCTACTTAAAAAGCTGCTAGTCTTTATGAATTATGAGATTCTCTATGACACAAGATACATAGAGATAAAATGGCAGAAACATCACACAGGAGATACTGTACCAACTAACATGAATAATTCTTGAGAAATTTAAGTTTAAACGACTACAAAAACATGTTATGCCAAAATGAGTCATCATCAACATAAATAGAGTGGTGCTAGCAGAGACATTAACAAGTCAAAAGTCATGAAGCACAGATGTATGCAATATGTACTATCACAATCAACTAATTTTAAGAGACCACACAAGCATTATGGGCTCCTTTCATTTAACTTAAACAAGTTGAAATTAACAAAAGAAATGCACATATCCAATTGACAAAACATGAACAAATCCATATACACCCTATTTGTTTAACATGTCCCCCTTTCAGCTTAAAAATGGATAGAATGGAAAAAAAAATACTACTCACCTCCACACAGAGCTCCTCAATCTCATGACGGAGCTTCAGAACATACTCAGAGCTGATATCCATGTTGTTTAGTGCAGTTGCAATCTCTTCGCCAGTCTTCTGGACTCCAACGCCACCAAGGAAGAGCTTTGCACCCAAATTTGGCTCCCGCATCCTCCACTGTAGTGCCTCCTGATACTCGTTGCTCAGAAGGCTTGTTGCCCCGCCAAGCACAGCAAGAACCGAGTTTATGCTTGCAGTGGATGCAGCCCGACGGCAGCAGCTCTGTAGTACAAAGAATACGTCATCAACCATTGAGGTTGTGAGACCATCTGGTACAGGCTCATCAATCCGTATGGCCTTCCTTACATTCTCCACCATGAAAAACTCCTCAAAGATCACATAGAACCCAGTCAGATCCTGCACCATTTTATTGAAGCTACCATTACGGAAAGCCTTCATTGTCTGTGGCCCAAGTTCGGGCTTGACATCTCTCAGTCCACGGATCTTATTCACCATAAATTCAGTGTAGTCTTCTCCAAGCTGTGTTAATGCAAGAATCTCGTCAAGATAAAGCTCGATTTCCCTGGGATCAGGCCCTTCGTTACCTCCAGCAGCACTGGCCATGGAACCGACGACTGAAAGGAGGTTCTTTGTATAGGAGTTTATATCAGATGCAAGACGTGCAAGCTTCCTGTAATCAGCATATCGGCGTAGGATCAGGGTGCCCCGCGAATCACACTCCTCCTGCAGCTCAATGATGGCATAAGCAACACCATCCTCGCCCCTGAGCTCACGAAGCACAGAATCATTCTCCTCAACAGCGAGCACAATGTCCTTGAAGAGGCGAGTGAGGCAGCCAACAAAATCCGGCCGCTCAGAGGTTGGCTGCGTTGCAGATGTCAGCTCGGCGAGGTGCTCAAAGTCTGCACGGGCGCGGAGAGCAACCACCTTCTTCAGGTAGGCGACATAGACCTGGAGTCCTTCATCAGCGAGCGCGAGGAGTGGGAAAAGGCGGACGAGTCGGAGCACGGCAGGGTGGTCCTGTGCGTCGACGGCAGCCGCGAGCCTCCGTCGTGCAAGCCCCTCGAGGCGGCGCTTGATGTCTAGCAGATCGCGGCGGAGATCGTCGTCGGTGGGGAAGCGCGCGTCGATAGCGAGGAAATCGTGCGCGGCGGTGGCGGCGGCGCCGAGGTCGTCGGCGGCCAAGGCCCGCCGCGCTGCTTCGAGCGCGCGGGACCGGTCGAGCGCGGCCTCGGCTCGCGCCAGCGCGGCATCCGCCCTGGAATGGGCCGCGTCAAGGTGGCGAACGCGGGAGGAGAGCGCGTCGGCGAGCGCCGCTGTGGAGGAGGAGGACTCCTTAAGCGCGGCGGCGTCGGAGGCCGCGAGCGAGAGCAGCGGCGGGGCGGAGCGGAGGAGGGATGCGGCAGCGCGGTCGATGTCGGCGCGGCGGGCGAGGAGGGAATCGAGGCGGGTGTCGAGGGAGCGCTGGTAGGCGATGCACTCGTGGAGGAGGCGGGTGGCGGCGCCAGCGTCGGTGAGAGCGCGGAGCGCGGCGAGGGAGGCCGGGTCGCCGAAGTCGAGGGACGGCGGCGCGTCAGCGGATGAGGGGTCCGGGGCCACGAGGGTCTCCGGGCGGCGCGGAGAGCGCGGGGTAGGAGAGGGCGAGGGCACCGCCATGGCCGCCGTGGTGGGGCAAAATCGGCGAGATCTCGGGACGGGGATGCGGGATCTGGACGGGGTCGGGGCTCGCTGCTGCAGTTGTGGTGGAGGGATTAACCAGTGGACGTTTTAGCTGGGGCCCTCCGGACTCCGGAGTCCAGTCTCCCGCGCATAAAAGACTTCTTGTTAGATGAGTGATGAAGAATTAGCCCCTGTTGAACTTGAATATGTTTGCCCTCAAAAAAAAAACTTGAATATGTTTCGTGGTTATCTGTCGAAGACACAGGCTACCAACCATTTGGACTGATGAAAAGATTATTACTCAAACTCATTATTTGCCGGTACTTGATTTTAATATCTAGTTTGGTTTGAAACTCATTATTTGTCGGTACTTGATTTTAATATCTAGTTTGGTTTGAAATGTGCAGATCGCAAATGCACGTGCAATGTTCAAGTCCGAAGACCAAAAGGATGGGAAGTTTGCATACTTGCATTGCTAGAAAATCTCGAAGGACAAGCCCAAGTGGATGGAAAGGCGGAAAAAAATTGGATGGGCAAAGAAACAAGCAATAAGAAACAGAATACAGTGGCAAATCCTTGTCCTGCCTCAGTTGCAGCTGCAGGTGCCCCTACTGCCCCTCTTGTTGTTGGCGATGATGGTGAACCATCAGCAAGACCTAACGGTAAGAAGAAGAAGAAACAGAAGCTACGACAACGTTCGACAACCAAAGCAGTAGACTATCTAATGGCAAAGAAGAAAGAAAATGACCTTGACAAAGACTTGAAGAAAGAAGAGAGTTGCAATAAAGCCTTTGCTCTGCAGGAAGAAAGGATCAAATTGGAGAAAAAAGTTTGAGTTGCAAAGAGACCTGGAAGAGGAGAGAATTCTTGGTTTGGATTTGAGCACAATGAACTACAAATAGCAGCAATATTATGAAGTGCGTCAGAATGATATTCTTTCAAGATGTTGCAATATGTAGAATTGTATAGTTTCATTTCAGTTCAGTTACTGTTTTATTACAATAAAAAGATCAGTTCGCAATTGTCCTCTTAGAGCATCTCCAGCAGTCTCCCATTCCCCAATCCAACTATCATATTGGAAGGATTATTAGGAAAATAGTGCAGCAGATCCTATTTATCTTTCCCTTTTCCCAATAATTATTGGAACAAACTAATAATCCACCTCAACTCTCTCCATATAGAGGGGGAGTTGTGTCTCTCCCAATACGGTAGTTGGATTGGGACAAGGTTATTGGGGAACTGCAAAAGCAACTCCCCCAATAATCAGGAAAAAGATATTGGGACATCCCCATTAGGTGATTATTGGGGAAATGCTCGAGATGCTCTTAGATACCAATACTATTGTAAACCAAGTCTATCATGATTTGCAATACTCTAATATTTGTGATGGTTTCACTAGGAACTATGAATTAATATCCTTCTGTGTGACGTGGTTCACCTACCCAAAGGATAACCATTTTGTGTGTTGATTCAAAGTGCACATGTATTCGTAGTGTGTTGATTCAAAGTTCACTTGCAGATACAGCTAGTTGGCACAAAACTGACTCCGGTTCATGTATTCAGGCAATTCCACTCAGCGGCAGCGTCGACGCGAGGGACGTCCGGCGGCGGCCCACGAGTCGCGATCTGAAGGGCTTTGGAAAAAAAATATCGGTGGGATTTTTTTTTGCTGACATGGTCGTTGTATGAAATATGGTGAGCATGATTTGAAGAGGCTGTTGGTCAAGGAGCGTTTTTAGGAGATTTTCTATATTATACAAAGGACTCCAGCCTCTATATTTAGCTAACTATTTGGAGAGACTTTTAGAGTTGCTCTAAGTTTTTCTAAAAAAGATCCAATCATTCTTGCTAAATCAAAAAGGACGAACAAGAAGTATCAGCTGCTTATAACATACTATCGGTTAATTTCCAGGCATCCAAAGCCAATTCACAATGGAAAATGTTTAAATTATCATCTCAAGTATAGTCAAAGTTTGGATAAAGCCTTAAACTATTTTTGGGTTCAATTTACTTCCACGGCCACGTGGACTGCTCCAATTCACCCATTAATAAGACTTCTGCCTTTTTCCGGCACAAATGTAGTTTAGTTCAAATTATGCAAGGTGATAGCAGTAACTTATATTAAAAAATATATATAGTGATTTTTATTGTTATTTTAATAGGCTAGGCCATCTAATAATAAAGTAACTCTTATCATACAGAACTTTATACAAAATATAATTTTTTAAGATAATTTTTGATGTCTTTGGCCCCGCAAAATTTTAACTTAAAACTCCATTTGTTCATGAAGAAACAAAAAATAAAATATTTTAAAGGTTTAAATTGGACAAATTGGCTTAACTGCATGTAAATTGAAACAAAAAATAGTCTACGGATTAACCAGACTTTTGGTCGAGCCTACTTACGAGGTATTTTGGACTTTTCCCATTCGCAAATATATGTGACACACGACAAGGTTGTGGAATGATTGCACTTGCAAAATGAAAATCAAATCACAAATTATGAATTGTCTCACCGTTTGGACAAAAACAATTCTTGATGTCTCACAAGTTGTGTTAACCTATGTTATCTCTTGTCCACCGTTCATACATATCATAGAAAAATCTTGACTTTGAGGGGAAGGGGGCTTTTAGTTTCTATGGGCATCTATTCTAGTTGGGGACATGAACATGAATCATGGGAAATTTTAACTAATAACCATTCATTAATGTGGAGGTTTAACTAAATTCATTTCCTAGCTTAGCGCTATGTTAGCTATTCCTGGGGTTAAATCATTCCAAGCTGCTAACATAGTGCCAATGAGATCTCCGCACCATAAGTTATTGATGGGTGATGAGCTAATAACTTTTGTTGCAATGTCATATGTCAAGCTTTGTTATGTATACAACGAAGCGACTCACAAAGAGTTACATTCCTTAGCCACTTGTCTTTCTGGAATCTAACCTGTGGCCCATTCTTAACTATAAAGGTTCCAAATTGGAGGAACTCTTGTTTTACCTTGATCAGACTAGGCCAAAAGAGAGAATTCACATTGTTCCCCATTTTTCATATGACAGAGGTTTCAAGTTGAGATATTTATTGAGCAATGTCTATTTCCATGTCCCCTCGGTCATGAGTAATCTAAAGAGTAAAGAACCATTTACTAAGCAAAGCAGTGTTCTTTATATCTAGATCATGTATTCCTAATCACTTTGGTTTATTGTTGGCACAAAGTACTCAATTTGACTAAAAAGGTATTTTCTTTTGGTGATTGCTTTGACAAAAAAATCACCAATAATAATTGTTGACGACTCTTAATGATAAATTTATACCGTCAACATGGAAATAAAAGAATGATGAAAAGAATAGAGATAGGATTTATTATTAATGAATTCCACGAGTTTTGGTGTATATGTGCCTGCAGGAACAAAGTATCAAAAGAGGAGGAAAAGTGGGCCTAGGGCCATGTCGCCCGACCCCACCAGGTCGGCCGACCTGGGCCCAGGCCCATTCAGGCCTCCCTTCATCCCATGTGGAGGAAACACACTAGGAGATGATGTAGACCATTGATTCAACGTCGGTTTGCACCAAGAGGGAGAGATGAGTCACATGTCACTCACTTGGATTGAAGGGCATACCTCTCGACCTCAATTACCCAAATTCAACTATACCCACCAGGAACCGACTCAAGGGCCCACATGACAGCCATCCAGAGAAGGTGGACCGAAAGGCGGCAAGGCCAAGTCTGCCGAACCCCCCCTCCCCCAGGTCGACCGACCCCTTCGCGCGCCTGAATCGGTCCCATCTTGACCCACAACTGTAAACCGCCATTGGGATTAGATCTGGGCCATGCACACTAAAAGACGGTGGATTCAAGGGTCAGCCAACACCCTGGGATCGGCCGACTTGGGCCCACCTCTAAACGCCTCAGCTTCTTCACAATGACTCCAAACCGCCCTTGCTACCTATAAATACCTGAGCTCGGGGCAGAGCTAATCATCATCGAGCTGGAGCAAGAAGTCAAGATGAAGCCCTCCTCATATTATAGTAGAAATAGGGAGAGAGTGAGGAGAGTCTGGAGGAGTCCCGGAGTGTCGACGACCCTCCACCTGTACCTCGGTGGATACGAGCTCCTTAGTAAGTATCCGGGATATTCAGCTAAGTATTTAAGTTTGAGCTATAGAAAGCTGAGTTCTTTATTTTGCTTGTGGGTTCGTTGCTTTATTATTAAAGTATCTTAATCTCTAATCAAGGATAGGATAGCTGATATTATCTTAAGCGCGATGCTTAAGAATATATCTAACCTCGTTTGCCTCATAACCCCACGGATTAGTAAAGGTAGGCAGCAGGTGGTGACAGCCCTGTCTGTCCTTTGTAATCCTCCACGTTCGGGTACGACGTAGAGCTATTGGCTGGCAATTTTCTAGAGGCCTAGAATACCCCGGTGTCCAAAGCAAGCATATGAGAGCTCCTTTAGCTATATTCTCAGCTTAGTGCTAAGTTATCCTCTTTACCTAGCCTTCATATAAACTCGATCGATCCAGACAACTTTAGCAATTAGACAGTGCCCTCACGTTCCTCACGTTCCTCGTGGATTCGATACCTGGTTTACTCTCGGGTGAAAACTACTTCGACAGCCGTGCGCTTGCGGACTTTCTGTTTACCACCATTGGTGTCAACAAACTTTCTGGCTCCGTTGCCGGGGAACGGTAGTTGTGTTGTCTAAGAACTATGGTTGCCCATTTATCTTTTATTTTATCCTTTCTTTTCTTTTTATTCTTTAACAATGGACTCCCATCAAATCCATGAGTTCTCTGCTCCAACGGGAAAATTGCTGGAGTCGCATCCCTTATCAAATCCCATACTAACAGATAGCTATGAGCTTCGTCCTGCTTTCATAGCTATGGTCCAGGAGAAATCCTTCTCGGGACGTGATGGTGAAAATCATATTGTCACTTGCACGAATTTGAGTTGCTCTGCTCGTGTCTGGCCATATCAGGCATAAAGCAAGCGACAATTAGATGGAAGCTCTTCCCATTCTCTCTCAAAGAGAGGGCAAGGAAGTGGTGTGACCATATTGTTGGGCTAACGAACGGTGAATGAGAAAAGTTAAAAGACAAGTTTTGTCTGGAGTACTTAACCATTCATCGGATCTGCGCCCTTCGGAAGAAAATCATTAACTTCTAGCAAAAAGAGAAGGAAACAATCATAGCAGCATGGGATCGATTCCAGGACTCATGTCTCACGGGACGGACCTAGGCTTTCCGGACTATATGTTGATGCAGCATTTTCGGTCTGGTTTGACTACTGAAGATGCCCGATTCATTGACATAGCCGTTGGAGGATCATTCCTACACATAACGCCAGCTAAAGCAAAGGAGGTCCTGGCAACAATTTGGGAAAATTCTCCTGCTGCTACCAATGAAACTGAGCAAGAAGACCCGCAATGATCCAATCATACCCATAGACTTGCCCAGTCCAGACCCACAGCTTTTGAGACCCCATCCGTTGAGACAGAGGAAACTCAGCCTCTCAGATTACCCTTTGATTTCGAGAAAGATCTCTTTGAAGATTTTGAGAATACCTCAAACTACACCATTCAAAAGAGGCCTACAGTAGAGACTGCCTCCATTAAATTGGACACAAAGTTCCTTAAAGAAACCATGTAGGAACTTATTTCCATCCTAAACATGGAATTGTTAAATGAAGTTGAGTCTTCTTTTGAGATTTTTCGGATTAACTCCCATTGACAAGCCATTCAAGGTTTCGTGAGAAAGGTGGCCATAGAGATCCTCTACAATCAGACCGTTGGGGCCAATATAATGTCTAGTTCCTTCGCGCATATCCTTGGACGCAAGCACAACTTGACCCCAGCAGCCAAACTATTCAAAACAATTTCCAGTCGCATTCTCTGGAGTCTCGGCTTAGCACGAGATTTTCTCCTTCAGCACAACGGGATAGAGATGGCTCTAGACTTTTATGTCTTTGAGACATCAGATTTTGACTTCATGATAGGACACCCTATCTAGGGACTTCTTGAAGATGTAACCTCGGAAGGGAATCTCCTTGCCGAAGTAGGAAGAAATCTCCTCACCATTCCTCTAGCTAGGGTAAAACATTCCATAGCCGAACCTCAGGTAGAGCTTGACCCAGCTGAGGTAGTGAAGTCCCTCCAACCAAGTGACCCATTTGAGTCATTTTTGGAAGAACATGCCCATGACTTCATCGAAGAAGAAGATGACTCTTCTGAGCCACTTGAAGCTGAGGAGCCACCTAAACCACAAATAGAACTGAAACCCTTGCCTGCTGGCCTCCGCTACGTCTTTCTCAATGATGACAGGTACTCCCCTATCATCATTAGTGACAAGCTGTCGCAGGACGAGAGTGATAGACTCATCAAGGTGCTCGAGAAACATTGCTCGGCATTCGGATACTGCCTCAGGGACCTTAAGGGATTCAGTCCCGCACTCTGTACCCATCGCATCCCCATAGATCCATCTTCTACACCATCTGGAGAGCCTCAACGTAGGTTGAACAATGCAATGAGGGAAGTCGTAAAGAAAGAAGTGTTAAAACTTCTTCACGCTAGGATTATCTACCCCATCCCTCATAGCAAATGGGTCAGCCCTGTCCAAGTAGTGCCTAAGAAGGGAGGCATGACCGTCGTAAGTAATGAGAAGAATGAGCTAATACCTCAGCGAACCGTTACTGGGTGGTGGAAGTGTATTGATTATCGCCAGCTTAACAAGGTGACAAAGAAGGATCATTTCCCGCTCCCCTTCATTGATGAAATGTTGGAGAGGCTTGCAAACCATTCCATCTTTTGTTTTCTTGATGGGTATTCCGGCTATCACCAAATTCCCATCCATCCCGACGATCAGGAGAAAACCACCTCCACATGCCCCTATGGAATGTATGCATACCGAAGAATGTCATTTGGGTTATGCAATGCACCAGCATCGTTCCAAAGGTGCATGATGTCTATCTTCTCAGACATGATCGAGGAAATCATGGAATTTTCATGGATGACTTTCCAGACCTTGGAAAAACCTTTGATCATTGTCTGCAAAACTTAGACAGGGTATTACAAAGATGCCGAGAAAAGGACCTGGTATTGAATTGGGAAAAATGCCACTTTATGGTCCGAGAAGGTATAGTACTAGGACACTTAGTGTCCAAAAGAGGAATAGAGGTGGATAGAGCTAAGATTGAAGTGATAAAAAAGCTTCCACCTCCAACCAATGTCAAGGGGATTCGAAGCTTTTTGGGCCATGCGGGGTTACCATCGATTCATTAAGGATTTCTCACAAATTGCAAGACCCCTCACCAGCGTTTTAGCTAAGGATGTACCCTTTGACTTTGATGGTGAGTACTTACATGCCTTTCTAGTCTTAAAAAATGCTCTCATCTCAGCACCGGTCATTCAACCCCTGACTGGACGCTGCCTTTTGAGATAATGTATAATGCAAGCGATTATGTTGTTGGTGCTGTCCTAGGACAGACCAAGAACAAGAATCATCATGCTATCTCCTATGCTAGCAAAACCTTGACAGGAGCTGAATTAAATTATGCAACCACTGAAAAAGAGCTCTTGGCTGTGGTTTTTGCTATTGACAAGTTTAGATCTTACTTGGTTGGAGCTAAAGTTATTATTTACACAGACCATGCTGCTTTAAAATACTTGCTCACCAAGAAAGATGCTAAACCATGTCTTATCCGCTGGATTCTTCTACTCCAAGAATTTGACTTAGAAATTAAAGATAAGAAAGGAATGGAAAATTCAGTAGCAGATCATTTGCCGCGCATGCAATTCACTGACATGCAGGACTTGCCATAAATGACTTCCTGCGCGACGACACCTTACTCAAGGTGACGGCCTTCGATCTCTGGTATGCGAACATTGTGAACTTTATGGTTGCAGGGTATATACGACCAGGGGAGAACAAAAAGAGGTTTGTCTACAAGAGTAGGCTACACCTGTGGGACGAACCATACCTATAAAGGGTATGTGCTGATGGCATGCTCATACGTTGTGTACCAACCATTGAAGCAAGGAAGATTATCGAGCAATGCCATGCAGCCCCATATGGAGGACACTATGGGGCGTTCAGAACAAGATCAAAAATCTGGCAGAGTGGATTCTAATGATCTACCATGAATGAATATAGAAAAGAATTCATTCGACGATGTCAGCAATGCTAGAAACACGGAGGGATCACATCAAGAGATGCAATGTCACTCACAAACAACTTTCAAATTGAGTTGTTTGATGTGTGGGGCATTGACTTCATGGGACCCTTTGTCAAATCCTAGGACAGTGAGTACATTCTGGTGGCGGTCGACTATGTCTCAAAGTGAGTTGAAGCAATGCCATGTCGAGCCGCCGACTCCAAACATGCGTGGAAGATGTTTCATAAAATCATCTTTCCGCGGTTTGGAACACCCAGGATGGTAATCAGCGATGCAGGGTCACACTTCTTCGACAGTGAGCACCCTGTCACATCTCCTTTTTAGCTGCCCATTCAGTGAAGCTTGTTGGCTTTTCCTTGGTATTTCTTGGAACACCGACCTAGAACCATTGGAGATGATCCTACAAGCTAGATTGGCATTTGGTCCGCCCATCTTAGAGAAATTATTATCATTGCAACATGGGCCATTTGGAGGCACAAAAATGACATTATCTTCAACAGTGCAGCTATTTCTAGTGCAGCTATTTCTTTTGCAAGGTGGAAGAAAACTTTTGTTGATGAACTAAATTTAGTCTTGCTTAGAGCAAAACCATCTGTTGGGGAGAAGATTAAAACTTGGATGAGTAGCCTGTTATAATTCTTTCTTGCTTTCTCTTTTTGGGCCTCTGGCCTTGTAATTGTACATATCCTTTTTAAATTAATAGAAAAATGGGTAGGGACCTCCCCTGCCGTTCAGCTTCAAAAAAGTTTCTAGCAGAATTGGGGGCAAAACACAACATTGCTACACCATATCAACCCAAACAAGCGTGAAGCGGAAACATCCAACAAGCAGATCAAAAATATTCTGCAGAAGGCCATGACTCAAATGGGCAAGGGATGGAAGACCGAGTTACCTGATGCTCTGTGGGCATACCGAACGACATACAAAATGCCAATCGGAATGTCCCCATACCAGCTAGTCTACGGCAAGACTTGTCACTTGCTAGTGGTGTTAGGGCATTGGGCACACTGGGCAATAAGGAAATGAAACATGGATCTCCCAGCAGCCCAACAGATGTGGAAGATGCAATTGTCAGAACTAGAGGAACGGAGAGACAAGGCGTACCACAGTGCTAGGATCTACAAGGAGAGGACTAAGAGATGGCACAATAAGAGGATCAAAGTGAAGGAATTCCACCTGGGCGATAAGGTATTACTTTTAATTCTAGGGTGAAACTATTTGGACTGGGGAAACTTAGAAGCAAATGGGAAGGATCGTTCGTTGTTGTGGAGACTTCCTCACATGGAGCCATCACACTCCAAGACGATGAAGGTATTCTCTTCAAGGTAAATGGTCAACGTTTAAAAGGTTTCCTTGAGCCTAATGATAAGGTAGAAGAGGAATTTGATGTGATCAATTTGGTCATGGATGATTCCTACCTATAATTATCCTTCACCGAAGTCCTAAGCCCTTGTTACACCCCAAATCACACACTTCAGGGCTATAGGGACCTGTCATGTTGCGCACACAAAAACTGAAGGCGATCAGGCTTAGGCCCAGGTCGGCTGACCCCACCAAGTTGGTCGACGGCCGTTTGAGCCCGATCAGCCCTATCTTTTACGCACACTCCTCCCCAACGTCCTTGAGGCCGTTCCGCGGTGGAGCGATTTTACCTCTGTTTGACCCGAGAAGAGAGCCCTTCCTCTTTAAAAATTCACATACCCTCTTCTCCCTTCCTTATCTGAGTTCTTCCTCGCCCCATTATGAAATCATTGAGCTAAACATTCCCACATCCACACAATGGCCGGCAAGAGTCGCCTCGCCTCTCGATCAACTTTTGATCTTGATGGCGAACCACCTGCCTCTCGATCAACTTTTGATCTTTATGGCGAACCAACCCCGACCACTCAATTGGTGCCTTTCAACGTGGAATCAGCCATGGCCGTTGTCGTGTTGCCCCTGGCAAGCATCCCGCCAGAGGAGGCCGCGAGGGGACGCAGCAGGGGGTCGGTCGACCCCATAGGTCAGGCGACGGCCCCTGGAGGCCCCTCGGCGCCCCGCTCGGCGGCACGTTCCCACTGAGGCGCGATCCACGGGCGTCCAGTCCGTACAGAATGCCGACGACGGGGCAACTGACACCGAAGAAGGCGATGGAGGCCATTCCCACCAAGGGGGATGAGCTCTGGACTCTCCAACCAGGTGAAAAGCTCATGGAGGTGGTGAAGAATAAGTGGGATGATGTTGTGGCATATCATTATACGTCTGATGTCTCCATTTATTCACCCAGGAGCACTCAGCGGTTTCGGGTCTTCGGCGAACGGAAGCCCGGAGGCGGCTATGGGAAGGGGCTGTTTCCCACTCTCACTCTGGAAGAGAGGAAGGAATTGGAGGAGACAGTGGAGTCCTCTCCCGCTGGCACGATTAAGAGACACATCTCACCACCTCCGATTCGTAGGTCGACGGGTCAATATGAGAGTGATGATGAAAAGAAGACCCCCAAGGCCCCCTCTAATGCAGAGTTGCTCGAGCTAATCAACAAGCTCTATCGCGACAATGCTAAATTGGAGAAGAAGTTCGCTGAAGAGTGACTTTTGCACGCATTAGCTTGTAGGACGACTTTGATATGTTGCGCAAAGCAATAGTTGTCAAGCTCAAGCGTTTCGCTAAAGCCATAGGAGATGAGAGCCTCTTTAATGCACCATAAGCACCTAGGCTTTAGAATAAAATAGGCACATTAGTCTTTAGTTTATTTATTTCTTTATTTCTTTTGTTATTCTGTAATGTGCCTCTGATTTATCATTAATAAATTAAAATTTTAGTATATTAGGATTGCATTTTTGTGTTTCCACTTGGCTTTGAATAAAGGTACAGTGTGGGGGAACCTTTCGTCGAAACACCGAAGGAAAACAGAGTGCAGCGCCCTGGAACAGTACTGAACAAAGCGAAACATAGTACCACGAAAAAGAACAAGACCAGCAAGGCCACCCCCAGGTCGCCCGACCCCACTAGGTCGGCCGACCTGGCCTGGACCCTGTCTAGCCTCTGTTTTTTCTGGACATTGGTTTGACTCTCCTTTCCACTGTTTCAGTTGATTCTTGATGAAAATTGATCTTGGAATTCCATGCTTGAATAAAATCAACCCTTCACAATTCCCTATCACATGAATGATATTATTAACTTACATATATTTTATTCCCTGTACCTATTGGCCTGTTGATATCTTCACATAATTAGGAATTCATGTCATCTAAGTTATTGCATTTTGAGATATGGCTTTAACATGGAAAGATGGTCTTGTTTATTCAAGTACTTGGAGTTTATAAAAAAGATTTTTTTAAAAACTTTCTGGCCTTGCCATGCTCCTCATGAATTTTGAGTGACAACCACATTCATCCACATCTCATACATTACCTTGAGCTGTGAGTTGTTTCAAAGTTGTGTGATCTTTGTTAGAGATACTTCATGTTTTTAAAGTCAAGATCACGTACACTCCACCTTGAGATGCTAAACCCTTACACTGAGGGTAAAGCAAAAACATGCCTTCCACTATAAGCTCATATATAAATGCTCCTAAGGTGACCTTCCTCCTAAACAAATATGAAAAGAAGATGTTGGCTACATGCTTAGAAAAAAAAGAGAGAGAAAAATTCCTATGCCAAAAGGCATAAAAAAGAGAAAAAAAGAAAAAGGAAGCAATTGCCCACATCCAAAGAAAAAAGGGGAGAAGAAGGTCACAACAAAGTAGAGTATCATTATTTCATTCTCCTTTGTACCACACACTTGCACATCTTGACTTGATTACATGACTTGTCTCTGACTGGGATCTTAACTTTGAAGTGACAACATAAGAAAATAAGGTATGTATCTAAGAGCTCCACATACAAGGTTCTATTTTGGAGAGAAGTTGAGTGTTGTTCTAACCACCAAAAATGAGAGATTTAGAGAGAAACTCTTCAAGGAGCAAGGCATTGTTTTTTCTTTGCAAAATCCTGAAAAGGACCAAGTATTTGGAGGTGAGAATTGTCATGTCCGTGCATAAGCTGTTCCTTTCTGCAATAACCCAAGAAGGCATGTTAGCTACCCAAATAAATCCATTAAGCCTAAATGTTTGGAAATATCTTATATGTTTGTTCATGATCATTCTTGTGATAACCCTTAGTCTTTACTCGAGGACAAGCAAAGGTTAAGTGTGGGGGAGTTTGTTGACGGCTCTTAATGATAAATTTATACCATCAACATGGAAATAAAAGAATGACGAAAAGAATAGAGATAGGGTTTATTATTAATGAATTCCATGAGTTTTGGTGTATATGTGCCTGTAGGAACAAAGTATCAAAAGAGAAGGAAAAGTGGGCCCAAGGCTAGGTCACCCGACCCCACCAGGTCGGCCGACCTGGGCCCAGGCCCAATCAGGCCTCCCTTCATGCCATGCAGAGGAAACACACCAGGAGATGATCTACACCATTGATTCAACGTCGGTTTGCACCAAGGGAGAGGGGTGAGCCACATGTCACTCACTTGGATTGATGGGCCCACCTCTAGACCTCAACGTACCCAAATTCATGTGTACCCGCCAGGAACCGACTCAAGGGCCCACATGGCAGCCATCCAAAGAAGGTGGGTCCAAAAGGCGGCAAGGCCAAGTCGGCCGACCCCTGCACGCCTGAATCGGTCCCCCCTTTACCCACAACTGTAAACCACCATTTGGAGTAGATCTGGGCCATGCACACTTGAAGACGGTGGATCCAAGGGTCGCTCGACACCCTAGGATCAGCCAACATGGGCCCACATCCAAACCGCCTCAGCTTCTTCACACCAACTCCAAACCATCCTTGCTACCTATAAATACCTGAGCTCGGGGCATAGCTAATCATCATCGAGCTGGAGCAAGAAGTCAAGGTGAAGCCCTCCTCATATTAGAGTAGAAATAGAGAGAGAGTGAGGAGAGTCTGGAGGAGTCCCGAAGTGTCGGCGCCCCTCCACCTGTACCTCGACGGATATGAGCTCTTTAATAAGTATCCGGGATATTCAGCTAAGTATTTAAGTTTGAGTTATAGAAAGCTGAGTTTCTTTATTTTGCTTGTGGGTTCATTGCTTTATTATTAAAGTATATTAATCTCTGATCAAGGTTCGGATAGCTGATATTATCTTAAGTGCGGTGCTTAGGAATATATCTACCCTCGTTTGCCTCGTAATCCCATGGATTAGTAGAGATAGGCGGCAGGTGGTGACAACCATGTCCGTTCTTTGTAATCCTCCACGTTCGGGTACGGCGTAGAGCTGTTGGCTGGCAATTTTCTAGAGGCCTAGGATACCCCGGTGCCCAAAGCAAGCATAGGAGAACTCTCTTAGCTATATTCTCAGCTTAGTGCTAAGTTATCCTCTTTACCCAGTCTTTATATAAACTCAATCAATCCGGACAACTTTAGCAATTTGATAGTGCCCTCACGCTCCCCGTGGATTCGATACCTGGTTTACTCTCGGGTGAAAGCTACTTCGACAGCCGTGCGCTTGCGGACTTTCTGTTTGCCACCACTAGTTTCAACAATAATCAAATTGTTTTTAGTAAAACTCTTGTAATTGTGGAAAAAAACATAAGTCGATCAGTGTCAATCGGCCCCACCTGCTATGATAAATGTTTACCTTTCAAGCTACTTAGCTATTTCTCAATGTCAACTTGTATCCTATCAGCATTTAATAGCTTCCTAAAAAGAATAGGAATCCATAAGTACTTGAGAGAAAATTCAATTTTGTTACATCCAAGGTTATGTTTTCGGCTAAGCGAGCAGAGAACAACTATTTCGTGCTATGTACAATTTAGCGGCTATAGCTCCATTTAGATTCGCTATTAGGTATTTATAGTCTTACTGATAAATCTCTTAGATAGAGATTTAAAACACTTGTTACATACAATAAGAGTCCATATAGTGAGCGATTAATTCTTGTGTCTCAATGAAACAAAATATTTCATTGTTATGGAAATTGATTTTAAGATCGGAGAGTTTCTCAAATGCACAAAGTAGTAGGTTCATTTTATAAACTTTTCCATATCAGGTTCCACAATGAGTATTATGTCATCAATATGTTTTAAAGTTGATAAACCACCACTACTTATGTGACCAACTAAACATCCTTCTTGGTCCTTTTTATGAGGATTGCTAACATATCGGCAACAAAACTAAAAGCGAAGGAGATAAAGGTTCCAATATCAAAGGCATTTTTCATGGGAGATAAGACTCGGCATCATCTTTTACATTATTGCAACACATATATTTGTTATAAAGGATTCAACCTAATATATTCACGTGGGTGAGAATCTTTTCATTCGTAGAGTCTACATTAAATCACTACTACAGAATCTATTTTTCAAGTCACTATTTTTACAGCCTATTTTGAAAAAACAGCACTGAAACATCTTCACAGCCGGGTTTTAGTTTAACGAGATCAGCGGCTGTTGAAACCGACTGTGAAAACAATTTTCACAGCCGGTTCACGGCTCAAACTAGTTGTGAAAATATGAAAGATTTTTACAGCCGGTTTGAGACACAAACCGGCTGTGAAAACATATTTTCACAGTCGGTTTGCTCTCCAACCGGCTCTGAAAAAATGATGGAAAAATTACTAAGGGAGTAGAACCCGTGACCTCACGCTGCAACTACAGCACCTTACCACTAGAACATATTCCACTAGGATTGGTAAGGGCATTACTTTTTTTAATACAATCAGGAATGTGAGAAAGCTAAAATGGAAAAAATGTAGCAAAATAGACTAGAGATGAGGTGGTGAGGAGTCGAACCCATGATCTCCGTTATATGTAAAGCATAGCTTACCATTGAGCCACTCATTTGGCTGTGCTAGCTGTTGGCAATAAATCATATTTTTATTTTGAATAGGTGGTGGGAGATGAACAACCCATGTATGGCTCATCTTTTTTTAAAAAAAATCTGGAATTAAAATTTGTAATTAGTATTTCTCCCTCATCTGAACTCCAAATTTGGTGATTCTTTTTTTGGATTTTTTTTCCTAAAATCACAGTATTTCATTTAATGGCTGTTTTTGTATGTTAATTGGTATTTTTTGTGATTTTTCATATGACTTGTTTTCTTCCACCTAAGTAGAGAATAGAAAAATATATTTTTATATAAAAATTGCTAATGTAACTTCATATTTTCTAATGAAATGGTCAACATAAGATTGTGTCCAAATTTTAGGTGCGTATGAGTTCGAAAATGTTATGAGGTATTCAAATCTCAATGTTTAACTAGAGTTGTATGAAACAATGTGAGAGATCTATTCATTTTGTGAACGATGTATACTCCAATTTTCTCATAATCTTATGAAAATTTTATGTCAAGCTTATATATCAATGAAATGATTCTATACCAATTTATACAACTTTTGGAGAAGTTTTAGGTATTATTATCATTATTTTATAATAAGGTTCCAAGTAGAGATTTGAATTATCCCTAGTAAACATTTGAAATTTTCATCTATCTCCAGGACATGTGCTAGAATGGAACATAGGATCTTAAATATAATTTTTACATATTTTTTGATTCATATTGGAGCTACATATAGTTCAATTCGAAATTACTTTTAATAAGTACGCGAAAAATCATCTAAATGATATAAAATACCAATCTATTCAAAAATTCTTGAAACTCCTACATTACAACTTACAAGTAGTCTATTACATATAAAAAATATATTTGTGTATATAAGATAACTATTTTTATGTATTACTTGACAATAGTGTAATAAAATAAAAAGAAAAAGGTTAAGAGAGCAAGGCCCGTTGCGGCCCAAATGGCCCAACTGATTCTGACCGTCCACTGCCGACCCGATGGTTTTGATCGCACGTCCACTCCTCCAAACCCTAGCTCCATTACCCCCTTCCCTTCTTCCCCTCACTCCCTTAGGCTCCTCTCTTCCTTTCTCCTCCTACCCTCCGCCACCATCCTCCTGCTCTCCGCCGCCATGCCCCCCTCCGCCTCCACCTCCCCTCCGCGGCCTCGCGCCGCTCCGCCTGCACGCCGATCGGGACGCCATTGCAGCGCCATCGCCCCCCGCCACGGCACTGCCGCGCAGGCCCACGCCAGTGGCTATCCACCGCGACTGGGCACTCCATGTCTCCGCGCCCACGCGCCTCACCTCGACCATCGAGGAGGATGGGAGGGGCTCTCCACTGGGGGAGGAGGCGGCGGCGGTGGCCAACGGCGCCGCGGGCGGGAAGTTTGACCCCGGGGCGCCTCCGCCATTCGGGCTGGCGGAGATCCGCGCGGCCATCCCCAAGCACTGCCACGACTGTTACGGCTCCACCACCACCACTTGGTCAGGTAAAGAGCACAATATGATTCAATTGGCAGCTGGTCTCTAAATTCCCTTTCTATCTTTGTGAATACTGTTTCTGTTCTTCACATTCGTCACCACTGAATGTCTGAATCTGTGTCGTATCCTTCTCTGTTCTTTTGATTCTCCAGTTTCCAGAATTGAATAAGGTTGGTGCTTGGATGAGCAAGATTGTTTGCTATTAATTATTCTGAAAGAATTGAGATATTGAGTTGATGCGCTGAATGTACTGGAAGTAGCTACCAGCTCATGTTCATCTATGTAAATCTATCCAGTGCTTCATGGAGAGCTGCTTGTGCCGATTCCACCCTTCAATGTTGAGCACCTGCAGGTATTATTGTCTGTTGGAAATTTCTTGTTTCTGTTATGCTCAACATGGATAGTTCTTGGTACATTGGAAGACTCTATTGTATTATATATGCCACGACACAGCACTGGCCACTATAGCCACTATTATATATGTCACTATGAGAATCTAATGTGCATTCAACTACTAGCCACTATTATATTTTTGGAGAACTTACTTGGCTATCATCAAATACAGTTTACTTGCTCACATGGTCAGGCTCAGTGTTAGACAGCAATAAGGCTTCTAACAATGAATAGAAGACTGCTAGCATTAGTATTTATTCTGGCTCTGAGATTACTACCAATGCCTGTAATAGAAAGAATCTTGATCTCAGGTCGTCTTACTACTCTTGTGCTTGCCTTACTGCCCTGCCTGTAGCCCTGAATCTCAGTGATCTAAGTTTCCATCACAAATATTGCCTGTTGATAAGTATTTGGTGATCTAATTTCACCCATGTTGTATTTCTCCTATCTATCTGACAACGCCATACAATGCTACAACATCACACAATCCCTGGATATGTCATTGATATATAGTTTTGTTGTTTCATTTCCTAACCATAGAGCACAAGGCGCTGCCAGAATTGCATGTCACACCCCAGTCAACAACATGACCAGGAATTTCCCCAGGTGATTACATTTCTCCTGCTTCTAGTGCTTCTTCTATCTATCTGCCCCTTTTTTGTACTGATGTTTTAGTCATCAACAAGCAAAGGTTCCACTATTACTTTTTCATCTGGAATGTCAAGTTGATGCAATATGATATAGTCTATAATGAGTTGTTGTCTACTGCAGCTGCTTGATTTTAGATGGTCCTCCATTTTCTACATTGAAAGCATTGCTAGAGTACGGAAGCTTTCTTTGAGTGGTTTACTGCTATACAAGCTACTTATAGCTGATCAATTTTTGGTGCAATGTCCCCACCTGCAGAAAAATCATCCTCCCGTGCTTCTACATTGTTGAACTGGTTAGTGGTAGTAGTGAAGGTCGTTCATGATCTGTTAGTGCTCTATCTGCATTTGTTACCTTTGGATCTTTCAATTCTTGATCTATTAGTTCTCGATCTATTAGTAATCAACTTGTATTAGTTGTGAGCTCTGAATAGTAGTGATAATGCTGGACTACAAACTTGTATCAGACTTCAAGTAATAAACTTGATGTATGGACTACAAATGTAATGTGCTGGTGATGTATTTGTGGATGTATTATATATTTGTGAATTATTGTGCTATGAAAATTGAGATATTGTAATTATTTTTTTAATTCATAAAAACATATCATAGCCGGTTCAAACTGGCTGTGAAAATGGGCATCACAACCGGGCGGAGTCAAAATCCGGCTGTGATGCCCCCCATTTTCACAGTCGGTTAGTAGCAACAACCGGCTGTGAAAATCGATTTTCACAGCCGGTTTATGTCAAAAACCGGCTGTGAAAATCGATTTTCACAACCGGTTAAAAACCGATTGTGAAAAGCCAATTTTCAGCGCCACTTTATCAGCGCCAATTTTGAAAACCGGTTGTGATAGGCCCAACCGAACCAGCTGTGATAAGCCCTGTGTAGTAGTGAATGGCCATTTGACTTGTTCATATTCTTTCTTGAAAGTAATCTTCAATATAACACCACTTCGACTATGTAATTCAAGCGCTATTGAATGTAAGATAACAGTACACTCTAGAATGTTGTGTCATGGCTTCAAGGTTGTTTGACTTGTACTTATTATATGGTCCGCTAGTGAATCAATTCTAATGATGGCCACTTTAGTAAAGATTTTGAAAGTGACACATTGAGCGAGCAAATTTAATGTGTTTTTAATATTGATCCTTTAGAGTAAGGTCATGACACCAAAAATTAAGCTAAAGAGTGGCAATACTCCCACACAAAGATCATGTAACATTTGCATCAAGTCCCCTTAGATGACTTCTCATATTTTCTGATAAACTCAGCTAGGAAACTACCTGGTGCTGGTTCTTTGTTGTGTTCCAACCAAAAATTGTGTTTAACTTATGTTTATGTAAAAGGTGCTAGCGAGGACTTATTTTCCTCAGCGCATCCAAATAGGTATTTATAACAAGTGTGTAAGCTTTGAGATTCACTTGTCCCTCAATTTTTCCTTTATCATGCATGGTCTAGGGGAAAATTTTTATGTTTGCCATTGGGGGTCATTTGAACATAGGTGGTGTTATTGTCACCCAACATGCATGATATTTGATACTTTTGCATGCTGATAATACTTGGCCTTCTTTTCACAGAGTAGTTCACTCAACCAATCACGAGCCTGCTTTAGCTGGTCACAGAGTAGTTTGGTTTGTCACCTATTGTTCTTGATATTGATGATGAATTATATTAGGATTCAAGCATCATATATTGACGAGCAAATCATTGAATAATAATGGGGCAACCTTAACAATTTGTTTTAACTCAAGATACACATGCCACAACATAATCACACATAGATCATGACATTAAGTCCATACCATCCATTCACATCACACCTTGCAAAAACAAGTTAAGAAGTATTCTACCAATGTGATACTAGGGAATCTTTATTACGGAGATTGCATCTATGAAATTGTTATGAAAATCTCATCAGGCTATCAGATTAGCCCAAATCTGAGCCATTCAGAATATCTTAGTTTTCACTAGATCGACCATATTAATCATCTCAATAGGTATATGCTTGAGGAGACCGCAACACATGAACTCGATCTACTGATTGATGGGAACTAGGGTACCCGATCTTCCGCTAGGTGAGGATAACTCTTGATTTGGTGGTGATGAACACACATAACCGGCTTCCAATGAACAAGATCCAAATACTATAATCGTGGCACCATGTCTCCTCTAGTTATCAACCGTGCACCGCCTGATTGACCTCACGACGAAGGCTATCCCCTACATGTGAATCAAGAACACAAGCAAGGGTAAGGAAGAACACAAATCAATTTGCAGAAATCCTTGAATGAGCACACAAAGTTGGGGTCTCATGAACCAATGAACAACGACAATCAATGACATAATAATCTAAGCAAAACCCCCTGGACACGTCCCTAATAGACTTGAATACCATACACGGCCCAAAAGACGGTGACGCAACACTCTAACCAATTCTATATGCCCACTTGTTTTGATTATTCCCGATGACTTCGAAAGCATTTTCCATGGGACTAGTGGCATTGTAAAGCTTATCTTCTTAGCTTTCCATGCATATATAGAACATTCAAAACGGAGTCCATTTGCGGCCTAGGCATTAGTTTTAGTACGGACTGCTCTTGAATTCTAAGACAGGCTCGAACTTGATATGTTTTGGGCCTCCACTTGGGTTGGACGCCCTTTATTGGCCTCTTTCCACCCCATGCCTCTCTTTAAGTATTTCTCCTTCTTTCCATTGTTCCTAATCATAATAATATCAAGAGTAACGATATATTCTCAAAATAACTAAAAAGATTACATAGGAATGAGTTTACCTTATGTTCAGCATAAATGGTCACAAGTAAATGTGGCATGTCCTCATCATCCATGACTCTCTCCAATGGTTTCCTTATCTTGTGTGTATCTATGGGGGTCATGTCTTCATCACTGATGGTTGTGAACATGCCAAATTTCCATCTGATGGTGCCTGATTTAGAGTCAATGTAGAAGCATGTGGTTAGGGGATCCATGCATGGAGCATACTTCGTTCCACCCTACTTAGGAGAAGTGAGGGGTAGCCCATATCGATAGATTGTGTAGCATGAAATAGGGTGGCATAAGTGCAAGGGTGGTTCATGGTTGGCGCATCCAGATGGGAAGAGGAAATTGAGGGGTAGCCCATGCCGGTATAACTTCGCACGATGGTGTAGCATGTGAAACAAGGTACGTAGCACATTTGGAAGTGTGGTTTGTGGATGTCATGTTTGGGTGGGAGGAGGAAATCGTGTCCTCCCATGATGGCAGGAGGGGGTGTTAGCCACTTTAGGAGTCAAAAACAACCTTAGGAATCAGGACAAATATCCATTTAAGAGCATATCTAGCATATTACTCGACTCTTACTCCTAATAAGAGTCTTTGTCCCTTAGAGCAAGTATAATAAGCTAAGGTAAGCAGGCTGAGAGGATTGCTATGTCAGATTTATGCTGAGATGGAGAGAGGGAAAGAGAGAGAAGAGAGCCCGCTGAGGCACATGTTCCTAGAGACGATATGAGAGAATGTGTGGGCCCTGTCACTATTATATAGCCAACAGCTAGAGATGGCAACAGGTACATACCCGCTGGGTAGTGCCATGCCACACCCGCACCCACCAAACAAAACTTTACCCGCACCCATACCCGCTCGCGGATATAAAATCTTACCCACACATGCACCCGTGCAGGTATCTATATGATGAGGACATCCCAGTCAGAGCTCCAACAGCACAAGTGTATAAAGGACCAATTACCCATAGCCGAGCAAAACAACTTCAACAAGAGGTGCATGCTTTCCTCTCTAAGTTACACTTTGATATTGATGAGAATGTTATACTACCTAAATTGCGTACTCTACTTTTACTCAGGTTCACACATAAAGATGGAACTTGTCCGAGTACTTTGGATACCCGTCCGAGTACTTTGGATCTTCGTCAAAGTACTTTGGATATTCTTTCGAGTACTTTTTCTCTCGACTCCCAAAGGCTATGAAGGCCATCAAGCACTTGATGGAAAGCTTGTCAAGTCTAATTTACAACACCATCAAGTTCTGAGTACTTTTGGATTTCCTCTTATGAGGTTTTACCAGATTAGTGAAGACATGTCATAAGGTCAAGGGTCTGCTCGAGAATTTATCTAGGGTCAAATTCCCATAAAAAATTGTACCATCTCGGGAAGGTACAGGGGTCATTATATACATGGTTGGAAAATGCTCCAAGTCTAGTTTCCAACACAACTGACAGCACGTCATTTGGAATTCCCAATTAAGAGTATTAACCATTTCTTTGAAGACTGCGCAGCAGCCCAGGAGACACGCGTGAACTGAAGAAGACTTAATAAATGGTTCTACCACTTGGCTCTCCACTTCCCAACGTGGTGCCTTCAGTTCACACCTATCTTAAACTCATCTAGGAGGGTTGTTCCTACTAAAAATATCCCATATGTACTTCTGAAAACACAAGTTGAATTTTGTTATACAGATAACCTCATATGGTTTTGTAGCCACGCGCTGAGTGCCTTGCACACCCTTATTCTTCCTTATTCTTCTTGGACTTGTGAAGAGATCTCTCTGGGGTCCGCTACTTCGTGCTCTACGGTTTTCCATCATATTGTTTTGCTGTGTTCATCCGCACCCCCTGTTATTAAAAAAACATCAGAAATAAGTGTGAAGAAAGAGTTAAAAAAAAGAGCAAAAAAAAGGAGAGATGAGAAGTTGAAAGGGGTTGCGTCGCAGGTTGTGTAACCCAAAGTTTCAAATTTGTAATATCAAGTTTGTGGTGCTTTTGATAGCAGCGTTTACATTTTTTTTGAACGGCTTACAACACTTGGGTTACAGTACCATAGCCTTCCTTGGACAGCCACCTATAGCTCCACAAAAAGCAATAAACCGGACCTCTTGACTCGTAATCCTTTCAACCGCTTAATCACAGCTGGGTTACTACCATTTTTTGCACACTGACAGTCTGGAAGAACAGGTAAGAACTTGGGTAAGCAAGAGGTGAGGTTGTGTGATTACACAAATTTTACCTATTCCATATTTTCTTCCACTGTTCTAACATGGCAGGATCTGATTCGAGTATTCACGGTAGCAATCATGGAGAAGAAGAACCCCTGGTTGCGCGAGCTGAGTTACGCCAACTTGGGAACTCATTGTTGGAGGCCATGGAGAGGATGTTTAATGAACGTTTCCCTGCAGCGGGTATAAGGGCTCCACATCATGATGATGAAGAATTTGGAGATGAAAATACAGGGTATGGAAATGGTTTTCGTGACCATTTTGGAGATGGTCGTGGTGGCCGTGGTGGTGGTAGGCGTGCTGGTCATGATGATCAGCGAAGAGGAGGAGCTCACAGGCGTGGCCATGACCACCGTGTGCGCTTTGATGATGAAGAGGAGGTACATGATAATTATGATGATGATTTTTATAAAGATGACAACCCTTTTGCAGATCATGGGCACTTTGAACATCGCCATGATCGCCATCGTGGTGCTGCCCATGATGGTGAACATCATCGTCATCGCAATAGACATAATCCGGATAGCATTGCTCGTGTCAAGTTAAGTATTCTAAAATTTTTAGGAAAGGAAGATGCAGATGCATATCTTGAGTGGGAGGAGCAATGTGATCAGATTTTTAGAGTGCATAATCTCTCTGACCAGAAGCGTGTTAATCTTGCTTCTGTTGAATTCTCTGGTTATGCTCTCACTTGGTGGAATCAAATGCAAGCAAATCAGCTTGTGTTGGGGCGTGATCATATCAACACATGGGATGAGATGAAGAGTGAGTAATGAGAAGACGACTTTGTTCCCTCAAGCTATCAACGTGACCTTCGCAATAGGTTACAAACATTGAGACAAGGATCCAAATTAGTTGATGATTATTACAAGGAGATGGAGTTGCTCTTGATTCGATCTGGGATTAAAGAAGATGATGAGTCAAAAATGGCAAGATTTTTGCATGGTCTCAATGCTGAAATTTCTGATTTTGTTGAGATGTTTCCATATTATAATCTGCAGGGTCTTATTGATCGAGCCATGCGCATTGAGAGGAAAATTCAGCAAGAGGGACGTCGTCGGTCCTATGGGGGTCAATCTATCTCAACTCCATGGCGCCGCCAGCAGCCCGGTACCTCTGTTGGTGGTGGTCGATCTCAAGGTGTTGCAGCTAGGCCTTCTCCATCCATTAGTGCTGCAAAGACAACGGTTTCCACTGCTTCTTCACCTACAATTCAGCGAGAAAATTGACGCCCTGCTTCAACAACAACAGCATCTCCCTCTGCTACATCAGCTGCTGCATCATCTTCACATACCCGAGGCATTGTGTGTCACAAGTGCCAAGGTCGTGGACATATTGTTGCTGAATGTCCCAGTAGGAGGATGATGATTATGAATGAGCAAGGTGAATGGGAATCTGAAAGTGAACCTAAAGATGAAGATCCAAAATATAATGAAGAAAGTTTTAATGATGAGAATGAAATCCAACCCGATGAAGGTGATAATAATTGCTTCATTTTTCGTCAAGTGCTTAGTGTTACAACTGTAAAAGAGGAGAATGGACAGTGACACAATCTTTTTCACACCCAAGACATGATCAAGGAAAAGTTGTGCAGAATTATTGTTGACAATGGCAGCTGCAATAATATTGCAAGTCAAGAATTGGTTGATAGAATGAGATTAAAACAACGGCGCCATCCTTCTCCATACAAGATGCAACGGCTTAATGATTGTGCGCTACGTGTAACCAACACTGTGACAATTCCTTTCTCTATTGAAAAATACAATGATCATGTGGAATGTGATGTTGTGCCCATGCAAGCATGCCAACTGTTGTTGGGAAGACCTTGGTTATATGATCGTGATGTTCAGATTTTTGGTCGAGCCAATAAGCTTGTTCTCATGTACAAAGGAGAGCGAATTACTTTGCTTCCTTTGTCACCGGAGGAAATTTAGAAGGATGACATCAAGAGAAAATAGCAAGAGAGTGAGAACCACTTGATAGTGACCTACAAACATAGTGAGAAAGTGTCTCCAAAGCCAAATAAAACTCCATAACTACAAAGAACCGAGCCAAAGGGAAAAGAGGGCTTAGTTATGATGGCTAGGAAAGGGGATTTAAAAGAATTGAGTGAACCCAATGCCATGTTCTTTGTACTGCTATACAAAGACAATTTTCTTTCGACTAACGACTTACCTTCTACTTTGCCAAGTGTTATTTTTGATGTGTTACAGAAATTCGAAGATGTGTTCCCCGAGGAAGTACCACCTGGGCTGCCACCAAAGAGAGGCATTGAGCATCAAATTGATCTTGTTCCTGGTGCTTCACTTCCCAACCGTGCACCATACCGCACCAACCCAGAAGAGACAAAAGAAATTCAACGCCAAGTGCAAGAGCTCATCGACAAAGGGTATG
>CM014270.1:40302654-40350332 GCA_004135705.1 Alloteropsis semialata
TGGAAAACAACTTTTAAAACCAAATTTGGCTTGTATGAATGGTTGGTAATGCCTTTTGGATTGACCAATGCACCTAGTACATTCATGAGATTGATGAACCATGCACTATGAGCTATCATTGGCAAGTTTGTTGTGGTTTACTTTGATGATATCCTGATTTACAGCAAGTCTCTTAATGAGCATGTTGAACATATAAAATGTGTGCTTGATGTTTTAAGGAAGGAATGCTAGTATGCTAAGCTTGCCAAGTGCACATTTTGCACCGACAAGGTAGTCTTTCTTGGCTTTGTTGTTTCAGGTCAAGGTGTGGAGGTGGATGAAGAAAAGATCAAAGTTGTTCGTGAGTGGTTGCCTCCACAAAATGTGAGCCAAGTACGAAGCTTCCTCGAACTTGCCGGTTTCTACCGTTGGTTTGTGAAAGATTTCAGTGTCATTGCTGCCCCAATCAATGAGTTGACAAAGAAGGAAGTACCCTTCCATTGGGGAGATGCATAAGAGAAGGCATTTGAAGAACTGAAAATGAAGTTGACAACAGCCCCACTCCTTGCACTTCCAGATTTTGGTAAGACTTTTGAAATTGAATGTGATGCAAGTGGTATAGGGATTGGAGGTGTACTCATGCAAGAAGGAAGGCCCATTGCATACTTCAGTGAGAAGCTAAGTGGTCCAACTCTCAATTATTCAGTTTATGACAAAGAATTATATGCTCTTGTGAGGAGTTTAGAAACTTGGCACCACTACCTTTTACCTAAAGAATTTGTGATACATTTAGACCATGAATCTTTAAAACATCTAAAGGGTCAATTAAAACTGAACAAAAGACATGCTAAATGGAGTGAATTCATTGAAACTTTTCCTTATATTGTCAAGTACAAGAAAGGGAAAGATAATGTTGTTGCTGATGCTTTGTCCCGACGTCATGTTTTGCTGTCTCAACTTGATGCAAAAATTCTTGGTTTGGAAAGTGTTAAAGATTTATATGCTACTGATTCATACTTTGCTGAACCTTTTTCCAAATGTGGTGATGTCAAGAATTGGGAAAAATTCCATTTGCATGATGGATTTTTGTTTCGGGCTAATAAACTTTGCATTCCAGATTGTTCTGTTCGTCTTTTGCTTTTGCAGGAAGCCCCTGCTGGTGGACTGATGGGCCATTTCGGTGCTAAGAAAACAGAATAAGTGCTGGCTGACCACTTCTTTTGGCCTAAGATGAGGAGAGATATGGAGCGATACGTCCTACGTTGCGTAATATGTCACAAAGCTAAGTCACGCTTGAACCCTCATGGTCTATACACTCCTTTGCCTATCCCTCATGTCCCATGGGAAGACATTTCTATGGACTTTGTTCTTGTTTTACCTTGAACCAAGAGGGGGAGGGATTCAATATTTGTTGTGGTTGATCGGTTTAGCAAAATGGCTCATTTTATTCCTTGTCATAAGAGCGATAATGCTTCACATATTGCTGAATTGTTTTTAAGGGAAATTGTGTGCCTACATGATGTGTCACAAACAATTGTTTCAGATCGTGACACAAAGTTTTTGAGCTACTTTTGGAAGACATTGTGGGAAAAACTTGGGACAAGATTGCTGTTCTCCACAACATGTCACCCGCAAACTGATGGACAAACCGAAGTTGTGAACCGCACCTTGTCAACATTGCTGCGAGCTGTCCTCAAGAAGAACTTGAAGCTTTGGGAAGAAAGCTTGCCTCATGTGGAATTTGCATATAACAGGGCAGTACATTCCACAACAAAATTTTCTCCATTTGAGATTGTTTATGGCTTCAAACCTACTGCTCCTATCGATCTTTTGCCTTTACCTATGCTGGAACATGTGAACTTTGATGCAAGCAAGCGTGCTGCGTTTGTCAAGAAACTTCATGATCAAGCTCGACCCAATATTGAGAAGATAACCAAGCTGTATGAGAAGCGCGCCAATAAGGGACGCAAGAAGATGTTGTTTGAACAAGGAGACATAGTTTGGGTGCATTTACGTAAGGATCATTTTCCTAACCACCTCAAGAGCAAGTTGCAGCCACGAGCCGATGGTCGATTCAAAGTGCATCACAAGATCAATGATAATGCATATGAAATTGATCTTCCAAGTACATATGGTGTTAGTACCAGCTTCAATGTCACCGATCTATCTCCATTCTTTGGATTGCAAGAGTCCAGGACGACTCCTTTTCAAGAGGGGGAGGATGATGAGGACATCCCAGCCAGAGCTCCAACAGCACAAGTGTATGAAGGACCAATTACCCGTAGCCGAGCAAAACAAGTTCAACAAGAGGTGCATGCTTTCCTCTCTGAGTTACACTTTGATATTAATGAGAATGTTATACTGCCTAAATCGCATACTCTACTTTTACTCAGGTTCACTCATGAAGATGGAACTTGTCCGAGTACTTTGGATACCCGTCCGAGTACTTTGGATTGTCGTCAGAGTACTTTGGATATTCGTCCAAGTACTTTTTCTCTCAACTCCCGAAGGCTATGAAGGCCATCAAGCACTTAATGGAAAGCTTGTCAAGTCTAATTTACAACACCATCCAGTTTCGAGCACTTTTGGATTTCCACTTATGAGGTTTTACCAGATTAGTGAAGACATGTCAGAAGGTCAAGAGTCTGCTCGAGAATTTATCCAGAGTCAATTTGCCATGCAAAACTGTACCATCTCGGGAAGGGACAGGGCTCATTATATACATGGTTGGAAAATGCTCCAAGTCTAGTTTTCAACGCAACTGACGGCACATCATTTGGAATTCCCAATTAAGAGTATGGACCATTTCTTTGAAGACTGTGCAGCAGCCCAAGAGACGCGCGTGAACTGAATAGGACTTAATAAATAGTTCCACCACTTGGCTCTCCACTTCCCAACATGGTACCTTCAGTTCACACCTATCTTAAACTCATCTCAAGGGTTGTTCCTAGTATAAATATCCTATATGTACTTCTGAAAACACAAGTTAAATTTTGATATACAGATAACCTCATATGATTTTGCAGACATGCTGCTGAGTGCCTTGCACACCCTTTCTTCCTTGTTTTTTTTGGACTTGTGAAGAGATCCCTCTGGGGTCCGCTACTTCATGCTCTACGGTTTCCAGTACGGCTGCACCGTTTTGTGTGGATTTGTTCCCGATTGTGGTCCTACGGTCGTTCGGAGATCGATTTGAAGTCCTCAAGGTTTCAGTGCCTCTCTCCCCGTCGCTTGGTCGCATCCAACCTTGGTCAGATATAAAGCTAGTTATCTCACTGATTTCAGTAAGTTTTCCTTTGTTCATAAACCTACTGTCATGAAGAACGGGCCATCCTTGTATTGATTCATATCGGTATCTATCTACCCGGCGGGCAACCCATTCCCGATAGCTCACCCACCATGGATATATCACTGATACCACATATGCATAAAAATATAAAGACCGGCAAAAATTTTTACAAATAATTAAAGTCCAATGGATCAGTAGGCCATTGCTTAGTCACAATTTACAAATACCAACTCAACAACCAGCAAAAAAGTAGCGAGTTCATTACATATAATATGAATACTTGTTTTTCACTCACACATAACATCACGCACAGGTGCACATCAAATTCATAGTACACAAAATACAAGTGTCTTGGCCGAGCAAAGGCTGCGGCGGAAGCAGCACTGGCCTGGCCTACGGGCGCTTGAGCAAGCCGGCCGGCCGGACCATCGCTAGTGTAGGAGCAGTCAAGACGGCCGTTGGGTTCTTGCTTGCTTCGTCCACCAAATCTGGCAGGCGCAGCTTCAGGGACAGCCTCAGAAAAAAGCCAAAGGGATGCAAAAGAACAATCTGCAATGGAAGGCAAGGTTAAGATTTAAGAAATAGGAGCACCACCTGTTCTCGGAGTTGGCTGTCAGCAATGAGCGGACCTGGCAAGGGACGCGGAGTCACGGTCACCCCTCACCCGCACGGCGCATGCGCCCCGCCGGTGCGCAACTCACGCTACTTGTGCGTGCTGCAGCGGCTGCCAGGGGAAGGAGGCGGGATGTGAAGGGAATGGATTAGAGCTAGGGTTGCTGCTTGCCTTTGGTATATATACGTGGGCCACAAATATATGGGCCGCGAGTAGGCTGAATGTATATGGGCCTTCGGGTATAATTTATCCACGGGTATGCGGATATGAGTAGTATATAGTCATACCCGCACCTACTCTACCTGACGAGTAGAGATTGTTGCCCATTAGCATACCCACAGGCACAGAAACGTTCCCATGCCCGCTTATTTATTAGGTAAATCTATCGGTTACTCGAGTTTCGAGTACCCATTGCCATCTCTACCAATTATTAGCCATGCTCTTGCCAATACTCCCTTTTAACTTCTTTTGCGTTTTTAGTAACCAACGGATTACCAAAACAATATTGATGGTAGGGTAGTGAAATGAAGCCTCTTTATCTGGGTACCAGAGAGGTGTATTTTATTGATCAAAAACAAATTTTTGGTAAGAGATTGGATTGGAAATCTCCTAGCGCATTTCTACCACTGAAGGACCATTTTCTTTTATATTGGGAAGAAATATAATAGTTCTAATTTTGGGTCAATGTGGAAGCATGTAGTTCAAGAATCCAAGGGAGCAAATTTGGTTCAGGGAAGCATATGCGAGATAAACATTTCGTTTTATGGAGACGTGGCCCTGTTTGAATCTAAAGTTTAGCCCTGTCACATGTTTCGATACTAATTAAAAAAATTAAATATAGACTAATTACAAAACTAATTGCAAAGATGAAAGCTAATTCACATGACGAATCTATTAAATCTAATTAGTCCATAATTTGACAAAGACATGCTACAGTAACTATTTACTAATGATGAATTAATTAGGCTTAATAGATTCATCTCGCAAATTAGGTTAGGACTTCTGCAATTAATTTTATAATTAGCCCATGTTTAGTCCTAATTACTGTATGAACATTTGATATGACAAGCCTATCTGTCCAAAGCAGGTCTTGAGATCGACGGTACAACCGAGCAGTCTCGTTCACAGGGCAAAAAGTACCTTCGCCTCACATGACTACCATCAATCCGCACCACTACATCTGTCACATTTCTCCACCTCGGCTGATATTCGGCCGACTCAAATTCTAGACTGACTTGTTGCTACTGCCCTAGCAGACGGCCACTTCATGACCAAATATATTACTACGTCTGTTTTTAAATTTGTGTAATTAGTTCAAAAATGTTCTAAACATCATATATTTAGAAACATCACACCAAAGTATGCCCTAAACATTAACCCGTCAGCCATCACAATGGTAAACATTTAAGTATTCTGTTCCTCTGGCAGAGTAGAAAAAGGATCATATTGGTTTCAGTTTCACTACCAACAGCATTTTAGCCCATCGATAAAATACGCAAAACAGGCAGTAAGATACGCCCAAACATAACCACCATCAACCTGGGACGAAAGATGGTACAGAAAACCTCTATGACTCCTGACACCAAATACTGATGATCTAAAACTGCAATACAAATCTCCCTACAATCTGTAATTTTGCATATATTTCGAAAGGTGGCAATTTGAAAACCACAACCACCAATTCGCTTTCAAAAACCATTCATGTTCAGGTGCAAATTATACCTGTCCCAAAATATGAAAGCCAGGGTTAATTGCCAACTTCACAGATTGCCATGCACAAAAAGTGAAGAAAAGGAAAAGAAAATAGGACTGCATTTTTCTTGAGGTTTTGTGAGAAACAAGTTTTGTTTTACCCACCATCAACAAAATTTTCTTAAGCTTTAAATGTTGAGCTCCCGCTCGACAGAACAGCAACGACCTTTCCTACAGCTACTGTTTTACCTGCAACATTTTTGGATGAAGTAAATGAGCTTAGGCGGAGCAGAAAAAACATAGTTTAACTTGAAAACAGGCAGCATAAAGTCACCAATTTGCTGGGAAGCTAACTATACAATACTCTGCAAGTCACTGAACGGCAGGTACTAGTGCACAACACCAGGTACAGCTATATTATTCCTAGTTTTAAGACGAAAATAAACTCCAAAAAATATAGCATTTGGTGATTGCTTACAACAGTTTGAACAATGGGGCATAAGGCCAACAAATTATAAAAACTATATCTAAATGACAACTATACTAACATCATAGATAACACAGGTGGGTAGGTAGAGAATACCTAGAGGCGGGAGACAATTGCACATGCACATTAACATTGATTGTCTAAAAAACACTCAAATATGGACAAAGGCGGCAAAAAATAGTCTTATTACTTGTCACCATCTCTTCATGTAAAAAACATCCACAATGTCGCAAAGCACTTAACCACAAGCAATCACCTAGAAGCCACATCCATATTACTTCTTTATGTCCAGATTAAGATAATTTTTATATCCATATTACTTCTTTATGCCCAGATTAAGATAATTTTGTGTCATGTATCTCGTAATTGTAGGAGATCTAGTCTAGTCACTGGAAGATTTGTATAAAATACAAAGCATCCAAACAATGTAACAATATTCAATCATATTATCTAAGCTTCAAAGAGATAGGTTTTTCAGTTTAACATTTGAAATCGGGAAAAGGCTAACTAATCTGGTGCCATTGGAGTGTTGCTGCAAATAAGTCATAAGTTGGAACAAATGCAAGCATCATTTTTTGGAACAATTGAGCACTTGCCTTCTGTTCGCAGTGTAAATCTTCCAAGCTGAGGAAAATCAGAGAAGTTCTCGACACATATCAAATTATTAACCTAATGGAAAAAGAGATAGTTAGTAAAATATAAAATGATGAGCTTATAACAGAGGCTAGAATAAACCTGGATGCGGCAGACGACAACAGCTCCATTCTTCACAAAAAGGGGCTTCCTCTTTGGCTTTTTCTTCTTCGGATCAGTTTCTTTCTTCCTCTTCAGATCAATTTCCTCTATAAGCTCTACAATCTCACATTCCTCAACTACCGAGTGGATATGCAGCACTGCCTTGTAGCCAGCAGTGAAAATTGCCTAGAACATCACAAAATTAATATTGTAAACAATGTGGGTTGTGTCCAGAATAAACATTAATATGGTAAGACAAAAAAAAACTGGGGGATATATACTATTTCCACTGGCTCATCAGGATAGTAAATTACAGCCATATCACCTATAGAACACTTGCAAATTTATCTAGTTAACGCAGAGTGTCTTATTGCATTGCTACTAAAACAGAGAGTTCACCGTAGCCAAACAAAAACTAAGATTTTTATTTGCTGCAGACACATCCTGAAAAGATAAACAAGTTACAAGAACAGAATACTTTTTTTCTCAAAAAGAAACATAAATGTAGAAAGGAGCTTACAGATTCTGGGACTGTGGATACACAAATCGAAACAAAATTAAATAAAAGTTATCCAAATATGATGTGGAGATATGATTCAGATATTCAATATTTTATTTATATAAGCACCAACAAGTGCAATTCTAAAGGGCGGCTGCCTCGCACACATGGAACACTAGTGGCCAGCCGATTAACTTGTCTACATTGGCACATTGCTCTGCACATATTGAGCCAAAATGTGATATTCAGATAATTGCAGACTGAACCATAATTTGCCAATTTCTCTAGATTTCCTTCTTTTTTTGTTTGTATTGTATATGTTTTCCATGACTTTAAATCCAAGATCAGATCATAAATATTTTCCTTTGCTTTATTACATAAGTTATTGAGAAACAAATTATACAGAACAAAAACTTTTTGAACGGCAGAGGACTGCAAACTGCAAAAGGACTGAACTAAGAAGTGACCAGAAACTTCCTGGTCCACTGGGAATTGAAAAACCTACAGAACCATTGTACATCCAAGATTTAAGCATAGAGAACTAAAGATCGCCACATGGGAATAGTCAAACATAAGTCCTATTCATTGAAATTCTGAACTGGTTATGAGGTGTAAGTGAGACTTACATTGTCAAGCAACTCCAGTATCTGAAGCTGAGCATTAAATTCAGATACAGCACCGACAGGATTTGCTGCAAGATAAAACAGGACCCAAAAAGCTTGCCAAGTCAATTATTTTCTTTAAGCAACTTTCTGAAAAAAAATAACATCCAAGGTGCTCATAGAACATTGATGTGGGCTAAATTATTTAATACTTAATTCAATAAAACAAAGTCATGTGGATAATAGCAGCAAGAACCGACACTCATGTAGTGCGGTAAGCACCCCATTTGAGGGAGACACCAACCAGGGTTCAAATCTTGGTGGCACCAAAAACAAATTCATGGCTGGCAACCCGAAAAAACAGTGGCAGGATGCCGGCTTGTGCGCCTGCTGTTGTTTCGAGCCCTCCTACCAGGGGGTAGAGTTGCACTGGTCGCCAGCCCAGTGGGCCGTGGTTGGGCCCACAGGTTATGGTGCAGTCATATAGGGTGAAGCTGGGGTTCGCAGGATTTCTCGGTCGGCTTGGCTTAGGATCCTTCTCAGTAGTAATACCAGGGGGCGATCTTTCCCCCACTGGCTGAGTTTTTTTTTTTTTTTGGGATAACAGCAGCAAGAGGAATAATAGCAGCAAGAGGATTTTACAAGGTATGGAAATAAGTACAAAAGGCAGTACAGATATACCCAGTAAAATACTGCATTTAAACAAGGACAACAATGCGTAGATTTTAGTTGTCAAGTATTAAGTTCAGGCAAAAAGAACTTGAATTAAATTTGTGTTAATGTTATACACTCGTACAATTTTACTATGCCTAGTATTATCCAAAAAGGAGTTTAGAAAACATAAAATAAAAAACCAGTTCGAATAACCAAACTGCAGAAATGCAGAGGACATTTTATCCTGAAGGAGAACACTGCAAGTCACTTCTTAAAGAATACACTTACCAATACTTGATAGCACAAAGCCAGGAGAGATGTCCTCCTCTTCAATTCCCGACAACTTGATACGGACATTCTCACCAGGTGCAGCTCTTCTCACTTTATCGTCATCACAATGTACCGTAAGGACTTTTACATTGGCCTATTCATTAAATAAAAAGTACACTAAGATCAGATTCCCAATTTCCAATAATTAAGATGCACTTGCCATTGGGACCAAATCATCCAAACAAAACAAACCTTGTTCGGCATCACCAGCAAATTATCGCCTTCGCTGATAGTCCCTGACTCTATTTTTCCCATCACCACAGTGCCCATATCTTTATATTTATCAATGATAGGCATCCTGCATCATATAGGCAACCTTGTTAGAGAGGTTTAGGAATACACCAGATCCCAACAGTTGAATATTTTACTCCATGTAAACCAAGGTATTTCAGAACATAGGTCTCAATTCGTGAGCCTTCCAGGATTTGACACACATATCAAAATGACATGGGATCACTCAGGTCTCAATTCGTGAGCCTTCCAGGATTTGACACTCATATCACAATGACGCGGGATCACTCAGGATCACTGACATGTGGAGTCAAATCCTGAAAGGCTCGCAATTGAATCCAATTATGAAAAAACTCAAGAGTCATGATTTAAACCAAGCAAAGAGACCACTTAACCTTACTGGGCCTTTGGGATCTCGTAAAGGGACTTCGATTGCATCAAGAACTTCAAAAAGGCATGGACCATTCCACCAGCTACAAATGCTTTTATCCATGCGAGTCTTCATGTTAGTTCCCACCAGACCAGAAATTGGCAAGAAGTGGACATCTGATAAGACAAAGATAACAAAATACAGATCAGATAACATTTTAATTAAGGATTTTTTAGATTATTTATAAATAAGGATTTTGTGTCTTGGGTTTAGATGTTTAACTATCATTGTTGGGATAAAACAACCAGCCATTCCATGAAACAACAATGCCTAAGTATATAATACAAAAAAGTATATAAGCTATTTATCCTTCATACATAGTGGTTGCACAAAACAGGATACACCAGAAAATAAAATCATGAACCACATTTCATACAAGAAAGCTGATACCTTTCTTTAGTATGGGCAACAAGCATGCTGTAAACAATCGTAAACCAAACATCTAAGTCAGAATTGACCATTTAACACAACTCAGTATACTTTTGTCAGTGGAATAGACATTACATATATAGCAGCAAACAACATACATGACACTTTAAACTTTTGGTCTAAGGACGAAGCCTCCAAATGGGTACGTAGCATATATGGTACCTTAAACATTTGTAGAAACAAGTGGATTTTTCTAAAGAGCCCATCGAATATTACAGTTTACAAAGATTATCTCAGAGAAGGTTTGGAAAAAAACATTGTTTGTAAAAAATTGTCCAAAGCTCAAAGTTGTAAGTTATTATAGATCGATGCGGTAGCATAATACCTTTCTTGACATTGTACCCTGAAGACTTAAGGAAAGGAGTCATCTTGCCTTCTATTTCATCATATCTGGAAAAAAAAATGAAATTTTTGAATTAATACCTGATCTCGTCTATGTAATTTATAGAGATGTTACACTCAATAACATAACCTCTAAATAAAAATATCAATAAATCGCACCTTTCTTTAGACCATCCAACAGTAGGATCATCCATCTTATTTATGACCACAACCAACTTAGAAACACCTAAAGTTTTTGCAAGAAGTACATGTTCACGTGTCTGGCCTCCTCTTTCATACCCAGTTTCAAATTCACCTTTCCGAGCAGATATCACCTAAGGAAAAAGAAAACATACAGTTCACTAAAGCAACATCTAGCAGGTCTTATAGCGCAACAGCATTAATGACATACTTACCAAAACACCAACGTCAGCTTGAGATGCACCACTTATCATGTTCGGAACATAACTTTTGTGACCCTGTCAACCCAGCAATAAATTGGATGAAACAATCATACAGAACAAAGATAAAGGAAAGCAATAGCTGGATAAATAAGACATCACTACATCAGTAAAATATCTATTCATGTAAATGGAAGTACATCGTCTCTATATTATAACAGCACCTGCTGGGCTAAAGAGTGCCATAACAGGTTATGAAGGGAATTTTTTTTAGAGAGGTCTCCCCTGCTTTATTCCAAAAACGGAACAAAGTGTGACACAAGTTTACAATGTTTGAGCATCAAGTGTATTCAAGGCATACCCGCCAACAAAATAATTGTTACAGAGAAATCCAAATCAAGAAAAATGATATCAGTGACTGTGGACAGTGCAATAACCACCTGTAACAGTATATCGATCATGATTTGTCCACATGTAAGTAAATTCAGAAAGAAAATAAGAACTTGTTGCAAATAATTTTCTTGAGCTCATGCAAGATACTTAGAACAAAATCTGCAAGCACCTCAATGGTCATATCCAATATTCTTTTTGCCTACATTTAAGTTTTATTGTAAGCCACAACTTGGAACCAATTAGAAGTTAATATGAAATGTGTCTGCCCAGCTAGGTTCTTTTCTTTGATGAAGCAACACAAAGACAAGTTGTCGCAAAAGAAAAGGATAAAATATCAAGGCACCATGTCATGAGCTTTTAGCACTGAACACATTAAAGTAAGTATTTAGCATTGAAGAAAGAAAATTACTGGTGCATCCAAAATTGTGAATCGTGATGTTTCAGTCTCAAAGTGAGCTCTCCCAACTTCAACAGTCTTGCCCTGTGTAAATCCAAAATAATACATAAACCTTATATTAGCAAAAAAAAAAAACCTTAAGCACCAGTGTTGTTTAGAAAAAAGCAATATATTTATGTGTACGCCATATATCAAAGAACTACCTTTGTCCGTTCTTCCTCATTTGTGTCCATAATGTACGCCATGTACCTATTATAAGAATGTCAGCATCATGCAATAAAATATCAAGCATTTTTTATACCCAATAATGTAAATCAAGAGCATTGTCCATGTTGTCCTTCAAGCTAAGCTAAGTGTTCTATACTTACTACTCCATATGACCCAGTTAAGCACATGAAAGTTTGTCAATACATCAAAAACAGAAAAATACAACTTCAAAACTCTGAGCAAAACATGTGAAAACCAAATTCACCCGTCAATGGTGAACATTTAAAGCTTCACTTGGCATTTCTCCAGCACAAATAATCAACATCACACAAAATAAGGTTAAGGGCATTGATACGGTCAATATGAAGGATAAATTCATCATTAAGGTCCCCTAACTTAGCATATCAAATGTGGAACATTAGCAAGATGTCTACAGGTAAAATGGCACAAAGCAAAAGGAGTGCCAGGAACAAAATACAAAGCTTAAGCGCAACTAACATAGCCACGTTGAGAAAAATACCACAGTACTGAATAACAATTTCATGATATAATAGACTACAACCTAGGATTATTAAAATGACACTATGTTAACTTAGAGACAATGGGCATGCTTGGTTGCACGCCACAACCACCCACGCCTAACTGCGGCGGCGCCACAATAAGTGGCTGCTGCTTGGTTCGTAGCTAGGAGCTGGCAGCCACACGGAAAGTCATTCATTACTGCGCTGTGGCTCGCCTAACTGTGGTGCCATTTTTTTACATCATACCCGTGGCAGCGGCACACATGTGGCTTGGCAGAGTGTGGCGTGCATCCAAGCACGCCAATATAACAATTATTGTGGCAAGGAGTTTTCTCAAAAGAAAAAAGTTGTATTCGATGAACTTAGGCTACAGCATATGGAGGACAAAGGAGGTTATATAATTACAGGTAACAATTATTAACACCATAAAAAAATCCAATGTACAGAGAAACAAGGAACATATAGCACTCTTCTTGGCTTAGAAGACAAACTTCTCTGGAAAGAAATGACTATATCACAATAAGCATGGTCCTTTACTATGGACCTTGAAAACAAGTAACCATGAGACATCTGCAGCAAACCACTTACCAGCTCTCTCTGCTTTTATCTTTGGCTTCCTTCTCATATTTCTGGATTGTCCGTTCATCCACTTGTCCACTTAAGAATAATATCTGACCTCCAGTTGTGGACTTGCCTGCATCTGTAACATGGAAAGCAAAGAGTAACTGGTTAGAACACTTGAAATTGTTGGGTGAAACTGCATTTACAGAATGTGTTTGCACCACAATAGATGTTAAGCAGGTGCATGTCACAGTAATACAGATTGAATAACAGGAGTGCCAAAATATGATAGGACAACTCCAGTCCTGTAGAAGAAGAAAAGAAAGGAATCTGCTGGGAATGGGGTGCGTCAGCTATGTATGGTATAAAAACCATGGTTTTAAGGCGGTAAGGCAAGGCGTGGTGAGAAACACCTTCCAATCGCCTAGGCGCTCATGAGGCAAAGCAAGGTAACACCATACCATACTGAGAAATAGCAAAACAGAGGCTGGGAGTAGAAAAGAAAAGAAAAAGAAAAAAGAAAAAGGGCAATTGGAAAGAAGAAGGGATGGGAGGTCAGGCCAGCGCACCAGCTAGCCCATATGTGCTTCCCCTGTGTAAAAATATCCCCTCAACCCCGACTCCCAGATGGATGCACCGTCGCTCTACATCTCTCCCTATCTTCCTCCCCATGCGCTCGGCCATGCTCGCCTCTTCTCTCAAGTGGCACTTCTGATCACTCGCCTCCCCTTCTCTCTCTATCTAATGCACCGGAAGCCCCCACCATCACTCCTCCCTCGCTCCCTTGCTACTCGCTGTGCGGCTTCAAATCGACCTCTGTTGCTGCCACTTTCACAATCGACCTCCGCAACTGACTAGGTACATACTACCAGCAGCCGGAGCTGGCAGGGATGGCTGCGTCACCATCTGCATGGCCTTGTGGGGTATTTCCCCTCCTGTTTTTTCCCTCCTTCCGGTCCCTCTCTTTCACTGAGATTATGTTGTGGCTACAGCGGCGTCCAGGATTTTTTAGCGCCTGGACGACGCCTTAAAAAACCATGATAATAACTTTTTTGCTGTGTGAAGTTTTAAGAAAAATCAGCTATCAGCAGCTTTACTAAACATATGTCCATATGTCAACTACAAATATCATAAAAACTTGATAAAAGTGATGTCTAGTCATGCACATATAAATATTTGTAAGTGATCAGCATTGAAGTTGCTTTGTATAGCACATTGGAAAAAAAAATATTGCACGAACACTGAATTTGACAAGACGCTGCATTGTTGTATACAAGGCATCTCTAACTTACCAACATGGCCAATAAACACAAGATTCAAATGCCTTTTTCTGTTCTGTTCCTCCTCTACTTCCACTTGAACCCCATCATCTAGAACAAAAATGATAACAATACATATAAAAATGAGATCATATAAAAGGATATACAGAAGATGACAAAGAACTACCAACATGTCTGGATATAATAGCTATAATGGAGAAACAAATAAGCTTGTACAACTGAGACGATATTTTAAAATTCAAGAAAACAAAATGTAAATATCACTACTTATCTTTTTGCCTTACTCATATGACAAACATAATGAAAATTGCCAAGGATGCTGCCATTTCAATTATATGACTTCAAAAAGAGAATCAAAAGACCAAATGTAGAAAAAAAACAAATACTTTCTCAAGTTAATGATAGAAATAAGAAGAAAAGGTAATGAAGAAAATAAATCTTTGACCACATCTGATTCTTCTAAACAATTATACTGCTAATGCCAAAATATAGCTTTCGTACGTACCACTAGTCTGCAGATCCAGAGACTGAAGATTTGACTGAATTCCGTTGACATCTGAGTATATCAATGTAAATTACAACATGGAAGATTAGAAGAAGAAAACATATGCTAATAAAAATGAGGACATTGCCAATCTGTGTGTATAACTGCAGATTGCTTAAGATAATGAATTAGAAGAATCAAAGCAGCATCCAATAATGAGAGAATGGAGAACCACTCCAAACTAAACCAGGTTGAATGATAATATAAACATGCAATGAGAATGTAAGCTTATTTTGGTTTTAGACCAGATTTTGGTACGGCCAAAATAAAATTGATGGTTGTGCAGCGGCAGCTTATTGAGGAGAGAGGGTACTAAAGATAAGAATGATATTTTTTTCATGCTGTGTTTCTGCTTGAGATTCAGAGGACATGGCTAATGTTTGAGGTAAACTACTCAATGGCTAAGCAATGCAGCTAATGCATGTCAGTCAATAGGAATCCTTACAATTTAGTATTCCGCACATTTTAACAGTTATTGAATGTACGGAGAGTCGGAGATTCAAGTTTTATTTTTCTATCTTCCCCACCAAAACACTAATGATAACATGTTCCCTTTTCCCCCACTTTTTATCGTTCGTTTTCTTCATAAGAAGCTGAAGATCCAAACAATTTGTGGCTTCCAGATGGAAAATAGAATAAAGCCAGGATTGAAGAGTTCATATAAAAAATATATTATGCATAGCACTAACACCAAACACTTGTATCATTATTGGGTTTGTCTTAAGAAAATTACAGCTGCTGCCATTACTACCGGTGTCACCCCGTGAACTGCAAGGGCAGCAGCATTGGTGTCTCAACCAGCGCAACCAAACAGGCACATTTGAGTTTGATTAGTTGAACAAGTTTTAAATATGCTTGACTGGTAGTACTAGGAGAGCCGTTTTTTGATCTATGAGAAGCACAAAGTAGTCTAGCCTAGGTAAAACTCACTGGGAAGATTTACGTGCTAATTACAGGGAGATTTAGTGAAATTCACTAGGTAACTTTTAGGTGCTAATTATAGGGAGATTTAGTGAAATGTGCTAGGCAACTTTAGGTGCTAACGAAAGAAATTCCACCCATTAGCTACCATGTATTTTTGGCAAATATGAGTACCAGCAAATGCAAGGACCTAAAACGTACACGCATCGAGACCCGTAGCTGCATTCCTTCTATTCTCCAAATAAAGGATATGCACGCAAACACAAGAAGAACGACTCTCCAACGAACCAACTTGTAGTCAAAAATTAAAAACTACACTCCCCTCTCCCGACTCCAATACCGAGAGCCACCCGCACGCTCGAACAAACACATTCTAAACCCCAAATCGTCGCACGCTCGAACAAACACATACTAAACCCTAAATCGTCGCATAACAGTAGCGCCATTGATCCGCACTGGCCAAGGTTGGATCCAACCAGAGGAAACATCAATCGGTCGCAAAACGAAATCGGAGTAGAGAGGGGACATACCCAGGGCCGGAGGAGCCGGGGCCGCCTCTCCAGAGTCGTCCTCGGCGGCCGCAGCGGCCAGGGCCGGAGGATGAGACTCCTTTCGCGCCTCCTCGAAGTCGTCGCGCGCCGCCCAGTCGTCCGCGGCAGCTTCAGCGGAGGCGATCGGCGGCGCCATCTCGGCGTCGTGCTCCATCTCTCGCGTAGCGGTGGGTTTTCTTGTACTCCCCCCTCTTTTCGCCGGATTAGTTTTGCCTGGGCTTTTCCTTTTTTTTCCCTCACTCCTTTGGTTTAGGGTTTTGCGTGGGGGATCTGGGGCGTTCGGCACCAAGCGAGTTGAGAAACCGACACGAAGCTTTTTGGAGCGCGTGATTTTGCCGCGGGCTTCCGGACGCGGCTTTTGTCGCAAGTCCAGTTTCATTACGCAGTCCAAGGAGTGTAACTATGTGACATGAGTTTTATCGTGACAAAACTCTTCTCTCATATAATAAAATTATCTTATTTAATTATCTTGCCAAGTCACTAAGTTTACTGATGTGATGTTAGATTTTAATGTTATGAAACTCTCATGAAAAATTCCACCGAGACTTTCTACCGAGGTGTCTAGGCTCCGAGTACGATCAAGTAATTAATCCTGTTCTTTTGCTTCCTGTGGACTTTCTTCATGACTTTGTGCAACCATCTTGCAAAATATCTTTGATTAATGTTAGGAGCTGCTATGCGTAGATTCAGATTAGAGAGAATGTTAAACTTCAATTGTCCTGCAAACATGCATGATGTTAGGATGTGCTGTTTCCTTTTCTTGGTCACAAAGCGGGCACGGGTTGAGAGAGTCATCTTTTTTTCTAATGGAAAAAGTCCAAATTGCCCCTCTATAGTATGGCCAAAAGTCCGGTTAACCCTCTAAACTATGTTTTGGTTCAATTTGTTCCCATAACTTTGTCAATTGTTCCAAGTTATGCTTAATAGATATGTCTTTTTTTTTCTCCATGCACAAATTGTGTTTAAATTCAAAAAAATTCTTACTCCCTCCGTCCCAGAATATAGCTACGTTTAGGGTTCAAAATTTGTCCCAAATATAGCTACGTTTGTAGTTCCAACTTGTGATAAAATACACAAACAGTCTAAAATGCCCCTCCACCAGCCGTTCCTCATGCAAAAGATCAGAAATATATTGGAAGCTGTGCATCAGAAATGGAAGGAGTGCATGCACTAAATTTCTCTTTTAACGTGTTGACCTGCAATATTAGAAGGCAATGTTGCCATGCACACAGATCACGCATACATTAATGTTAGGCATGCAAAGCTATATTAGACATTTTACTATGCTCATTAATCTGTCTGAAAAAAGCTAAACGCAGCTATATTTTGGGACAGAGGGAGTACTAAATATGATGTCGGTTACCGCACAAATAATATGAAATTAAAACTCCATTTGTGCATAGAGAAACAAAAAATATAAATTCTATTAAGGGGTAAGTTGAACCAATTGACATACTTGTGGGAGTAATTTGAACAAAAAATAGTTTAGAGGGTTATTTGGTTATTATGTTTTCATATGTATTACCCGATTGGTATAATTTATACCCCTATTGAATAACTGATGAACTACTACTATGAGCACATGCTATTACCTTGAATTGTTAATAAAAGAACTATTTTCCGAATAGAAGTCTTTAATTTCATGTTAATGGATGGATCTGTTAATGATCCACTTCTTTACATGGTTGCATTGATGTAACTAAGGATATGAATCGGACCACTCTTGACGTTGAGAAGAACACTAGCTATTGGGAGGGGGGAGGGTAAAGTTGGCTAACAGTGTGGCTCAGCCCCGCTTAGTGTGCCGATGAACTTTACCTAACACTTCTGAAAACTTGCTCACCCCTTCGCATAGTCTGTGGCATAATGCAGGCCCAAGGAGTCGCCATCTTGAGGGACGAAGGGGTCAGGGACCCCTTCGCCGGGCCGCGAGACTCAAAGCTCGGAGGAACTCTAAGGAGAGGAGCCCTTCGCTTGGACGCACAGCGGGCCATGGAAGGACAAGAGCCCTTCACTCCTGCGATCGTCTGAGTGAAGGGCATGGCAGGCAGGGCCCACCTTTCAGGCCAAAGGAGAAGACGTGGCGCAATGGTGGCCGCAAACTATCGCTTAGGGAGTCGATGGAGCTGAAAGTGCCATTTGTGCCCCAGAATATTCTGGGAATATTTGAGTTGAGTGGACATCAGTTGTAAGATATATAGGCTCCTCCAAACTCTATAAATAGAGGTGAACTGTGATGGACCGGAAAAAAAACCTATTGTAACCGCTTTCCACTTCACATATATATGGCTCATACGGACCGGAAAAAAACCCTATTGTAACCGCTTTCCACTTCACATATATATGGCTCATACTTCGTGTTTGTCCTCTCGGCTTGAACGTGTTGGATTTTATCTTGAATCCAACCATGGATTTGGTTCAGTTCAAGATTTTTTGTAGTGCGAAGTTTTATCTTCTGATTTTGAGGTTTTCTATATAAAATGTAAATAATCGTAGCTCTTGACGATCAAAATTGGCACGACAGAGGTTTGCTTATAATCTAGGCAAACCGGTGACACCGGTTTTAGAAACCGGTAGGACCGGATTTTGTAACATTTTCAAATTAGCATTTTGACTACACCATTGCATAGCTTGCGTCGAGACGATCAAAATGCATATATAGAAAGTCCGATTTGGAGTTCAGATGAGAGATTTATGGGCTCGGAAAGATCTTCACCTGGACAAAACGAGTGGTACCGGTTTTGGAATCCGGTGGTACCGGTTTTCGGCAGAGTCCTGGTAGATTTGGAGATCCCTGTGGATTATGACTTGTAAAAGGATTTTCTTGCGGGGCAAGACCTCCCCACCCTATAAATATAAAGGGCCACGGCCGATTGAGGGTTTATCCAATCGATCAAACACAAGTATCTTTACTTTTCATCCCTTCCAAACCCTAACTTTTCCAATCCCTTCTGCTGTTCATGCTTCGTCTCTACGGTGTTTGACGGCGTTCTAAGTGGCCTGCCGATCTCAGAATAACCCTAAGCGCGCAAGCCCTGACGGGTCCCTCCCGGTCCAGCGTTCATAGGTCTACGCAGCAAGCCCTAGAAATCCGGTGGCACCGGATTCACAAAACCGGTGGTACCGGTTTTGCCAGGCCTGCTGTCGGTGTTCGATCCGTTGTGGATCCACGTGAGCTAGCGCATATCTCGGTGTGTTGACCAGAAAAGGTATTGGTTCGGCCACATCAAGCTGAAACACCCAAGGGGAAAAATGTCATCATCGGTGAGGAGCCTAAACATTTGGAAGACAAACAGGTGATCAGAAAAGTAGTGCCTGAGAAAACTCCTAATGGTAGAGAGATTTTCAAGATCACTGCAAGAACTTCTAGATTCGGGGGGCAAGTATCCTCGCAAAAGCCGTTTGAGTCTGCTGTGCAGACAAAACCAGTACCACCGGTTTTAGACAGTACCATTCCAAAGTAGTTAAGCCAAGGTGCCCCGAGATTGAAACTTCAAAATTAGACTTGGAAAAAGACTAGAGGAGATACGAAAAGAGGAAACTAACCTTTAATGAGTTATTATCCAAGTATGAAGATCAAAAGGCCGTTACTAGTGATCGGTCGGTAAAAAAGAGAACATGATCACCTATGCGTCATGGGAGACATATTTCATCTCAGAAGGAAGCTACTAGGCAACAAGATGATTTTGTCACGTTGCATCCTCTTCAGAACTCACATCAAGACATGTCGTGGATTCTTCCGACTTCTTCTAATTTTTCGTATCCGGCATGGGATTTTAACAGGATGTGGTGGCCATATTATCCTATATTGTATTCACCTTTCTATACATGATGGGATACATTTAAGAAGCCAGTTTATGATGAGAGGTTGCATTCTATACATGACCGTTTGACACCTTATCAATCAGGTCGAGACCAGCAGAGCAAATCCGGTGGTACCGGATTGCCAAACCTGTTATACCGGTTTTCCCAGGAAAAACATGCAACTTCTCCAAAAACAGATTTATCATGTCAAAAAAAAAGAAAGTGGAGGTGCAAAAAATGGATGATGGTCTAGAAAAGACTACTGGTAATGATGTCACACAGGTTGGAGACATCGATATGATTTCAAAGGACGACGACAAAAGACTGATTGTAATTGACAATAAGGTTGAAACATCGGTCCAAGAAAATATTGCTACTATTCATGGTGAGAACAATGAAATTGATAATGATACTTCTAAGTATTTTTTGCCAAGATGGTGTCCTCCAGGTTTAACTTATACACAAAAGAGGAAATTGCAGCGGCTTCGATTTCAAGAGAAGAAAGAGAAGAAATTGGAGAAACAGAAGAACGAAAATTTGAGCAAGGATAGACCAATAATTTCTCAGAAGGAGTGGAAGATCAAGCTTGGTGTTTGCTCAACAGCAAAACCGGATGGACCGGATTCAGAACCGGTGGAACCGGTTTCCACGACGGCAGAAGCGGATTTGGTTGGCATAGTGCAGGTTCCTCTAATTCTCAATATTATTTCTCCCGGTTCAATTCATTGCAATGAGAAATTGTCATCGGATTTCCAGAATAAGGATGACGAACAATTTTTGAATTACGATTCATCCTCTGGGCATATGAATATTAATCTTGATGTGGTGCGCTTGCCTTCGGAGGAGGGGATGGCTTATTTTGATTTTGGGCCACCAGAAGCAATTTTTCAGAAGCCCAAAGATAGTGATAATCATCTGAAAGCTCTATATATGAATGATCATATTAAAGGAAAGCCAATTTCTTAGATACTGGTTGATAGTAGAGCAGTTGTTAATTTGATGCCTTATACTTTGTTCAAAAAATTGGGTTGTTTAGATAATGAGTTGATCCAAACTGATATTGCTTTAAGTGGTGTGGGAGGAGATGATCCTATAAGTGCTAAAGGAATTGTTTCTATGGATCACACTATTGGAAGCAAGACATTGGATGTCGCATTCTTCGTCGTTGAGACCAAAGGTAAATTTAGTTTGATTTTGGGACGTGATTGGATACATGCGAACCAGTGTGTACCTTCTAGCTTGCATCAAACCTTGATACAATGGATAGGCGATAGGCTAGAGATTGTGCATGATGATACATCAGCTTACATTGCAGCTGACGGTTTTATTAAAGGTGTGCATGGTAATTTTAAGTGCTTGAGAGGAGTAGACGTTTCGCATTGTGGGTTTATAAGATCTACACGAGGTGGCTTTATTCTTTGCCACAGTAAAACATATTGAGGGTCGATTAGACCACTTTTGTATGATTTGAATGAATATAAATATAGAGTGGTTGCAGCAAATAATTAAATACTATCGGGCATATGAGAATGATATGTGTAAAATTGTTGAGCAAAATTTTGCAGGGGATGGCCGGTATTTTGAGATATCGCCCTTAGAGTAAAAAGACCGATAAATTATGTGTTAAATATCACCCTTAGTGTTTTTGTGCTTTTATGTTTTCTGCTACGCAAGCTTTACCAGAAAATAAGGGGCATATGTTGATGATCAAAATTGGCACGACAGAGGTTTGCTTATAATCTAGGCAAACCGGTGACGCCGGTTCTAGAAACCGGTAGGACCGGATTTTGTAACATTATCAAATTAGCATTTTGACTATACCATTGCGTAGCTTGCATCGATGAAAGGATCTTAATATCGCCTAGAGGGGGGTGAATAGGCGAGACTTGAAATTATCGCCACTTAAAACAAATTTATTAGCGACAATTGGATATTCCAAATATCACCTTTAAAAATTCAATAAATGAATTTCCAAAGAGATCTTTGGAATCTCCTAGTAGGATGAATACACGCCTAGCACAGCGGATAAAAATACACTGCCACCAAAACCTGTGCCACCGGTTTTGCCCTGGCAGACAACCCCCAAATAGATAGGAAATGCTAGAGAGCTCGGAATCAAACCAAACTTGAAGATGATGATTGAAATGTCTTTCTAAGTTATATCCAAGTCTCTGCACTCAAAAAACACAAGTGCAACAATATCGAGCAACTTTACCAATTAAACAATATATGCACAAGGAAGGTCAAACCAGCGGAGAGACACAAGATTTGTTTTACCAAAGTTTGGATTGACTACTTGCACTAAGCAGCCACTAAGGCACAGTGAATCCTACTATCCATTGAGGAACTCTTTAGGATACGAGTCTTACAACTCCGCTCCATCGAGTCGGGTCACACCGGACCACTTCCACTAGTTTGCTTCTTCCCTTTCGGAGGCGAAGCATAACCTGCATAAACTTTCTCGCAGCTCACCACACCTTGGTAGCTCACGGGCGATACCTAGCCGTCTAGGAGCAAAGTTTCAAGAGTAACAAATGCGTCACACAAGCTTGATGATGTCCAATAGTGCTCAAGGTGTTTGAGTGCTCTCAATCTTCTCACAATGGCTTCTCTCTCTACAACCCAACTCAATAGATCTCACAAAATCAAGCAACCTCACAAAAAGGGGTTGGGGAGATCAAGAATGGCTTTGGCTTAGCAAGGAATAGCAGGAAAGCATAACAGCAACCTCAGAAACAGCAGCAAGCCACAGGGGAGGTCGTGGAGTATAAATACTTCACTCCTCAAAAACTAGCTGTTGGGAATCCAGTGAAAACCGGTGCCACCGGTTCCTAAAACTGTTGCCACCGAGATTCAAACAGAACTAGCTGTTGGAACGGCTGACACAAAACTGGTGCCACCGGTTTCCCAAAACCGGTGCCACCGGATTTGTCCCTGACAAATCCTACAAGTGTGTTCGTGAGGGTTTTGTGTCTCTCATCAACTCACATGGGTTCTTTGAGCACTTAGACAATTTCAAGACTCCTTGTGATGCATCGCTCTTGATAGTACGTCATACTTGATCAAATGTAAATACAATTAATGTACTTGAGCTTCATCAATATGAACCATGCCATACTTGATTAATATATCAACTTGAGAATTGCATCAGACTTTGTCTTTTTGAAATGAGCACTTCAACCTTGAGCTAGTGACTTGAACCTTTATATTTGAATGAATACCACTTCTAGTTCAACTCACAATTTCTATTAAAGATTAGATGCAATGCATTGCTTCCCTCGGTTAGGCTTAGATATGATACTTCGAAACATCGTGGATATTAGTCACTTTATCTTAGCAATACATATGGTCACAAGCCGTCGTTTAACCAAAACTTGCTTAGTCCCTCGCTCTAGTCATCTCGATTTGTTTCTTCACCACTTATCCTTGCCACAATGAGTTTAGTTTTGCTTTGACATCCACAATAAAATCCCATTTGAAAAGTTCTTCAAAAACTTGTAACCCGGACCACCTTAGTTGAGCCTGGCAGAACTGGGTGGCACCTGGCTGAGCTAGGTTAGCTTCTCTGTCCTGATAACAAGTCTTCATAGGATTTGAGATCATATGTTATGCAATATATCATGTCTCCAATATATCTACTAATGCCTTGTCATCTTTTGCTTTGAGCATAATTTATTTTCACACTTGCTTGCTTGCATCAATAAATAACCATATATTTTGATGAGCTAATTTATCATTGTGAATCATACGAATAATTCCCTGCTCATCACTTCAAACAAACAAGTTAGTCCTTTAATAGTTTTATCATCAAATTTACCAAAACCCATAAGGGAGCCTAGATGCACCTTCAGTCGAGACGATCAAAATGCATATATATAAAGTCCGATTTGGAGTTCGGATGAGAGAGTTATGGGCTCGGAAAGATCTTCACCTGGACACCGGTGGTACCGGTTTTCAGTAGAGTCCTAGTAGATTTGGAGATCCATGTGGATTATGACTTGTAAAGGATTTCTTTACGGGGCAAGACCTCCCCACCCTATAAATATAAAGGGCCACGACCGATTAAGGGTTTATCCAATCGATCAAACACAAATATCTTTACTTTTTATCTCTTCCAAACCCTAACTTTTCCAACCCCTTCAGCTGTTCGTGCTTTGTCTCTACGGCGTTTGACGGCGTTCTGAGTGGCCTGCCGATCTCAGAACAACCCTAGGCGCGCTAGCCCTGACGGGGTCCCTCCCGGGCTGACGTTCGTAGATCTACGCAGCAAGCCCTAGAAATCCTGTGGCACCGGATTCCCAAAACCGGTGGTACCGGTTTTGCCGGTCTTGCTGTCGGTGTTTGATCCGTTGCGGATCCACGCGAGCTAGTGCTTATCTCGGTGTGTTGACCAGAAAAGGCGTCAACTGTAGCATAAAGAACATGTCATCCAAATATGATTCCTAGGTCAAAAGACTGTTGATGCAGAGTTGTGTGGACTCAAATAAAAATTTTAGTATATCGCAAAAAAGTTTAAAAATTTTAGTTGGTCAAATCAGTTTTAAACTCTCTGATCATATTTTTTTTTTAGGAAAACTCTCTGATCATCTTGGAAATTGAAATATTGCATATGCGTATTGCAAAACTTTTTCCATTTCCTTATGCCACAGGTTAGGATGTTACGCTTTGCAGCAAAACAAACAACAGCAAGAATAAGATATATATCTTGATGACATGAAATTGACTCGTTCAAACAATTAGCACTATAAAACTAAATAATCTGTCACTTTTGCTTTAAGAAATGACATCATGCAGCTCCCCCTCTTCTGGGGATTAAAAATATATTTTACTGTTTCTAATTTACCAGATTTATTGTTAACTCAACTTTCTTTGGCATTGCCTCAAAAAAAAAAAAACTTTCTTTGCCATTGGTTACTTGCAAGATGTGCATGAGTCTCCCCTAAAAAAAAGATGTGCATGAGTCCTACTCTGATTATGATATGATTCGACACTTCAAACATGTCACTTTGTCCATAAGAGAAGAATTTATCACCATGTAATTCGATAACCCCTTAGGTACTTGATGAGGACATGAATCACGTAGATACGACCATTCAAACTGATGATAAGGTGAGCTCGTTCCGACTAGAAAATCTGCCCGTGCGTTGCTACCGGCGAAGACGTAGGCATCTAAAATTGAAAGAACACTAAACTAACCATTATATGGTGCAAAACATAACTAAAACCTTGGTTAGAAAATTGCCGGGGGTTCAAATTATGCCTAGTTAACACAATGGCCCAAAGTTGTTCAAGTGGCCCCTCTAAAAAGATACACTTTCCAATGGAACCGGTCTCATGCCAAAGTACCCTCCGAGTCAATGGGAATCGTCAAAACAAATGGACGTAAAGAATCTGCCAGGGTGCTGCGTCACCTTTTATTGGGCCATGGGCCGTGTAATTTTGCTTGGGACCCAGCCCAAGTTGTTGTGCGCCCCCACCAGGAGGAGTACGCCCCAAGGGTGCCCTAGGTCGTCCACCACCTCTTTGATGTATAAGACTTAGTAGCCGCCATCCTAGACGCTTGGGGTTTTGCTTAGATTGATCTGTCAAACAATTGCCGTTTATTGGTTTGTGAAACCCCACATTCGAGTGCTTAATCCAAGGACTTTTGTAATTGAGTTGTGTTTTCCTTGCCCTTGCTTGTGTTCTTGATTCGCATGCAGGGGATAGCCTTCTTGGCGAGGTCAATCAGGCTGCGCACAGTTGATAACCAGAGGAGAAGAGGTGCTGCGATTGCGGGGTTCGGGTCTTGCTGATCGGAAGCCGGATCATTTGTGTTTCTACTCCACCAAATCAAGATTTATCCTCACCTGACAGAAGTTCGGGCACCCTAGTTCCCATCAATACTATCATCTAAACATTAACTTCATTTTTTTTTACTTTTACTAGGTTCGTGACCGTGCGTTACCACGGGAGAAAAACAAATTGTAAATGTGATATAATTTGCTACCAAAACACATGTATTAAAATCACCAACAAAAATGAGTCATGACAATATAAAAATATATAATTCAAGTGAATATAACATAATGGGTTGGATATATATTCAGACAAATTATCATTACTTTAAATAATTTAACCAAACTTTATCATTGTTCATCGGTATGTCTAGCATGAAAAGTAAAAATATATACATATTTTTAACTTTATTGTTGATAGGCTCGTGCTTGTTCACCCTAAGAGAGGACTTCTGATCTAGCCTTGTCATAGCAAAGGTTTCTTTGACACAGCCACTCAACCTGTATTGGACGACGATGAAGTTCTGCTAAGTAATTGCCCTCAAAAGCCATCAGATGGTACAAGGTTTCACCTCAAGTATAAGTAGCAGTGTTATGATGGAAAATACGATGGGCACTATTAGAAATACAAATGTCTAAAGTTATCAAACAATTCAATTCATATCCGTCATATCCTACCAGCTTTTTTCCTGACTCTCTACAATTGATCAGATATAACTAAAGATTCATTGGATTACAAGTTCAAGATTTCAGTTTTTGTCCATGACCAAGTTAAAAAATTCAGGATGTTTGATCCAATGAGCCATCGTTACTTTGTTACAGGATGCAAGAAACATTATGTATATATAGGTTCGTGCCCGTGCATTGCTACAGGAGAAAAAAATTATGAATGCAATGAAATTTAGCAAAAACCACGTGTATTGAGATAACCAAACAAAAGTGATGTTACCAAGACACCCATGAATAGTTATATAATTCAAATGAATAAAAAAATGAAATAATATGGAGATATTATTCAAACAAATTAACAATATGTTTAGCAATTTGGAGATTAAAAAAATGAAATAATTTGGAGATAGCTAACTAAGACTGCATTTTTGCAAACTTTAAAAGGTAAATGTTTAATAATGCTACTAATGTGACGCTTGCTGTTACTGGCTTTGCAAAAGGTGATAAAAAACAGCTACCACTTTGCAAAATGGTGTTAAAAGATATATCAAAAATATTTTGTCAGGCATTTGACATGCGACCTGGGCAAATTACATACCTCAATGCATGTGCTTGTAGTATAGAGTGAGCAGAAAAACCAGCAAAGGCAGACAGGGAGATAGAATCCCTAGAATCCATATAGTTCCTAGCACTGCTTTCAATACCTAAGACCAATAGCAAAAGTAAAATTCTCAATTAGTTCACTACTTTCATTCAGTTACACATCTTTGTCTGGCAGCTGTTGCAATACAGAGTTACCTGACATCCAGAATTCCATACCATTCCGATAATAGGACGTGAGCAACTATTAACACCTACTTTACTTCTCAGGCACCACTATCTCATTTAAGTTGTTTTGCTATGCAATGGAGGCCTGCAAACTGAAGCCATGCATCTATTTTATGAAATTGGTGCACAAACAAATAAAAAAATAAATTATTGAAGGGACTTCCATTCACCCCTGTCTAAATTTAATTGTGCAGTTGAACAAAGCTGGTAGCGATAGTGCTTTCCTTGCTCCAACTGCATTAACGAAGAGTCGAAATTATACTGAAACAAAATAGCTTAGAGTGCAGCAATTCAAAAAAAAAAAGCTAAGCTTGTCGGTCTTCCTATGTGAGGTAAGCTTGCAACCCATGCAAATTTCAAAAGGGAAATAGACTACATGTAACAACACAACTGGATGCCAATGGCAAGGAACACATGATGCAAAGAAAAAATTAAGCATCTATACTAAACAGCAATGACAAGGAACACGGGATGCAAGGGGTACGTCTGCGGCAAGATGGAGAAGCACATGCTGGTCTTCTCTGTCAGCCCAATCGCCGCAGCTGCCGGGGAGCATCTGTATGTGTAGTGATCCATTAAAGATTATTCTAGATGTGTTGTGATCCATTCAAGACTCACCTGGAGAAAGCAGTTTGGTGAGGCCAGCCTAGAGAGGGCAAGGAGGTAGGACACACGACGGAGCCTTCTCTTCGATGGCGTCGTGGTTGGAGCAGGACCCAGCAAATCATCGATCCTGATGATTTCCCGCGTCCAGGCCGTATACCGGTGTCCACTCGCGGCGCGGCCGAGCGAGACCATGCGCCGGCGTCCATTTGCAGCATGTCCAGTCGCGACCCTCCGCCGTCATCTGCGCACGGCGAGGCCGGGTGAGAACTCGCGCGGGCGATTCCCCGCGCCGCCATCTGCACACGGCATGGCCGGGCAAGACCCCGCGCCACCATCCGCACACGGTGAGGTGGTAGAGAGAGGGGAGCAGGGAGAGAAATTGGCGGCGCAAGCGTGGAATAGGAAGGAGATCGGATGAAGGGCGCTGATTTCGGAACGGGAAAGGAAGGGGCGCATCGGGAGGGGGAAGGGGGGCGAGGCAATCGCGAAGGCCGCGGCAAGGATTGATGAAAATCCGAGGGCCTAGGAGGCCTCGAGACGGACCTACGATGAATCCAACGTCGTAAAATCAGAGAATTTTGAAATTCTCGGTGACTGGCGATCCCACGCGGGAGGGAGTTTCGGAGCGGAGCGACGAAACTACGTGGGGCGCGCGGAGGCGAAAAACAACCGAGACTTTGGTTCTTCTTAGGAGTAGAGATAGAGATTACCATATTAAGGGTGAGGCATTTAGTAAGTTTTGTAAAGTTCACTTTCTTTTTATCCTTGAGCACCTGCTAATCCTTTATTATTGCTTAGGGATATTGTACAAAAGAAAAATTCTAAGTTCTTTAAGGCATTGATCGTTTGAATGAAATCATTAACAATCTAGATTCAGAATCTAGGTTTCCTATTTACCAAATGTAAAAACTGTATTATTGATTGGTTTTATAAAGAACACATCATGATGAAGTAAATTGCAAACAAGACTAAATCACCACAAAACAATGACATTTATATACATTCACAGATAAATATATTTCATGTTCAGGTTCCCAACCTTTACGCCCGAAATCCTCAACCCAAACATGACCTGGTGACTCGATGAATATGTATTTTCCAGCCTTTAGCAATCCCTAATAAATATGTTATTAACTTACAGGCTTCAAAAATAAGTTATTAACTTATAGAGCACAAATGTATTCATTTTTTTGGGAGAAAAGCAAAATGTACACCATATTGTCATTACTAAAGGTCGTGCTTCATAATGACTGGCTATGCTTGTTCCACTCTCTCTTTATCCGGCCTTGACCATGTGGACTCATTTACAATGAGATTGATCCCTCTGACCCATAATTCCGCACCGGAGGCACAACTGGCTTCAAAATGGACCTCTCTGCCTGTCACCGTCTCAACCAGAAAAATCAGCTGCTGCGCAGATCCGTCGGTGCTTCTCCTGTTCTTGGTGAAGCTCCCACTTGGCCCAAATCTTGCCTCCTTGCAGGTCACATTCCTTCTGCGAGAGGTTCCCCATGTCAGCATGCCAAATTTTGTCATGCGCACAGTCTTACAGTGAGGTGAACCCTTTCCTTCTCGTGTGTGTTTCATCAGCTCCTCCCCGGCAAGAACATGAGCACGTGAAAGATGATCCAGCAACCACTCTTCTGTTGCTTTGCTTGATCTACTGCTCCTCCTTACTAATGATAAGGCTGTCTCATTTCTTTCATTCACAAGGCTGTAATCTGCCCCTCCGTGTGACACCAATATTTTGCAAGCGTCTAACCTGCCGGAAGCAGCTGCATGCATCAGGGGGGTGAAGCCATCTTCATCGAGTGTATTGGGATCGTGGCCCATTTTCAGGAGTTGCAGTACAGATGACTTGTCACCGATTCGGGCTGCATAATGAAGAGGTCTGAACAATGTTTGGCTAGGGAGTGTGTTGGTAAGTGAAGCTTGGAGCAAGATCTGTTCAAAGCAATCTCTAATTTCTGAAGATTTTTGTCGAATAATCGACATCAGAGATTTCCCTTCTGCACTTCTGATTTTGATATCTGCCCCCGCCATCACTAAGATCCTAAAAATATCGACATGGCCTGACTCAGCAGCAACCATAACAGGAGTGAGCCCTGAACCATCAAGCTTATTTAAATCTGAGACTGACTGATGTAGCATCATCAGAAGAGGTTCTGCACGCCCACTTCCGGCAAAGAAGTGCAGTGGTGAGAAGACAGTCACATCTGATGAAACAAGGCCTGCTCCACCGTTCAAGGTTCTCATGAAAATTTCGACAACTGAGTAGTGAAATGAACTTCTCGCAGCTATCATAATTGCTGTATCTCCTTCATGGTTGACTATCCCAAGATCAGCTCCAAATTTTAACAACTCCAGGAAACAGTCAGGATGACCAGCCCTTGCAGAGACCATGAGAGGGGTATCCCCAGTAGAGGTTTTTGAGTTCACATCTGCTCCATGTAGCATCAGCTGTTTCAGTACTTGCGTGTAACCCAATCTTGCTGCCAAATGTATAGGACAGGAAACATGCCCTCCTCCTGTCATGATGGGAAATCTATGATTGGTGCCAACGTGAAGAAGCAAACGTACTGCATTTGGATTCTGACAGAGTATGGCATGGCAAAGAAGATTTCGACCCTTTTTTGGTGACTCCAACAACCAAGGAGCTTTATCAAGCAGTAGCTTGAGAATTTCACCAGTGGATTCGTAGTATTCCACTGCACACCAAGTAGCATTGTAATGTTCACCGAGGCATGCACCTACACGAAGTTCTTCACCCGATGCAGGGTCCCAAGACCAAGAACAAACTTGTACAAGCGAGTCTAAGTAAGAACCTTCCTGCACATCACAGCAGAAATCTAGAATCAACAAAGGACGGAGCTTTTATTTTAGGGTACATTTTCATCTTTGTATAGATTAATTATATGCATTGACTGCCAGCTATTTTTTTTTGAAAAAACAATTGAGCAGGAAATTTAGCATACTGGAATATGGAATAGTACGAAAACACAAAATATAAAATGCAATTTTATTTTAAAAAAATTAGAACAGCATGAGCAAAGTAGGAATGCCATTCTGTTAAACAGTGCAAATGAATATTTGGACAACAATATCTAATATGTGATTTATCAGAAAGCTGGAAATATCAGATAACAGAAGATACCTCTACCAAGAGTTTTACAGTGGAAAACTGCCGACTCACAATTGCTGCTACTAGTGGTGTGCAGTCCACATTAGCATGGAGCGCAGGTTTAACTGACCTCAAGAGAACCCGGGCCATGCAGTTAACATCAGCTCCATTCTAAACCATTAAATGTTTATAAATAAACTAGAAATCAAGAAGAGATATGTATGTTTAATTTTTGACATGACTAGCAATAATGACAGCACCTGGAGTAATATGATCACTATATCATCGAAGCCTCTTGAAGCAGCACTCACTAATGCATGGGCCATAGCTTCAGAACCAAGTACCTCTGAAGAAACTAGGGTTCGAACCGCTTCAGCCTCTCCAAAAAGACTAGCTTCTGATAGTGCATCCTCGCAAGCCTCCTGGGTGGCACCGGCCAGTATAAGCATTTCTAGAACATCAGTGTTTCCTTCACGTGCAGCTGCTGTTGTTGCATAACCTAGGAATAACTTCTGATTAACATCAGCTCCAGCCTCCTGTGATTTGAATAGCACGTCAGCATTACAAATTTTCCACTGTTAAAAGATAAGTAAAAAGAACATTAAACATAATGGAAGACTTTAGGAACCAAGCCTAACTTAGGTGACGATGTGGATGTAAACCCAGACTACCCAATTTCAGTTCTTGTCAGGGAAAATTTGGGTGGCTATTTATTTTATTTTTAATATAAAGACACATGGCTCCTTCTAAATTGATACAATTTTTTTATATAATGAAAATTTTCTGTTTTCATGCTATGTGTGTTGGGTTTCTATTTTTTTCCCCTCTATACAATTTTTGTTGATTCCTGAGTTAGATACAATTGATTCCAGTTTTTTTTCTTCTTTTTTTTCAGTCTTATGAGAAAACAAAACTTAGCAATTAGTTATATACTCAATAAGAGGAGTATTCATTTGAATAAAATGAAAATTAAGAAACTTATTTTCTATACCAAAATGTTATTACTGCCCCATGGTTTGGAAAAATAAATGAAATACTAAAGGTATCACAATCACCATTTCACTATGTTTGTCCATACGACAATGCACACTATTCATGGAAGTATTAGGTCTAAGAAATAATCAATGTAGAATGAGCATCCGTATTCCTGTTAAATGACATGAAACAATACAATTAATTTTTTTCACTTTCAAACCATTTAGTTATGGGTACAGTGTGGAAACATTGTAACAACTGTGCTCTTAATCTTCAATAGATTGAAATGTTTGATTCTAGCAAAATTTCCATCTAGTAGCCAAGCCAAATTTCGGCCATCAAATTGGTGGCCCTTATTTTTGCCAACTTAGCCACCAAAATGAACTAAGGTGGTCGGCCATAGGGGACAGTTAACATGCAAGATTTTGGCACCCAACCAAATGGTGGACAAAATTGGTCAAAGGTGCCAACCTAGGATTGGCCCTTCCACAAGTTCAGGTCACAGAACAACCACACCCTCCCAAAACCATGGACAAGCAGAGGGATTATGTCACAAAATAAATATTCAGAGTTAGAAACGCAGAGTCTTGAAAAGATAACACTTGAAGATTTTCTTAGTGTTTCATTACAGGAGATTCTAAAGTAAGGCTATCAAGTTATAACTTATGATGTTTGTTTTTTTTAGATTCAAAAATTATTTTTCTTTCATGAAGTTGCTCTCAGTCATCCTTTGTGTTCATCGAGTACATGTCTTTAGAGCTTCCAATACTTGAATGTTTGAGCACACAGTTGGTAACTGAAAGACAAAGGGAGATGATTGGAAAAGACATATTTTGTACTCACTGATTTGCATTTTGTTAAGACAGGCTAGGGTACCAAAGATGCAAGAAAAAGTAAGGGGCTGAATAAACATTAAACATCATATATATTTTTGTCTCCCAGTAAGGAGAAGTAGAAAAGGTGACATGCAAATATTTTATGAAGTTGTATTAAGAAAACCTTATTTATTTTGAATTGGGATTTTATATCTCCATTTTAGCAAGTGAAATATTTTTGAAATATCACATAAGTGCTTGATTATCATTTGAATTTAACTGAAAAAATTGCATGATGCAATTGTACATCTACCCAGGTTATGTGGCTAATGTATTTGTGTGACAATCATAATAGAAATATTGTTCTTTGGTATTATTGGAAGAGTTGATGCTATAAATTTGGACACTGCGAGTCTTCCAGTGGATCCATGACTTAGACAACACCTCATCGCCTTTTAGTTGAGCTAGCAATACCATGATAGTTTGTAGATAAATGTTTGTCTATTTATAATTATAAAAGGGCACGATTTGAAAAGCTCATTGAGGTGAGTTGTGATGCATCAGATGTGGGCATTGGACCTGTACTAAGTCAACAATATGTACATCAGCTATTCTTCTCAAGCACACCATTGAAGAAAACAACTGATCGACCTAATTCTTTTTGTAGAGAAGTTCAAGGTCCAAGGAATCTACTTTGTTTCGCATCGTCACCTATTTTAAGTCTTCTTAACTCATAAGCTGTGGAGCTGAGAAAGCAACTACATGATGAACACCCTTGCTAAATCGTAAAAGCAACAATAATCAACCTATATGCGTGACACGTCGAAAAAGTCTGCTGACTAAGCTGAGTTAGGGTCTGTTTAGATCACCACGAAACTTTTGAAACTTTGAAACTTCACTATTCATCAAAGGGAATCTTACATGCATGGAGTATTAAACGTGTGTTAATGACAAAACCCATTCCATAACCCCCGGTAACTTTGCGAGACAAATCTAATGAGCCTAATTAGGCCATGATTAGACAATATCGTGCTACAGTAAACAATCTCTAATGACAGATTAATTAGGCTTAATAGATTCGTCTCGCGATTTCCCGTCCATCCGTGTATTTAGTTTTATAATTAGATCATGTTTAGTCCTCCTAATCTTCGATTTAGAATTGGAAACTTTCTTTCGCAAACTTTCTTTCCAAATTAAACAGGCCCTTAGAAAAATTGGTTCCTGGATGCACTACAAGATTTTTAGCCAAACAGTGCCAACCAGAAGCACAAGTAATATTCAAGATTACACTTAAAATTAGTTCAGACTGGCAGTCTGTCACATCCCTTACGTGACAACATGCAAACAAAGAAGATACCATATCCCATTCCAAAGGAGAGCAGTTGCCATCATCAAACTCACCAAAAGGTGTGGACAAGATTGCCAGTGCCCTGAGCCTAACATAGATTAGCCTATAGGTGCCGACACTTACAAAAGCGTGCATCTGAAAAAAAAAGGGTGTATTTGTTTTTTTTTTGGAAAGAAAAAGGGTCCTAGACTATGTTTTCTGCAAATTTTATTGTATGCGTCTGACGTTTTTAATCAACGCCGGAAGTCATTTTGATGGCTTTGGACACTCGTGCAACAGGAACAACACAGTAGGAACAGCAAATTTGGTCAAGAAAGCACAAATGCACGCTATAGTTCTAATCTAAAACAAAATTTCTTGACAGAATTGGTAACCGAAAGATAAAAAATCTTGATAAAGTGCAGGCTAGAGCTTTTTTTCTCATTCCTTGTGATCTAACCAAAATACGATTTACAGTTCTGATGATGATCAAACCGATGGAAATGGCACGCCTGTATATTTGAACAATTCAAATACTGATCGCAACGGCAACGCTACGAAATCGGGCACTGATCAATACCAGGAGGGCACGGACGATGCCGGCGTGCCCGGCGTGCGCGGCGGCGAAGAGCGGCGAGACGTCGGTCTTCAGCTCCCGCACCGCCACTACCAGCTCTCCCACCGCCTCCTCCCGCAGCGCCACGTCCGCGGACCTCACGCGCAGCCGCGCCACCCCGACGCGGCTCGCGGTGGGCACTTCCGCGTCGGGGTCCGCCGCGGCCACCCGCAGGCACGCGTCCACGGCCACCGCGTCGCCGCACAGCGCGGCCTCGACCAGCCGCTGCGCCGGCGAGGACTCTTCCTCCTCGCGCGCCGCCGCCGCCGCCGCGGCCGCCCCGCGCCGCACCATCGCGCGCGCGCACGAGCGAGGTCGGGGGTCGGTCGTGGGCAAGGTGAGGTGGTGGTGCGCGTACGCCAGGTGGTTTGCGGTTTGGACCTGGGAGGAGGAGAGGAGAGGTGAGGTGACGGGACGTGATCGGGGAGGTGGTGGAATGGGGGGAGGACCGGCAACGTTCGGGTGGGGAAGACGGGGACTTGGCGTTGGGGGATGTTTGAAGTTTGAAACAACTAGTAGCGGTAGAATCGGAGTGGGGTCTTCTGCGGTTCAGCGCTTCAGCATTCTGCAGCTGGTTGCGGAGCTGCCTCGTCATCACCAGAGTAATAAAGCACAAGTTTCCGTGACCTCCCAAAACAAAACAAAAAAACTTTGTTGTCATACAATAATAAGGAAATAAAGAGAATGAATATGCACAGTGCACACAGCAATGGCTCTAGATTTTTCTGCTTTGCTTAGGGCATCCGGAGTGTTGGATTTTCACCGGTCTTAAGCTTTCCAGGGGCGACCTTATATACATTGAAGGGGGTCTTAGGCTATGTGCAACGGTGTCCCCTAAACCACCTTGACCTGTTACTGTAGCGGTTTTTCCCCACGAATTCGCATGCAGCGGCACCCTGGAAGGCATCCGCTATTCTGCCGTTCCGCTGCCTCCTCCCCCAAATTTCGGGGTCTCCTCCTCCTCCTCCAAATCTCTCGCCGCCTCCCCCTCCCTCTCGCCGCCTCCCTCTCCCTCTCGCCGTCGCCACCTTCCCCACCACCCGCGCCAGTCGAGCACCGCTCGGGGGCCTCGCCGTGCCGCTCCAGCCACGGCCCGTCGACACCGCCCGCCGCGCTCGTCCCCTCTGCCACGACGACCAAGGAGCGGCCGCCGCACCTCCGCCGCACCTTCCGCCCCCTCCGCCAGCATCGCTCGACGAACAAGCAGCACCCACCACGGCGGCGTCCCTGGAGAGCACCGGATCGACCCAATCCCCTCCAAAGTGAGTCATTTTCCTGCTCTATTGCGTTGTGTGTGTGTGGTCAAATCGGCCGGCGAAAGGTAGATGAGATCGAGAGCAGGTGCGTGAATATCCGCCATGGATTGCGCCCGGGTTACATCACATTTCTGTCAGACCTATGCAAGAATGAATGGAAAAAAGAAAGGGTAGATTCAGACATTTAGCTAGGTTCTCGCCACAAAGAAATTCAGAAGTTCTTGTTTTAGTAATTTGCTTCATTCAGTAGATGCGGATTATCTTTTTTGTGTTGTGTGTGTGTGGTCAGTTCTTGTATGTTTATCTTTTAATAGATTTTATTTATTTCATATGCACTTACTATATTAATTGTTCTTCTCCTTTACCTACATCTACATCCTTGCATTTACTTGGCACTTAATGTTTTGGACTATGAATCTTTTCTGTGCCATGTGTTTTGGAGGACCTTTGATTTACTTTGGTTTGAAGATAGTTCTAGTAGTGATCTGAATGTGGTGGCACAAATTTGTTGTGTTCTTTTCCAACAAAAAAATTCCTTAACACATTAAAGCACAAGTGTTCTTGAGTTCTCAGCACTAGTGTGGAACTTAGAGAACAGAAAGCAATGCCTCAGTGTGGAAGTTTTTCTGTTGTTTCATTTGGAGGCGAGTTTCGAAGGTGAGAGGCTGAGAGTGAGTCTAGGCCGATGAGTTGTCCTAGAATTCAGTGGATACAGGTGGTGGAAGTTTTTTTCTCAGATACTTTTTCTTTTTCATTCATTTGGTTTTGTTGGATCTGATGCTTCCCTCCAGAGTCAAGAGCGGTTTGCATCTCCTATCCCACCATGTCGATCACCAAATTGATCAGTAGTGATTGTACCTCTTCTAGCCCTCTTTTGCCAGATTGCCAAGATAATTCCCCATGTCTTAACAGGGAACATATATGCATGTTAGGACTTAAAAGTGAGCTATCACTGCATCTTGTGCTCTCTGAACTGGCCGACAGGAAGGTTTTCATGCTGCAATGTTTGGGTTTTCCCTTTAGCCCAATTATAGTTAACCCAACATGCTGCAATGTTTCAAAAGGTAATTAGAAATATCATGTGTGCATAACACAAATAGTTAAATTAAACCTGCAAAATTCAGTACCCAACATGCTGCAATGTTTCAAAAATTTTGTCAGAAAAATCATGTGTGCAGAACACAAATAGTTAAATTCTGGTGTAACTGAAATTGGTTTGAAGTTCAGTTTTCATGAAAACCTGCAGGGAATTTTCAGTGCTTATTCACAGAAGTTGTGTATGTTGGGTTTGATTCATAAGTTATCTGATGGCCTCCTAAGTTTGTATCGTGGTTTCTTTACTATATATGTTAATTGCATTTTTTTTGGAACATTGTAGGATGGATGATTTCTTTATCGATCTCAACGATGCAGCACCGGTTGTTGGTAGTGGAGGAGTTTCTGAATCTTCCATGAGCGGTTCTGCTTCCAAGGTGGGGGCAACAAGGAACAAGCAGACCAACTTCTCAGCGTATGAAGACAACGTGCTCTGCAAATCGTGGTTGGAAATTAGCTGTGATCCTGTTGTCAACACTGGCCAGAGGAAGGAAGCCTTTTGGATGCGTGTTCTCAGCAGATACAACGCCAAATGTGGCAGCTATCCACAGAGGACCCAAAAATCCATTATGAGTCGTTGGGATCACATCAAAGCTGAAGTAAGCAAGTTCTCTGGATACATGGCTGAGATGATCCGCTCCAATCCTAGTGGCATGTCGGATGCAGATAAGTCAGTGGCTGCTGCGGCTGATTTTGCTAGTGTGGAGAAGCACAATTTCACCCTCATGCACTGCTGGCAAATCCTGAAGGATGAGCCCAAATGGATGGAGCTCAAAAGAAAAATGGACACCCTTCAAAATAGTGGTTCCAGGGAAAACGTCCCCCCAGTGTGCATCAAGATATTCTGGATCTTGATCCCGACAAGTCCTCATCAGCTAGCCCATCAAGAAAACATCCCATAGGGAGAGATGCAACAAAAGAGGGTAAGAAGAAAGCTGCTTTAGCGTCCTCTGAGTACGTGTCCAAGATGCATGACCTATCTGTTCAGAAGATCGAGTTGTTCAAGGAAACTGAGGGTGAGCGAAAGGCCCGGCTCGATGAAATTGTTACTCTAGAGAAAGTGAAGGTAGAGGAAGCTCGTGAGCTCCGCAAGATGATGCTGGACATAGAGAGAGAAAGGTTGGCTATGGAAAAGAAAGAGAAGGAAGAGGACGAGCACATTTTGGCCATTAACCTTGATCAATGTCTACCCATGCAACGCATGTACTATCAAGCGCTACAAGAAGATATCATTCAGAAGTTGATGTCTCGACGTCATGGGCCAAGTCAGTGAGGAAAGTTGGAGGGAAATCCTGTTGCTGCTATCTGTTTTAGATTTGTCTTCACCTTTTTTTCCCTTTTGTTTATGTTCCTGTGTAATAACTGAAATGAATCCTTGATAGTTCAGCTTACTGATCAGCTGTGCAGTGCAGCTGTTCAGTTACTGGATATTTGCTTACTGAAATTCTGCTGCTGAAATTTTGCTGCTGATCACCCTTTTGTTTATTGTGGTTCACATTCAGATAGCTGAAATTCTGCTGCTGCTGTGTATATTGATAGTTATTCTGATGAAACTAATCATTTTGCAAGTTATTCATGTCTGACTGTTCAATCTTTCAGAAGATATAGTTCCCTGTTATCTAGACCTGAAACACTTTCATCTCAGAATGAAAGAATAACAACTGTAATAACAGAAGTAAACGGCATAGGTCTGATGCCAGGTCTGTATGCTCTCACACTTTCAGATAGCATGCTCTGTATGCTCTCTTGGCATAGCTCTGTATGCTCTGTTTGCCAGGTGGGAGTGCTTGCTGTAATGAAATGTTCTGAATACTTGACCATGCCTTACTGATACTACCATTACTGAAGCTACCATGCTTTGCTTTGGGAGGGACAGACAGACAGGGACAGAGACAGAGACAGCATCTCCTGAACTTAGGAATAGTTTCAGGTTCCAGTTTGATGCAAGTAAATATACTACTCAGTCCATGGCCGTATCGATCGAGAGGCAAAGAGCAGAGCAGAATCAATTGTGTTTCCCTTATAGACCTCTGAAACTCATAGATCAATCTGCCAATGTGTTTCTGGTTTCAGTTCCTTCTGTTATTGATCACAAGTTCATATCAATTGTTCCACCATGTATAGAAATACAAGCTCAAATATTTTCTTACAGTAAGCAGTCGACAAAGAGCACAAACCACTAGTGCCAAAACAAAACCAACTAGTTACTGACTGTATGGTGTCAGCTTTATTGAATTCACATCAGATGGTGATAACCCTGGTCGACAAAGAGCACAAAGCAGTCAAATGATCAGTACATAACCAGCTTAGCTAGAAATCTACTCCACTTGTTAATTTAAAATGAACAGCAGAGTATAGCAAGGTATAACAGGTGCATTAAACTCTAAATTACAGAGTGACAACTGATCTTATTTAAATTACAGAGTGAACTTTATTAACAATTACATAGTGACCTTTCTTAACAATTATAGAGTGACCATAAGGCCTGACAACTAGATTGAACCATATCGCATCCAGTTGTGCTCGATGAGATCCTTCTCAAGTTGGATATGCCGAGCTTGGTCGTGCAACTTGTGATGTGCTGCTACAAATGCTTCTCGTTCCACTAGATTTTCATTTGATGGATTGACTTCGTCGCCAATGTTCTCGAAGATGGTATTGCTTGCCTCAGACTTCTCATCCTCGACAATCATGTTGTGCATGATAATACATGCTGTCATAATATCAGAAAGATGCTCTCTGTCCCATCCATAAGCCAGCCCACGGATCACTGCCCACCTAGCTTGAAGAACTCCAAAAGCTCTCTCAATATCCTTGCGTGCACCCTCTTGCACAGCAGCAAAACGTTGTGTCTTCCTCTCCATGGGATGGCGAACACTCTTGACAAAAGCAGGCCAATCAGGGTATATACCGTCGGCAAGATAGTACCCCATGTCATATGCCCGTCCGTTGACTGTGAAGTGAACAGGAGGTGACTCTCCTCGGACATATGCTGAGAAAATAGGCGACCTCTGCAACACATTGATATCATTGCAGCTGCCTGGAAGCCCAAAGTAGGCATGCCATATCCAAAGGTCATGAGATGCTACAGCCTCCAAGATCATTGATGGGTGCTTCCCGCGTCCAGTGAACATGCCCTTCCAAGCAGTAGGGCAGTTGCGCCACGTCCAGTGCATACAATCTATGCTACCAAGCATACCTGGGAAACCTTGTCTCTCACCCTCTTGCAGTAGACGAGCCACATCGGCAGGGGTTGGAGAACGCAGGTATTCCTTCCCAAAGGCAGCTATAACAGCACTGCAGAAATGGTTAAGAGCCTCACGAGCAGTTGACGTGCCAATTTGCACGTACTCATCAACGGCGTCTAACGGCAAACCATATGCAAGTATGCGCATTGCGGCTACCACCTTCTGCAAAACACTCAATCCTAAAAGACCAGTACAATCCTCACGTTACTGAAAGTAGCTGTCCACAGACTGAACTGCATCAAGAATGCGGATGAACACATGACGCCTCATATGGAACCTGCAAAATAGAAAATGTAAGCAACATGCACATATTGAGAGAAAAAACAATAATTTTACATGCCATGTTCTATACCTTTCACGAAACTTCTCAGGGGTGTAAATAGGATTGGCACCAAAGTATTGGCGTAGGATCCTTGCCTCTCCATCAGCATGTTCTCTGGGGACAAGTCGTCTCACATGCATTGAGCGATGGTAGGAGCTCTCTGCATCCATGATTGACACCAGAGTGTGTATGTCTTCTTCATCATCGAGAAACTCATAATTCGACTGATCCTCAGCAATCAAGTAACGAACAAGGGTACAATCTTCGTCGTCCACTGTTTGGTGCAGCCGCAAAGATGGACGAGGGAGATCCATGCTGCAGCCTGTGAGGAAAAAAAGATCTTTCAGCACTTGTTACAACAGGTAATACCTCATCTACTTCTCTAATCAAACATGTTTTTGACCCTAACAAGTCAACACATTGCAGCAAATTTTCTTTTTGGCATCATATCGCAATGCTTGTTCTGTGTCTGTTACTGTATTTTTTTCACCGCCAAATTTTACATTGTGGTCAGTGCATGACCCTTGCATAAAAGATTCAGCGCCAATTCAGAAGGTTAAAAAGTTTAGCAATCAGCAGTTCAAACAATACCAAGGTTAAGTGTCAATAGAGCATCACTTTTTTTTTCTCGAATATTAGAGCATCATTGTTGTCAGGTTGGACCTGAAAAAAAATATTTCCTGTGCAGCCTACGGGTGAATTCCGTTGCTAATCAATCTATCTATGAGGAGTGCTCGTCCTGAGGAGTGCTCACCTGAGGAGTGCTCGTCCGACGGCGGCGACTCACCTGAGGAGTGCTCGTCCGACGGCTGCGGCGGCGCCGAGCAAGGCGAGACCCTCCTTGTCTGACGGCAACGGCGGCGGTGAGCGAGACCCGAGGACGCGGCTCGGGCGGGAGCAGAGGGCGCGGGCGGGCGGGAGCGGAGGGCGAGGAGCAGCCGCGGCGAGGAGGAGGCGCGCGGGCGGCGGCGGCGGGACAGAGCGCAGCGCGGCGCGGACGCAGGCACGGCGCCGACAAAGGCGAGGCTGGAGGGCGCGGCGCGGACGCGGCCCAGGATACCGTTGCAACAGAGATAAACTTTAGAGGAGAAAATATTTTATAGGGTCTCTAAATTTTGGCTTTGGAGGGTGAAGCATAGAGGGTATCATTGCAGATAGTTTTAACGGGCTGCTTAAGCCAAAAAGGTTGAGGGCGACCTCAAGCTTATGGCCCGGTCGTAACGAATAAAAAAATCGAAGCAAGAGAAAGAAGCTCAGAGGGGAGGGAGCCGCGATGTCGGGGAAGATGGGACCGAGCACCCCCGCGGGTGGCCGCCGCTTACGCGGCCGAGCTCCACCGCGGGCGACTTGCGGCGGCGGGGTCAAGCTCCAACCATGGGCGGCCTGCGGTGGCGGGGCCGAGCTCCTGCTGTGGGCGGCCGGCGGCGCCGGGGTTCAGCCCCTCCTGCTGGAGGACGGCGGCGGCAGCTGGAGGGCGGCGAGCGCCGGGGTCCAGCCCCTCCTGCTAGAGGACGGCGGCGGCGGCGGTGGCTGGAGTCCGACGAGCGTCGGAGTCAGGGAGCTGCGGAGGCCTCGAGGATCCGGTTCCCAGTGCGACCGTCGGAGAGAACGAGAGCTGGATGGAAGCAGAGAGATCGAGAGAGATCGGCTTTTTTTAATTGAATGCGGGACCCACCCTCTAAGACCGATCCGGTCATATACACAACAGGCCAGACTCTATCTGTATGTGGGACCTACTCTTCGACCTTATACCCTCCTGATGCCCTTAGGAAGATGAAAATAAAGGAAAAGAACGTGCCAAGTGTTGCGGCATATTCCCTTCCATCACACACACAAAAGAGAGATTAGTTTAGGCTTGTGCTAAGTCATTTTTTAGTTTGACAATCAATAGCTAAAAGTTATATACTTTTGCAACGTTATGTATGGAAACCAATTTCATACATACTAAAATTTTCTATTTAAATAATTTATTTAAACGGTGGTTCAAGCACTTGGCACGTGGAGCTGTACCAACTTCTGTAACCCCCAAAATAGTGTTTTTTTTTGGATAATCAACAATGAGCATGATGGACAACAATATGAGCAAAAATTATGTTAACAAACTAAAAAACAAATAATTTCAAAGGCAACAAGTAGTTCACAGTTTGAAATGTAAAAACCACGATAAAGAATTTTGTTATACATACATAGTACAAATGCAAACCCTCACAAATAAGTACATGCCCTATACATGAGCGTGTTAGAGAGATTGAGCGAACACATCTCGAGACTCAAGAAGTCACCACAGGGGTCGTCTCCCTTACCAATAAAAGAATAATTAGCCAAAAATGTGAGCACCTATACCCGAGTCGGAGATTCAAACCAAGCCAAGGTGGCCAGATTCTATAAGAAGCACGAAACCAACTAAACAACACACTCATTTTGCCAAGCTACTCCCAAATGATAGGTGTATTCAAGTAAAAGTCAAATTTTACAAAATTTGACCAATAATTAGTTAAATTATGTGTACATTTAGATTTGTAAAATTTATATCAATATATTTGTGTTGAAACAGGTTTTAGGGTGATAAGAGTAATTAAGAGTCAAAATTTACTTCAAATGACTTTTTCCCAGTCAAATACGTCTATCATTTATGGACGGAGGGAGTTTTTTTAGATAATGAAAAATTTCCGGCCTTTACGTTGTAGCGTACACAACCTTCAATTATTACATCACTCCAGCTTCATTGCTGGATTTAAAGGAGAACCAAAAAGCAAACTTAAGCCTGACAAAGTCTATTATTATGCTTCCATCCATGACTCGCAAACAAATCTAAGGCTACCATCTCCAGAGAAGTGCTCGCCTTCATGAATAGCTCCTTTGTCTTCTCCTCATGCTGCAAGAGTGACCAGAATCGTAGCCAGTACATTCCCCTGAAAATAGCCTGCATAAAGGACGAGTGTTTAACATCATCAAAAATAATATCATTTCGACAACGCCATATTGCCCAACATAGAGCCGATGCCCCTGTTAGAATAGTAATGGTCTCTTGATCATTAAAATTTTGAAGCCAATTTCCTAGCATATGGGTTACTGATCTAGGTGGGGTTAAACCAGTAGCAACTTGGACAGTCCTCCAGATTACCTTAGCATGTTGGCAATCAAAAAATAAGTGTTTAATTGTTTGATTACAATTACAATAGCTACACTTTTGGCTGCCCTTCCAATTTTTCCTCGACAGATTATCCTTGATTAGAATGACCCTTTTTTGTAGGTACCAAAGGAAAATCTTAATTTTTAGTGAAATTTTAAGTTTTCAAATCAGTTTATGACGGAAGGAAAAATTGCTGTTTATTAGGTGGAGATACATAGAGCGGACCAAAAATTGTCCGCTCTTGGTTAAGCATCCAAAAGTATCCCTTCCTTGAATCAAATTGAAGTTGGAGACCTGTGCTACAAGTATTAACCATTCATTTAATTTCTCTCCCACCAACGTTCTTCTAAAGTAAACATTCAACGGTGTTGAACTCATAACATTTGCCACCGTGGCATGCGGATGGTGACAAATGTTGTATATGTTGGGGTAGAGGTCTTTAAATGGCCGGTTTGATGCCCATGTATCCTCCCAAAATCTCGCTTGTGTTCCATCCTTTATCCGGAAGGAACCATTAGCTAGGACCTCATCTTTAATTTTCATAAGCCCTTGCCAGAAATGGGAATCACCCTGTTTGGACTCAACTTGTGTTAGAGATTTGGAGCTTAGGTATTTATTCCTAAGCAGTGTTTGCCATGTCCCTTCGCCATTAAGCAAATTAATTATCCATTTGCTTAATAAGGCTTTATTCTAGAGATGGAGGTCTATAATTCCTAGACCTCCTTGACCCTTAGGACGGGAAATAATGTTCCATTTCACTAGTTGGTATTTCTTTTTATCTTTGCCACCTTGCCAAAAAATCTCAATCGATATTGATCAAGTTTCTTCAATACCTCCTTTGGTATCTCAAAAAAGGACATCATAAACATGGGTAAACTGCTAAGCACCGAGTTTATGAGAGTTAATCTACCTCCATATGACAAGTGTTTAGCCTTCCAACAAGAGAGTTTCTTTTCAAAAAGCTCTTTGATCTTTCTCCAATCAATATTTAGGAGTTTTCTATGATGCATTGGGATTCCTAAATATCTGAATGGATATTCCCCTGTGTTGCAACCAAAGAGCTCGATATATTCATCCTTGAACACTTTCGCTTTACCATAGCAAAAGATTTCGCTCTTTTGGAAGTTTATTTTGAGACCTGATAATTGCTCAAAAACAGTCAGTAATAATTTTATGTTTCTTGCTTGGTCCAAATCATGATCCATGAAAATGATAGTGTCATCTGCATATTGCAGTATGGACAGTCCATCCTCTACTAGATGTGGGATGACACCTCTTATCTGGCCATCATCTTTTGCCCTCTTAATTAAAATGGCAAGCATATCAGCAATGATTTTAAATAAGATTGGTGACATTGGATCACCTTGGCGCAGACTTTTTTTGTTTGGAAGTAGTGACCAACATCGTCATTGATTTTGATCCCAATGCTACCCCCAGAAACAAAACTTTCGATCCATCTGCACCACTTTGGTGAGAAACCTTTCATTCTTAAAGTTTGTTGAAGAAAGGACCACTTAATTTTATCATAAGCCTTTTCGAAATCTATTTTGAAAATGACCCCGTCAAGTTTTCTTGTGTATAGTTCATGTTGTTGGGATGCCCAAACAATAGCTAAAACAGAGAAATGGAGACAAGCAACAATATATTACTCATCAACAGTATTCTCAGGAATTAGCCCTTTACACGTTGGTAGGGGATCTCCTTTTATAGGGAGGTCAAAAGACATCTTTACATTCCACTTATGCCCTTAAAAACCAGGCATCATCCTCTAGACTACACAGCTTAGATGTTCCAAGTACATAGTTGTACATTCGTATCCATCAATGTGAATACGTGGACCAGTCCCACCTGTTGGACTCGGTTTGGACCTGGTCCTCCTTGGCTTCGTTGGTGCTCAGAGGAGATCAACCTCCTTCGTTTCTTGTTTCGATGCCCAAGCAGCAGCGACCTCCCTCTTTCGGTTCCCGAAGCTATTGGCACCACACTTGACCTGCTATACAACAAAGAACGAAGCAGGCCAGGGTATTGCTCATCATATTTGAAACTTAGGGTTACCTTCATTTTATTCAAATAGCTACTAAAGCTACTGCCGAAGCCAATGTTTTTGTGTTTCCTCCCGTTTATGGGGCGAAGCTGTTCTCGCGGCATTATATATACATATGAGGCCAAAATGATCTGCCCTTCCTTTGAACGAAGGCAAAGTGTGTGAAATAATGCTTAAAATTTATCAGAGGTGTTTCTTGGTAGGCCAATCCCCCAACAGTAGCCCCTCGTGGATGAGGGCTTTCTTCAACAGGCCGAGCTCCTCGAAACCTGGATTGCCTTCGTCTGTCCAAGAAATGCCTCCTCTTGTTGGAGAAAGGCACGAGTATGTGTTGTTTTGCAGTTTGAGATTTTTGTGATGGCTTCGTTTCCTTTACTTTCATTATAATATGGCTTCTTCAGTTTTGAACTGGAGAGATGGTTCAGCTCTCGAGGCAACTAACGGTCATATTTTTTACTGTTGCTTTTGATTTGCCTTCGTCGAGTTTGAATCGTTGTGATGGTTCGTTTACCGATACAGTTAACGGTCATATTTTTTTCACCCCCCTATAAATAGGACCAAAGGGGGGTGACTTCACTTTCTTCGTCTGCCAATTTTCTCTGCTAGCTTGTCGCTGACGCTAGCTGCTTGCTTCGTGGGCTTTAGCTTTTCAGCTTTTGTTTCCTTTCAGTCACAAGTAAGTTATCTTTTTAAGATTTTGGTCATTCTTCTTCGTTGTGCTTTTTATTTGTTTTACTTATCATTGTTCTTGCCTTTTGTAGCAGCTCGGTTGATTGGAGCCTCAGATTCTGATGAAGGCATTACTCACTATCCTGCCATGATGACAGACGACGAAGCTGCCGTGTTTGCTCAGCAACTTGAAGAGGGGGCTGGTACCATGGAGGTTGATCTGAGGGGCAAGGCCCATGCAGAGGAAGGTGAAATCCCAGAGGAGGATGATGCCGAGGATGCTGAGTCCGTCGCTGAGACACTCACTTTCGAAGTGGTGGGATTCCCTGGGACGTATCACGCCATCCTCGGGAGGCCGGCATACGCAAAGTTCATGGCTGTCCCGAACTATATGTACCTTAAACTGAAGATCCCCGGACCCAAAGGTGTCAGTCCGTCGCTGACGAGACTCTTGAGGATGTAGAAGCTGATGTCTCGGATCTCACAGATTCGAGGTAGAAGCCTCGGATCACTATCTTTGGGAAATCGTTTGTGAGTACCAATTTGATCAAGTTCTATGAGGAGAAAGGGTATTTCCCTGTTGGTCATGGCCGAGCTCCTGGTAACGAGGTTGTTCCTGCTCCTGAGCCTGACGAAGCAGTTGTATTTAGGGATTTCTTTACAGCTGGGCTTCGGATGCCTATTCATAACATAATTGCGGATATGCTTGGGAGATATGGGCTGCAGCTTTATCACCTTACGCCCAAGGGCATCACACATCTGCTTCGGTTCTTTTGGGTGGCGAAGACCGACGGCTCCGACGTTGATGTTGAGGGTTTTGTCCGTTACTTTGAGGGCCATCGTCAGACGAAGGCCGTGAAGATTGATGGTGTTGAATACGAGCCTGATTATGGTAGCGTTAGCTTCTGCGCTCGTCGCCGTGCTACTAAACTGGAGAAGGTGGAACTCACCTTCTGCCAGCGCAACGCCTGGGACAGGAATTGGCGTAAGTATTGGTTGTACGTGAAAGTGCCTTCGGTGGAGATCACTTAGGAGGATGGCACGAAGCAGATGAGCTTTCCTTTGCATGGCCAGGTTTTACCGAGCAATTTTATTTCCTGTCCTCCTTTTAATCCGAAGGCGTCTAGTTATAGTCATTGTGAAACGGCTTTTTTCAAAGCCAGTCGGGTCAGCGGCAGCCGTGACCTTATCGAAGAAGGCCTTGCAATGGGCGTTAATTTTCTTTTGGCTGATTGGAAGCCATTTGCTGTTGATGTGAAGCCATACTGAGGATTGCCTCATGTCTGCTTTCCTCATTTTAGGGCCA
>CM014270.1:40358328-40376438 GCA_004135705.1 Alloteropsis semialata
ATCCCCGAAAGACACTAGCAATGAGATTTTTCCCAGTGTTGGTGTGCGCTTCCCCCCGAAGCCCACCAGTGGAGTGTCTGATGGCTCTAGGTTATCTGGGTTGATATTGGTCATGTTTCTCAGAGTTTTTGCTAGAATGATGTCAGCGGAACTGCCTGTGTCCACTAGCACTTTCCTGATTGTCCAGCCAACAATATTGGCTTCTATTGACATTGCATCGTTGTGTTTGAAGTTTTGTAATTTCAAGTCTTCTTCGGAGAAGGTGATTGGCATATGTGACCATTCGGATTTCTTGTATGGTCCTTCTACTGAGATGTTGTTTACTTGTTGAAAGTAACTCTTTCTCTGCTTCTTTGTTTCAAAGGTAAGTGATGATCCTCCTGTTATGGGGAGAATATGCCCATAACTTGGGAGAGGGTTAGGTGGTTCTTGTGTTTGGGGTTTTGGTGGGGGTGGTGGTAGCTCCTCAACCTTGATGTTTTGAGAAGCCATTTGCTGGGAGGTTTGAGGATATAGGTGTGGGTACATGGTTTGTGGATAGTAGTGTTGGAGAGTTTGTGGTGAAGCGAATACTGGGTTGCCATCGTAGTTGTTGGATGTACAACATTTGAATTCAGGGATGGGTATACTGGGCAGTATGGCTGTATTTGTTGGGATTGTACAGGCTGGGAATTTGTGGATGAAGCCAAAGATGGCTTCGTTTGGTTTGCTTGTATTTTTTCTGCCTTCAGTTTCTTGATGGTTTTCTTGATGTCTCGGCACTGTTCTGTGCCATGAGTATGGTTCTTGCCATGATATTGGCAGAACAATTCTGGTCCAGAAGGTGGACCCCTTCCTCTCCCTCGGCCTCTACCAGTTTTTCCACCTCTTTGGGTAGGCTCATTGCTTTGGTTGTGGTATTGGCTTTCTGGGTAGGTGGATTTGTTCTTGTGGAATGAAGGTAAGTTCTCAACATTCATGATGGTTTGATGGGAGTAGTTTTGGTAGTTGTTTTGGTTGTGGTGGTGGTGTCTGTTTTGGGGTTCATGTTGGTTTCTCATAACGGCTTCTCTGGCTAATCGCCTTTGATTTTCGTTATCAGATCGACAGTATTTTTTGAATTCTTCATACAGATCTCCAAGAGTAGCTGGTGTTTCTCTTGCGATGTGCTGTGCAAATGGGCCAGGACGAAGGCCTTGAATAGCTGCAAACTTGGCGGCTTCATCAGGAATATGAGGAGCTTGAGCCCTTAGTCCTACAAATCTGCGAAAGTAATCCTCTAGTGGTTCCTTCAGCTGCTGGTGTAGTGTGAGTTCAGCATATGAGAGTGATTGGTCCCCCATAATGCTAAAATTTTTGATCAGCTCTCTCTTCAAGTCATACCAGCTATTGATGGATAAGCCTGGTAGCTTCGTGTACCAATTCATGGCTATGCCAACACAGACAATGATGAAAGATTTTGCTAGCACCACTTCATCTCCTCCTGCCAAAGCTATTGCTGCTTCGTAGCTCGTTATGAATTGTTTGGGATCAGTGAGGCCATTGTATCTTGGCAGAGGAATTGACTTGTAGGATGGTGGCCAAATTGCCAGTTGTAGGGCTTCAGATAAGGGACAAGTGTGATCGATGGGTCGAGTATGAAGCATTTGTAGGCCGGTTCCCGAAGTGGAAACTCGATAGGCTCCAGCCTGAGCGAAGGCAACAGGTTCGTTGAGCTCTGCTTGTAGCTCAACAATTTGCTTCTTGGCTTTTTCTATTTCTTCACGGAGCTTGGTAGCTCTTGAGTTTGATGAGTTTAGTCTTCTTTGCTTTGCTTGCCTTAGCTTTTCCAGCTGCTGTCTGATTTGCAGCAACTGGTGCTGTTGTTCTTCTTCTTCTTCCTGCATTTGCTGTAGCAAGTCACGCTGGGTGGCTTCGAGCTCTTTCTGCTGCTCCAAACGCCGAAGGCGGAGCCTATCCTCCACCCTGCGCAGCTTTTCTTTGGTGGTGAGAGTGTCTTCATCGACTTTCGGTTCTTCAGTGACAGCTTCGGTTATGGGTGGCAAGGTGCCTGGTGGGATTACAGCTTGGTCATCGGCTTCACCAGTTGAGGTTTTGTTTTTGGTGGCTTTTGTTTTGTTTTTGGGTATTCTCTTTGCTTGTGGCATGGTGGTGTTCGTGGGTTTTTTCTTCATGCACTGCACAAACGGTGGGTGCCAATTGTTGGGTTACTACCGAAGCTAATAAGCCCAAACAATAGCTAAGACACAGAAAAAGAGACAAGCAACGATATATTACTTATCAACAGTGTTCTCGAGAATCAGCCCTTTACATGTTGGTGAGAGGTCTCCTTTTATAGGGAGGCCAAAGGGTATTTTTACATTCCACTTATGCCCTTGAAAATCAAGCATCATCCTTTAGACTATACAACTTAGATGTTCTAGGGACATAATTGTACATTTGCAACCATCAATGTGAATGCGTGGACCAGTTACACCGTGTTGGACTCGGTTTCGACCCAGTCCTTGTTGGCTTCGTCGGCGCGTAGGAGGATGCAATCGCCTTCGTTGCTTACTTTGGTCCTCCAATGGCGATGACCTTTCTTACTTGGTTCCCGAAGCTATTAACTCCATCTCCACCCTGCCATTTGACCAGAAACGAAGTAGGCAAGGACCTTGCTTATTATGTTAGGAACTTAGGGTTACCTTCGTTTTATTCAAATGTTGCTTGTAACACTCATGGAGCCATATTTCTATGTTCCCCCCTGTCACTTGGAACGAAGCCGTTCTCGTGGCTACTTACATATACGAAGCCGTTCTGAACGAAGGCAAAGAACGCGCAATAATGCTTGAAGTTTATCAGAGGTGTTTCTTGGCATGCCAATCCCCCAACACCGCCTACCCCTCAGACTGTGGGGCACAGTCTTATCCGAAGGTTCTCATCATGCCTGAACACCATGCTCATGCATTGATGGTATTTATTAACATTTATAATATTATGCAAGCATGCAGATGTACATTGTAGCATTTCACCCAAGAGTATTTTAGAGTATCATATTTGTTTATCCTTAGGAAAAGGGTTTTAAAGAGACATGTCTTATAATACATTTAACTATAACATTATTAAATTCTAGAGTCTGAACAAGGGTAAACTTGTACAAGGATATGGGTAGTGTGACACACAGAAGTTCATAGCTCACAAGAGAATTAGACTTAGCTTTTTTTTAGAACGAAATAGACGTAGCAAGTAAGCAGGCCATTAGAAGAGATCAAGAGAATCTATATACTTCATACAAATGGAACTTGGATATACAACCTCATATTGTACAAGCTTAGTAAAGGGACACATATTAGAGGACATATCAGGTATCATGCATTTCCCTCATCAAGGAATTGTACATGATGTCTTATCATAAAGGCCAAATATCCACTCTCGAACATGGAGGATTACAAAGGACGGGCAGTGCTGTCACCACCTGTCGCCTACCTCTACTAATCCGTGGGGCAGTGGTACCCACAATGATATTCCTTATATCAAACACCATGCTTGCATAAAGGAATACAACTCTATTCATTTTGGTAATAAACAGAGTAACCATAAGGTATATTGAGCCAATGTCATAATATGCATCAGCTGAACCAAGGCGTAAGGCATGAGGCATATATACTAAGTAAGTAGAGCATAGCTAAGGCATACAACATAAGTAAGAAGATATTTCCATTTATGATCAGAGTCTTACAAATAAGGAAAGAATTATAAAGTTGAATTTTAGAGCTTACCAAGACTCCTTTAGAAGCCCTTTAGAAGATCAACTTTTAAGACTACTACTAGACTAAGACTAAGATTTTAGCAAGAGAGAGCTCTTCTTCTGGTGTGCCAATGAAGAGGATGGAATCACCCATTTATAGGTTGCATAGGTGGTGAGAGGCAGCTCATGACGGTTGAGGCCGTTGGGCGGCGGGGCCAGGTCAGGCAACCCTTGGATGCATCGCCTCTACTCGTGGATGGCACAAATGGGCTCCTAAAGTCGGTAGGATGTCCCTCATCAAAGATGGGCCGAGTTGGGCATGTGGGGAGGTTAGTCGACCTAGTCTTGCTGCCTCTTGGGCCCACCTTCATCTGGGTGATTGACATGTGGGTCTTGAGGTTGATTCTAGGTGGGTTGGCTTGAGTTGGGTGCATGTAGTTCCTGTTGTAGGCCCTTCAGTCCAAGTGATGGACATGTGGCCTCATCTCATCCTTTGACCAAAACCAACATCCAACCAGCAGCTGTGATGATGCTTGATTGTGCTTTATGTGCATCGGAGAAAATGGGGCTTCATTGGGCACCAGGCCAGGTCGACCGACCTAGGGGGTTGGGCGACCTGGGCCTAGGCCCAATTCCCTTCATCTTTTCCTGTTAAATCCTACACTCAAAAATATTCTAGATACACATGGAACCATGTTATTTGAAATATAATGCCTAAGATATGATATGTCTTTATTTATTTCTTGAGGTCATTGACGATCGGATTTCATCACTTAATGATCGTCAACAGACTCCCCCAAGCTTAGCCCTTTGCTTGTCCTGAGCAAAGACTAGGACTTAGGCTTGGTGGATCAGGGGTTGCTTCCATACTACTTCCCAAAAGTACCAGTAGTTCAACAAGATATTCTTCTTTGAATTGAATAAGCTGGCAAAACTAATATTCTTGTTACCTTAGCACCCATGGTGCTTGTAGCTTCTCCTTGTCTTGAGTGGTTGAAAGTTAGAATGACTTAGATGGAGTGCCACAGTCTCTTCCTTGTTCAACCATCTAACTAGAGGTTTTAAAAGGTTTTGCAAAGAAAGCAAAGTTCCTTGGATAATACTTTCAAGTCTCTCAATGTGTATGTATCCTTACAAAACCTCTCGCAACTCTCAATTCCCTCAATAGGTGGAGTTCATGATAGGAGAGCTTGCGGCATACTCGGAATGCATATATTGTTAAGTCAAATTCAGGATCCAAGAAGAAGTAAATCATACTCTCAAATCAAGATGTGTAGGTGTGGGAAAATGTGAATGAGCTCCTTCTCAGTGTGATCTTTCTTTTAGATTTTATTATGAAGGCATGACTATCTCATTCTTAGATTTAAAACGGTGTGTCGTTGCCGAAGGTAAATCGGTAATTATCTCATATTTAAAATTCCTCAATTTATTTATTTGTTTCCAATTTTTGCATCAAAATGTTTAAAAATTCCTCTTGTATAATAAAATTTATTTTTGCCTTTTTCCTTTAGGAAAATCATTCCAAAAATATAATTATAATAAAAGCTTGGAAAAAAATTGTTTCACACGAGTTTCTAGTCATGCCCATCCTGCTTTCTAGCAAATTACTATTGGGGGCCTATGGACCAAAGGGGAGAATCGATTGACCAAGCCCGGGTTCGGCTGAACCGGAGGGTTGGCTGACATGTCCTGACCGTTGCTCTGGCCCATCTCTTCCAACAGCTACTAACTGTTGATCTCCTTCCGTCCGTTTGAGCTATGAGAGCTATAAATTGAGGCCGAGAGTGAGGCATTTCTCTCACACCTCACTCTCCCCACTTCCCCTCTCTCAGGCTCTCGCCTTCACGCACGTGTTCCTAGCTCTTGTGCAAGCAAGTCACTCTCTTTGTTGTTATCTTGATCAAGCCTCAATGTTGCCCTTTGCGGGTATTTCATTTTGCTTTCACTAATGTAAGTCGCGTGCAAGTTTTGTCCTGTGTTCGTTCTGTCATCATGAAGGGCATAGGACGCAAGCTCATCGGTGCAATAAGAAAGATGATGGGATCAAGCTCAAGTGGCTCTCATGGAAGTGCAAGCATGCCTCGCTCCAGTGACTACACGCCTAGTTCGATTACGGAGGAGGATGTGCCGTAAGAGGAGCAGTTGGAATCGCAAGACATGCAGGTAGACCCCGAGCTCAACTTACAAGGCGAACAAGATGCAAGCCTACTCCTTCATGATGGACCGAGTCTTCACTCACACACGAGCAATCGACCCAGACCTACTCAAGAGCACTGGTATGGATGTCGACTTTGCTACTATTTTGCGTGCGATTGGACAGGATGAATTCGTGCCTATCTCCGAGGAACATGCCTCCTTACCATCCAGTTCCTTTGCACCTTGCAAGAAGCTGATGATGGTATTGCTTTTCGATTCTTTGGGAACGAATACTAGCTTTCATGGAAAAATCTTAGTTCGCTTCTTGGTTTTAGTAAAGTATGCTCTATTGACATTGATAATGATGTCTATGTTTATAATCGCTATGCTTTGTGGGCTAGCATTTCTGGTCAAATGTTTGTTGGAAAATTTTTATCCTCGATGCAATGATATTCATAAACCTACTTGTGGTTGATGCATAAATGGCTAGCACTTTCAATATTCCCTAGAGATGATGTTAGGCCCATTTGTAATGATGAGTTGAAAATTCTTTATACTATGGTTAAGAAAACTAGAGTTCATGTCAAACCTATGATTGCGCAATGACTAGAACATTTTAAGATGACTGGACCAATTGAGTATACTTCTGGGATTACTCGCATTGCTTCAAAAATTAGGATGTTACAGAGTATAATGTGTCTTATATTCAAATACCTCGCTCTATCATCAATGAAGCATATCTTATTCGACACTCTTATCCAAACCAACCGTATAGGCAGGGCGTGTTTGACATTGCTCCACTTCACGAACTCCACTCTACCAACTCTAGAAAAGTACCGGAGTTATCTATATGTTTGGCAAAAATCACAGATCCAGCTCTGGAAACGGGAGATATTGTCATCTATAATACCCTCGTGATTGGGACCCATGTGTCGGTCTCACTTTATTTCTTGGATCCCCTCGTACATGCCCTCAGATCTATTCAAAATATCGTACAGGCCCTCGATCTTTTGCTTTAACCCTCCTCCTTCCTTTTAAGATTGTTATGTGGTCCTTGGTCACAACACACCCCACACAAAAGGCAATGGCCACCGGCGGCTTGGCTGGTGGCAATGCGGCCGGAAGCTGCGATGGTGCGGAGCAGCTGCAGGCCAGGGCTCAAGGGCAAGGCGTGCCCTAGGCACGGCCTACGCCACGCGGTGGCGAGCAGGGCGGACGGCGGTGACGCAGGGCGAGCAGCAGCACTGAGTGGCTAGGGCTACAAGCGTGTGAGGGTCAACAGGGCAAGGCATGTCTACTTGGGTGTCGATTAGCGGGGAGGTGCCTCGGGGTAGGGGCACCGGCGGTGAGGTAGGGGCGGCCATGAACAATACACTCTGGTGGTCGGGAAATGTTATATTCCCGGTGTGTGGGAGCCTCTCTTTCATTCTGGTCGGGTCAGGGACATAGAGTGTAAGATGGAGAAGTTGTGGCTCCAGGTAATCTGACGAAGATGTACGGAGTTAGGTGGATTTTGCCGAAGTTATGCTATTGTTCTTGGGCGCAAGCGAGGAAGAACAGGAAGAGCCACGTGCATGAGGAATAAGAGGCGCGAGCGTCGGTGTTTATTTTTTTTCATGAACTGGTACATTCTGTAATCAATGGTAATGGTGGGTAATTTTACCCCAACTCCGTGAGGATATCCATAATTAGCCTTTTTGGAGCACTCCTTGAGCAGCTCCATGTAAAACATGGAGTTGGCTCCAACTCCATTTTTTTTTCAGGAGCTTCTGGAGGTGGACATGTTTGGCAAAGACTTTGTGGAGCGGAGCCAAGAATGTTGGGGTGGAGGCCAAACACGGGGCCCGAGACGCTTACGCCTGACGGAACCGGGCTAAGCCCAAATTGTAGCCTTGGTGGAAAGGCTTCGGCCCCAACACCGAAAAGGCAGCGATGCACCTCGCCGCCGCCCCTTCCAATCCAAAAATTTGCCGCCGGATATCAGCCATCTAACACGCTCTCTCTCTCGAAAGCTCTCTCCCTGCTATAGTTGAGAGAAGCGAAAGGGAGGCGACTCGTGCTCCCGCCGGCGGGGTCGCCGTTCCCCTCCGCCTCCAGCGGCCTTTGGGCCCTCGGAGGTGTGTGGGAACGATGTCTCTCTGCCCACGGGTGTAGATTAGGTCCTAGGATTTCTAGGGTTAGGTTTTCGGCAACGGCATTGAGGTGGTGGCGGCGACGGCGTCAAGGGATAAGGTCCTCCTGTGCTTTTCCCCGTCTTGGTGGCGCTCCGCTCCGGTGCCGTCAACGAGCGCGTGGAGGAGGGGTTCCCTGGCTGTATCCCCTGTATACGAGTCAGATGCCGGTGGCTCGTTTGGAGGTGAGTTCGCTAGCCTTTTGCTTGGTGGATGGAGAGGCAGCTTTGGGTTGTGTGGAAGGCTGGAGGGTCGAGCAGCAGGCTCGGTTGTTTCATGGCGGCGTCAGGCGTCGAGGGCGAGTTTGCATCCAGGGTCACCAGAGCTTGGGGCGCGTCCCCAGCCGATGGTGTTTAAGCGGTTGCTTCATCTTGTGCTTGGGTACGAGTGTCTACTGCGGCTCTTTCAAAAGCCTTGCGGCGATGGAGCTTCGTCGGACCTGCGATTGGTGGCATCTGCCTTCCGGCGACGGCCGACGGCAATGGCTTCTGGAGGAATCGACCTACACAGGGACTAAGGACTTAGTTGTAATTTCCTTGTTTTTAGTGCCTTTGTGCTATTAGGTCGGAGCAACTGCCCTCTGTATCCTTCTGGATGTACCCATATGTGTATGTGGCTGTGCACTGTATCCTTAACTTTTAACAAAGATACATCTTAAAAAAAAAGAGTAAATTGCATCTACCATACAACAACTTGTATGGTTGTATCACTTTGGTCCAACAAGTAGCAAAACATGCAAATGATTGCATGAACTTGTCAAATGTATGTATATTCGGTCACATATACTTGTCAGATGTATCATCCCATGTGGAAGGTCTTAACCATAAAACATGTACATGTTTGGCCATCCCTTCTTTTTTTGCTCCTACCAGTCGTGTACCATGCTGCAGCTCGCCCATCATGCCACTTTTTTATTTCTTTGCTGCTGCTTGGTACGTTGGTTGGGCGTTGTCCAAGCTAGAGCTCACCGTTGGCATGGCAACCAAGCTCATAGTTTAGCTATTACTTGTTTGGTCAGTACTATAACCCACTTAGCTATTAGCTTGTGTTGGAACTGTCAGAGATGGATGCTACAAAAGACCAAAGGAGTTGTTCACTAGTTTATCAATCATTTTATTATTTCTATGTTCCTCTAATCACCATGATTGTTTCATGCCTTTTTTATTAGAAACAAATTATGCAGCTTTTATTATATCTATGTTCCTCGAATTACCATGATTGTTTCATGCCTTTTTTATTAGAAATAGATATTGCAGCCTTATTCCACAGGCAGCGAAGCCTTGTTCATGATGTGGAGAAAGTATGAGCATCTTGTGTGACGCTTGATCAATCATGGTCAAAGTTCATTTAAAATCTTTCCATTGATGTAAAAGAAACAGAAGTGATGTGCATGGTTAAAAAAATGAGAAGATGTCAAAAACAAAGGGTTAGGTGCATAAAATCTGTCCACATCATCTGCCAATGATGCAAAATACATCGATAGTACATATTAGGGATGGATTCGGATCGGATACAATCGAATCCGGATATCACCTTTTACCATATTTTAATTCGAATACGAATCGAATACGAATCTTGCCGGATACGAATACGGATGCGGATGTTGTCTATTCTTGTCGGATACGAATACAAAACGAATACATCGAATACGGATTCGCATTCGAATAGATGGCTTTATCATGTGTTAATTCCTCACGGATATGGATAATATCGGATATTCCACATTTTACTCGAATACGGATATGGATTCGGATAGAGAAAAATAACAAAAATTGAATTCGGATATTTCCATTTAACATTCACATTAAAATCGAATACGGATATCCATATTGACGTTTTAGTCGAATACGAATACGGATAATTCGGATGTCTAGACATCCATATCCATCCCTAGTACATATGTCTGTATATGCACATACTTGACAAGTTAATGCATTTATTTACTAATTTTCCATCCCTAGTACATATGTCTGTATATGCACATACTTGACAAGTTAATGCATTTATTTACTAATTTTGCTGCTTATTGAACCAAAGGATACAATTGGTGTACGGTAGATGCAATTTAAAACACCGAAAAGGCAGAAACCCACTGCATCGCCGCTTCCCTACCCCATTTCTCCGTTGATCCGCTTCGCCGGCCGCCGCCGCCGCCGCTTGGCGCTTCCTCTTTCCCGTTCGCCGGCCATCACATGCACCAGAGATGCCGCCGCCGCTTCCGACTGCTCCAATACCTCTGCCGCGGCGTCCACTCCGCCCCCGCACCCACTCCGGCCGACGCCGCCACAGATGCCACCCTCCTGGGCCGTCTCACCCGCCTCCTCCTTCTCCATCGCTTTCCCGCCGCCGCCCGCCTCCTCTCCTCCTCCGGCCCCCTCACTCCTGCACTCCTCCATGCGGCGCTGCGCCGGGTCCGCCTCGACCCCGACGCTGCACTACAGCTCTTTCGCCTCGCCCCGTCCCGCCCATCGCTCCTTGCGCACGCCCAGCTGCTCCACATCCTGGCCCGCGGCCGCCGCTCTTCCGACGCCCGTGCCCTCCTGGCTTCCCTCCTCTCGGAGCGGCCTCCGGCCCCGCCACTCTTTCCCCACCTCGTCGAGGTCTACAAGGACTTCACCTTCTCCGCGGCATCCTTCGACCTGCTCCTTCGCGCGCTTGCCAACGCCGGTCACTTGGATAGCGCCCTCCAAGTGTTTGACGAAATGAGGAAGCTCGGGTGCAGGCCCACCGTGCGATCCTGCAACAGCATGCTCAACAGGCTAACCCAGGCTGGGGACCTGGGTACCTTGGTGGCTGTGTTTGAGCAAATGCAGTGTGCCGGAACTCTGCCAGACAAGTTCACGGTTGCGGTCATGGCAAAGGCGTATTGCAGGGATAGGGGGGTGGCACATGCTGCAGAGTTTGTGGAGGAGATGAAGAACATGGGTGTGGAGGTGAACCTGGTGGCATATCATGCGCTGATGAATGGGTACTGTGAGATGGGGAAGACTGAGGATGCAAGAAGGGTGTTGGATTCGCTGCCCAGCAGAGGTTTGTCACCAAATGTAGTGACATATACCTTGCTTGCAAAGGGATATTGTAAAGAGGAGAAGATGGAGGAGGCTGAGGGTGTCATAAGGGAGATTAGGAAAAATAAGCAGCTTGCGATTGATGAAGTCACCTATGGTGCGGTGATCAATGGCTACTGCCAAAGGGGAAGAATGGAGGATGCAGCTAGATTACAGAAGGAGATGATTAATGCTGGGCTCCAGGTAAATTTGTTTGTCTATAATACAATCATCAATGGGTACTGCAAGTTGGGCAGAATGGTGGAAGCATACAAGGTTTTGCATGAAATGGAAGATGCTGATGTGAGGCCAGACACATACAGTTACAATAGTCTAGTTGATGGGTATTGCAGAAAGGGTTTGTTGCGCAAGGCTTTTAAAATTTGTGATATGATGGTTAGGAATGGATTCATAGTGAAAATTTTAACATATAATGCACTTTTGAAAGGTTTTTGCTCACTTGGCTCTATTGATGATGCACTTAGACTCTGGTTCTTGATGCTGAAAAGGGGTATTGCGCCTAATGAGATTAGTTGTAGCACCTTGCTTGATGGTTTCTTCAAGGCAGGTAAAACTGAGAAGGCCTTTAACCTTTGGAAGGAAATCTTAGCAAGGGGATTAGCAAAAAACATAACTACATTTAACACGGTAATCGACGGGTTGTGTAAGATTGGGAGGATGCCTGAAGCAGAAGAGCTTCTTAGATGGATGAAGGAATGGAGATGTCCACCTGATAATATAACTTACAGAACAATAGTTAGTGGTTATTGTAAGACAGCTGATATGGATGGAGCTATTCGCATTATGAATGAAATGGAATGTTTAGGTTTTGCTCCTTCAGTCGAATTGTTCAATTCTTTGATAACTGGACTCTTCATAGCTAAGCAATGTGGAAAGGTGGATGATATACTCTTTGAAATGAGTACAAGGGGACTTTCTCCTAACACAGTCACTTATGGAGCTCTGATAGCTGGATGGTGTAAAGAGGGAGATCTGCAGAAAGCCTATAACCTGTATTTTGAAATGGCCAGGAAAGGCCTGACTCCAAACCTTTTTATTTGTAGTTCTTTAGTGAGCTGTTTCTATAGGAACGGCAAGGTGGACGAGGCAAATTTGGTGCTGCAAAAACTTGTAGATACTGACATGATTCCAGATATCAGTGCAACCAGACTTGAGATTGGGAAAATAGCAAATGTGCTTGATATTGTTGCCGGTGGAAATCTTCATTCTTCAAAAATAATGTGGAACATTGTTATTTTTGGACTATGCAAATTCAGAAGAGTTGAAGATGCTAGAAACTTGTTTGCAGATCTGAAAAGCAAGGGATTTGTTGCTGATAATTTCACTTATTCTAGCCTCATCCATGGTTGTTCCACTTCAGGATTTGTTGATGCAGCCTTTGGTCTGAGGGATGAGATGTCAAGTGTTGGTCTCGCTCCAAATATCGTAACCTACAATTCTCTCATATATGGCCTTTGCAAGTCTGGGGAGTTATCAAGGGCGGTTAATCTTTTTAAGAAGTTGCGATCAAAGGGTATATCCCCTAATGCTATCACCTACAATACACTAATTGATAAACATTGCAAGGATGGTGACATAACTGAAGCCTTTAAGTTAAAACAAAGAATGATAGAGGATGGTATTAAGCCTACTGTGTTCACATATTCGATACTGATTCATGGTCTTTGTACTCAAGGTTATATGGAAGAAGCGATCAAGCTTCTTGACCAAATGATTGAGAATAATGTAGATCCAAATTATGTTACATATTGGACACTGATTCAAGGTTACATTAGATGCGGTAACACGAAAGAGATTTCAAAGATTTATGATGAGATGCATATCCGTGGTCTTCTTCCCAGCTATGTGGCTGGAGATGTAAAACAAGCATGTCCTGTTGTACACAACCAGAATGGGAAAACATGTCACGTGAAGATGTTCTTCCAGTGCTAACACGCTCCTTATGTCTACTTTCTCTTGGAAGATGCTGATGACTTATGGTTTGTATGATAAAGCAAATCAAAGGATCCATTTACAACTAGATGATTTGGTAAGTTTCCTTTACCTGGTATTCTTATATATCACGTATGCTATAAGAAAATTTTTGTTTATAGTCATGGTTCATATCAGATTAGGTACTGTTAGAAATGTTTTTCAAAAATGAGTACTGTTAGAAATATGTTTACAAACCTGATACAGTTTACTGATTAACCAATTTGAAGATCAATTCGATCAATTGAGAATCTTTGTGGATTAATTTTATTAGTGCACTGGATCAAGATTCAAGCAATTTGAGGTGTGGACATGAATGCCGGCTTCTGTAATCAGGAAATGAAGGTAGCACATTTTCTTGTGATTTTTAAGTGTTTTTGAGGTGCTATTTAGTCTACTTTTTTTTCTTTTAAGACCACATAAGAAACTTATCTAAATTTCAGCCTATATTTTCAGGATTGTGGCTGAGGGGAAAAGGAGAAAGACACAATGGATTAAATTTTGAAGAGTTGGTCAAACTTTTATTTGCCATAATTGAAGGTCTGTACTGATTTTCATTTTCTTTTCAATTCACATCCTTGTGGCAACATTTGCATTTCATCTGTGAATCACAGTATAACTTTCTAGATATAATGAGAAACCGTTGAAGTATTTTGCTTATTGCACTTGAATCACACTTCAATCATATTGAAGAGTAAATTGCACCCACCATACAACAACTTGGCGGGTGGGTGCAGATTGATCCAACTACTTGTAAAATGCTCTATTTAGCGCAACAACTTGGCAGGTGGGTGCAAATTGGACCAACAACTTATAAGATGCTCAACTTAGTGCAACAATTTGATAAAATGGTGCATCAACAATACAAACATTACAACGATGATATATTTGGTCATGCTAGATAGCAAATAGATGACATATTCGGGATGGAACAAATAACTAAGTATTATATGGTCATTTATATTTGTGTTGCAATGGTGATATACTTGTCCCAAGATAGGAACCTTTATTTTGATTTTTTAAAAAATAAGTTCACGTTGGAAATGAAGCCTATAGAATTAGTTTCTTGTAATACTAACATAACAAACAATGGCCGTGACAAAAAATATTGAAACATCAATTTGAAAGGGTGATAGAAACTAGAAATCATTTTGGTCATGTTATTAAGAAACAGAATCCTAAGATGGCACAATACAAGTTTATACCCTCCGCATCCGATCCGTGCATAGCCAAATGTATAGTCGGCATAATGTTTTAACTGTAGATGCACCAATTTGTCAATTGTTTTTACTAAATAGAACATTATACAAGTTGATGTACCAATCTGCACCCACCTACCAAGTTGTTGCACTACATTGAGCATTTTACAAGTTGCTGGACTAATTTGCACCCACCTGCCAAGTTATTGTATGGTGGGTGCAATTTACTCCATATTGAATATAATGGGATAAGATGCAATTTTTTTTGTTATGTAAAAACAATATATATGATGTGCAAATTTTAACTTGTCCACAAATTTTGAGGGTAGAAAAACCTATTTATATTGATTGCTCTCATATTTATTCTAGTTCTTATGATCTTTGGCCCTCTAGATTGCAGTTATGCACCACTAGATCTGTCACGTGGCATTATGTCAAAATGTGATGATAATCTTGCAAACAGCTTAGTGGATCACTGGCCTTAACTTGTTGGGAGAAAACTAGTTCTGAAGACTTACACTAAACTAAAGCATTTCTGCTGAGCACTTTGAAATGGTACATTATATAGGGAACAATGGCATATTTATTTTAATTGTGGTAGTAACCATTGGGTTCTTGTTGTCCCACTCTTGTTGGGAAATGTGTGGTGCTTTTCTTATCCCCTCTTCCCAACTGATTGCAAGGAGTCCGTACTCAACAAGGAAGATGATTGGAGTTTCTTTTAGAGATGAAATGAGCTCAAACATTTACAGTAAATGTTCACTTGTTTTTACGTCAAATGAATCATATTGATGTTTAGATCTCAATCTTGGTGCAGATCCTTGTAATCCTTCGGCCATGTGGTACAGTGTTGGAGGAAAGTGTCAGTAGCCTATTAGATCCAGCGTTGCAAAAATAAATTTGGTACACCTGCAATAATATGGAATCTATTCATTCAAGCCAAGGATTCGCTTGATGATTTGCAGATTTTGATGGATGTCATATTTGCACCTGGGGATAAAATAAATGATATGATTCCAGCCTTAAGAACTGAGTGCAATTGAAAAATCCAAAGAGTTTCTAGGATGTCCAATTCCTACTCAGGTTGACATCCATGCTTCAATTGATATCCAATCAAGGGGGAGGATCAAACAGATCAAGAGTCATGCTGATAAGGGCCGGCAACAAAATAAGAATAAGCAGAGAAAAAAAGAGTGTGAGACAGCTACACATGTGCAGGGCATGCATTTCAGGTTGGATGGCATGATTGTAGAACCTGTTCTGAGACACTGAAAGAGCAATGAGGCAGGTATGTTTGTTCATTCTTAACCAATAAATCTACTATGTGGTATTTGGTCACATTTCCCTCTACTAATAATCCAAAGTTCTACTTGCAGTACTCAAGTTGGTGGTGCCAGGGCTTCTTGTCTTAAATCTGGACCAATGTATTTTTCTGGTGCTATGTGGATAGTGCTCCTGCTAACTACTACCAGTTTAGTTTACATGCTCGTAAGATTCTGGTTGCAGACAATATTAATTAAAATATTCTAGAGATGTACTGCACTAATGCAGCATTATTTGAAACCTTCGGCCATGTGGTACAGTTTTGATTTCCAAGTGTGTATTGTTGACTACAACTTATTTATGAATAATGCAAAGTTTACCTTGCCTTGGTTTTAGTTTTTATAAAAAATACAGGGATCTTTTATATGAGATGTGAGATTGGTTCTTGAACCAAACAAATTGCAATGCTTTCTTTGTAAGAAAATCTTCAGGGGCTATCAATTTGTTCTGCTCTTGGAAATTTGTGTTTTTTTATTTGTTTTTGGAAAATTTCTGTGTTGAAATCGATATTTGTTCACTGAAGGAACTGATTTATAACTGCAGACTAGAGCTTCAGTCAGCTACTCGGCCATGCTCGTCCATTACTTTTTTTTTGTCCAAACATCATGTGCAAAGGAACAATATAACCTTCAGTCAGCCATGCACAAAGCAGTATGGCACAATAGGAAAAAAAAACAAAGACACAAGCTCATGCATCAGTGATCAGTCAGAAGGACATGTATAACAGTTAGACAACAACCATATGTATGAGTCAACATAAGCAAAATGAGTTGACATGACCATCATTAAATTAAAAAAGAGAGTGTTGCTGTCTACTATCTCGTCTACTGCTTTGGCGCGTACTCCTATGCAAAACAACACCAACTAGGGTACATATTCAATATCACATAGATAGCAAAATAGAAAACACATTGTAAGGCTGTTTATTTAGCTATTTATGTAAGTCGAATAGACAACAGCTGTATAAACTGTTGTACATGCCCTAAGACAAGCTAAGCAGCCAATGGCCACCAAATGTTGTTCGTATCCTACAACACTAGTATTTTGCGCATGCCCCTGCGCACGTACAATCTTTTGTGATTCTATTTTGGTATTACGAATGAACTTACATTGAGAATTACTTGGAATGTTTTATTGCTTTTTTTCTGAAACACCAGTATAGTACAGACGCAGACACTCACACACGCATGTACATTCATCCTTAGAATACGTACACGCAAACCCTATCTCTATTAGCACCTCTGATACACTTGGCCAATTGTTTCCGATCTTGAAATTGACGAAGTCACCACAGACATTTTGTTGTCGACGGGCACGTCGCATACCATTGAAAAAATAGCACCGGTTAAATCATGTAATAAATCCATGAAAATGCGACAATTGTGTCGAGCTGGGGGCCGAATCCAGGTGGGTAGAATCCACCACATGGAATCTAAACAACTAAAGTAAACTTATTTTGCTGGAAGGTTATATTACAAAAGATGAAAACCGAATGGAAAACCTGTACCTATTTCGAGGTACCATTATTTTTTAATAAGAAACGGGAGCGACAACAGGACGGGGTCATGGACTGGAATTATATAAAACCAAATAAATCATACAGGAATACAATAAAAATGGTGGGTACTCAAAATTTACGCCAGAATAAAATATTTTAATACATACATGACTATAACGCATAGGCATTACACATGCACATAACACACTACTGTAGTCAGTGCTTTTGCTACACGCCTCTACACGTGCACTACTAGCATGTTCAAGCCAGCCGCAAGTACAACCGCACAAGCAGCAAGTTAGTACACTCCAGCCAGCAACAAGCTAACATGCAATTACCACGAGTGGCCATGACTACCTTTGCCTGCTCAGAGTGGCCACCCAGGCACCACTAGAAACTGCCAACCAACAGGGAGAAGGCACGTACGTGGCTGGAACCACATCGTGAGGGGAGATTTTTTACGCTGCCGTAAATCTTAAAATGGATGGTGGAAATTTTTTAGGGCAACGTGGACCATCTGGCCTTCCGCCAAAGCCGGAGGCTTTCGTATAGTGCAGCGAAACAAAGCGAAGCATATAGAAGTACAAGAAAACACTAGTGGAGAGCGAAGGAGGGGAGATGAAGAGGTACCAATGGGCTACGACCAGAGCGGTGGGCAGGGAAGCGGAGTGGAGGAAAAAGGTGCCATCAGGCTACGAGCAGACTGATGGGTAGTGGAGGAAGGAGGTGCCATCAGGGAGGAGTGGAAGACGGAACAGAAGAAAGGCGAGCCGACGAGATGGTAGATATCACATGGGAGTCGAAACAAAGGAAATCAGCGCGGAACGGATCAAGGGACGGAAGCCACACACCGTCGCCACCGAGGATTCATGAACACTCTGGGAGCTCGGTTTGGAGATGCAGATACAATGCTTTTGCAAACACTCCTTTGAACAGAGACATGGGAAATGTTCCATGTGGGGGCAGGGAGTTATATGCAAAGTGTGCTAATTTCTCGGAGGCTCATCTGGATGGTCCATCTTGAAACCAATGGAGGAT
>CM014270.1:40385206-40396490 GCA_004135705.1 Alloteropsis semialata
TGAGGCAGCGGTACCCTCAACAGTATTCCATATCCCAAACACCATGCTTGCAATATGTAATACAACTCTATCTATCACGTTAATAAATAGAGCAACCAAGAGGCACATTGAGCCAATGTCATTGCATACATTCACTTGAATAAGGTGCAAGACATAAGTAGTATATACTAAGTGGATAAGGTATAACTGAGGCATACAACATAAGCATGAAGGTATCTCTATTAAGCTCAGAGTACTACAAGTAAGTAAGAGAATACAAGAACTGGACTTTAGAACTCACCAAGACTCCTCCGGAAGCCCTTCAGAAGATCTAACACTATGACTATCACTATTAAGACTAAGACTAAGCTTGTAGCAAGGAGAGCTCTTCTTCTGGTTGTGTTGAGTACGGTACCCTTTGCAGGTATTTATAGCATCACATAGGCGGTTGGAGCCGGCCAGAGGCGGTTGTGGCAGTTTGGAAGTGGGCCTAGGTCGGCCGATGTGCCAAGGTCGGCCGACCCTAGGATGCACCGTCTTCAGCGTTGCACGGCTCAGATGGACTCCTGATGGCGGTTTACAGGTACGGGTCAAGGGGGGAGCGAAACGGCCGCAGGCCCAAGTCGGCCGACCTGGCCAAGTCGGCTGACCTGGTTCCGCCGCCTTTCGGCCCCACTCTTCTCTGATAGACTGTCATGTGGGTCCTTATGACGGTTCCAGGTAGGTATACTCCGTTTCGGTGCAAATGAGTTGAGGTGTGGGCCCTTCAATCCGTGGGAGTGACACGTGGCTCATCCTCACCCTTGACTTGAACCGACCATGATTCAACGTCCATGATCCTTCCTTTGTGTGCTTCTTGACCTGTGTGGAAAATGGGCTCAATTGGGGTTTAGGATCGGTCGCCCGACCTAGCCAGGTCGGCCGACCTGGGTCTGTGCCCAGTTTCGTCTATCTTTTGTACCGTGGTCCCTGTACTCAAATATATTCCAGATATGCGTGGTATAGCATTATTTGAATACTAATGCCTAAGTTATGCTTGAACTTTGCTGGTTTTCTGAGCCTATTGACGGTCGGATTTTTCATTGTAAGGACCGTCAACAACTTCCCCAAGCTTAGCCTTTGCTCGTCCCGAGCAAAAGACTAAAACTTTTAGGCTCAGTGGATCAGGAGTTGCTCCCTTATTACTCCTCAAAAGTACCAGTGGTTCAACAAGATATTCTACCAAGAATTGAACATGCTGGTAAAATAAACTTCCCTTATCACCTTGACCTTTTATGGGGCTTGTAGCTTCTCCTTGTCTTGGGCAGCTGATGGCTAGAACGACTTAGACTAAGCACCTTGCCTTCTACCTTGCTTGACAATCAAAAGAACATAGTTCCTTAGGTGGTACTCTCAAGTCACTCATGGTGTATTTCCTTACCAATTTCCTCTCTCAACTCTCATGTCACTCATTGGAGTGGAGTTTGTGCTAGGAGAGCTTTATAGCATACTTGTAATGCACATATTGTAAAGTCAAAATCAGGATTCAAAGAGAAATAAGTCATACTCTCAAACCAAGATGTGCATGTGTATAGGTGGCATGGTAAGAGATAGCTCCTGTTTACAGGTTCCTCTTCTCCTGAAAGAGTTTCTTTTAGAGACATGGCTTTAATTCGAGAGCCGAGAGCCTTCTTGCGCTCTCTCTTCTTTTTTTTTTTACACATACTTGGACCTTCATGTGTCCATTTTTTTTTCAAAAGCCCATGTCTGTTTTTTGCAATAAGAATGGAGAAGAGTACCATCCTTTATGTAGAGCTTTTATTTAGTGGAATAGTGGGTGTTATGTTCACTTCCATAGTAGAAGTGTAACATGGATGAGGTGGCGTGTGCATGATCTTGGCTTTAAAAGCATGAAGTAAATCTCTAAAAATCACAATGACCTTGACAAAACTCAATGCAAAAGCAAGTAGCTCATGTAGGGGTTTTAAACAATACGAGCTTTGATAGGGAATTTAATCACCATAAGGAACTCTTTATTTTATTTTAAAAGAGAAAACTCCGGTTATCAAGTCTAGCGTAGTAAGATCTTAAGGTCACTCAAGTCTTATCATATCATAGCCATCAACAACCTAGACTAGAGCGTGCATGTGCTACCCACAGATAGACAAGATAATAGAAAAGATCATGCTCAACCAGCAAACTCAAAGCTTAGGAGAATAGCAGGTTGAAACATAGGTACAAGAGAGAAATAAGAGCAACTATTCATCATGTCCAAAGTAAAGATTTAAGCATAGACTCAAAACATTAGGGGACTAGCATAGATAGCTCTCATTTACTAACTTTATTTGAAAGAAAAACTTTATTCAGCAATACTTACCTGAGCTTACCTGATTGGGGGTCCTCGGTGCAGGACTCGTGTTTTACATCGTCGAGCGAAGACATCTCCGATGTAGGATTTCAACTTGACGAAGCAGCATCTGACCCTGGAGATGAGGATACAGATGATTTAATCTGCCTTACCTGCTTTACCTTCTTGTGACGGTCGACAGCTTGTTCCTGTGTTTTCTTTGCCTGTGTTTTTGCACCTCGTGTGGACTTCTTGTTGTTCTTTGCATAGTACCGGATGGGGAAATCCTTCTCCTAGAACTTCTCCATGAACTTAATCAGACTGTCTTTTTCTGGAGGCGTTACCTCCATCTCCTTGACGTTTTGACTGTTTCTCCCATACTTGATCTTGATCATGGAGCATTGCTCCACCTTTGGCCTGAACTCAAACTTCTCCTTCTTACCATTAATGTGAAGCTGGATCTCTCCAGCACCCACATTAATGTGAGCATCTGCTGTGCTCAAGAAGGGTCACCCAAGGATGAGCGACGAGTCGTTGCTCACATCCATGTCCAGTACGACAAAGTCGACAGGGACGAAGCAATCCCGGATGCGAACCGGAATGTCCTTGGCTATCCCCTCCGGGTAGCGGACCGTGGAATCGGCCAGCTGCAGTCTCATGGGAGTAGGAGACAAGGTAGTATAATTAAGGCGGTCAAATACTACCTTTGGCATTACGCTGACGCTTGCCCCCAGATCATAGAGTGCGTGCTCAAAATGTTGTGTCCCGATTGTACACGTGATGGTGGGACATCCTGGGTCCTTCTTCTTTTCCGGGACCTTGTTTAAGATGGCCGCACTACACTCCTCAGTCAATTTTATGACCTCGGTACTTGGGAATGGACGTTTATTATTGAGGATGTCCTTCAAGTACTTTGCGTAGGTCGGTACCTGCATAGCATCCAGCAGTGGTACATGTATATTTAACTTTTGTGTAACTTCTACGAACCTGGCAAATTGCTCATCCGCCGATGGTTTCTTTTGGTGTTGAGGGAACGGCAAGACGTTGCTGTCGTAGAACTCATGTGGCGCAGTTTGTCCGACTGGTGCTAGCTCGGCTTCAGGCTCTTCTTCCACTACGGGAATCTCCTTACTTGGCACTGCTGTTTTTCCTACATGGTTAGGTGGGACTGGATCCCGAGTAGCCTTACCACTCCTCGTAGAAACAGCCTTCACATTTTCAAAGGAGGAATCCGGTTGCCCGGGAATTCTCCCCTTTGTCACCAGAAGGAACAGCGGTGGCTAGCTGAGCTAATTGGGTTTCTAGCATTTTATTAAAGCTCAGCTGGCTCTGGAAGGTGGAGGACAAACTTTCTATTTTAGAATTTATGCCCTCCAGAGCTTTATCATTAGCAGCAAGCCTCTTAGAGATAGATTCATTAATCTTGGCCTGACCAAGGACAAGATCTTTAAGGGAAGGTTGGTTAGAAAAAGAGTTATTATTGTTACCTCCCTGGTAGAATGGGCGTTGCTGGTTCTAGTTCCCTTGAGGCCGGTACTCGTTGTTGCCGTTCACGAACTGTACCTCTTCTTGCGTCTCGGGGCAGTTGCTCCCCGAGTGGCCAGTTTCTTCGCAGACTTCACACATCATGTGTGAATCCATTGGCCCTTCAATGTCGGCGCTTCCATCCTTGGTGCGGTCATCAAGGCGCTTCATGATAAGATCCATCTTGGCGGCCAGCATGTCCACCTCCTTTACGGTGTGCATACCGCGTTTGCATCCCTGAAGGCGGTCGTCATTCCAAGATTGGTTTGACATCATCTTCTCGATGAGTAGCTTAGCGGCGGCCACAGTCAAGGAGAGAAATGCCCCTCCAGCAGCGTCCATGTGTTCACGGGCTGTCTGAGACAGCCCATGGTAAAAGTTCTGGAGCAGGAGCCACTCTTGCATACCATGGTGGGGGCATGCCAGAATGTAGTCCTGGAAGCGATCCCACGCTTATGGAACCGTCTCCCCGGACTCTTGCTGAAAGCTGGAAATTCTTCCCCGAAGGGCATTGGTTTTCCCAATGGGGAAGAACTTCGCCAAGAAGGCGTTGGAGCACTTAGTCCATGTGTTCACCGCATCACGGTTGAAATAGAACCATTGTTTGGCTCTTCCCGGCAGTGAGAACGGAAACAGGTGGAGCCTGATGGCCTCTTGATCCACTCCTCGGATAGTAATGGTGCTGCAGACCTCCAGGAAATGCTGCAGGTGAGCACTGGCATCCTCATTGGCTTTCCCACAGAAGGGGCTAGCCTGCACCATGTTGATTAGCGGGGCCTTCAGCTCAAAAGCATGATCCCCCATTTTCACCTCCGGACCCACAGGGATCTGGGCAGCGGACGGGGCAGAGTAGTCACAGATGGTCCTGTCGGCCATGGCTTCTTCCGGTTGGGGTGCTACGAGAATGGGTTGTTCTCCTTGGTTGGAGGATTCTCCGATGACTGGTTCGGTCTCCGACAAGAACACCTGAGGGATTACGACACGAGAACGTACCCTCCTTTCTATGGTATTCGGGTTCTCGACGTAGTTGGATGGTAGTTGGAAACCAGTCATACACTACCCTGTTTCACATCACAGAGAAACAGAGCAAAAAAAAAAAAGGGGTAAACCTGCTAGATTACTGGCAATTAATCATGTTGCAGCAAATGCATGGATGATCAAATCTCTTTAACCATTGCTTTCCCCGGCAACGACGCCAGAAATGCTTGTTGGTATTTCTTCACTACTTCGAGTAGTAATGGTACTAGAGATACTCCATCATAAATCTAGACATTACAGATATTCTGCAAGTGCACAGAAGTACGTTGTAGCATTTCACCCGGGAGTATTCCAGAGTATCGTTATTTGTTTATCCGCAGGGAAAGCATTTAGTTAAAAGAGAGGTGTCATTCCAATGCAATTACTTACAACAACAATTATTATACCATAATCTAAGCAGGGGTAAATGATATAGGAATGAATGGGTAATGCGACACACAGAAGTTCATTGCTCATCATTAAAGTTGTCTTAGTTAGTAACAGTACATTAGTAAAGATTACTAAGGGCTCATTAGTATCATACATATGGGACTTGGACATACTACAATACTCTATACAAGCTCACTCAATGATTATATGGAAGAGGACATATCGAGGTATCCAGTGGTTCCCTCATCAAGGGACGACAGTAGGACGTCTTATCATAAAGGCCTAATACCCACTCCCGTATGTGGAGGATTACAAAGGACGGACAGGGCTGTCACCACCTGCCGCCTACCTCTACTAATCCGTGAGGCAGCGGTACCCTCAACAGTATTCCATATCCCAAACACCATGCTTGCAATATGTAATACAACTCTATCTATCACGTTAATAAATAGAGCAACCAAGAGGCACATTGAGCCAATGTCATAGCATACATTCACTTGAATAAGGTGCAAGACATAAGTAGTATATACTAAGTGGATAAGGTATAACTGAGGCATACAACATAAGCATGAAGGTATCTCTATTAAGCTCAGAGTACTACAAGTAAGTAAGAGAATACAAGAACTGGACTTTAGAACTCACCAAGACTCCTCCGGAAGCCCTTCAGAAGATCTAACACTATGACTATCACTATTAAGACTAAGACTAAGCTTGTAGCAAGGAGAGCTCTTCTTTTGGTTGTGTTGAGTACGACACCCTTTGCAGGTATTTATAGCATCACATAGGCGGTTGGAGCCGGCCAGAGACGGTTGTGGCAGTTTGGAAGTGGGCCTAGGTCGGCCGATGTGCCAAGGTCAGCCGACCCTAGGATGCACCGTCTTCAGCGTTACACGGCTCAGATGGACTCCTGATGGCGGTTTACAGGTACGGGTCAGGGGGAGCGAAACGGCCGCAGGCCCAAGTCGGCTGACCTGGCCAGGTCGGCCGGCCTGGTTCCGCCGCCTTTCGGCCCCACTCTTCTCTGGTAGACTGTCATGTGGGTCCTTATGACGGTTTCAGGTAGGTATACCCCATTTGGGTGCAAATGAGTTGAGGTGTGGGCCCTTCAATCCGTGGGAGTGACACGTGGCTCATCCTCACCCTTGACTTGAACCGACCATGATTCAACGTCCATGATCCTTCCTTGTTGTGCTTCTTGACCTGTGTGGAAAATGGGCTCAATTGGGATTTAGGCCCGGTCGCCCGACCTAGCCAGGTCGACCGACCTGGGTCTGTGCCCAGATTCGTCCATCTTTTGCACCGTGGTCCCTGTACTCAAATATATTCCAGATATGCGTGGTATAGCATTATTTGAATACTAATGCCTAAGTTATGCTTGACCTTTGCTGGTTTTCTGAGCCTATTGACGGTCGGATTTTTCATTGTAAGGACCGTCAACATTCCCCAGGTCAGCGTTCCTTGGGTGATTGGACAGAGGGCCCATAGCATATTCCTTGGAAGATTCATGCGGAATAGGGGTGATGTGTCTGTCATGTGGCCCCTCTTGTATCTTCTATGCTCAGCTGAGTGTGTTCTTTGTGTGTTCTAGGCACAATTTGCCCTCTTAACTGCTTGTACCCACAAAGTCTTGACATTTCACCAAAACTAGTGGAATGATTTAGAATAAGGTCCTATTCCTAGTTTGGTGTTGGCCATGTCATGATAAATGAGGGAGTTAGATTACAGAAATTGACGTGTAAGCACCGTCAACCACTCCCCCACACTTAGCCCTTTACTCGTCCTCGAGTAAAGCTCAAGGGACTAAGGTGGATGATGCTCCTGAAGAATCCTGCATACAAGTTATTCCAAACCTTACCCAAGCCCTGTGAACTTTGAAGTGGCTACCATGCTTCTTTGGTATTTGATGAATGGAACGATATGGATGTCAGGTTCCTTGCTCTTATGTTGGCACTTACGTTTTAAATTTTATTAAGAAGAAGTGACTTTGCTCCTCAGATGTTTCTCTCGAGTTGCTTAGAGTGTATGATCCTCACCAAAGCAAGAGCTGCCTCAACCTACTTCTAAGGGTTTTTGTGGAGCTCTGGGAAGTCCATGGTTGGGGCATACTTACATCCCATTATGTTGCTGAGCCAAAAACCGGATCCGAGGAGATGCGAGTCATACATCTTGATCCAAATGTGCATGTGTGTGGAATTTTGTGGAACTTTATTCAGACTCCTCTTTGCATGAGTCCCTCTCTCTTATTTTTGTTTCTTTTGGATAGGGGCTATCTTTCTCTTCTTTTTTTCTCTCATGCATTTTGGGCATGGAATTCTTTTTCTCATTCTTTTTTCATCATGCTTAATTTAGCATGAACTTTTTTCTTTCTCTTTTTTTTCATAGCGTCGTATCCTTTTTCATACGGTTGGAGAGAGAGGAACGTCATGTTCAGGTGGAAGGAGTATAAAATATTTTGTGATGAAAGGCATGTTTTTGCATGACTTCCAGTGTGGGAGTCAACATATTTATTTGTGGGTGTACGTGATTTTCATCAGTGGAGCATGACAAGAGTCTCTCAAGGGTCCAACAATTTGGCAAAACTCAAATGGAATAGCAAGTAGCATATGAATAAGTGTATTGCAATGAATCATATGGCTTTGGTGGGACTTTAGCACATCATTGAGGCGCCAAGTCATTTGCATTTTATAAACTTGTCCTTAGTGCCGAACAAAGAGCGCGGTTCCAATTATCCAATCATATCGCATTCAACAAAAACTTAGAAGGCATGCGTTCCCTAAACGAGATTGTTCACAAGAACGAGAGTGCGAGTAAGGAATAAAGAGTGTGCGCGGATCATCATGAATGAGCATGGAGCTATCATGATTAATTTTAGTTTTATTTGACTTTTATTTAGCTGAACAGGATGAATTGCGAGAGATTTTAGTCAAACCAGTGGACAGGAGAAGAACGAAGCCGGGCAACCTCAAGGGGGGTTCGGCCGAACCCCTTTGGGTCCGGTTGGTCCTCCCCTTTGACATGTCGGGTTCTGCTGGTTTGTTCAACATGTTGGGGGAGTGTCTTGGCCGAAAGGGACTCCCCCACACTTGTTTTTGTACCTGTTCTTTATTAAAGAGAAAAACAACATACAAAAGATCGAGCAAATCATCCAGGTTGATCCCGAGCATACTAATTTATTTATTGAATTAAAATTGGAGGCGCATTACAAAGGGTAATTCTGGAAATAAAGAAATGATGAAAGTAAAATGATGCACCCAAAGATAAGACGGGAAGGCAAAGGATAAACCTTATGTGTTGTCCTTCCCTTTGGCTTTGGCCAAGCGTTCAATCATCGCGCCAAGCCCGCGGCGGAGAATCTTGTAGTCGTCCTAGAGCTTTTTGAGCTCCAATTTGTTCTCCGCCACCTCTATGGTTAGGTCCCTATGTTCCTTTTTTTTGCGAATGGTCCCTATGTTCCTTACACATTTCAAGAATCATAAGTAGTAGCTGCCTAACCGTCGGCCCTTTCCTTTCATCACCGTTGGCTCATGTTAAGCCATGTTTATTTTGTATCACCAACATGCTTGAAATAAAATAAATTAGCAATGATCTCTAGTATTTAGTTTCAAATAATGTGGTTCCACTTGTACATGGAGATTATTTGGTTGCAGGAGACATGAGCCAAAACAAGAAGAAAAATAGGGCCAAGCCCAGGTCGCCCGACCCACCCTGGCGGCCGACTTGGCCTGGTGCCCAATGAGGCATATTTTGGGCTATTTAGAAGAAACACAAATCCACAACATCTGAAGCATTGAATCAATGATGGTTACATCCAAAGGGAGAAAAGAGGATAAGGTGAAGCACATGGATTGATGGGCCCACATGGAAATCAAGTGCTACTCCGAGGATTCATACCCAGCTTCCACAACTATCAGGGCCCACATTCCAGACACATAAAAGAAGGTCACGACGAAACGAGCCTGGACCAGGTCGGCCGATCTGGTCAGGTCGGCTGACCCAGTCTAGCGGCCGTTGCGCCAGTCCCTTCTCTCATGCATCTGCACCGCCTCAATGATGAAATCTGCACCGTGGACATCTTCAGTCGGTTCATCCGATGGTCGGGCGAAGTCCTCAGGACGGCCGACTTGGGGGTGGGCCCACTCGGCCTCAACCGCCTTGTACCGGCCCTGAACCTCCTCCCAGTGCTATAAATAGATGCCAACGCCTCCTGTTCAGCACACACCAGAAGGAAGAGCTTCATTTGCTACCTTAGTTAGTAGTGAAGTAGTCTTAGGAGTTGAGCTTCTACGGGTTTCCGAAGGAGTCTTGGTAAGCCTAGAGCTTAGTTATCTTCTATCCTTTGCTTATTTGTAAGACTTTGAGCTTTAATGGAATTACTATCTTGCTTATGTTACTTGGCTTATTGTCTTGTTTGTTTGTTCATCATATAAGTTGTATATCTTGCACCTTAGTATAGTGGATACATGTTATGGCAATGGCTCAATGAATCATAATGATTGTTCTTTACCTTTTTGTACAATTGGTAAAGACATATTTCATATTACAAACATGGTGTTTCCATACCATTGGGGATACGCCAACCGTGCCAAGTTTCGTGTCAGGCTTTGCTTTTGCAGAGTGGTGCACGATTCTATGTCATGTTGGGTGCGTGGGTGGATGTGTCCAGGGATCCAAGGAGAATTCAAGAGAGTAGCTTCAAAGTTTGAAATTTAAATGCAAAAATTGGTTGAAAATCAAAATATGCATGAAAATGAAAAGAATAAAAATGCATCACAAAGTAAATATGAGATACATACCGATGTACCTACCGGTGAGGACTCGTTGTTTTACGTCCGTCGAGTGCGGACGTCTCCAAAGTGTATTTTAGCTTGACGACTCGGCTCCTGCATTTGGAGATGATGCAGTTGCTCTGCACTGCCTCTCCTGCTTTGTTTTCTTGGCGCAAGGTGCTGTTGGTGTTGACGCTTTTGGGGTCTTAGCACCTTGTGCAAACTCTACGGGCAGGGGAAGGAGTGGCTTGTTGTTGATGATCGGTGGTTTTTGTGACCTCCTTCCATAAATGACTTTGATTTCGGGTCCGTCATTATCGTGGCTGGATTCTTCTATGTTTCCTGCATGGTTAGTGGCCAAAATCTCCCGACTAGCTTTTTGTATGGCAGCAGCCAAATGTGCTGACTGGCTTTCTAGAATTTTACTTAGGCGCAAATGGCTTTGTAAGGTGATTGACAAGGTCTCAAATTTAGAATTTAAATCATTCTCCTTTTTCTCAGCGGGAGTAATGCTTGGGCTTCTCCCTTGCTGGAGTGGGTTCCACTTCTTTTCTAGGAATAGATTCATGCATCTGTGCCAAGAATCCATTATTACCTGATGGTTGTAATACCACTATATTGCCCTTCCCATTAATGAAAACGGGAATAAGCTGAGCTGGATGGATCTTTTCTTTATTCCCCCATGCTGGAGCGTACTGCATATTGTTGAGAAATGCTGAAGGTGTTCTACTGCATTTTCTGTAGCCTTTCCGCTAAATGGCTTGGCTTGCACCATTGCAATATACGTTGGATTGATCTTGAGGGTTACGGTTTCCATGCTGGTGCGAAGGTGATTCAATTTCGACCGACAGAACTGGAGAGGCACTAGGTGCTCTCTTCTGGGTTATCAATGGAATTCTTCGGTCAATTGACAAATCTGTGTGGTCCTCCTATTTCACACAAAGAGAAACAGAACAAGGGTGAACTTGTCTAGACGGTGGCATTTAATTGTGACATAAATTTAATACATGGGTTAACACATTCTTTGACCAATGCTTTCCATGGCAATGGCGCTAGAAATACTTGTTGGCATTTCTTAGCGTCACCACTAGATTAGTGATAACACTAGAGATGCCTTAATGTAAATCTAAACGTTACAGAGATTCTGCAAGCGCACAGAAGTACGTTGTAGCATTTCACCCGGGAGTATTCCAGAGTATCGTATTTATTTCCTTAGGGAAAGCGTATGGCAAAGTTGTGTATTCTCCAATGTACTAATTATATCACTATTAATATACCATGA
>CM014270.1:40397490-40471665 GCA_004135705.1 Alloteropsis semialata
AGTAGTGATTGTACCTCTTCTAGCCCTCTTTTGCCAGATTGCCAAGATAATTCCCCATGTCTTAACAGGGAACATATATGCATGTTAGGACTTAAAAGTGAGCTATCACTGCATCTTGTGCTCTCTGAGCTGGCCGACAGGAAGGTTTTCATGCTGCAATGTTTGGGTTTTCCCTTTAGCCCAATTATAGTTAACCCAACATGCTGCAATGTTTCAAAAGGTTATTAGAAATATCATGTGTGCATAACACAAATAGTTAAATTAAACCTGCAAAATTCAGTACCCAATATGCTGCAATGTTTCAAAAATTTTGTCAGAAAAATCATGTGTGCAGAACACAAATAGTTAAATTCTGGTGTAACTGAAATTGGTTTGAAGTTCAGTTTTCATGAAAACCTGCAGGGAATTTTCGGTGCTTATTCACAGAAGTTGTGTATGTTGGGTTTGATTCATAAGTTATCTGATGGCCTCCTAAGTTTGTATCGTGGTTTCTTTACTATATATGTTAACTGCATTTTTTTTGGAACATTGTAGGATGTATGATTTCTTTATCGATCTCAACGATGCAGCACCGGTTGTTGATAGTGGAGGAGTTTCTGAATCTTCCATGAGCGGTTCTGCTTCCAAGGTGGGGGCAACAAGGAACAAGCAGACCAACTTCTCAGCGTATGAAGACAACGTGCTCTGCAAATCGTGGTTGGAAATTAGCTGTGATCCCGTTGTCAACACTGGCCAGAGGAAGGAAGCCTTTTGGGTGCGTGTTCTCAGCAGATATAACGCCAAATGTGGCAGCTATTCACAGAGGACCCAAAAATCCATTATGAGTCGTTGGGATCACATCAAAGCTGAAGTAAGCAAGTTCTCTGGATACATGGCTGAGATGATCCGCTCCAATCCTAGTGGCATGTCGGATGCAGATAAGTCAGTGGCTGCTGCGGCTGATTTTGCTAGTGTGGAGAAGCACAATTTCACCCTCATGCACTGCTGGCAAATCCTGAAGGATGAGCCCAAATGGATGGAGCTCAAAAGGAAAATGGACACCCCTCAAAATAGTGGTTCCAGGGAAAACGTCCCCCCCCCAGTGTGCATCGAGACATTCTGGATCTTGATCCCGACAAGTCCTCATCAGCTAGCCCATCAACAAAACGTCCCATGGGGAGAGATGCAACAAAAGAGGGTAAGAAGAAAGCTGCTTTAGCGTCCTCTGAGTACGTGTCCAAGATGCATGACCTATCTGTTCAGAAGATCGAGTTGTTCAAGGAAACTGAGGGTGAGCGAAAGGCCCGGCTCGATGAAATTGTTACTCTAGAGAAAGTGAAGGTAGAGGAAGCTCGTGAGCACCGCAAGATGATGCTGGACATAGAGAGGGAAAGGTTGGCTATGGATAAGCAACGGCTTCAAATGGAGGCTGAAAAGAAAGAGAAGGAAGAGGACGAGCACATTTTGGCCATTAACCTTGATCAATGTCTACCCATGCAACGCATGTACTATCAAGCGCTACAAGAAGATATCATTCAGAAGTTGATGTCTCGACGTCATGGGCCAAGTCAGTGAGGAAAGTTGGAGGGAAATCCTGTTGCTGCTATCTGTTTTAGATTTGTCTTCACCTTTTTTTCCCTTTTGTTTATGTACCTGTGTAATAACTGAAATGAATCCTTGACAGTTCAGCTTACTGATCAGCTGTGCAGTGCAGCTGTTCAGTTACTGGATATTTGCTTACTGAAATTCTGCTGCTGAAATTTTGCTGCTGATCACCCTTTTGTTTATTGTGGTTCACATTCAGATAGCTGAAATTCTGTTGCTGCTGTGTACATTGATAGTTATTCTGATGAAACTAATCATTTTGCAAGTTATTCATGTCGGCAACGTATCAGGTGCAAACCAACCTCCCCGTGCAAACTATGCAAACCTCAATCTGGACCACATGATCTTGATCCAAGGGGCGCGTAGAGAGAGGTGGGAGGGGGGATTTGCAAAAGTGATCTTGCTGTGATTAAGGGTGGGCGGCGATTTTACAAATCCCCCCTCCCACCTCTCTCTACGTGCCCCCTTGGATCAAGATCATGTGGTCCAGATTGAGGTTTGCATAGTTTGCACGGGGAGGTTGGTTTGCACCTGATACGTTGCCATTCATGTCTGACTGTTCAATCTTTCAGAAGATATAGTTCCCTGTTATCTAGACCTGAAACACTTTCATCTCAGAATGAAAGAATAACAACTGTAATAACAGAAGTAAACGGCATAGGTCTGATGCCAGGTCTGTATGCTCTCACACTTTCAGATAGCATGCTCTGTATGCTCTCTTGGCATAGCTCTGTATGCTCTGTTTGCCAGGTGGGAGTGCTTGCTGTAATGAAATGTTCTGAATACTTGACCATGCCTTACTGATACTACCATTACTGAAGCTACCATGCTTTGCTTTGGGAGGGACAGACAGACAGGGACAGAGACAGAGACAGCATCTCCTGAACTTAGGAATAGTTTCAGGTTCCAGTTTGATGCAAGTAAATATACTACTCAGTCCATGGCCGTATCGATCGAGAGGCAAAGAGCAGAGCAGAATCAATTGTGTTTCCCTTATAGACCTCTGAAACTCACAGATCAATCTGCCAATGTGTTTCTGGTTTCAGTTCCTTCTGTTATTGATCACAAGTTCATATCAATTGTTCCACCATGTATAGAAATACAAGCTCAAATATTTTCTTACAGTAAGCAGTCGACAAAGAGCACAAACCACTAGTGCCAAAACAAATCCAACTAGTTACTGACTGTATGGTGTCAGCTTTATTGAATTTACATCAGATGGTGATAACCCTGGTCGACAAAGAGCACAAAGCAGTCAAATGATCAGTACATAACCAGCTTAGCTAGAAATCTACTCCACTTGTTAATTTAAAATGAACAGCAGAGTATAGCAAGGTATAATAGGTGCATTAAACTCTAAATTACAGAGTGACAACTGATCTTATTTAAATTACAGAGTGAACTTTATTAACAATTACATAGTGACCTTTCTTAACAATTACAGAGTGACCATAAGGCCCGACAACTAGATTGAACCATATCGCATCCAGTTGTGCTCGATGAGATCCTTCTGAAGTTGGATATGCCGAGCTTGGTCGTGCAACTTGTGATGTGCTGCTACAAATGCTTCTCGTTCCACTAGATTTCCATTTGATGGATTGACTTCGTCGCCAATGTTCTCGAAGTTGGTATTGCTTGCCTCAGACTTCTCATCCTCGACAATCATGTTGTGCATGATAATACATGCTGTCATAATATCAGAAAGATGCTCTCTGTCCCATCCATAAGCCGGCCCACGGATTACTGCCCACCTAGCTTGAAGAACTCCAAAAGCTCTCTCAATATCCTTGCGTGCACCCTCTTGCACAGCAGCAAAACGTTGTGTCTTCCTCTCCATGGGATGGCGAACACTCTTGACAAAAGCAGGCCAATCAGGGTATATACCGTCGGCAAGATAGTATCCCATGTCATATGCCCGTCCGTTGACTGTGAAGTGAACAGGAGGTGACTCTCCTCGGACATATGCTGAGAAAATAGGCGACCTCTGCAACACATTGATATCATTGCAGCTGCCTGGAAGCCCAAAGTAGGCATGCCATATCCAAAGGTCATGAGATGCTACAGCCTCCAAGATCATTGATGGGTGCTTCCCGCGTCCAGTGAACATGCCCTTCCAAGCAGTAGGGCAGTTGCGCCACGTCCAGTGCATACAATCTATGCTACCAAGCATACCTGGGAAACCTCGTCTCTCACCCTCTTGCAGTAGACGAGCCACATCGGCAGGGGTTGGAGAACGCAGGTATTCCTTCCCAAAGGCAGCTATAACAGCACTGCAGAAATGGTTAAGAGCCTCACGAGCAGTTGACGTGCCAATTTGCACGTACTCATCAACGGCGTCTAACGGCAAACCATACGCAAGTATGCGCATTGCGGCTACCACCTTCTGCAAAGCACTCAATCCTAAAAGACCAGTACAATCCTCACGTTGCTGAAAGTAGCTGTCCACAGACTGAACTGCATCAAGAATGCGGATGAACACATGACGCCTCATACGGAACCTGCAAGATAGAAAATGTAAGCAACATGCACATATTGAGAGAAAAGACAATAATTTTACATGCCATGTTCTATACCTTTCACGAAACTTCTCAGGGGTGTAAATAGGATTGGCACCAAAGTATTGGCGTAGGATCCTTGCCTCTCCATCAGCATGTTCTCTGGGGACAAGTCGTCTCACATGTATTGAGCGATGGAAGGAGCTCTCTGCATCCATGGTTGACACCAGAGTGTGTATGTCTTCGTCATCATCGAGAAACTCATAATTCGGCTGATCCTCAGCAATCAAGTAACGAACAAGGGTACAATCTTCGTCGTCCACTGTTTGGTGCAGCCGCAAAGATGGACGAGGGAGATCCATGCTGCAGCCTGTGAGGAAAAAAGATCTTTCAGCACTTGTTACAACAGGTAATACCTCATCTACTTCTCTAATCAAACATGTTTTTGAACCTAACAAGTCAACACATTGCAGCAAATTTTCTTTTTGGCATCATATCGCAATGCTTGTTCTGTGTCTGTTACTGTATTTTTTTCACCGCCAAATTTTACATTGTGGTCAGTGCATGACCCTTGCATAAAAGATTCAGCGCCAATTCAGAAGGTTAAAAAGTTTAGCAATCAGCAGTTCAAACAATACCAAGGTTAAGTGTCAATAGAGCATCACTTTTTTTTTCTCGAATATTAGAGCATCATTGTTGTCAGGTTGGACCTGAAAAAAAATATTTCCTGTGCAGCCTACGGGTGAATTCCGTTGCTAATCAATCTATCTATGAGGAGTGCTCGTCCTGAGGAGTGCTCACCTGAGGAGTGCTTGTCCGACGGCGGTAGCGGCGCCGAGCAAGGCAAGACCCTCCTTGTCCGACGGCGACGGCGGCGGCGGGCGAGACCCGAGGACGCGGCTCGGGCGGGAGCAGAGGGCGCGGGCGGGCGGGAGCGGAGGGCGAGGAGCAGGCGTGGCGAGGAGGAGGCGCGCGGGCGGCGGCGGCAGGACAGAGCGCGGCGCGGCGCGGACAAAGGCGCGGCGCGGACGCGGCCTCGATACGAGATAAACTTTAGAGGAGAAAATATTTTACAGGGTATCTATATTTTGCTTTGGAGGGTGAAGCATAGAGGGTATCATTGCAGATAGTTTTAACGGGCTGCTTAAGCCAAAAAGGTTGAGGGCGACCTCAAGCTTATGGCCCGGTCGTAACGAATAAAAAAATCGAAGCAAGAGAAAGAAGTAAAAAAATCGAAGCAAGAGAAAGAAGCTCAGAGGAGAGGGAGCCGTGATGTCGGGGAAGATGGGACCAAGCGCCCCCGCGGGTGGCCGCCGCCGACGCGGCCGAGCTCCACCGCGGGCGACTTGCGGCGGCGGGTCAAGCTCCAACCATGGGCGGCCTGCGGTGGCGGGGCCGAGCTCCTGCTGTGGGCGGCCGGCGGCGCCGGGGTTCAGCCCCTCCTGCTGGAGGACGGCGGCGGCAGCTGGAGGGCGGCGAGCGCCGGGGTCCAGCCCCTCCTGCTAGAGGACGGCGGCGGCGGCTGGAGTGCGACGAGCGCCGGAGTCAGGGAGCTGCGAAGGCCTCGAGGATCCGGTTCCCAGTGCGACCGTCGGAGAGAACGAGAGCTGGATGGAAGCAGAGAGATCGAGAGAGATCGGCTTTTTTTAATTGAATGCGGGACCCACCCTCTAAGACCGATCCGGTCATATACACAACAGGCCAGACTCTATCTGTACGTGGGACCTACTCTTAAAGCCTCTTCGACCTTATACCCTCCTGATGCCCTTAGGAAGATGAAAATAAAGGAAAAGAACGTGCCAAGTGTTGCGCATATTCCCTTCCATCACACACACAAAAGAGAGATTAGTTTAGGCTTGTGCTAAGTCATTTTTTAGTTTGACAATCAATAGCTAAAAGTTATATACTTTTGCAACGTTATGTATGGAAACCAATTTCATACATACTAAAATTTTCTATTTAAATAATTTATTTAAACGGTGGTTCAAGCACTTGGCACGTGGAGCTGTACCAACTTCTGTAACCCCCAAAATAGTGTTTTTTTTTGGATAATCAACAATGAGCATGATGGACAACAATATGAGCAAAAATTATGTTAACAAACTAAAAAACAGATAATTTCAAAGGCAACAAGTAGTTCACAGTTTGAAATGTAAAAACCACGATAAAGAATTTTGTTATACATACATAGTACAAATGCAAACCCTCACAAATAAGTACATGCCCTATACATGAGCGTGTTAGAGAGATTGAGCGAACACATCTCGAGACTCAAGAAGTCACCACAGGCGTCGTCTCCCTTACCAATAAAAGAATAATTAGCCAAAAATGTGAGCACCTATACCCGAGTCGGAGATTCAAACCAAGCCAAGGTGGCCAGATTCTATAAGAAGCACGAAACCAACTAAACAACACACTCATTTTGCCAAGCTACTCCCAAATGATAGGTGTATTCAAGTAAAAGTCAAATTTTACAAAATTTGACCAATAATTAGTTAAATTATGTGTACATTTAGATTTGTAAAATTTATATCAATATATTTGTGTTGAAACAGGTTTTAGGGTGATAAGAGTAATTAAGAGTCAAAATTTACTTCAAATGACTTTTTCCCAGTCAAATACGTCTATCATTTATGGACGGAGGGAGTTTTTTTAGATAATGGAAAATTTCCGGCCTTTACGTTGTAGCGTTGTCGGGGGTAGACCCCCAGGGGTACCCAGAAGACGGATTGGCCCAACCAGCAAGGGGCGGCCCAATCCGAGTGCTATTGGGCTGGTTTGTCAGACTGGGTGGCCCACCACTCGGGAGGCCCACCAGTCGGGCGAACCGGATGACTACGACGGCGCGCGCGGCAAGGAAGCAGGCGGCGTATCCCGCAAGAAGCTCGGAGATCAAGATAAACTAGCCGGAATTATAGGAAAAGATATCTGTAATCGTTATAGGATCGCATCCTTGTATTTCGGGTAGGTTATGATCTCTAGCCGACTTGTAACTCAAAGCAGTCGGACTATATAAGGTGCCTTGAGACCCCCCTCCAGAACACGATTACAACTCACGAACTTCAACCTAGGACAGAACCCAACTACGGAGATCCTTCAGGAACTTCATACACAGCAATCCATACACCCAACACAGGACGTAGGGTATTACGTCATCCTGACGGCCTGAACCTGTTCAATCCTTGCGTCTTGTGTTACCATCGACTTCTGATCCTCGATCTGTCCCTCGACAAATCAACCACGCAGACTACCCTGTGTGGACTGCCGGGTCCATAAATCCGACAGTTGGCGCGCCAGGTAGGGGTTGATCGACGAGATCAATCTGCAAGCTCGATGGCATCTACTTCCGCCGTCATCACGCCGGCATCCGCGAAGGTATCCATCACTGAGGGGGCCATGTTCTTCTTCGGGTCCATGGTCTTCACCGCTGGACCCGAGGGGGAGCTCTCCTTCAGCCGTGACGCCACCCCGGAGGAGACAGCGCCACGACTTGACGCTACGCCCGACGGGATCGTCACCGTCACCACTCTGTCGCCGACCATCGCCAACAACTCGGCGATCACGGCGGCCAACATCGCTCTCCTGGCACCCGAGGGGAGCACGCTTCCGCCTACGCCGCCGACTGCTTTATCCACTCCGCCTCCGCCGCGCAGGGTGCAGCAGACGCCCGAGGAGCGAAAGCGTCGCTGGGCCGCACGCCAACGCCAATTTGAGGCGGACATGGACCACGCCATCACCTCCATCGGCGAATGTATCGAGCTCGCCGAATCTGCTCGCCAGGGCATCACCTCGCCGACACGATTCCCGTTGGGACTCAGGAACAGCGGGACCGTCTACCAAGAAGCACTCGGCGAATGCCTGACCACCGACTACTCCCCAGACGCGATCAGGGGGGTCGACCCCATCACGACCACCCAGATCGGATCTGCTCCGGACGTTGCGGCAGCGCAACACCCTCGTCCTCCGGATGCGCCGACTCCGCCTGAACAGGAAACAACTCCGACTTTCCCGCAAGTCACACGTGTCCTTCCTCCAAACAAGAGGATCGTGCCTGTCAAGCGGGAGACGTTCGTCTCCGACATATCAGCCAATGAGCCGACGGTCCAAGGGGAAGATCAAGCACATCGTGACGCCAGGATCGGACGCAATGATGAGAAGCAACGGCGCCGCCACACGTGACGGGATCGCCGAAACCCCAGGGCCACGCGTAACCTCCACGACGACTTCATCCAAGAGGTTGGCGGTGTGGGCGTCTACACTACCCCGTCGGCTAATCTCGCCGCCGCGCACCTTGAACTGGAAGGGATTCCGGAAACCCCGGAGCTCAACCGGATCAAGACCAGGTTGACCGCCGCTGCGGGCATGATCAACGCCCAAAAAGCTGCCGTTTCATCGTCTCGCCACTCCAAGTCGGCCAGCCGTCGTGAAGTCGATCACGACGTGGTCGACCAGCCGGACCTCCGCGAACAACTCCGCAACCATGACCTCCGCAGGAACCTCGACGACCGCCACCGGCGAAGGGACGAGGAGGAGCTCCGACGGCGCGCCGAGTACAACCGCGAACACGGCGCCCCGGGGTTGGACCGCGACACGCGCCTACGCCGAGAGCTCGAAGCCAATGAGGCCGCACGTCGCCGCGAATTCGACCGCAAGTACGGACCTCCACTCGGACAAGATAGGCCACCTCGGGCTCGCACTCCTGAAGACCACTCCGCCGACTCGGGGCATGAGGACATGGAGAACCTCAACGACTGCGACGGCTTCCCGGCGTTTACCGCTCGAGTAAGATCTATTCGAATGCCTGCTAACTTCAAACCTACAGGCATAGAAAGATACGACGGGAAGACGGACCCTACGATGTGGCTCCGGACGTACAGCATCGCCATCCGCGCGGTCAACGGCGACCACGACTCCATGTGCGCCTACTTCCCTGTCGCCATGACCAAGGTGGGGCTGAGCTGGCTCCACAGCCTTGAGCCCGGCTCCATCGACAGCTGGGACACTCTTTGCCGCCAGTTCAAGAGCTACTTCCAGGGCAGCTCCATCCGGCCAGGCACAGCGTGGGACCTGGGCAAGGTGAAGCAGAACCGCGGGGAGAGCCTCCGCGACTACACCGACCGATACATGGAGAACTGCAACCTGGTTCCCGGCTGCTCCGATTCCGAGATCATCAACTACTTCCTCGACGGCCTCGGTGACTCCGTCGTCTTCGAGCGCCTCTGCGAGGACATGCCAAAGACCTCTGGCGAGTTCTTTGGGCGAGTAAACAAGATGGCGAACGCCAAGGAGGCCGCTCGCCTCCACTACAACAAGAAAAGCACTCGGGACGATGATCGTCCGCTTCGCCGAGAGGACCGGCCGAAGAAGGAGGACCCGTGTTGTTCCCGACCTGAACCGAGCAGGATGGGCGACCGAAAGCGCTCGAGAGACTTCACCGTCGCCGCCATGGATCGCAGCGGCCCTCGCCCGCGGTCCAACTTCAACGCCGAGTTCGACAAGATGCTCCAAGGACCCTGCCCCATCCACAAGCAGTCTAAGCACCGCATGATCGACTGCATGGGACTCACCGACGCTTACAAGAAGAAAGAAGGGAAGCTGCCACCGCGCGATGACGACAAAGGCGACAAGGGAAAAGGGGCCCCCGCGAACCCCGCTTTCCCGAACGTCGAGAGGCAGGTGAACTTCATCCTCGGAGGACCACCGCCCGTGGATGATAAGCGCAGGGAGAAGGTGCGCGACCGGGAGATATTCTCCTGCTACACGTCACCGGTCCAACCACTCCGCTGGTCCGAGCAGCCGATCACCTTCTCCAGGGAGGACCAGTGGTTCCAGATCTCTGACGTGGGCGAGTACCCCCTGGTGCTCAGCCCGATCGTCAACAACGCCCGCCTCACCAAAGTACTCGTCGACGGCGGAAGCGGGCTTAACATCATCTTCGCCCAAACACTGAGGGACATGGGCATCGGCCTCGACGCTCTGACTCCTTCTCTCCACCCGTTCTACGGGCTGATCCCGGGCAAGGGCTCCAAACCACTCGGGCAGATAGCTCTGCCCGTCACCTTCGGCGATCAGAGCAACTTCCGGACCGAGTACCTCAACTTCCAGGTCGCCGACTTCACCACCGCCTACCACGCCATACTCGGAAGGCCAGCGCTCGCCAAATTCATGGCGATCCCCAACTACACGTACCTGCTGATGAAGATGCCGGCACCAAACGGCGTCCTCTCCGTCCGCAGTGACGTCCACACCGCCAAGGGCTGCGACAAAGAAGGGCTCCACCTCTGCACCGGCATCGAGCGCAGCGTGCTCCAGATGGAAGTGGTCCACGAGGCGGGAACTTTCCAGGGAGACCCGGGCTCCATCCCCGAGTCCTCCAAGCGAAGAGCCGCGCCGACCACCATGCAGCCGGCTGAAGAAGTGCGCCCCATCTCGCTTAGGGCTCTCCGACCCCTCCAAGACCGCTCTGATTGGTTCAGGGCTCGACCCCAAATAGGAAAGCGCGCTCATCGCCTTCCTCCGGGACAACGCCGACATATTTGCATGGACTCCATCAGATATGCCGGGTGTACCGAGGGAGGTGGTCGAGCACTCCTTGAAGGTTGACGCGAACGCCAAGCCAGTTCGCCAAAAGCTCCGTCGCTTCGCGCAAGACCGCAAGGAGGCCATTAGGGTAGAGATTACAAGGCTGTTAGCTGCCGGGTTTATTAGAGAAGTCTTTTATCCCGACTGGCTCGCTAATCCAGTCCTTGTAAGAAAAAAGAATAATGAATGGAGAATGTGTGTTGATTACACCGATCTCAACAGGCACTGCCCTAAGGACCCCTTCGTCCTGCCCCGCATCGACCAAGTCGTCGACTCCACCGCCGGATGCGTACTCCTATGCTTCCTTGATTGTTACTCCGGCTATCACCAGATCGCCTTGAAAGAAGAAGACCAAGAGAAGACATCCTTCATTACTCCGATTGGCGCTTACTGCTACACCAAAATGACGTTCGGCCTCCGCAACGCTGGCGCTACTTACCAGAGAGCCATCAACCTCACCCTGGGCACACAGATCGGCCGCAACGCCGAGGCCTATGTTGATGACATAGTCATCAAGACGAAGACCGAAGCCGAGTTCATCGCCGACCTCACCGAGACGTTCACCAATCTCTGCAGGCTCAACTGGAGGCTAAACTCGACCAAGTGCGTCTTTGGCGTACCGAAGGGGAAACTACTCGGCTTCATCGTGAGCAACAGAGGCATCCAAGCCAACCCCGAGAAGATAGACACCATCCGGAGGATGAAACCGCCGACTGGAAAGAAAGAGATCCAAAAGCTGACTGGTTGCATGGCGGCCTTGAGCAGGTTCATCTCCCGGCTGGGGGATAAGGGTTTGCCGTTCTTCAAGATCCTCAAGAAGACCGACAAGTTCGAGTGGAACCAGGAGGCGCAGCAAGCTTTCACCGACCTCAAAAATTACCTCTCCAATCCACCAGTACTCGCCGCCCCGCATAATGATGAAACGATGCTCCTGTACATTGCTGCCACGACTAATGTGGTGAGCACTGTCATTGTCGTGGAAAGGGAGGAAGAAGGAAAGGTGCAAAGAGTGCAGCGACCAGTCTACTACGTAAGCGAAGTACTCAGCGAATCTAAGGCCCGCTACCCTCAGGTGCAGAAACTGCTCTACGCACTGCTGATCACATCAAGGAAACTCTGCCATTATTTTCAAGCACATCGCATCAAGGTGGTCACGCAATTTCCACTCGGCGAAATCCTCCACAACAGGGACGTCACCGGGCGGATCATCAAGTGGTCCGTCGAGCTCGCCTCCTTCATCATAGACTTCGCCCCGCGCACCGCCATCAGGTCACAAATCCTCGCCGACTTCGTCGCCGAATGGACCGAGAGCCAGGACGCGAAAGAAGACACCAGCGGCGAACATTGGAAGATGTACTTCGACGGCTCCTTAATGATCGACGGCGGAGGCGCCGGTGTACTCTTCATCTCGCCGAAAGGGGAACTGCTCCGATATGTCCTCCAAATTCGCTTCCCCGTCACCAACAACGCCGCCGAGTACGAAGCAATCCTGCACGGGCTCCGCATCGCAACTTCACTAAGAATAAAGAAGCTCCTGGTTTATGGCGACTCCGCTGTCGTTATAAATCAGGTGAACAAAGACTGGGATCACCACAGTGAGCGGATGAATGCCTATTGCGAGGCAGTGCACAAGCAGGAGGGAAAATTCTACGGAGTTGAGTACCACCACGTTCCACGGGAGAACAACCTCGCTGCTGATGCACTCGCCAAGCTGGGGTCAACCCGCGCGGTAGTACCATTGGGAGTATTCGTGCAAGGCCTCCTCAAACCCTCCGTCAAAGAGATAGGGGACGAACCAGAGCCTGCTCCTGAACTTTGCGAGGTGTTGACGATCGACGCCGAAGAAGATTGGATGGCCGAGTTCATAGATTACCTCGCCCGTAATAAGGTGCCACAAGACCCCACAGAACAAAAGATCCTGGAACGCCGAAGCAGGAACTATGTGGTGGTCGGTGACGCCCTATACAGACGAGCCGCCACAAATCAAGTTTTCATCAAATGCGTCACGAAAGAAGTCGGCCTCCAGATCCTTGACGATATCCACTCGGGAGTTTGTGGAAGCCACGCCGCCGCAGGGACACTAGTCGGGAAAGCATACCGAGCCGGGTTCTTCTGGCCTACCGCCGTGTCCGACGCCAAAGCACTCGTCCGCCGGTGCCAAGGGTGCCAATTCTTCGCCAAGCAGAAGCATCTCCCGGCCCAAGCTCTACGCACCATCCCGCCCTCGTGGCCTTTCGCTTGTTGGGGGTTGGACATGGTGGGACCGTTCAGAGCGGCTCCGGGAGGTTTCACGCACATCCTTGTCGCCATCGACAAATTCTCCAAATGGATAGAGTACAAGGCCATCGTCGGAACTCCAACGTCAAAGCAAGCCACCGCCTTCATTGAAGAGATCACACACCGATTCGGGGTCCCTAATAGGATCATAACCGACTTGGGGACACAGTTCACCGCATCCGCCTTCTGGGACTTTTGCGAGAGTAGGTGCATCGACGTATACTACGCCTCCGTCGCCCATCCCAGGTGCAATGGACAGGTGGAACGAGCCAACGCCATGATACTCCAAGGCCTAAAAGCGAGAATCTTTGACCCGTTGAAGAAATTCGCCGGATGATGGCATCAAGAGCTACCACAGGTCATCTGGGGACTCAGGACTCAGCCGAGTCGTGCAACAGGTCACACTCCTTTCTTCCTGGTCTACGGATCCAAGGCAATCCTCCCCACCGACATCGCTTTTGGCTCACCGCGCATCAACAACTACGAAGAAGGCGAAGCAGAAGCAGCTCGCGAGATGGACCTCGACTCCATCGAGGAACACCGAGTCAACGCGCTCATACAGCACGCGCGCTACCAGCAACAACTCCGACGCTACCACGACAAGAACGTCCAGCAACGGGACTTGAACATTGGTGACCTCGTCTTACGCCGAGTACAATCCACAGCAGGGGTTCACAAACTCTCCGCCCCATGGGAAGGACCGTTCATCGTGACTCAGGTCATATGTCCGGGTACTTTTCGTCTCCAATACGAGGACAGCACCGAAGTCCCACACCTGTGGAACATAGAGCATTTACGCCGGTTCTACCCATAAAAGCTATGTATCATAGAGTTCAATAAAAATATATGCTTTGTCCATTTCATATTTGTTCTCCTTGCAAAACCACTCGGTATTACCTTGTTCCCGAGTAGTTCCTAACTAAATGCTGTGTAACCGGGCCTGGAACGACACCTAAGCCTTCTACACGTGCACGGGATCCGCTCTCGACGTTATGAACTTAGGATAAGTGAAGCGAAGGGAAAAGCACATTTCAGCAAAAGAACTACTCGGGCAACCTTAAAATATAAAACAAAATATCCAATATACTTGTTTTACTTGTTTCTGAATGCTTGTATATACAAAGTCTACTCTACCCTGCTTCAGCTTGCAGGATCCTACTCAAACTTGAGAGCCTCACCGACCTTCTCGGCGATTGGGCGAGTTAGAGCCAGTGCCTCGTCGACTTGCTCCGTTGAGGCGTCCGCCGCCACCCCATCGCCAACCGGTGTAAGGTCGATCCGCGGGTAGAGTGTCCGAACACACGCGAGAGCGTCGTTCGCACACACAACTACCGACTCCTTGACCAGATCGGCGATCCGAGCCGGCGCACCGTGCAGACGAGCGACGAGAGCTGTCGGTTCACCCTCTTCTGGGGCCACGGCGTCCAGCAACTCCACCGCCGCCTCGTTGACCTCCGTCAGGGCCAAATGCGCCGATGCCAGATCTTGCTCCAAGCCTGTTATGATTTGAGCGTTATTCTGGATAGTATACATTCCCTGGAGCATCGTCATGTCCGCACCTTTCCGGAACTCCTGCTCCGTCTTTAGCTTCCCCGCCATCACCTCCTCCGACTGCTGCAGAGTTGCGTTCGCAAAACGCAACTCCTTCAGTTCCTGGATGTGGCGGTCCCTCTCCGTCTCCTTCTCTGAAAAAGCAGGGAAGCACCCGGTCAGGATGAAAAGAACACGGCAAAATCTGACGGTTCAACAACTACTCGGGAAGTACAAGGACAAGGCCTTACGGTGAAGACTCGATCGATGCTCCACAATGGCGTCGTTCAGACTCTTCCGGGCGGCGTCACGCTGACGCTTAACCCGTTTGAGCTCCGCCTCCAGCTCCGCCTCGCGCTGCCGCGCCGACTCCACGTCACGAAGCTGCTGCAGGCGCGACTGCCGGAGCGTGGCCAATTTCTGCACCAATCAGCGAAAAACAGAGAAATCAGGCAAAATACAATAAACCACGACGAATAAAACAAAGCAGAAGAAAAGATGTACCTCCACGCAGCGCCGAGATTGGTCGAGTGCGAGCCCCAGCTCGGCAAGCACCGCCTCCTCCTCTCCTGCGCCAGCATCAATCGCAGAGGCCATCATGGTCCCCGTGTCCTCCGACTGCTTCTGGAGAACCTCTCCTTGAGCAGCGGCATCTTCGCCCGCATGCAGGGCTGGCACCGAAGGGTCCACCGCAGAGTCGTCAGCTCCACCACTCGGGGGAGCCGCCGCCTTCTCCGCATCGCCCTGCGCATCTTCCGCCCCAGGCACCACCAGACTTTCCGACCCGGGCGCCATCACGTCCTCCGTCCCGGTCCCCACCACGTCTTCCTCCGGCGCAGACCCGGCTGGCACCTGCTCCGGCCTTGGCGTCATCGACCCTTGGGCTGGGTCCGTCGCCCCAGGCACTACGCCTGAGGGAGGCGTGCCGACAGGTGCAGCCGGGGGAGAACTCGGTTTCTGCGGGGTAGCAGTCGACGACCCCGCCCCACCGGCCGCCACACCATCAACGTCGAAAGATTTGCTGGAAAAAGTAGTCGGAAATTAAAACAATGACTTGGAGATAATTGTACGTACAAGAAACGTGAAGACCGAGAACTTACTGAGTACTTTTCACCACCACGACTCGGGGCCGCAAGATTTGGAGCTTGGGACGCCGCTGCGCCGAAGCCGTCATCAGGATCGGCCTGGTCCCCAAATCGGAGACCGGCCTTGCGTCCGCGGCGGCCTGCACAATCGTCTCCGCTATCATGCGCCGCCTCTCCTCCACCGACACGCCCATGGCCCGGGCGTGCTCCTGCTCCTGGAACAAGGAGTCGGGCACTGCCTCGTCCTTCTCCTCTTCCACCACGACGGCCGGAGATGGATTCCTCGGCTCGTCAACGTCGGCGTCCGAGCCAGCCGCCGGTTGGTTGGTCGGCTGCGCAGCCGACTTCTTCGCCGTCATCTTCCTCGTGCGCTTCCGCTTGGGAGGTGGTGGCGGCGTACCCGCCACTGCCTGCCGGACGGAGGGCGCTTCGTCCGACATTGTCGCCGAGTCGTCCTCGGCTGCCTCACCGGCGACGGACGCCGCCAGCTTAGCAACGCCGGTCCTGCGAGACCCGACCTTCGCCACGGTCCCCCGGCGCTTCCGTGGGCGTTCCTCCTCCACTTCTTCGTCAGAAGGGCTCAAGGAGCCCTCCGTATCGCTAGGCGCCCACACTAGAGGAGGAGGAGGATCAGCCGCTTCTGCCGCTGGAGGTACGACCTGTTCAACTGGGGGCGCTTCCTCCAGGAACACCTTCCTAGGGAGATCCTCCGGAAGCGGGGCAGCAGAGAAATAATCGAAGACCCGATCCTGCACCAAAGAATTCGCAAAATCAGATGGCCAACGGACGGTTACATCAAAAACCAAAAAATTACATCAAGAAGAACATTCAAAAGAACTCAGAACAGAAGCTTACCGGTGGAGCAGGCCTCTTCAAGGAAAATGGGCGCGGCTGGCCCTTCTCCGACACGTGCCGGAGGAAGAACCCGCCTACGCGAGCCTTCATCTCCTCCTTGCTCACCGTCCGGTGAGCTCCCCGGGTGGGATCCTCCCGGTCCGAGTACTCGTAGCCCGGGTGCTTCCGCCCCTAGATCGGCTGAATCAGCCGCCTGCTAAAGTTGCAGGCAATGCCGATCGCCGTCAAGCGTCCAACCTCCTTGAGTTCCTTGATCATCGCAAGGAGCTCCTCCACTTCCCGCATTTGAGAACCGCTGGGAAGATCATTCCAGCAGTCCTTCACCTTCGGGCGCTCTCCGGTGTGGCAGGGAATCGTCGGCGCGTGGTTCCCAACATAGAACCACTCGGCTTTCCAGCCCTTGTTGGAGGTGTTGAGGGCGATGTCGAAATATTCATCCTTCCGCCCTTGACGCAGCATGAACCCGACGCCTCCCACTACCACCATCTTCTCTTCGCTCGGCTGAGGCTTCAGCCAATACAAGTACCTCCACAGGTCGAAATGGGGAGTGATCCCCAGATAGGCCTCGCAGAGATGGATGAAGATGGAAATCGCCATGATGGAGTTGGGATTGAGGTTGATGGCCTCGATCCCGTAGTAGTAAAGCAAACCTCGGAAGAAAGCCCCCGTTGGCAAGCCGAGTCCCGCCTCGAAGAACGGCTTGAACAGGACCAGCTCGCCGGAGTTGTCCGACGGGAACGCCTCCCCGGCGCTCGGCCGCCACTCCGCCACGGCCTGAGACGGGAGGATGCTCCGCTCCACCATTTCCTCCAGCATCTCCGTGGTCACCTTCCCCCGCGCCCACGCGACGGCAGGGGAGGGGATCTTGTCAGACTTGGGGACACCAGTGAGCTTCCTCTTCGGCGCCATGGATCTACACGCAGGGGACTTCGTCCGCATCAACGAGCCCACGCTCCCCGTAGTGGCTAAACCCGCGGGGCGGATCTAGAAGCAATGAGGATTCTTTGGCGGCGGCTGGCTGAGGAATGAAGAGAAGGGGGAATGGATCTCGCAACAGTGAAACCTAACCCTAGCCTTTTATGGCGCTCCACAACGCCGAAATTACCGCGAGATGGCGCGATTAACGGGAGCGGGCACAACGGTAGAAAGAGCCGTTGGACGCTCACGCGAACCGTTACGCCCAGCGAGTCAACGCTAAAAAATGACCCCATGCACTCGGGCAGGACGAAGAAGTCGGCGTGCTGCTAAGGCTCGACCAGCACTCGGACTCGGGGGCTGGCGCCGCATTGAAGTCAGTGTGCCTCTCGGGCTCGATTGGCCCCGAACCACTCGGGAGCCAACACTGCAAGCCAAGTGGCGTGCCGCTAAGGCTCTAACAGCCCTCGCACTCAGGGGCTGGCGCTGCATCAAAGTCAGCGTGCCTCTCAGGCTCGATTGGCCCCGAACCACTCGGGAGCCAACGCTGCAAATCAAGTGGTGTGCCGCTAAGGCTTGTACAGCGCTCGCACTCGGGGGCTGGCGCCGCATCAAAAACAGTGTGCCTCTCGGGCTCGATTGGCTCCGAGCCACTCGGAAGCCAACACTGCGGAACAAACGGCGTACCGCTAAGGTTCGACCGGCACTCGCACTCGGGGGCTGGCGCCACATCAAAAACAGCGTGCCTCTCGGGCTCGATCAGCCCCGAAACGCTCGGGGGCTGACGCTGCTAACGAGTTACAATAGTTGGAGAAGCGCGGCCAAGCCCTGACAGCTCAGGACTTGCGCTGTCGAGAAGCTTCCTCCTCAAGACTATCATGCAGTAAAATCTTTTTGCAGGTTATACAACTACAACGAGGCCGGCCGCACGCCGGTTACAAAGACCAAACACATCAGCCGTCAAGATGACGGCCTGGGGCACTCGTCCCTGCGCCTAGTGCTACATCCGAAGCAAGCTTGGCCCACATGAGCTCCTCGCAAGCTCTCTTGTAGCACCACTGCAGCCATCGACGGGACAGCACCCTTCGAGGGTTGAGAGCGGATGCTCCTGGTGTCTCTTGGTTGCCCAGAGCCTTATGCTCTGACAGTCCTGGACCAAAGGCATGCCAAGGAGCCGGCGGAGCAGCATCCAGACGCTGATCAACACCTCAACTACATCGCAAGCACTCTTCTAGCACCATGCCCTGGAAATTCCATGAACTTTCCCCGGTGGATGAACCCAGCAATGAGCCTCCGGCATATTGACTGTAAGGAACCTATACATACTCGCTCCTGGGTAGCAGCTTTGGCTCCCCGTTGGGTATTTATAGCCTCGGATTGCCGGAGGACGCGCGTGAGCTCCGAGCCACGCGTCCCTCCTTCTGCCCAAGCTGCACAGGTCATCCTTATCGCCTCTGGCTTTGCTTGCCCACGGGAGCGTCCTGTGCAATCACGAGAAGACTGTTCCTGACGCCGCGTCTCAGAAACGACATCTCTCCGCCCGCTTTCTCTTTGGCACATCTGACAAAGAAGGATTCCTCCAGGATCCGAATCGTTCGCCAAGCTAAGTATTAATCAATTAACTTCGTCAATTCCGTGAGCTTTAAAATGAGTTGCTAAAGTACTCGGGGAGCACACGCCTTAATCCGTGAAACCTCAACTCTTCCGTACGCCTACGCTCCTACACGTGCACGCGGCCTAGCTCCCTGCGCTATGGACTATGGCTATCGGGGATCAGGTGCATAAACGTAACAGGCTAACTGCCCGAAGAAATTAAAAGACTTAAAAGCAGGAAGCGGAGTTCGTCAATATTTGAATCGCCAAGTACTTTCTCCTCTCGAATTCGTGCTTTGTTGCAGGGTATGGACGACCACTCGGCGTGCTCCGCCCCTCACGCTCGGGGGCTGGCGCCGGGACGACCACTCGGCGAGCTCCGGCCCTCACGCTCGGGGGCTGGCACCGGGACGACCACTCGGCGAGCTCCGGCCCTCACGCTCGGGGGCTGGCGCCGGGACGGCTACGCATCGCGCTCGCCCGACGAGTCCTTGCACTCGAGGGCCGGGCGCAGGTACGACTACTCGGCGTGCCCTGCAGGGCTCCGCCAGACCTCACGCTCGGGGGCTGGACGCCGAAATTAACGCCGGATGATTCAGTCAGATGCTCCTCGACTAACCCTTGGACCGATTCCTTCGGAATCGCTTCAAGGCTCGGGGGCTACGGCCAACGGACGCACCTCGCGGCGCATCCGTTGATTGTCTGGCAACCAAGAACAAGGCTACTAACCCTTGGACTGATTCCTTCGGAATCGCTTCAAGGCTCGGGGGCTACGGCCAACGGACGCACCTCGCGGCGCATCCGTTGGGAAATGGCTCTCTTTTTCTCTCCAGTATCACGCAGTTTCGCTTCCAACTGCAGCAAGCTCGAAGCTCATCAGATGGCACGACCTCGCCGACTTGTCACTCAACCACGTACTACTCGGGGGCTTGTCGGGGGTAGACCCCAGGGGTACCCAGAAGATGGATTGGCCCAACCAGCAAGGGGCGGCCCAATCCGAGTGCTATTGGGCTGGTTTGTCAGACTGGGTGGCCCACCACTCGGGAGGCCCACCAGTCGGGCGAACCGGATGACTACGACGGCGTGCGCGGCAAGGAAGCAGGCGGCGTATCCCGCAAGAAGCTCGGAGATCAAGATAAACTAGCCGGAATTATAGGGAAAGATATATGTAATCGTTATAGGATCGCATCCTTGTATTTCGGGTAGGTTGTGATCTCTAGCCGACTTGTAACTCAAGGCAGCCGGACTATATAAGGTGCCTTGAGACCCCCCTCCAGAACACGATTACAACTCATGAACTTCAACCTAGGATAGAACCCAACTACGGAGATCCTTCAGGAACTTCATACACAGCAATCCATACACCCAACACAGGACGTAGGGTATTACGTCATCCTGACGGCCCGAACCTGTTCAATCCTTGCGTCTTGTGTTACCATCGACTTCTGATCCTCGATCTGTCCCTCGACAAATCAACCACGCGGACTACCCTGTGTGGACTGCCGGGTCCATAAATCCGACAAGCGTACACAACCTTCAATTATTACATCACTCCAGCTTCATTGCTGGATTTAAAGGAGAACCAAAAAGCAAACTTAAGCCTGACAAAGTCTATTATTATGCTTCCATCCATGACTCGCAAACAAATCTAAGGCTACCATCTCCAGAGAAGTGCTCGCCTTCATGAATAGCTCCTTTGTCTTCTCCTCATGCTGCAAGAGTGACCAGAATCGTAGCCAGTACATTCCCCTGAAAATAGCCTGCATAAAGGATGTGTGTTTAACATCATCAAAAATAATATCATTTCGACAATGCCATATTGCCCAACATAGAGCCGATGCCCCTGTTAGAATAGTAATGATCTCTTGATCATTAAAATTTTGAAGCCAATTCCTTAGCATATGGGTTACTGATCTAGGTGGGGTTAAACCAGTAGCAACTTGGACAGTCCTCCAGATTACCTTAGCATGTTGGCAATCAAAAAATAAGTGTTTAATTGTTTGATTACAATTACAATAGCTACACTTTTGGCTGCCCTTCCAATTTTTCCTCGACAGATTATCCTTGGTTAGAATGACCCCTTTTTGTAGGTACCAAAGGAAAATCTTAATTTTTAGTGGAATTTTAAGTTTCCAAATCAGTTTATGATGGAAGGGAAAATTGCTGTTTATTAGGTGGAGATACATAGAGCGGACCAAAAATTGTCTGCTCTTGGTTAAGCATCCAAAAGTATCCCTTCCTTGAATCAAATTGAAGTTGGAGACCTGTGCTACAAGTATTAACCATTCATTTAATTTCTCTCCCACCAACGTTCTTCTAAAGTAAACATTCAACGGTGTTGAACTCATAACATTTGCCACCGTGGCATGCGGATGGTGACAAATGTTGTATATGTTGGGGTAGAGGTCTTTAAATGGCCGGTTTGATGCCCATGTATCCTCCCAAAATCTCGCTTGTGTTCCATCCTTTATCCGGAAGGAACCATTAGCTAGGACCTCATCTTTAATTTTCATAAGCCCTTGCCAGAAATGGGAATCACCCTGTTTGGACTCAACTTGTGTTAGAGATTTGGAGCTTAGGTATTTATTCCTAAGCAGTGTTTGCCATGTCCCTTCGCCATTAAGCAAATTAATTATCCATTTGCTTAATAAGGCTTTATTCTGGAGATGGAGGTCTATAATTTCTAGACCTCCTTGACCCTTAGGACGGCAAATAATGTTCCATTTCGCTAGTCGGTATTTCTTTTTATCTTTGCCACCTTGCCAAAAAATCTCAATCGATATTGATCAAGTTTCTTCAATACCTCCTTTGGTATCTCAAAAAAGGACATCATAAACATGGGTAAACTGCTAAGCACCGAGTTTATGAGAGTTAATCTACCTCCATATGACAAGTGTTTAGCCTTCCAACAAGAGAGTTTCTTTTCAAAAAGCTCTTTGATCTTTCTCCAATCAATATTTATGAGTTTTCTATGATGCATTGGGATTCCTAAATATCTGAATGGATATTCCCCTGTGTTGCAACCAAAGAGCTCGATATATTCATCCTCAAACACTTTCGCTTTACCATAGCAAAAGATTTCGCTCTTTTGGAAGTTTATTTTGAGACCTGATAATTGCTCAAAAACAGTCAGTAATAATTTTATGTTTCTTGCTTGGTCCAAATCATGATCCATGAAAATGATAGTGTCATCTGCATATTGCAGTATGGACAGTCCATCCTCTACTAGATGTGGGATGACACCTCTTATCTGGCCATCATCCTTTGCCCTCTTAATTAAAATGGCAAGCATATCAGCAATGATTTTAAATAAGATTGGTGACATTGGATCACCTTGGCGCAGACTTTTTTTGTTTGGAAGTAGTGACCAACATCGTCATTGACTTTGATCCCAACGCTACCCCCAGAAACAAAACTTTCGATCCATCTGCACCACTTTGGTGAGAAACCTTTCATTCTTAAAGTTTGTTGAAGAAAGGACCCCTTAACTTTATCATAAGCCTTTTCGAAATCTATTTTGAAAATGACCCCGTCAAGTTTTCTTGTGTATAGTTCATGTTGTTGGGATGCCTAAACAATAGCTAAAACAGAGAAATGGAGACAAGCAACAATATATTACTCATCAACAGTATTCTCGGGAATCAGCCCTTTACACGTTGGTAGGGGATCTCCTTTTATAGGGAGGTCAAAAGACATCTTTACATTCCACTTATGCCCTTAAAAACCAGGCATCATCCTCTAGACTACACAGCTTAGATGTTCCAGGTACATAGTTGTACATTCGTATCCATCAATGTGAATACGTGGACCAGTCCCACCTGTTGGACTCGGTTTGGACCCGGTCCTCCTTGGCTTCGTTGGTGCTCAGAGGAGATCAACCTCCTTCGTTTCTTGTTTCGATGCCCAAGCAGTAGCGACCTCCCTCTTTCGGTTCCCGAAGCTATTGGCACCACACTTGACCTGCTATACAACAAAGAACGAAGCAGGCCAGGGTATTGCTCATCATATTTGAAACTTAGGGTTACCTTCATTTTATTCAAATAGCTACTAAAGCTACTGCCGAAGCCAATGTTTCTGTGTTTCCTCCCGTTTATGGGGCGAAGCCGTTCTCGCGGCATTATATATACATACGAAGCTAAAATGATCTGCCCTTCCTTTGAACAAAGGCAAAGTGTGTGAAATAATGCTTAAAATTTATCAGAGGTGTTTCTTGGTAGGCCAATCCCCCAACAGTAGCCCCTCGTGGATGAGGGCTTTCTTTAACAGGCCGAGCTCCTCGAAACCTGGATTGCCTTCGTCTGTCCAAGAAATGCCTCCTCTTGTTGGAGAAAGGCACGAGTATGTGTTGTTTTGTAGTTTGAGATTTTTGTGATGGCTTCGTTGCCTTTACTTTCATTATAATATGGCTTCTTCAGTTTTGAGCTGGAGAGATGGTTCAGCTCTCGAGGCAACTAACGGTCATATTTTTTACTGTTGCTTTTGATTTGCCTTCGTCGAGTTTGAATCGTTGCGATGGTTCATTTACCGAGACAGTTAACGGTCATTTTTTTCACCCCCTATAAATAGGACCAAAGGGGGGGTGACTTCACTTTCTTCGTCTGCCAATTTTCTCTGCTAGCTTGTCGCTGACGCTAGCTGCTTGCTTCGTGGGCTTTAGCTTTTCAGCTTTTGTTTCCTTTCAGTCACAAGTAAGTTATCTTTTTAAGATTTTGGTCATTCTTCTTTGTTGTGCTTTTTATTTGTTTTACTTATCATTGTTCTTGCCTTTTGTAGCAGCTCGCATGAAGCAGACCGCTCGGTTGATTGGAGCCTCAGATTCTGATGAAGGCATTACTCACTGTCCTGCCATGATGACAGACGACGAAGCTGCCGTGTTTGCTCAGCAACTTGAAGAGGGGGCTAGTACCATGGAGGTTGATCTGAGGGGCAAGGCCCATGCAGAGGAAGGCGAAATCCCAGAGGAGGATGATGCCGAGGATGCTGAGTCCATCGCTGATGAGACTCTTGAGGATGTAGAAGCTGATGTCTCGGATCTCACAGATTCGAGGTAGAAGTCTCGGATCACTATCTTTGGGAAATCATTTGTGAGTACCAATTTGATCGAGTTCTATGAGGAGAAAGGGTATTTCCCTGTTGGTCATGGCCGAGCTCCTGGTAACGAGGTTGTTCCTGCTCCTGAGCCTGACGAAGCAGTTGTATTTAGGGATTTCTTTACAGCTGGGCTTCGGATGCCTATTCATAACATAATTGCGGATATGCTTGGGAGATATGGGCTGCAGCTTTATCACCTTATGCCCAAGGGCATCACACATCTGCTTCGGTTCTTTTGGGCGGTGAAGACCGACGGCTCCGACGTTGATGTTGAAGGTTTTGTCCATTACTTTGAGGGCCATCATCAGACGAAGGCCGTGAAGATTGATGGTGTTGAATACGAGCCTGATTATGGTAGCGTTAGCTTCTGCGCTCGTCGCCGTGCTACTAAACTGGAGAAGGTGGAACTCACCTTCTGCCAGCGCAACGCCTGGGACAGGAATTGGCGTAAGTATTGGTTGTACATGAAAGTGCCATCGGTGGAGATCACTTTGGAGGATGGCACGAAGCAGATGAGTTTTCCTTTGCATGGCCAGGTTTTACCGAGCAATTTTATTTCCTGTCCTCCTTTTAATCCGAAGGCGTCTAGTTATAGTCATTGTGAAACGGCTTTTTTCAAAGCCAGTCGGGTCAGCGGCAGCCGTGACCTTATCGAAGAAGGCCTTGCAATGGGCGTTAATTTTATTTCGGCTGATTGGAAGCCATTTGCTGTTGATGTGAAGCCATACTGAGGATTGCCTCATGTCTGCTTTCCTCATTTTAGGGCCAAGAAGCCCCCACACATGTCAGATTATGCATTCGTTGAGTCCATCAAACTGATGGCCGAGACAATTCTTGGCAAGTATACATCGAAGGAGCATGAGAGTTGCATGGCTTTGTTAGACAGTCATCGTCTAAATAGAGTTTTTGATGAGATGAAAGTGAATTACCCTCAGCGTCCTGCCCCTCAAGCCTGGAAAGAAATTTCTGGCTTCTGACCATCCAAGTGTACAGCCCCTTTCGAAGCCCAATCGTGGTCGAGGAAAGAGGGGCCGTGGCTCTGGTCGTGCTACGGGCGGGAGGTCTAATGGTGGTGAGGAGGAAGCTGGGGGCAGCAGTGCAGTGGCCCCTTCTGGTCGTGGAGGTCAGACAAGGCCTCGAGGCACTAAGGCCGTTCCTACCGAGAAGCGGGCGTCTACCTCTGCGCTTGAGGCTTCGAAGTGGCAGCAGGTAGTTGGGGGTTTGGCTGTGACGCCTATTTTAATTGCTCCTCCCCCACCAGTGGCTTCACCCATGCCTCCTATTGTTGCTCCTCCTTTTGCTTCTGCCACTTTGGCAGTGCCTTCGTCTGAACCCACTGCAGCTTCATCTGCTATGGATCTCGACTTTGGAGGTTAGTTGTTATTTGTTTTTGCTTTTGTTTCTTTCTTCATTTTTATAATTTTCATGTTTATTTTTTGCATTTAAAGTATCTACTGGTCCCTTCCTTCGGGTTCGCATCCCGGGTTGTGTCGATGATGAGGATGAAGTTAGCTATAGTCGCCTTCTGGCAGAAGATGAACCTAAGGATACAGGCTCCGCTGACCTTGAGGTTTTGTTTGGCCGGGCTGTACCTTCTTCGCTTGATGTTTTAGCGAAGGCGGCAGCTAAGTCTCCTCTCAAGACTATTCCTGAGGATGCGGATCGATCCAAGTCTGCTGTCGGTGCTGGCTAGAGCTCGAGCGAGAATATGGAGGCGGCAATTAATTCGCCTGTTTTTTCTGTTCACGCCACCGAAGCCGAACCCTCTGGCAGCCCGGTTGATGATGGCTCCAGGCCTGTTCGAGCCGAAGGTAAGCCAAGTTCTTAACTTCAAGATGTTGTTGTTTGATCTGGCTTTCACTGCTGATCTATTATATATTCATATTGGAATATGAGAAATGCTTGTAGGCGCGGATAATGTCTCTCTTTGGTCCTTTGTTGCGCGCCTTCGTCGAGATCGGCTTTGTTCTATGAACGATATGCCTGACTTTATTCCAGATGGTAGTTTCGACTTCTTGCGTTTTATACTACCAGGTATCTTTTAGCTTCGTTATTGATTTTATGGCTTTTGTTTTTGTAGAGTTTGAGAATCGAGTGAAAACTTTTGATCTGGACGCCCTTGCTGGGACATGCATTACTGGCAACATGAAGGTAATTGACATTACCTTTCGTTATGTATTTTGATATTTCATGCCTGGCTTCGTTTAAGATACTGCTTTTGTTTTCAGTCCATGATTTCGCTGCATGAGCTCTTTGAACGCCTTCCGCTCCGACTCAACGATGTTGAGAGTGAAAGGGCTAAGCTTGAGTTGTTGTGGAAGGAGCGTGAGGAGTGGGCCTCTCAGCAGGCTAATGTTGCCAAGCTGAAAGAATCTCTTAAGGCTAAAAAAAACAGCTTTGTACTGAGTGTGAATCCATTTGTACTGAGGTTTCTTCACTTAAGGATCAAGTGGTTGCTCTGGAAGCTGAGCGTAATCGTAATGCTAAAACGATTGAGGGGCTTCATACCAAACTGGTTGACGAGGCCACTCTTGTTCATGATTTAAAGAATCAGCTCAAGAGTTTGGAAGGCCAGAAAGAGAAGTTTTCTGCTGATGCTGAGTAGTACAAACGGGATCTTCTTGTTGTAAAAGACATGAAGAATTCTTTAGGTGATGAAGCCAAGAGGCTTAGGGGCACTGTTGACGTTCTAAGAAGGAGCAAATAGAAAAAGATGTTTGGGCTCGCGGCCTTAAAGTTCATCGTGAATACGAAGCTACCCTGAAGAAGTATGGTGCAGAGCCCCTTCCCTTTCCTAGCCAGGATATGGTCTCAATAAGCTTTTTGACTGGCTTGATGATGAGTTCAAGTTTCTTCTGGACATTTTGTCCAAGGTTGGAGACTATGCAGCTCGCACTTGCATTACTAATGCCTTCAAAATGCTTTTGGATCAAGGCTGCTCGCACCATAAGGCATTATTGAGGAAAGACTATCAGTTTCCTTTTGCGTTGAACCCTGATGACAAAGAACTGTTCAACGAAGAGATCCTTGCAACCAGGGGCGTATTCTTAAAGAAATTCTGGGCTGCTACTGGCCGGGAGTGTGCTCGTCGTACTGCGCACGATCGACTTGCCAAGTTAGCTTCGTTTGATGTTTTTCTTTTCTCATCCTATTTTTTGCAAGGTATTTTATGTTATACTCTTTTGATAGCTTACTCTATCTCTGGCGAAGGAGTTGTTCGCGGTGGAGGCGCAGCGCAAGGTCGAAGCCAATGCTGCTGCCGCTGCTGCTGGGACATCTGGTTCTGGTGTTGGTGCTGGAGCTGGCCAGAGCGGTGCAGCTGATGCTAATCCGAAGGGTTTAGCTTTGCTAGAGCCAATGTCTATTGAGAAACTTTGTTAAGTTTGAGAGGTTTTGAATTTTGTAAATTTGTATATATTCAGATCCCTGACCAGGGAGATGTCCTTGAACTTGCTCCGCTGGCCATGTGGGATGGTCCTCTTTGTGTTTCTGGCTTCGCATGGGAAGAATATCAATGACGTTATCCTCATTCATGCCTTAGCAATTTTTGGGAGTTCTGCCACGAGTTCTATCGTCAAAATGAGTTTGATGTTTTTGATTTCTTTACTTCGTTTATTGCTGAACGCTCAGAACGTGTTGAACTTGCTACAAGAAGGAACGCTGAAGCTATTCCATTGCTTTCTGTGAAAGCCGAGCCAGTGGACCTTGGTACTGGTCTTGAGGAATTCGCTTGTGTTTTTAACGCTCCTAGCTTTAGGAGGTCCGGCCAACTATTTGATGGATATATCTTTGAGATGTTTTGACATCCATTTCATGGGAATTGTTTTGTAAATAACTTGAATGTGTATTTGGTCTGAGAGCGTATGAATGAATGTAAACTCGATTTGCCTTCATTTTCGAGAGAAACGCCTCCTCCCCCCGAAGCGAGTTTTTATTTGTTCATATGCCTTGCAGTCTTTTCTGCTTAATACAAAGCTGTTTGCTCGTATGTATGCACTGGAGTGTTGAAAAGGTACGCTCAGTTTACTCTGTTTTTGAGAAAAATGCCTCCTCCGATGGAGGCATGTTTTTCTTTGCTTGCATGCGCGCTTGATTGGTGACTGTTTTTTCGCTGGTTAATCCGATGCCTCTTTTGCTTCTTAGAGTAATGGGTTTTAGTGTGTAAAACATTTCCTGAGCCAAAGCCCTTTTTACTCCTTAGAGTAAGCATTTTTAGTGAATGAATTATTTTCTAAGAATAAGCATTTTCAGATCTGAATTGGCCTTACCTTGGGTAGGGTCAATTTAGTTCTATTTCGTTTATCGAATATTAGCGATTTGGTCGAAGCCAATCGCTTTCGATGCAACTTTTATGGGGAGTATCTCGTTCATATATTTCACACGAGTTACATTTAGCACCGCCTCGTTAAAAACCTCACCCCTTGGTAAGGGCTCCCCTGTGAGGAAAAGAGTACGTGCCTTTTGAAAGAAATAGAAATCTACTCTAATGATTGACTTTGTTTATAGGTTACGAAGCCAATTTTTACATGATGTTTCATAGGTAATACCTTCGCAAGTTGTCTGCATTCCATGAATGCAGCAGCTCATTGCCTTCTTCGTCCCCCAGGTGAAATGATCCTGGCCTGTTGCTTTTGAGTACGAGAAATGGGCCTTCCCATTTGCTTTGTAGTTTTCCCGAAGGCATACTTGGGTTTTTCCTCAGCACCCAGTAGCCTATTTTGATGTCTTTCCTTACTACCTTTTTATCACACCATCTTTTCGTTTCTGCTTGATATTTAGAGATGTTTCTGGCTGCTTACAGCCTGTATATCTCTATAAGGTCCTTGTCTATGGCTTCATTATCTTTCGGAGCTTCTTGCTAAGCGCGAAGCCCTTTGTGCAATATTTTCTCTGGATATACTGCTTCTTCACCATATAGTAATTTGAATGGTCTGAATTGGGTTGCTCTTGATGTAGATGTGTTGTGAGCCCAGACTACCTTCAACATTTCTTCTACCCATTTGTCTTTTTTCTTACAATTTGCAAGGCACTTTCTAATGGCAGTGAATATGATGCCATTTGCTCTTTTGACCACGCCATTGGATTGCGGATGATATACATATGCCAATTTTGCCTTCGTCCCAATGGACATGCAGTACTGCCTGAATTCATCACAGTCAAACTGTTTGCCGTTGTCCACTGTAATCTCCCTTTGTACTCTAAATCTGCACACGATTTGTTGCCAGAAGAATTTGATGACTATTTTTGCTGTGATGTTTGCCAATGATCTAGCTTCTATCCACTTGATGAAATATTCTACCGCGACAATTGCATATTTCAGGTTCCCTTGAGCTGTAGGCAATGGACCTACTAGATCTATGCCCCATCTTTGCAGTGGACATGTTGGAATATTAACTATGATAACCCTGAAGGTGATTTTCTGGTTACTGTGCATTTTTGACATGCATCGCAGGTTTTTACTATGTTGGTTGCATCGTTGATGATTGATGGCCAATAGAATCCTTGCCTCATTGCTTTCCCCACAATTGCTCTCACCTCAAAATGAGCTCCACATAAGCCGCTGTGTATCTCTTGTATTAGCTCTTTGCTTCACCATGCGATATGCAACAAAGCCAAGGAGCCACCACTCCTTTTTTGTACAAGACATCATCAATGATTTGATAAGACCTTGCTCTTTGTTGCATGCATTTGAGGTCTTTCTCGTCATTGGTTTCATAGTATCCCCGAAGGTAAGCCATTATTGGTGAACGCCAATCTTCTGAGTTTATTGCATTGATCAGTTTTGGCTACTCATCTATGTCTTTAATCGAAGGTGTTGTTAACGTTTGGAAGAAGACATCAGGTGGTAACTTGTCCCCTTTTGCAGCTGCCTTAGCCAAAGCATCTACTTCTTCAGTTTTTGCTCTTGGTATGTATTCAACTGTAAAGCCTCTGAACTTTTTTCCATTGATCTCACTGTCTTAGGTACTTGATAAGCTCTGGTTGCTTCGCAACACTCTCTTTTTCGATATGATCTGCTACCACCTTCGAATTAGTTTTCACTATGAATCATTGAGCACCCAGTGCCTTCGCTTTCCTGAGCCCCAATAACACGGCTTCGTATTCAGCGACGTTGTTGGTGCTTTTGTTGCTGTTTCTATAGAACTCTAGGTTCGCTACATATCTCATTTTGATGCCCGAAGACGACTGTACAATTGCTGCAATGCCAGCTCCTTTGTCCCCCCAAGCGCCATCACAGTGTATTAGCCAGTTTTCTTCTCTGGTCAGATTTTCTGCCGAAGGCGATGTCCATTTTGCTATGAAATCAGCCAATACTTGTGATTTGATTGCTGTTCTTCGCTCAAAATCGACCACATATTCTGACAGCTCTGCGGCCCATTTGCGTATCCTTACCGAAGCTTCTTTGTTGCTTAAGAGCTCTTTTATTGGTTGGTCTGTGAGCACCTTGATGTTATGCCCCTCAAAGTAATGGCGTAGCTTTCTGGATGCCATCACAATAGCATAGATTATTTTCTCGATCTCAGTGTAAAACAGCTTCGATCCAGCCAATGCTTTAGATACATAATATACTGGCTGCTGTACCCTTCTGCCATCTATCAACTTTTCCGCAATGAGTGCAGCACTTACGGCTGATTGCGAAGCTGTGATGTATAGTAATAGAGGTGCCTTCGGTTCAGGTACTGTCAGCTTTGTGAGCTGCATCAGATATTGCCTCAGCTTTTGAAATGCCTTCGACTGTTCTTCACCCCATTCGAATTTTGATGCATTTCTGAGTGTTGCGAAAAAGGGTAAGCTTCGTTCAGCTGCTTTTGCAATGAATCTATTAAGCGCTGCAATTTTGCCTGAGAGTTTTTGAACATCCCTTATACATTTTGGCTCTTCCATATTGAGAATTGCATTAATTTTGTCTGGATTGGCTTCGATCTCGTTTGATGATACTAAGTAGCCGAGTATTTTCCCTTTGGTCACACCAAAGACACATTTCTCCAGGTTGAGCTTAAGTCCAGCTTCTCTCATTCTTGCAAAGTCAACTGCCAGATCAGAAATGTGATCTTGTCTTTTGACACTTTACCAGGATGTCATCTATGTATGCCAGTATAGTTTTGAACAGTTCATCTTTGAATACTGTGCTTGACATGCGGCAGAAGGTGGTACCAGCATTGCGAAGCCCCTCGGGCATTCTGACAAAGCAGAATGTGCCAACTGGAGTGATGAAGCTGATTTTTTCTTCGTCCTCTTTTTTCATCCAGATTTGGTGGTAGCCAGAGAAGCAATCTAAGAGAGACATCATCTCACTTGCTGCAGCTTGATCAACAATTTTGTCGATCCTTGGGAGTGGGAAATCATCTTTTGGGCAAGCTTTGTTAAGGTCGGTGAAATCAATACACATTCTCCATTTGTCATTTTTCTTCTGAACTGGTACGGTGTTTACTAGCCAGGTGGGATATTTTACTTCGCGTATGACGTTAGCATCGAGCAACCTTTGGACTTCGGCTTTTACAGCATTCACCTTTTCTTCGGACATTTTCCTTAGCTTCTGCTTCTTTGGCTTCATATCCAGGCTAATTACGAGTTTGTGTTCGATTAAGCTTCTGTCAACGCCTAGCAAATCTTTGCTTGACCATGCGAAGACGTCTTTGCTTGTTTCTCAAGAACTCTATGAGTCTGTCTTCTTTGTCTGGTTCGAGATCTGAACCAATAATCACCTTTCTGTCAAAGACGTCAGGCTGTAACTGCACCTGCTTCGTCTTTGTTGCTTCTTGCATTCTTTTGCTATCTTTCTCAATGTTTGGCTTTTCTTCTGGATAGACTGGCTCTTTCTCTTCGAGCAAGTGCACGTTTCGCTGTCCTGGTGTTTTGGCGTACTCAATGTTTCTAGCTTCTTTTTGGTCACTGAACACAGTAATGTCTCCTTTGAGGGCTGGCATTTTCATGCATAGATATGCTTGCCTTATAATGATGTCGAAGGCATTTATAACACCTCTACCAAAGATGACATTGTCGTCAAAGAACATGTCTACGACATCGAAGGTGATGTACTCAGTTCTTGCGTTTGAGGTATCCCCGAAAGACACAGGCAATGAGATTTTTCCCAGTGTTGGTGTGCGCTTCCCCCCGAAGCCCACCAGTGGAGTGTCTGATGGCTCTAGGTTATCTGGGTTGATATTGGTCATGTTTCTCAGAGTTTTTGCTAGAATGATGTCAGCGGAACTGCCTGTGTCCACTAGCACTTTCCTGATTGTCCAGCCAACAATATTGGCTTCTATTGACATTGCATCGTTGTGTGGGAAGTTTTGTAATTTCAAGTCTTCTTCGGAGAAGGTGATTGGCATATGTGACCATTCGGATTTCTTGTATGGTCCTTCTACTGAGATGTTGTTTACTTGTCGAAAGTAACTCTTTCTCTGCTTCTTTGTTTCAAAGGTAAGTGATGATCCTCCTGTTATGGGGAGAATATGCCCATAACTTGGGAGAGGGTTAGGTGGTTCTTGTGTTTGGGGTTTTGGTGGGGGTGGTGGTAGCTCCTCAACCTTGATGTTTTGAGAAGCCATTTGCTGGGAGGTTTGAGGATATAGGTGTGGGTACATGGTTTGTGGATAGTAGTGTTGGAGAGTTTGTGGCGAAGCGAATACTGGGTTGCCATCGTAGTTGTTGGATGTACAACATTTGAATTCAGGGATGGGTATACTAGGCAGTATGGCTGTATTTGTTGGGATTGTACAGGCTGGGAATTTGTGGATGAAGCCAAAGATGGCTTCGTTTGATTTGCTTGTATTTTTTCTGCCTTCAGTTTCTCGATGGTTTTCTTGATGTCTCGGCACTGTTCTGTGCCATGAGTATGGTTCTTGCCATGATATTGGCAGAACAATTCTGGTCCAGAAGGTGGACCCCTTCCTCTCCCTCGGCCTCTACCAGTTTTTCCACCTCTTTGGGTAGGCTCATTGCTTTGGTTGTGGTATTGGCTTTCTGGGTAGGTGGATTTGTTCTCGTGGAACGAAGGTAAGTTCTCAACATTCATGATGGTTTGATGGGAGTAGTTTTGGTAGTTGTTTTGGTTGTGGTGGTGGTGTCTGTTTTGGGGTTCATATTGGTTTCTCATAACGACTTCTCTGGCTAATCGCCTTTGATTTTCATTATCAGATCGACAATATTTTTTGAATTCTTCATACAGATCTCCAAGAGTAGCTGGTGTTTCTCTTGCGATGTGCTGTGCAAATGGGCCAGGACGAAGGCGTTGAATAGCTGCAAACTTGGCGGCTTCATCAGGAATATGAGGAGCTTGAGCCCTTAGTCCTACAAATCTGCGAAAGTAATCCTCCAGTGGTTCCTTCGGCTGCTGGTGTAGTGTGAGTTCAGCATATGAGAGTAATTGGTCCCCCATAATGCTAAAATTTTTGATCAGCTCTCTCTTTAAGTCATACCAGCTGTTGATAGATAAGCCTGGTTGCTTCGTGTACCAATTCATTGCGGTACCATCACAAACAATGATGAAAGATTTTGCCAACACCACTTCATCTCCTCCTGCCGAAGCTATTGCTGCTTCATAGCTCATTATGAATTGCTTGGGGTCGGTTAGGCCATTGTACCTTGGCAAAGGAATTGGCTTGTATGATGGCGGCCATATTGCCAGCTGCAGGGCTTTGGACAAGGGACAAGTGTGATCAATGGGGCGAGTGTGAAGTATTTGTAGACCGGTTCCCAAAGTGGAAACACGATTTGCTCCAGCTTGAGCGAAAGTGATTGGCTCATTGAGTTCTGCTTGCAGTTCAGCGACTTGCTTCTTTGCTTTTTCTAACTCTTCACAGAGCTTGGCAGCTCTTGAGCTTGTGGAATTTAATCTTCTCTGCTTCGCCTACCTTTGCTCTTCCAACTTCTTCTTGATTTGCAGCAGCTCGTGTTGTTGTTCTTCTTCTTCCTCTTGCATCTGCTGTTGCAACTCAAGCTGATCGGCTTTGAGTGATTTTTGCTGTTCCAGGCGCCGTAGGCGGAGTATTTCCTCCACCCTATGCAACTTGTCTTTGGTTGTGAGCGTATCTTCATCTTCCTGTTCCTCACTGACAGCTTCGGTTAAGGGTAGTGTGGTGTTCGGTTGAATTACAGCTTGAGGATCGGCTTCGTCAGTTGAGGTTGTGTTTTCAATGGCATTCGTTGGGTTTTTGGGTACTCTTTTTGCTTGTAGCATGGTGGTGTTCGTGGGTTTTTTGTTCATGCACTGCACAAACGGTGGGCACCAATTGTTGGGATACAACCGAAGCTAATATGCCAAAACAATAGCTAAAACAGAGAAATGGAGACAAGCAACAATATATTACTCATCAACAGTATTCTTGGAAATTAGCCCTTTACACGTTGGTAGGGGGTCTCCTTTTATAGGGAGGTCAAAAAACATCTTTACATTCTACTTATGCCCTTAAAAACCAGGTATCATCCTCTAGACTACACAACTTAGATGTTCCAGAGACATAGTTGTACATTCGTATCCATCAATGTGAATGCGTGGACCAGTCCCACCGTGTTGGACTCGGTTTGGACCCGATCCTCCTTGGCTTTGTTGGTGCTCAGAGGAGATCAACCGCCTTCGTTTCTTGTTTCGGTGCCCAAGCAGCGATGACCTCCCTCTTTCGGTTCCTGAAGCTATTGGCACCACACTTGACCTGCTATACAACAAAGAACGAAGTAGGCCAGGGTATTGCTCATCATATTCGGAACTTAGGGTTACCTTCATTTTATTCAAATAGCTACTAAAGCTACTGCCGAAGCCGTGTTTATGTGTTTCCGTTTATGGGACGAAGCCGTTCTCGCGGCATTATATATACATACGAAGCCAAAATGATCTGCCCTTCCTTTGAACGAAGGCAAAGTGTGTGAAATTATGCTTAAAATTTATCAAAGGTATTTCTTGGCAGGCCAATCTCCCCAACACATGTATGGTCTCATGTAGAATGACCACACCTTCCATGATATTCCTACCTAGCATGAAGGCAGACTGACATGGATTGACCACCTTCTGTGCTACTCTACTTAATCTATTCGTGCCAGCCTTAGTGAAAATTTTAAAGCTGACATTAAGTAGACATATTGGTCTATACTGTTGAATTTGCTTTGCATCGCTGATCTTTGGGAGCAAGGTAATTACTCCGAAGTTGAGACTATATAGAGGCAGGCATCCCTCTTGGAAATCTTTAATAAGTGCCATAAGATCTCCCTTTATTATCTCCCAGAAAACTTGATAGAGTTCTGCAGGGAAACCATCTGGCCCAGGAGCTTTATCTGGACGGAGGGAGTACATACCACAACCAAAAAAAATTGCAAAAAATAATTATTTAAATAGACACATCAATGTCTGTGCATTTAGGCGACTCATATTCATCTGTAGCCCATGGCAAATGAACCAAAACATATGCACAACCTCCACAACAGGTACCTGTCCTGTATGGTACCCTGTGTGTTACACTAGAAAACCTTTTCTTGTAGTCCTCGCCATTCGCTAGTTGCTTGACTCTTTGCTGCCCTGTTGGTATCCTGTATGTTACACTAGAAAACCTTTTATTTTTCTCGTGTAACAAGGACAAAGTGAAACAAACTAGAATATTTTATAAGAATCCACAAACAATGATTTAATAGTATCCTTGATGATATAACTATTTGTGTAGTCGTCCTTTTGTTTGTAGAAAAACTCCATACTTCTTGCGAGGTTGAATATCCTCTCCAATAATTCCTTTGGTTGGGCTTTATTAGATTTTAACCACTCTTCATTTAAACTTTTCCATGATTCCTCTTTCATTTCCTTTATTTTCTTTAGTGCTAGTTCCATGGACAGTTGGACACATTGTGCTCGTTCATGCAACTATCAATTGTTGAAGCGACATGCAGTGCCATTTGTTCACGCTGCATATATCAAATTACTAGTTCAAGTAAAGATTCGGAAAATGTTTTGATAAATAAGCCATGCGCTAAGGAAATACCTTCATTACCTCATATGACTTCGGGTCATCTAATAGCCTCAGAATTATGCAAAACGAATGTACTATTTGAGGCATACTAGAAACCCACTCAAAGGATTCTCTCGTGGCTATATCACCCATTCCAACGAATGGAGCACAAGACAATAGGTGACATGCACCACTCCAAGCTGAAAGTTTCAAGTGTTCTTCAACAGTTGCTGGGACGTATCTTTGGTCGCGCCATTTAACCTCAGTGGTGCAAGCTCTCACCCAATCTATTGTCTGAACAGAACAAAAAAAGAGAGGTTCATGCAAAAAGACACAAACAAGTAGAGGTCTAACAAAAACAACTACTCCCTCAGTTTTTATTTACATGAAGTATTAAGTTTTTCTTAAGTCAAACTTAGCCAATTTTGACCAAGTTTATAGAAAAGTATAGCAACAACTATATTATCTAACATATACACTATCAAAATGTATTCCATGGTGGATTCAATGGAACAAAATTGGTATTTCAAATGTTATTATATTTTTCATAAACTTGGTCAAAGTTTGTTGAGTTTAACTTAGGACATACCTAATGCGACATGTAAATAAAATCAGAGGGGTAATAACTTTACAAACACTGAAAGTCTGGTAGCATATATGGTATATATAATTTGGTAATAATTTAATGAGTCGGATGGCCCTCTTATGCCACGTGAAGTATCTTGTAAAATTATTTCTTATAAGGAAGTATCTTAATTATAAAATCACAGTCCAACAGTACGTTACAATGATCCCTTTATACAAACTTGACAATAAGAGAATATGCATTATACAAAATTTACATATACCCACATGGAAAGTCACCTACAATAAAGACTTGTGTATTTGAACAGTAAGCACTGTGTATGCAAGTCCCACAATTTTCTTTCTCTAGTTGTAGATGACACTGAATCAGTGATCATTTAAATGTTTCTTTTCATGGAGCAAAATATTAGGTATATGGATTTTGTGCTCATGCAAAAACAAAAGTAAATGCGTTCCATGTTCTCTTTGAGAGAATTTGTGTAGTTTTACAAAGTATGTAGTAGGTCGGAGAGGTGACTTACAACAAATTTCAGGTAGGACAAGCGATACTTCTGCTCTGTTTCTAGCTCATGCTCAATTCCCTTATAGGTATCCAAGATACACTCTAGAATAATCTTCAAGTTATCAGGGAGGTCCTGGCCCACCTTTGGGTCCCAACTGGACATGGTACATTTCCATCATACACACATAATGTTAATTAGTAATTAAGTTATTGGATACACAGAAAATAAATGTTTACATGTGGTACAACAATGAAAATGGGGTTTGTTTCCATGAAGAACGTGGAATTGACTTTTATTTCGCATTTATCTTTTTCTGGGTTTACCATAAAAATGCACGTCATACTGCTGACTACTCAGTGTCCCATTTTTCGAAAACTGACATATATATATTAAAAAAACATTCCTTTTCTAGAAACTCCATGTTACCCTACACTTCTTCCTTTTGCATCCTTTTGGGTCCTCATCTGTCTGTCCTTATGTCATTTGTCGGCATCACCACATAACAATAAGCTGTTGGACATTGTCGCCACTACTCCTCTGTACTACATTCTCAACATTTTTTCAAGTGTTTTTTTTTTTGCAAATGACCAATGGTTATTGGTTTTCTTTAGAAGAATTGAAATGGCAAATGGTTTTTAGTAGAATTAAGACATTTCCGAGAGTTATTAGTAATTAGCCAACTGTTTTTTTGAGAGATATTGATTGGGGATTCTTGGTTGCCAATCCGTTTTCACCCTAGGGAATTGTCCAAAATAATCTAGTACAAAACACTTGGCCACTTCTTGAAAAAAAGTAAAGGAGAGCATCAACACCCTCGGTCATTTGAAAAATACACTCAGAAAATGTTCAATACGCTATTGTGTCGTCACACTACATTATTATATTTAATCCTGGCGTCAGCCGAGGTCCTCTTTGGACTATAGGAATTTTATAGAAATTACTAAGAATCAGTTTAATTTCCACAGGGTATATAGAAAAATTTCCAAAGTGTGCCTCAAGTTTTTTTTTTTTGTCACCACGACTGCCCCCAGGAAAAGTACAACTTTCGGAGAAACAAAAGGCATTTCCTCATGCTTTCTGCGTTTATGTTTATTTACTTTTTCCCAAAAAAACAGCACAGACACCTGTCACCTTCACCTTGTTCTGTTTTCTTTTAATAGTGCTATACTTCTGTTTGGCACAAGAAAGAGAGAAGGAATTCAAAAACAGGGAGGAGAGGCAGGAGCGACTGGATCATCCCTAGCAGATCCTATAAAGAGACAAGTTCCCTGGAAGAGGTTTGCTGGCTCATTGTGCATATAAACTTCTTTTGGTTTGTTATGCATCCTTTTGTTCAGGAATATAATATCTTTCCACCTTGAAATAAGTATAAAACACACCTTTCTATGCATCTGGTAAACAGTTCACATTCCTCTGAAGTTCCATAGACATCATAAATATCATCCATGATCGGGATAATGGCCATCACCAGTGTCAGTATTATGCGTGCTCGTGAGTAACATGGTTCGAAGTATGCACCTGTCATCCAAAAGTAGCATTCCACAATTCTGTCTCGAGAAAAGGATATGTCTGATCGAAGTTGTACATTCTTCCACCACCTGAATTTACAAAAAAGAAAAACTTACATAGAAATTATGGTTATATATGCCGCCTCTTGTTTATAGAATCTCTTATATTAGTTTGAACATCTCACAAGACACAGAATTTCAGATGAGAGTAATTACATCACCTTGTAATGATTTTGAGTTCACGCTGATGTTGGAGCTGCATAAGATTTAAATTCAGTTTGGCAAGTTCCAACAAGGTTTCATCCACTGTAGTTTCTTTCTCATATATGGAGATATAATGCTTCAGCTCATATATTCTGACCCTTCTAGGGAGGGGAGTTTCAAGTGTACATGTTATTTCACGTGCTAATGGCCCTTCAGGATCCAGATGAGACATTGTTGTTTCTAAACACTTTTTACTGAATGACACTGCTTCATCCAGTATGGTCTCTCCATGAGTTCCAAGATATGCAGCATTGTAAAGACACAGTAGGCCGTCTGAACTGTTTTTTTTTTAAGATAAAGGAAAGAAAACGGCCTCTACAATTGTACACAGCCCAATTATTACAAGTTTTGACACCTCAGCTTTAATTGCTGATAACACGAGGGAACAAAAACCCGAAAGAGAAATTAAAATTGAGCCAATCTATTATTATGTTTCCATCCTCGATTGGCATGATCCAAGGCGATGACCTCTAGCATTAAGCTCGCCTTCCGGAAAATCTCCTTCGTAACATCATCACGCTGCAGCCGGGACCAGAAGCGCAGCCAATATGTTCCCCTGAAAAGAGCCTGCATAAATGATGAATACCTGGATTTGTTAAAAACAATATCATTCCGACATCTCTAAATAGCCCAACATAGTGTAGATGCTCCCACCAAAATCAGCGATTTTAATTTTTTTATCTTGATTCGTTAACCAATTCCCTAGAATATGGGAGACCGAAATGGGTGGGGTTAATCCGGTTGCATAGAAAACTAATCGCCATATCTCCTTAGCATGGTGGCAATCAAAAAAAGAGATGTTGTATTGTTTCATTATCATTACAAAAACAACACTTTTGGCTCCCCTTCCAATTCTTCCTCGCTAAATTATCTTTCGTTAATGTGACTCCTCTATTCAAGAGCCACAGGAAGATTTTTATCTTTAGAGAAAATTTCAATCTCCAAATGTCCTTGTTACGATAAGGAGTTACATGGTCTAACATATGTACGTACATAGACCTTACAGAGAAGGTGTAACATCCCTAGTTTAAATTTTGGTGAAATTAAAAAAATTTTCGTGCAACTTGTATGATAACCCTAAAGTGAAACATATCTCTCTCTGAAAATTTCTAATAATTAAATTATGTGCATTGCATTAGGGAAAATTATTATGCTAGAGTGATTTGGCTCTTTTGGTTTTAAGTGTGTGCTTGAGTGGAATTTGTATTTGAACTCAACCGTTCAAATACAAATACAAATTCAAAACCTAACTAACCCTAACTCCTAACTCTCTCGGGCCTAATCCCAAACCTCCCTAGCCCAACCAACCCGGCCCACCTAACCCACTCACCCCGAGCCGGCCCAGCACTTACCACCTCCCTCTCTTCTCTCGCACGCGGCCCAATCTCGGCCCAGCACTCCGGCCCAATAGGCGCCCACGCCCGCTCCCCCATCTCTCTCTCTCTGACGCGACGGTCCCACCTCGCCCTGTTTCTCTTCTCCCTCACGCCGCTCGCGCCACGACGCCGCCGTGCTCCGTGCTTTCCCGCTCCGCCTGCGCGCGCCCGCGCCAACCCCGCCGCGAATCACGCTGCCCCGCAACCGCCAGACCCCACCAGCACGTGCCCCTGCCCCGATCTCCCTTGGCCACTGTTGACGCGGAAAATCGGCGGTCGTATTCCCCACGTGCAGCACAAGAAGACTGGGGAGATCAGCTTCGCTCCAGTCCCAGTCTACACTCCAGTTCAGGTTCGCGGCGTGCCAGTCAATTTGACCTAAAATTGACAAGGGAATAAAACAGTTAAATTGCTCTATGATTGTGCCGGCTCTATTTCAGACGATAGAGTAACGTCGAATTTTAGCCAAGACCCAATCAGACACGCATCGGCCGATACCGATCGGACCTCAGAATCGGACCTCATTGATGACGTCAATCGGACCGAGTGATCGGACCTCAATCAGACACCAAATCGGACCTCAGGATCGGACCAATCAGGATCGGACCTTGATTGATATAACAGATCAGCCTTTGAATAATGAAATAAAGCATAAAACAAGGCCAATATGTAAAATAATGGATCAGCTATGTCTTGAGACAAGATATTAAATAATCAAAGTATAAGCCGATACATTGTCCACCTTGTCTATTTGCCAGTTTGACTCGTCTTGTCGGACCATCTAACCAACCAATCGGACTATAGCCTTTTCAGAGAAATCTAGCTCCGACGTAGGGAATCTAGATTTCTCCAACTATGATCAGATCAGATAGCTAGATAATCAGATTCGATTCATCAACCTTTCAATTAAACAAGATGCTCGCACAGGTGTTGATCAGATTAAGCAAATAAGCAGGTAAAACATTAACAGATACGTTCTGATTCTAAGATATGCTACTGAACAATTAAGCAAGATCCAGCTCCGACGTAGGGAATCTACACCACACTTAACATTCAAATAGCAATAAGGCATAACCAAAGCTTCCTTTAACTAATCAAGATGAACCTAGCTCCGACGTAGGGAATCTAGACCAAACATGACAGTCAAAGATTAATCTAAGCGTATTACAAAGATCCAGCTCCGACGTAGGGAATCTACACCAGTGCAATACTCAAAGAACAACCAGATTAAACCACAAAGCAGGATCGGACATAGAACGATGCTGTAAGATAAATATTGCTTAAATCGGACCAAGACCCATGCTCAAAGCCGTTGAAGAAATAGAATTGATTCACATGGCGTAGATCTAAACCAATCTAGCAACTCCAACAAACCGCAAAGACTACCTTTAGTAACCAAGATTACTCTTGCTCCGACGTAGGGAATCTAGACTAATCTTGATACCTAGCTCCGACGTAGGGAATCTAGGCTTAAAGTGTAGTCCGATAAACGATAATCTGTTGAATAATCAATATTGATCTAGCTCCGACGTAGGGAATCTATATCAATCTTGATTATCAGAGATAAATCGGTTGAACAGTATAAACGAGAAAGGGCGATGCGCCTCAATTCAAAGCCTATACTAGTTCGATAAATTGACTAACTTACTGGTAAGCCGGAGATCAGAACTGATGCAGCCCGTCCACCAATGAGCTTCGTCGGTGACTACTACTAGGGTTTTGGCGTGAAGCCGGGTTGTATTGATTGTGTGAATAGTTCTTTACAATGGACGAGGGTTCAAATTTATACCCTGGTCATGGAGAGTCCTGATCGGACCAGACTAACTAAATAAGGTAAACTAAGATTAAGATAGAACGGGACTCTCATACGCCTTCTGATAAGGAAATAGTCCCTGGATTTGATACGCCTCCTTCTTAGCCGACGTGTCTTCCCTCTTGTACTCGTCACCAGATCGGACTTCCTGCTTCATCGGACTCCTCTTCAGCATCGGCTCCCTCCTCTGTCACTTTCGGCCTTGACCAGTCAATGGGTCCACTTCGCAGTCTCAACCTCACCACGTCATCATCTGACCCAGCATGTCAGGTGCGAAAATCCGGTGTCAACACATGCCCCCCAATTTTGGAATAAAATATCATTTTGTTCCAAAATTCGTATCTGCCATCATAACTCCTTCACCGATTTTCGTGCCGAAACTTTCCATCCCTGCACTGCGCGGCTCCTCGATCTTTCTCCCGGGCAATAACATTTCTGCCAACAAATGGATATGGATCCCTACATTTACCTCACGGGTATCCATGCGTCTTCTGACCCAGGCGATACGACTTTTCAATGCAGTTCCTCAAAAGACGCCCCTCCTTCAATTACGGCAGCTCTGAATCAATGCCACATCTCCACGAGAATACTGTTCTTTATTTGGACGATTTCCACGAGCGCCCCTTGGATTCCATTTCTCTTCTAATGCGTCCATCGACCGCCGGCTATAAATACTCGCCTCACGCCCTCTTCTTCCATCATCCCTTAGCCATGGCGCAGCTAATATTCATGGTAGAGCATAAACTCCTTCTGTTTGATACAGGATCCGACTCCTTCCTTCTCTTCTGCTAGAAGAATTCTCGTGAAGAAGTATAGGGTACTCCCCCCCTTTTCTGACCCTGCAGTGAATCCAGGTGGAACTTCTGCTAGAAGAATCCTCGTGAGGTTCCTCTCATGGTTCACCAAAGGGAAGGTTTTTCAGAGGGGTGTAATAGAGTGCCCTTTACAGGCTAGGGCGGAGCGTCCACCGGCGCGCTCTTCAAGGGACTGCATCCAGAGCGGATTTCTTCGACTCAAGGAAGAAGACATCTCCTCAAACTTGCGCTTCCTTTTGCCCTTCCTTTTCTAGTCCTGTTCTGGCAATGATGAACAAAGTACATCGGCGCCTACTAGATCCTTTTATCTTCTGAAATCCTTCTGTATGAGAAATATATGAATATATATGCAATCCCTTTTCAAACAGCCTGATCCGTCATCGAACGGCTTGATGATGTAATGTATTTTTCTCTGTTTGTATATAGCCCTTAAGGCGATGCATATCACATCGGCTCTTATTTTTGTTCTTGAGGCGATTTTCCATCGGCTTTCAAGCCTGACGCATAGCATCGGCTCTTATGAGTTTACCCAAATGCTAGGGTAGTACTTCTTCAAATATTTCCCGTTTAATGCTTTAGGAAACACTTCTCCTTCAAGTGTTTGTAGAATATAAGCATTTCCAGGAACACATCGGATGACTTGATAAGGTCCCTCCCAGTTTGGTGACCACTTGCCGTACTTGGGATCTTTAGAACCAATTGGCAGAATAACCTTCCAGACAAGATCGCCCTCCTTGAACTCTTTCCCTTTAACTTTCTTATCATAATGCCTTGCTACTCTAAGCTTATTAGTCTCAATATTTTCAAGAGCGCGCAGCCGACGAACAGCCAAGTCATCGGACTCACTATTCATGAGCTCCATGTATTCGCCGGCCTTCAATTTATCCTGAAGCTCGATACGTCTTGATCCAGTACGAATTTCCCATGGAAGAACGGCTTCATGTCCATAAACTAGTTCATACGGAGAAACTTTGATCGATCCATGACAAGCCATTCGATAGGCCCATAGAGCTTCAGGAAGCACAATATGCCATTTTCTTGGATACTCCTCAATCTTCCTATCAATCAACTTGATCAAACTTTTATTGGATGCTTCAGCTTGACCATTGGCTTGTGCATAATATGGTGATGAATTAAGAAGCTTGATACCCATATCAGCAGCAAAATTTTTGAACTCGTCCGATGTAAACATCGTACCTTGATCTGTTGTGATCGTCTGTGGAATTTCAAATCGGTAAATAATGTGTTCTCTAACGAATTCAATAACATTCTGCGTCTTCACCTCCCTCAAAGGAATAGCTTCAACCCACTTGGTGAAATAATCTGTTGCCGCTAATATGAATTTGTGCCCCTTACTCGGATGTGGAAAAATTTGGCCGATCAGGTCAATTCCCCATCCTCTAAACGGCCATGGCTTAATAACAAGGTTCATGGCCGATGCTGGAGCTCTTTGAATATTTCCATATCTTTGACACTCTTGACATCCTTTATAATATTCAAAGCAATCTTCCAAAATCGTCGGCCAATAATACCTATTTTTTCTTATCATCCATTTCATCTTGAACGCCGATTGATGAACCCCGCAAACACCTTCATGAATTTCTCCCATCAAAACCTTGGCTTCTTCAGGTCCGATACATCTCAACAGGACTCCATCAATCGAGCGAAAATAAAGCACTCCCTCAACCAAGACATGTCTGATCGATTTATAGCGTATTTTTCTAGAAGTCTTGACAGAAGGATCCTTCAAATATTCAATGATTTCTTTCCTCCAATCCCCTTCTGGTATCTCCTGTACCATTACATCGGACGTAGGCCGATAGCCAGACGCCTTTTGCGCCAGCCGATTTGCTTCTTCATTATGATGTCTCGGAACATGCTTAAGAGTTACCAAGGCGAATTGACTAATCAAATCTCGGCACTTTTCAAAATAAGATAACAAAGCATCCATCTTGCAATCATACTTGCCGAGTAACTGATTAATAATCAGCAAAGAATCTCGAAATACTTCAACAAACCGAGCGCCGATATCTTTAAGAATCTGGAGACCTTTCATCAATGCTTCATATTCCGCCTGATTATTTGTGCACTTCTCAATTGGAAAAGCGAATTCAAACCTTGCCCCCCGAGGCGAAATAATAATCAGACCGATTCCGCAACCATCATTACAAGAAGAACCATCAAAGAACATAGTCCAAGGAACCGCGTCAACCACATTGGCCTTTTCCATCGGACCAGATACATCAAGCTCCATAGTGCATTGCTTGCCAGCATCAATGCTAGGTCCACAATGGTCAGCAACTAAATCAGCCATTATCTGCCCTTTTACCGCTTTGGCCGATTCATATCTGAGATCAAATTCTGTTAGAGCAAAAACCCATTTGCCAATTCTTCCTTTCATGATTGGCATTGACAGCATATACTTGATCACATCTTCTCTACAGATCACAGTACACTCGGCCGATAGCAAATAATGCCTTAATTTTGTACAAGAAAAATACAAACAAAGGCAAAGTTTCTCCACATATGAGTACCGAGTTTCAGGATCTAGCAATCTTCGGCTCAAATAGAATATAACTCGTTCTTTCCCATCAACTTCTTGAATCAAAACAGAACCGATTGCATGATCAAAAGCCGATAAATAAAGTTTGTACGGCTTACCCTTCTGTGGTGGAATAAGAACTGGCGGATATGCTAAATATTGCTTGATTTCATCCAATGCCTTTTGATGCTTAGGCTCCCAAACCAATTCTTCTTCATTTTTCAGCTTTAGTAAAGGAGTAAATGCCTCCAATCTGACCGACAAATTTGATATAAACCTCCTCAGAAAATTAATCTTTCCAATCAAACTCTGCAATTCCTTCTTGTTTGTTGGAGGTTCAATATCATCAATCGCCTTGTGGTTCCGATCATTCACCTCAATTCCTCTCTCATGTACCAAGAAACCGAGAAATTGGCCGGCCGATACGCCAAAAGCACACTTGAGCGGATTCATCTTCAATCCATGTTGTCTTGTACACTCCAGTGTTTCCTTCAAATCGGCCAAATGATCTCGATAACCTTTTGATTTGACTACCACATCATCAATGTAGATTTCGACTATCCTGCTGATCAACCTATGAAAAATATAATTCATAGCACGTTGATAAGTAGCACCGGCGTTTTTCAAACCAAAAGTCATAACAACCCACTCATATAAACCGAGAGCACCTGGACATTGGAACGCAGTCTTGGGAATATCTTCTTCCGCCATAAAAATCTGATTATAACCAGCATTACCATCCAGGAAACTCATCACTTTATGGCCTGATGCTGCATCAACAAGCATATCGGCCACCGGCATCGGATACTCATCCTTCGGGGTTGCCTTGTTCAAGTTCCTGTAATCAATGCAAACACGTAGCTTTCCATTCTTCTTATAAACAGAAACTATATTTGATACCCACTCAGCATATCGACATGGCCTGATAAACTTAGCTTCAAATAGCTTCGTTATTTCGGCCTTAATTGGCTCATGCATCTCAGTCTTGAACCTCCTTGGATACTGCTTGTGTGGTCGATATCCTGGTTTGATAGGTAGCCAATGTTCAACAATATCACGGCTTAAACCTGGCATTTCATAATATTCCCAAGCAAAACAATCAGAATACTCTTTCAAAAGTTTTATTAACTCCTGTTTATACTCGGGATCCAACTTAGCACTGATATACGTCGGCCTTGGTCTATCACCAGATCCTATATCTATTTCTTCTAATTCATCGGCCGACGTAAATCCAAATCCTAATTTACCGAATTCACTTCGGTCTTCAAGATCTTCTATATAATCATCTATTTAAAACAATGTCTCAGAGCCGACTGCTTGGATCGGCTTTAGTCCTTGATCGGACACTTTGAGAAAGTCACCATCCCATACTTTTCCTGACAGGCATTCAACTCCTTCAAACTCCCAAATTGTTGATTCAGCTGTAGCAATGCTAACCGAATCATCAGCTGGGACAATCTCCACTTTATTGCCTTGCCATTGGATCAAACATTGGTGCATTGTGGATGGTATGCAGCAATTGGCATGGATCCAATCACGTCCGAGGAGCATACTGTAAGAACCTTGGCCATCAATCACAAAGAAAGTAGTCGGCAATGTCTTGCTGCCGATGGTCAATTCGACATGAATTGCCCCCCGAGGCTCTGAAACGTTCCCGCCAAAGTCCTTAAGCGTCATATTGGTCTTAATGAGATTGATAGCAGCTCCTCCATCAACCAGCATCTTGGTCATCGGCTTCCCATCAACGTATCCCTTGATGTACAGAGGCTTCAGGTGCCGATACCCATTTGCATTTGGCTTCTCAAAGACTGCTTTCTCTGAATCAAGAACCAAGCATGCAGCGGCTTCTTCCAGTTCATAATCGACCTCATGGTCGTCTTGTTCATCAGGAGCAGCGAAATCAGAGGGCAACATCAAAACCATATTTATTGCGGCCGATGTACTTGCTTCATCGTCATTGGCCATCTTGATGCGCCACTTCTTCTCTTTTGCCAATTCTTGCTCCTGAATCTGCTCATTATAACGCAAGCGTTGTACACGTCTCTTCTTGGACTTAGAAATCCCTGATGGGCACCACTGTCCAGGCCTCATTGGAGGTTCTTCAGTCCGATTCTGAACTGGAGCCTTCTCTTCCATTTTTTCAGGGCCATGAGCATCAGCCCGGCCTTCATTATTTTTGTGGCCATGAGTGTTAACCCGGCCTTCATCTCTTGATGATGATCATCAATCCTGACGCCGATCCGTTCATGAACTGATCATCGACCCCTCTTGGAAGCTCTGTACTCTTCATACTGGAAGCTACATTCAGGACAATCTGCTTTCGATGGCAGTCTAAGCTTCTCGTTCCAGCAGAATACGAAGAAAGGACACCCCCAATGATCATCATCCCGGTTGTATCGGTCGTAACCTTGACGCCTGTCCATATGCCAATTAGACCCATAACCGTACTGATGGCGATCATCAACTCTATCATCAAACCAGTATCTGCCATCGGACCTGTCATCATACCGGCGTCGGTCATCGGACCACTCATCAAATCGGCGTCGGCCATCGGACCTGTCATCATGCCGGCGTTGACCATCAAATTCTTCATCAAGCTGCCTTGTCTGATATTCACGCCTCCAACGCCGTCGTTCTTCGCGTTCTTCCCATGCTCGAGCTGCTGCTTGCTGCCTCTTGTATTTGTTAATCAGCATTTGGGAAGTCACACGCGGCCGATACCCACCAGGAGCATTAGATTCACGTCCAAACGCCTGATGATTCCTGCGTAGCTCTTCAACAGTAACTTGAACCACAGGATCAACGGCACCAGAACTCTTGGCGTGGTCCGATGTAAGCACTTTGAACTTCCCCTTTTCATTAGCATCAACCATATTAACAGAAAAGGAGAAATCAGCAAAGTTATTGGGGAAGGGATGACCGTCGATCTTCATGGCTTTCTTGTTGTCTTCAAACTTGATCTTGCCAGACTCAATAGCCAATTGGATCTCCCTTCTGAACACTTTGCATTCATTGGTCTCGTGAGATGTCGAGTTGTGCCATTTGCAATATTTGCGTTTCTTTAACTCATCGGCCGATGGAATAGAATGATTTGGAGAAAGCTGAATAAGCTTCTCACTGAGCAGCAAATCGAAAATCTTATCGGCCTTTGTTATATCAAAACCAAACTTTTCAGGATTCTGTTTAATCCACGGGAGCGACACTGGCTTCTTGGATTTGGTCCATTCAGCTATATTGACATCAGCTTCTTCTTCAGATTCAGAGAGATAAGATACTTGCTTGGCAAACTTCACACGCTTCATCTCCTGATATCGGACCTCATGAGCTGACACTTTCTGAACCAATTGCCCCAATGTCTCAAACTCCTGGCAGAAAACTTTTCTTTAATCGGCGCGAGCAAACCCTGGAACGCAAGCTCGGCCAACTGCATATCAGACAGCTTCAAACTGTAACACCGATTCCTAGTATCACGGAACCGTTGAATGTACTCCTTGACGGTCTCATCATTCCTCTGCCTGATAGCAATCAAATCAGAGATCTTCATCTCATTGAGACCAGAAAAGAAGTATTTATGGAACTGCTTCTCCATATCAGACCACCCTGTGACTGATCCTGCTGGCAACGACGTAAACCAGGTAAACGCCGGCCCCGATAGTGACAGAGGGAAAAATCTTAGCCTGAGTCCCTCCTCAGAAGCAGCCTCACCACACTGAGCCAAGAATCGGCTCACATGCTCGATGGTGGTCATATCATCTTGCCCGGAGAATTTGGAAAAATCCGGCACTCTGTAACGTGAAGGAAGTGGCACTGCATCAAAATAAGACGGGTACGGGTGCCGATACAACCTCGCTTCATCTTTAGGCTTCAAGCCGAATTGATTTTGAATCACCTTGGCTATTTTCTGCGACCAATCGGACTGTTGATTTCCAGGTGGCATTCCATCAGCTATGTCCATCACATAATTATTGTAATCTCCGACCATACGCTGATGTGAAGGGACCTCTGCACGTAGCCTTGCAGCTGCAGGTTGTTTTTCTTGTTCGCTCAGAGTCCTGGCATACTTTTCACCATGTGGGCCGACAATAGTTCCATCGGCCATTAACAGAAAACCGTTGGCCAGTTCAACAGGAGGTGGTGGAGCAATTGGCATCTGTGGAGCAACGGTCATTGTATTATCTGCAGTTTCTTTGCCTCTTCCTGATCCTGATGCTCCTGCAGAATCTGTTATAAATACTGGACCCTTCAAGCAAATAGCATCGTCCACCGCCTTCTTGATGAGATTGTCCAAAGAATTCACCAAAGTGCCTGATTGGTTGATCAATGCATGATGAACAGCCTAGTGAATCATCTCTGTCATGTTAACCTGGTACTCCCGAGCATCAGTTGTCTTCTTGATCAACTCTGGATCCGGGAGAGGACCTTTGAGTATAGGGCCTGAACGATTACGCCCAAACTGACCAAGGCAGAGCTTCTCAAACGCATCAATCTGGGCCTGAACTGTATCCAACTGAGCTTTGGACAGATCGGCCTTTGTAATGGGCATGGTCACCTCAGGCGTCTTGTTTCTGTCGTTCTTAGCTTTCTCAGCAGCTTCTTTTTCAGCAGCAAGTCTTGCTGCAGTTTCTTGTTCAGCATCAGACGACGACATCTTGGACTTTGTCTCTCGTGTCCCACCGAGCGTGCCAAAAATGTGTTGACGCGGAAAATCGGCGGTCGTATTCCCCGCGGTCAGCACACGAAGACCAGGGAGATCAGCTTCGCTCCAGTGCCAGTCTACACTCCAGTTCAGGTTCGCGGCGTGCCAGTCAATTTGACCTAAAATTGACAAGGGAATAAAACAGTTAAATTGCTCTATGATTGTGTCGGCTCTATTTCAGACGATGGAGTAACGTCGAATTTTAGCCAAGACCCAATCAGACACGCATCGGCCGATACCGATCGGACCTCAGAATCGGACCTCATTGATGACGTCAATCGGACCGAGTGATCGGACCTCAATCAGACACCAAATCGGACCTCAGGATCGGACCAATCAGGATCGGACCTTGATTGATATAACAGATCAGCCTTTGAATAATGAAATAAAGCATAAAACAAGGCCAATATGTAAAATAATGGATCAGCTATGTCTTGAAACAAGATATTAAATAATCAAAGTATAAGCCGATACATTGTCCACCTTGTCTATTGCCAGTTTGACTCGTCTTGTCGGACCATCTAACCAACCAATCGGACTATAGCCTTTTCAGAGAAATCTAGCTCCGACGTAGGGAATCTAGATTTCTCCAACTATGATCAGATCAGATAGCTAGATAATCAGATTCGATTCATCAACCTGTCAATTAAACAAGATGCTCGCACAGGTGTTGATCAGATTAAGCAAAATAAGCAGGTAAAACATTAACAGATTCGTTCTGATTCTAAGATATGCTACTGAACAATTAAGCAAGATCCAGCTCCGACGTAGGGAATCTACACCACACTTAACATTCAAATAGCAATAAGGCGTAACCAAAGCTTCCTTTAACTAATCAAGATGAACCTAGCTCCGACATAGGGAATCTAGACCAAACATGACAGTCAAAGATTAATCTAAGCGTATTACAAAGATCCAGCTCCGACGTAAGGAATCTACACCAGTGCAATACTCAAAGAACAACCAGATTAAACCACAAAGCAAGATCGGACATAGAACGATGCTGTAAGATAAATATTGCTTAAATCGGACCAAGACCCATGCTCAAAGCCGTTGAAGAAGTAGAATTGATTCACATGGCGTAGATCTAAACCAATCTAGCAACTCCAACAAACCGCAAAGACTACCTTTAGTAACCAAGATTACTCTAGCTCCGACGTAGGGAATCTAGACTAATCTTGATACCTAGCTCCGACGCAGGGAATCTAGGCTTAAAGTGTAGTCCGATAAACGATAATCTGTTGAATAATCAATATTGATCTAGCTCCGACGTAGGGAATCTATATCAATCTTGATTATCCAGAGATAAATCGGTTGAACAGTATAAACGAGAAAGGGCGATGCGCCTCAATTCAAAGCCAATACTAGTTCGATAAATTGACTAACTTACTGGTAAGCCGGAGATCAGAACTGATGCAGCCCGTCCACCAATGAGCTTCGTCGGTAACTACTACTAGGGTTTTTGGCGTGAAGCCGGGTTGTATTGATTGTGAGAAATAGTTCTTTACAATGGACGAGGGTTCAAATTTATACCCTGGTCATGGAGAGTCCTGATCGGACCAGACTAACTAAATAAGGTAAACTAAGATTAAGATAGAACGGGACTCTCATACGCCTTCTGATAAGGAAATAGTCCCTGGATTTGATACGCCTCCTTCTTAGCCGACGTGTCTTCCCTCTTGTACTCGTCACCAGATCGGACTTCCTGCTTCATCGGACTCCTCTTCAGCATCGGCTCCCTCCTCTGTCACTTTCGGCCTTGACCAGTCAATGGGTCCACTTCGCAGTCTCAACCTCACCACGTCATCATCTGACCCAGCATGTCAGGTGCGAAAATCCGGTGTCAACAGCCACCAAGGAAACGCAGCGCCTACGCAACCCTCTCTACAAATATCCCCATCCTCCCCATTCTCTCTGCTCCCCCCAAATCAACCGAGGGCGAAGCCCTGACCATTCCCCACCGGAGCCGGAGAAGAAGAGGAGAAGGAGGAGGAGTTGGTGGAGGCTGAGGCGCAGGCCGTGGAGAAGGGAGCCGCCCGAGGAAGACCGCCGCAACCGAGCCGCGACGCCGAGCTGCCGCCGCCGGGATTGCCGCTGCACCGGGGAGAAGGAGTCGCCGCCGAGTACCGCAAGCCTGCGTCGAGCCTACCCCGAGCACGGCTACGCACTACTTCGCCGCCCTCATGGTGAGCACAGCCCCGCTCTGACCATCCCTTCCCGTTTGCCGTGCTCCGCCTTGTTTCGCCGGCGCCATGATCACCGCGCGGCTCTGTTCTGTGATCTGCCCGGCCTTCGCGCCGCTCCAGCCCAATCATGCCTGCTCGGTCTTCATACCGCTTGTGATCGTTGCAGGAACCCCAACCGAACTCGAGTCCCTCTCTTCCTTCTGTGACTTCCACCGCCGTGCTCTCGCCGCCGCGGAGCGCACCGCGTCGTCCGCCGTCCCGGCACAACTGCCCCTATCTCCCTCTCCACTCGCACCTGTGTCCTACTCACGTTCGCTCCACGGTCAGGAGGACCGGCCGAGCCCGTGGGCCTCACCGCCGCCTCGATCCGAGCCACACTGCCACCCATCGTCCTCGCCGCCGCTCTGCTCGCCGCGATGCCACCTCACCCTACTCCGAACTATCACGTCGCCCTTCCCTGGCACCGCCGCCGGACCCTTCCACCTACCTGCTCTAAGCCCGCCGTCGCCTTTTTCCTTGCGCAGCACGGCCGCGAGCAGGAGGCCGCGCCGCCGTGCCGTGCGGCCGCACCCAGGACACCGCCGACACCGCCGCGTTCACCGTGGAGGAGCCACATGGAGGACCACACGCAGGCCTGGCCACACAATCCACAAACGACCCCGCGGCCATCTCCGTTCCACTGTCCAGCGGGCCCAAGCACAGGAGACGCCGCTATGTGGGCCCGTTTCGTCAGTCACCCTTACCCCCTCTGCTGCTTCGCCGCGCCAACAAAAGGCCAATGGGCCGGATCCCTTTTAAGTCCACAAAGGCCCCTCCGGAAAACCAGGCCCACAAACAAAACCGGCCCAAGACCAGCCCGTTCCCCCTCTTTCCCTTTTTCCACCGACCTGACAGCCCGGTCCCGCTTGTCAGCCACACTGTCTCACTGACCCGTGGACCCCACATGTCTGTCTCTCCCAGTCGCTGACTGGTGGACCCCGCTGACCGTTGACCGTTGACCGGTCAACGCTGACGTCATCATGACGTCAGCAGTGGCCGACCCCACTGATGGCGTCATGCTGACGTCAGCATGCCACGTGGCACTCTCTGGTGCTGCCACGTGTCGGCCCTGTGTTTATTTGAATTTTTGGAATTTAGTTTAATTTCAGAAATAGGTTTTATCTAAGAAAATTTATAATAAATTGATCCTAGTTCAAAAAATTATGAAACCAGTTTCTATAATTTTCTAAAATCATGATCTACGCGTTAGAACAGGAGTTGAGTGCTTTTGGCTCTTCTTGCTTCTCTTTTGGAGTTTATTTGAATATAGGTCCGATGTATCTCTTTTCTCGTGTTTAGGACCAGCTGAGGAGGAGCAAGGAGGAGACAGCTACTACTACCACCACTCCGAAGAACAAACAGAAGAGGACTTCTACCAGATGCAAGGTTCACGCCCATCCGCTTTGAATCCTATTTAGGCATTGCAACTAGTATGCTAGCGCTTTACTTTTAATCGCATGATGATGATTATGACCTATTGCATAGCCTTGTTTAATACCGTATTCCTTGATAAACCTGCTTTACTTTGATGCGATGCTTGCATGTGTTATGGGATGGTTGTGATAGGATTCTTGGCGTGTGTGGGGCAAAAACCCGGGAAAGGAGTAAGGGGTTTTGGGAACTTTGCGGGGGTGAGCAGATTAACTCGATCTTCGTATCGAGGGCTGGGGTGTGTACTTGGGCACATCCTACGGAGTACCTGTGGCGGGTACATGTTCTTTGTGATACTTGAGGAGTTTGGTGGCAATACCTGTAATGGGTGCGCGATGCGGACCACTGGAGGTGGATACGCTATTTGACGGTGACGCTCACCCCGGCACCAAAAACCGAGTTGGATTGGCAACTGGAGGAAGGAAAACCGTGCCCACCACTTACATCTACGGGGGGTGTTCCAGCCAGCCTAGTTAAGTGCGGTACCCGGACTGTAAGGAGTTAGCGGAAGTGTATGGGGGAACTGGCGGTAGCCTTTTGTCCCCCGAAGGAGGCTCATACCCCGGGACTTGGCCACCGCGGGGGAGGCCATCACAGTTCTCGGACACCGAGTTGCGTCTTCAGTGTATCCTAAGCCGGGAAAAGCAGGAGGGTACCGTTCACTGGCTAGGGTCTGTGCTGTGGGTTGTGTCTCAAGTTGGCGACGGCCAGCTTTGCAGCCCGAGTGGGTCCAGGGGCATAAACTCTGCAGAGTATAATCTTTACGTAAAGCCGTGTCCACGGATAAGGACAGCCTTCCCACCTTCCTTTCCGCCATTGTTTTAGGGATTTCTACCTCCCCTCTAGAGTAGGGCCTGCCTCGGGCAGTTGAGATGCGAAGGGTGGGAGCTTTCGCATCGCCTAGAGAGTGAAGAGTGGAAGATGCTTGGTGACGGGTACCTGGTGCGCCAGGAGTGCTCGTAGGTGTTGTGAGAATGGATTTGGGATGAAGTGCTGCTTGCATAGGATTAACCTTAAGCCTATCCTTGATATTCTTATACTAGATTTAGGCCACTTAAAGCTTGCATTACGGATGGTGACGTGAAACTGTTCCATTCCTTGGGAACAGCTTATGATGAAACAGGTTATGAGAGCGAGTATGATAACAATGCCGATGGATGGTACAATTGAGGTTGCTGCTGCGCTCAAGTTGAAGAGCCTGTGGGGATGACCGCCAAGACAGAAGACTAGCTACCGCTTCGTTTAGTATTTCTTTTTGTCACATTTAGCCCAAGGGGCTTGTAATAAACGTACTTCCAGAGTTATCCACTATTGTAAGACTTCTATGTATTGTTTAAATGCTTAAATTCGAAGTATGGATGTCATAATCCGCTGGAATGAGTTCTGTACGTGTTAGCTGTTGATTCTGGGACTAACACTATGGTACAGGGAGTCGGATTCTTAGAAATAAGAATCCGGGTCGTTTCAGTTGGTATCAGAGCCGTGTTTGACCGTAGTACGCAACCTCAGGATTGGACGACTAGATTATTGGATTCTAGAACGATTCTATTGCTATATTACCTTGATATATTCGAAAAACATCTCTTCCCTATTGCAAAACTTTCATCTCACCTTACATTGAACCTCTTCTCGTAAACCGAACAAGATGGCTACCCATTAGAACATCCCAACCCTGCTCATACAGGCCATGCCACGCTAGGTGTCACGAAGTTTACCTTATCCTAATGGCATTAGGAGTATGCCTTAGGAAGGTACCTTGTAATGAATTGTTTTGAGTGATGCTTCTTTTGGTGTTAATTGCTTTTTCATGGTTGTTCATCTTGAGTGTACATTTTCCTATATAAATACCTTGTTTGTACTTACTCCACTTGTAAGATAGATTGAGTTATCCTAACCTTAGTAACCCATGTCTGTGTCGTGCAGAACCATGACAACCCGCCGAGTTGAGCGCATGCTAGCAAATCGTGCCGCTACTGAGGCCGCCAGGGCAGAGGCAGCCAATGCCAACTCAGGACGTCAGCTTGACCGAGGCCGAGGCCGCCCAGTCATTGAACCAGTTGAACCAGTTAATCCACCAGCTCCAGAAGTGATACCTAACGCAGTCCCAGAGCCGCAACGTCAGGAGAATGCACCACCGCCACCACCCGTTAACAACCTCGTTGATGTGATGGCTACCCAGACACAGCTCCTACAGCGTATGGCAGAAGCTATGGCGAACATTGGGAATCAACGTGGGAACAATCAACGCCAAGACCCCCAAGCAGAAGATCTGTCCAGGAAGATCGAGAGGTTTATTAGGCTGAAGGCACCTACCTTCGACTTCTCCAATGATCCGATTGATGCACTAGACTGGCTGAGGACTATTGAGTCTAAGCTAGACTTGACTAACTGCACAGATGAAGAGTGCGTGGCTATAGCAGCACACCAGTTGGAGGGATCAGCAAAGGCTTGGTGGGACAGCTACTGTGAGACTCATCCAGCGCCAGATACCATCACTTGGGAAGAATTCACTACAGCTTTCCGCGAGCATCATGTGCCTCGTGAGCTGATGGTGAGGAAGGCCCATGAGTTCCGCACCATGACGCAAGGGACTATGAGGGTGGAAGAGTATGAAAGACACTTCACGAAGATGCTGAGGTATGTCAAAGATGAGGTGCGCACCGAGGAATCCAAGATGTTCTGGTTTCACCGTGGATTGCATTACGGAATCAGGCAACTCGTGTCAGCTACCAAGAAGTCGTATCGCCACCTGGTGAACCGTGCCATGGAGATTGAGAAAGAGAGGCTTGGCCATGAAGGTCGCATGAAGGACAGGAAGAGAAAGTTTGAGCACCCATCACGTGACAGGCACCAGAACCAGCAGGGAAGGAACTTCCAACCCCGCCCAGGAGGTTCGTTCCAATCAAGAGGAGGTTTTCAGCAGAGGAATCAGTTCCGACCCGGACAGGGGCAGATGACACGCAGCTTTGGAGGTGGAAACAACAACTTTCAGAACAATGGGAACCGCAGCTATGGGAATCAGGCACCCACAGGAAGCAATTGGAAGCCTAACAACACCGCTCCAAAGGAAGGAAATGCTGGCAGTCTTACGTCCTTTGCTTGTTTCGCTTGTGGCAAGCCGGGACATCGAGCTGCTTTCTGCCCAGAGAAGAGGAACAACCAAGGCACAGCTGGAAACAGAGGACCACAAGGCAAGACCCCTCAGAACAATGCACAGGGAAGGCTGAACCATATGACGACAGAGGAAGCTCAGGATGCACCTGACATGATGATGGGTGAGTATCCTGTGAACGATACTAAAGCTTTAATTTTGTTTGATACTGGGGCAACAGGTTCATTCATATCTTCTAAATATGTTATACTAAACTCCCTCACACCGGAACCTCGTCCATACCCTGTTACTATATCCTCCCCACTAGGGGAACTTAGATGCGAATATATGTGCAAAGAAGTAAAGTTGAAATTAGGAGGACTTGAGTTCCTTGCAGACTTGACTGTGATAAAGTCATGAGGCATTGACATAATCCTTGGAATGGATTGGATGACCAAGCACAAAGGCAGTATAGCATGCTCACCAAGAACAGTGACACTAGAACACCCAAGTGGGCAGATTGTGACCGTAGAACCTCTGAAGTCAAGTATAGTATCTCAAGTGTATTCCATGAAGGACAAGACCGTGACAGATGTACCAGTTGTCCGAAAATTTCCAGATGTGTTTCCAGAAGAACTACCAGGTCTACCTCCAGATAGAGAGATTGAATTCATCATAGATCTGATGCCCGGAACTGCACCAATTGCTAAAAGGCCATATAGAATGTCAGCTGATGAGCTAGACGAGCTGAAGAAACAGTTAAAGGAGATGCTGGACAAAGGAGTTATCAGACCAAGTGCTTCACCATGGGCATCCCTAGTACTCTTTGTGAAGAAGAAAGACGATACATTGAGAATGTGCATTGATTACCGCTCTCTTAACGCAGTAACCATCAAGAACAAGTACCCACTTCCCAGAATAGATGATCTATTGGACAGACTCAAGAAGGCATAGCAAGATTGATTTGCGTTCGGGCTATCACCGGATGAAGATACGAGAGTCAGATATTCCGAAAACAGCTTTCGTGACCAGGTATGGGCAGTATGAATTTGTGGTAGTCTCATTTGGACTCACTAATGCACCTGCATACTTTATGAACATGATGAATAAGGTGTTTATGGAAGAGTTAGATAGGTTTGTTGTTGTATTCATTGACGACATCCTAGTCTACTCGGAGACCGCGGAAGAACATGCCGAGCACTTGAGAATAGTGTTGGAAAGGCTCAGACAACATCAACTCTATGGCAAGTTCAGTAAGTGTGAGTTCTGGTTAGAAGAAGTTGCTTTTCTTGGACATGTGTTGACCCCGGAAGGAGTGGCAGTGGATCCAGAAAAGATCGCAGTAGTATCCAAGTGGAAACAGCCAAAGAATGTCTCAGAAATCCGAAGTTTTCTTGGACTTGCAGGATATTACCGCCGATTCATTGAGAACTTCTCCAAAATTGCTAAGCCGATGACCGAACTGCTGAAGAACAACGTTCCATTTGTTTGGTCTGATGAATGTGAAGCGAGTTTTCAAGAGCTCAAGAAGCGTCTCACCACTACCCCAGTTCTCACAACTCCAGATAACCGGAAAGACTTCGTGGTATATTGTGATGCGTCAAGGCAAGGCCTTGGATGTGTGCTTATGCAGGAAGGCAAAGTTGTGGCATATGCATCCCGACAGCTTAGAAAGCATGAAGAGAACTACCCCACTCATGACTTGGAATTGGCAGCCGTAGTGCATGCGCTGAAGATTTGGAGGCATTACCTTATGGGCAACAAATGTGACATATATACCGATCACAAGAGCTTAAAGTACTTCTTCACTCAGTCTGAACTGAATATGAGGCAACGAAGATGGCTAGAACTAATCAAGGACTATAACTTGGAGATACATTATCACCCCGGCAAGGCTAATGTCGTGGCAGATGCATTGAGTCGAAAGAATTATTGCAACAGTCTCATGGTGAAAGAAAGTCAGCCAGAACTGTACAAGGAAATGGAAAAGTTGAGCCTAGAAATTGTCTCCACCAGCCAGCTGAATGAGATGAGAGTACAATATGATCTAGAAGACCGGATTCGTGAAGCTCAAAAAGATAGTGAAGAAATAAAGGAAGTAATAGAGTCAATTCGGAAAGGGCACCTCCCGACCTTCAGAATTGACGACAAGGGGACTGTCTGGAAGAAAGATAGAATCTTTGTACCCGAGAAGGAAGGATTACGACAGGTAATTCTCAAAGAGGCCCACGATTCAAGGTACTCCATACATCCAGGATGTACCAAGATGTATCAAGATTTGAAACAACGATTCTGGTGGGAAGACATGAAAGTTGATATTGCTGGATACGTAGCCAATTGTGATACTTGTCAAAGAGTCAAGGCCGAGCACCAAAGACCCGCAGGACTACTGAAACCGCTTGATATACCAGTTTGGAAATGGGATGATATCAGTATGGACTTTATAGTAGGATTGCCCGTAACACAGAAAGGCAATGACTTGATTTGGGTCATAGTGGATCGTCTGACAAAGGTAGCACACTTTATCCCAGTAAAGGCAAAATTCGATACAAAGAGGCTCTCTGAGTTGTACATAGATCACATTGTCAGACTACATGGGGCACCCTGAAGCATTGTATCCGACAGAGGCTCACAGTTCACAGCTAATTTTTGGAAACACTTACATGAAACCATGGGAACAAGCTTGGAGTACAGCTCCGCCTTTCATCCACAAACTGACGGACAAACAGAAAGGGTTAATCAGATTCTGGAGGATTTGCTCAGGGCATGTGTGATAAATTATAAGGCAGATTGGGAGAAAAGTTTGTCTTATGCTGAGTTCTCATACAACAACAGCTACCAAGCAAGTTTGAAAATGTCACCGTTTGAGGCACTCTATGGTCGTAAATGTCGTACCCCACTGTTATGGTCAGAAGTAGGAGAAAGAACTTTCTTTGGACCTGATGACATCAAAGAAGCAGAAGAACATGTCGAGAAAGTCAAAGAGAACCTTAAGGCTGCTCAAAGCCGTCAGAAGAGTTATGCAGATAAAAGAAGAAGAGATCTAAGCTTTGAAGTTGGAGATTTTGTCTATCTCAAGGTATCACCCCTACGAGGCACCAAGAGGTTTCACGTAAAAGGAAAGCTAGCACCAAGGTATGTGGGCCCGTATGAGATCATCAAGAAGATTGGAAACTTAGCTTATGAGTTGAAGCTACCCCTGGATCTTGCGGGAGTACACCCCGTGTTTCACGTTTCGAAATTGAAGAAGTGCTTACGGGTTCCTAAGAACAAGTGCCAATGGAAGCAATGGATCTCCAGGATACGCTAGAATACATGGAGTACCCGACAAAGATCCTAGACACCGCAGTTAAGGAAACCAGAAGGACCTCAATTCCATATTGCAAAGTTCAGTGGAGCAATCATACCGAAAGAGAAGCCACTTAGGAAAAGGAAGCTGATCTGCTTGAGAAGTACCCGCATCTCTTTGAATCCTAAGTAAGCCTTAATCTCGAGGACGAGATTCCTGTGAGGGGGGAAGTCTGTAACATCCCTAGTTTAAATTTTGGTGAAATTAAAAATTTTTCGTGCAACTTGTATGATAACCCTAAAGTGAAACATATCTCTCTCTGAAAATTTCTAATAATTAAATTATGTGCATTGCATTAGGGAAAATTATTATGCTAGAGTGATTTGGCTCTTTTGGTTTTAAGTGTGTGCTTGAGTGGAATTTGTATTTGAACTCAACCGTTCAAATACAAATACAAATTCAAAACCTAACTAACCCTAACTCCTAACTCTCTCGGGCCTAATCCCAAACCTCCCTAGCCCAACCAACCCGGCCCACCTAACCCACTCACCCCGAGCCGGCCCAGCACTTACCACCTCCCTCTCTTCTCCCGCACGCGGCCCAATCTCGGCCCAGCACTCCGGCCCAATAGGCGCCCACGCCCGCTCCCCCATCTCTCTCTCTCTGACGCGACGGTCCCACCTCGCCCTGTTTCTCTTCTCCCTCACGCCGCTCGCGCCGCGACGCCGCCGTGCTCCGCGTTTTCCCGCTCCGCCTGCGCGCGCCCGCGCCAACCCCGCCGCGAATCACGCTGCCCCGCAACCGCCAGGCCCCACCAGCACGTGCCCCTGCCCCGCTCTCCCTTGGCCACCAAGGAAACGCAGCGCCTACGCAACCCTCTCTACAAATATCCCCATCCTCCCCAGTCTCTCTGCTCTCCCCAAATCAACCGAGGGCGAAGCCCTGACCATTCCCCACCGGAGCCGGAGAAGAAGAGGAGAAGGAGGAGGAGTTGGTGGAGGCTGAGGCGCAGGCCGTGGAGAAGGGAGCCGCCCGAGGAAGACCGCCGCAACCGAGCCGCGACGCCGAGCTGCCGCCGCCGGGATTGCCGCTGCGAGAAGGAGTCGCCGCCGAGTACCGCAAGCCTGCGTCGAGCCTACCCCGAGCACGGCTACGCACTACTTCACCGCCCCCACGGTGAGCACAGCCTCGCTCCGACCATCCCTTCCTGTTCGCCGTGCTCCGCCTTGTTCCGCCGGCGCCATGATCACCGCGCGGCTCTGTTCTGTGATCTGCCCGGCCTTCGCGCCGCTCCAGCCCAATCATGCCTGCTCGGTCTTCGTACCGCTTGTGATCGTTGCAGGAACCCCAACCGAACTCGAGTCCCTCTCTTCCTTCTGTGACTTCCACCGCCGTGCTCTCGCCACCGCGGAGCGCACCGCGTCGTCCACCGTCCCGGCACAACTGCCCCTATCTCCCTCTCCACTCGCACCTGTGTCCTACTCACGTTCGCTCCACGGTCAGGAGGACCGGCCGAGCCCGTGGGCCTCACCGCCGCCTCGATCCGAGCCACACTGCCACCCATCGTCCTCGCCGCCGCTCTGCTCGCCGCGATGCCACCTCACCCTACTCCGAACTATCACGTCGCCCTTCCCTGGCACCGCCGCCGGACCCTTCCACCTACCTGCTCTAAGCCCGCCGTCGCCTTTTTCCTTGCGCAGCACGGCCGCGAGCAGGAGGCCGCGCCGCCGTGCCGTGCGGCCGCACCCAGGACACCGCCGACACCGCCGCGTTCACCGTGGAGGAGCCACATGGAGGACCACACGCAGGCCTGGCCACACAATCCACAAACGACCCCGCGGCCATCTCCGTTCCACTGTCCAGCGGGCCCAAGCACAGGAGACGCCGCTATGTGGGCCCGTTTCGTCAGTCACCCTTACCCCCTCTGCTGCTTCGCCGCGCCAACAAAAGGCCAATGGGCCGGATCCCTTTTAAGTCCACAAAGGCCCCTCCGGAAAACCAGGCCCACAAACAAAACCGGCCCAAGACCAGCCCGTTCCCCCTCTTTCCCTTTTTCCACCGACCTGACAGCCCGGTCCCGCTTGTCAGCCACACTGTCTCACTGACCCGTGGACCCCACATGTCTGTCTCTCCCAGTCGCTGACTGGTGGACCCCGCTGACCGTTGACCGGTCAACGCTGATGTCATCATGACGTCAGCAGTGGCCGACCCCACTGATGGCGTCATGCTGACGTCAGCATGCCACGTGGCACTCTCTGGTGCTGCCACGTGTCGGCCCTGTGTTTATTTGAATTTTCGGAATTTAGTTTAATTTCAGAAATAGGTTTTATCTAAGAAAATTTATAATAAATTGATCCTAGTTCAAAAAATTATGAAACCAGTTTCTATAATTTTCTAAAATCATGATCTACGCGTTAGAATAGGAGTTGAGTGCTTTTGGCTCTTCTTGCTTCTCTTTTGGAGTTTATTTGAATATAGGTCCGATGTATCTCTTTTCTCGTGTTTAGGACCAGCTGAGGAGGAGCAAGGAGGAGACAGCTACTACTACCACCACTCCGAAGAACAAACAGAAGAGGACTTCTACCAGACGCAAGGTTCACGCCCATCCGCTTTGAATCCTATTTAGGCATTGCAACTAGTATGCTAGCGCTTTACTTTTAATTGCATGATGATGATTATGACCTATTGCATAGCCTTGTTTAAATACCATATTCCTTGATAAACCTGCTTTACTTTGATGCGATGCTTGCATGTGTTATGGGATGGTTGTGATAGGATTCTTGGCGTGTGTGGGGCAAAAACCCGGGGAAGGAGTAAGGGTTTTTGGGAAATTTGCGGGGGTGAGCAGATTAACTCGATCTTCGTATCGAGGGCTGGGGTGTGTACTTGGGCACATCCTACGGAGTACCTGTGGCGGGTACATGTTCTTTGTGATACTTGAGGAGTTTGGCGGCAATACCTGTAATGGGTGCGCGATGCGGACCACTGGAGGTGGATACGCTATTTGACGGTGACGCTCACCCCGGCACCAAAAACTGAGTTGGATTGGCAACTGGAGGAAGGAAAACCGTGCCCACCACTTACATCTACGGGGGGTGTTTCAGCCAGCCTAGTTTAGTGCGGTACCCGGACTGTAAGGAGTTAGCGGAAGTGTATGGGGGAACTGGCGGTAGCCTTTTTTCCCCCGAAGGAGGCTCATACCCCGGGACTTGGCCACCGCGGGGGAGGCCATCACAGTTCTCGGACACCGAGTTGCGTCTTCAGTGTATCCTAAGCCGGGAAAAGCAGGAGGGTACCGTTCACTGGCTAGGGTCTGTGCTGTGGGTTGTGTCTCAAGTTGGCGACGGCCAGCTTTGCAGCCCGAGTGGGTCCAGGGGCATAAACTCTGCAGAGTATAATCTTTACGTAAAGCCGTGTCCACGGATAAGGACAGCCTTCCCACCTTCCTTTCCGCCATTGTTTTAGGGATTTCTACCTCCCCTCTAGAGTAGGGCCTGCCTCGGGCAGTTGAGATGCGAAGGGTGGGAGCTTTCGCATCGCCTAGAGAGTGAAGAGTGGAAGATGCTTGGTGACGGGTACCTGGTGCGCCAGGAGTGCTCGTAGGTGTTGTGAGAATAGATTTGGGATGAAGTGCTGCTTGCATAGGATTAACCTTAAGCCTATCCTTGATATTCTTATACTAGATTTAGGCCACTTAAAGCTTGCATTACGGATGGTGACGTGAAACTGTTCCATTCCTTGGGAACAGCTTATGATGAAACAGGTTATGAGAGCGAGTATGATAACAATGCCGATGGATGGTACAATTGAGGTTGCTGCTGCGCTCAAGTTGAAGAGCCTGTGGGGATGACCGCCAAGACAGAAGACTAGCTACCGCTTCGTTTAGTATTTCTTTTTGTCACATTTAGCCCAAGGGGCTTGTAATAAACGTACTTCCAGAGTTATCCACTATTGTAAGAATTCTATGTATTGTTTAAATGCTTAAATTCGAAGTATGGATGTGATAATCCGCTGGAATGAGTTCTGTACGTGTTAGCTGTTGATTCTGGGACTAACACTATGGTACAGGGAGTCGGATTCTTAGAAATAAGAATCCGGGTCGTTTCAGTTGATGTGACATCCTGGCCCAAGGCTTAATAGGATTGATAGAATACTCATACCAACAAGTTGCAACTTCTTTTCCGGGAGCTCATCTCGAAAGAACTCTGAGGTTAAGCGTGCTTGGCCTGGAGCAATTTCGGGATGGGTGACCGATCGGGAAGTTCCTCCCGGGTGCGCATGAGTGAGGACAAAGTGCGTAGAAAAGACTCGTGTTGGTCTGTGAGGGCATTCTCGAGGTCCTAGAGAGCTGCCAAGCGTAAGCGGGCCCGGACCGAGTCTTTTCTACGCACTTTGTCCTCACTCATGCGCACCCGGGAGGAACTTCCCGATCGGTCACCCATCCCGAAATTGCTCCAGGCCAAACACGCTTAACCTCAGAGTTCTTTCGAGATGAGCTCCCGGAAAAGAAGTTGCAACTTGTTGGTATGAGTATTCTATCAATCCTATTAAGCCTTGGGCCAGGATGTCACAGAAGGTCCCATCTTTACGCAGATTCCTTTTGAACATATCAGACCCTCCTTGTAGATGACAGTTGGAGATTATAGCAACTAGGTTGTGCCATTCTCTGAGTTTTTCCTGTATTAATGCCCTTCTAAAAGAAATATTGATTGGCACGGTTGACATCACACTAGCAACTGTGGCATGAGGCTGGTGTGCAATATTGTATAATGCAGGAAAAACATCTTTGAATGGCCTCAAACCTACCCATGTATCTTCCCAAAATCTCGTCTGATTCCCATCATTAACTTTGAAGGACCCACAAGATAAAACGTCATCCTTAACCTTCATTAATCCCCTCCAAAAATGAGAATCAGTCGGTTTCGCTTTAACTTGTGTAAGAGATTTGGAGCTTAGGTATTTATTTCTAAGCATGGTTTGCCACATACCTTGTGTGTTAAGTAAATTAACAATCCATTTGCTTAACAAGCATTTATTTTGGAGTTCTAGATTAATAATCCCTAGTCCACCTTGATCCTTAGGGCGGCAAAGTATATCCCATTTGGCCAGTCGATATTTCTTCTTATCTTTAGTTCCTTGCCAGAAGAAACATGATCTATATCGATCCAGCCTTTCAAGTACACCTTTTGGTATCTCAAAAAAGGACATCATAAACATGGGCCGTCTAAACTGTTGGATTCAAAATTTCCCTCTTGATCTTTGAACTTTATAAACACATCTAAAATGTTATACAAATTAATTATTTATTTCAAATAGAAGACATAAACTAAAAAATTTAGATAAAAACATATGATTAGCACTATTCTAAAACAAATATTAACACTGTTCAAGTTGACCATATGAATAACTATAAAAATTAACTTATGCTTAGATGTACCTTGATAGCATTGTGGTTTATTTATTTCTACTAGTAGTAATTAATACTAAGTTGCAAAAATTGTTGGTGTCAAAGTTTTAAATAAGAAATTAGCCACACAAAAATAATCATGTGTTTGTGAATAATAAAAATGTACTAACTGAATTTAACAGATTAAGTTAATGATACAAATCAGATAATGAATGCAATGAATCTTAACAGTTGCCTCCAACTGAAGTTAATTATATGTAGCATGGGATTAAGTCACCGTTGTAGACAAAATCAATTTCTTAGACATATCAAAACTACTGTAACAACAATTTGTGGGGAGGCTTGGTTTTAAAGGTAAAATAACCACGTGTGGAAACTTCTTATGGACATGCCCTATAGAAGTTTTTTTTATATAAGCTCTCTACAAAAGTCTTTATAGTAAAGTTATGTAGATAATTTTTTTTCAAAAGTTATAAACAAATATTCTTGATAAAAGAATTCTTCACAAAAGTTTGGTAGACAAGTTCTCTTATATGAATTTTTTTTTCTAATAGATATGATGTATATAAGAGTTTTCGAGTTGCTTATAGAATTATTTATTGAAGTTTTTACTGAAAAGTTATCTACATAAAATTTCTTCTGGTAAGTTCTGTAAAAGAGTTTGTAGATAAGATTGATGTCACCAAGTTCTGCAAAACAAAAGTTGTATGGAAAAGTTGTGTGCTCAAGTTATCTAGATTAAATTGTAAAATATTTATCTAGGATAGTTATATAGAAAAGTTGTTTGTCACATTAGCTAGTAACACAAATGGGGATACAAATAAATGCAATAATCTCATTCTTACATAGGTAAATCAATTGATTTTTTCCCTTCTTTTCATCATATAAAAATATATTTTTTGTTTGACACGCTGTTGATTTTGCTTTTGTTTTGTGTAGTTTGAACAAATCTTTTGCTTGAAGAAACCATAGCTGTGGTGGCATTCTTGTAAATGCAGCAACAAAACATATGACGTTTGTGATATAGAATCTTCTGTTCTATTTACAAATTTTTATGGAATATTTGTAAATATTTTTATATTATTTTTTATGAATTATTGATATTAATTTTCTTTTTTGAAACTAAATTTTATTTTACCCACACTCGTCTAATGAGAATCGTACACAACGATGCGCGGAAAGAGAATGGTAATTAACTCTCTCGTTGAACGATGAAACAAGAAGCCAAAAAGGGATGGATAAAAATACAGTTGACAGAGAAGGAAATTTGAGTTGCCGGAGATCGACTAGGAGCCACGAAGTTTTGGACGCCAGTAAATGAGACGCCCCCAACTCAGAACCTAAAGAGTGGTACTAGATCCACATCCATCTAACCAACTCAGGTAGAGGCCGGTTTGCCGCGCATGTGCCTTAAACTCTGGAAAAATCCTAAAGCAAGCATCAATCATAGCAAGAATCATTTTCTAGGGATTCAATTTGACTATTGCCTATTCATCCACTATGAGACTTCAGTCGCTTATAATAGCCATCCTAGAAACAGATTTCCAGGAGTGGCTTACATTTTTTTTGACCATGTGCATATTTTGGGCCGGGCCATAGTTTTTTCAAAACGGGATGGGAGGTACCATATAACCTTAATAGATTAGTGTAATTAACATTCTCTTCAGAACACAGTTCAAATTGGAAGTTTCCTACCTGGCGAAACTCTGCAACCATGATTGCGAAGCAGATAGAACCATAGAGCTACTGTGTGAAGGACGCAGCCACTGACATCAGCTTTTTTGACCTGAGTGAAGAAATCATTGACCTCGTCTTCGAATAGATGATCCAGGCAAACACGCTAAGCAGGCTCAAACTACTCGATCTCTCTCTATCATGTCTGCCACTTCTTCCTTCAGTTTGTCTGCTCTTTCTGCCATCCATACCTAACAAATACCATACTTAAAGTCTTAAACTGAGCGTAGTGACCGTTATTGATTTGTGCTAAACTTAGTTAACATACTCAATAATAATTCATACGAAAATCAGAATGATATTAAATTTCTTAGTCATAGGATAAGCTCGTCAGGAGCTTGGTGTTCCTTTTGAATCGTCAGAGATCCACGCAATTTTCAGATAGAAAATGTAGCACATGAGTAAGGCCTTGTTTAATTCGCGAAAGTTGCAAAAAGTTTCGCAAAAGTTTCACATTGAAAAACGTGCCCTTCTCTCACGACACGCTTCCCAATGCAACATTTTGCAACTTTTGCGAACTAAACAAGGCCTATGTATAAAACGCAGCAGAATCTACCAAACCTGTTGTTGGGGGGAACATGCTATTAGGTTGGAGAAGTGAAGGATGAAATCGCCCCAAATGGACGGATGGAAGCGCGCTGGATTCTTGCTCGGTGGATGGTCGGTCACTGCAGCTTCATCATGTAATGTTCCTGTTGGGTGTTGATGCGTTTGCCGGCACCGCCGCCGGAGCCCGGCATACTGCCGCCGCCGCCACATCCATGAAAGATACGGGTGCTTTCCGATGGGTTGAGACAATGCTATTGCAAGATGGCAGCTTCCATCCGGATTACACTGTCCTGGTCATCACTGCGCTCTCTGTCTCGACCCCTTCGATTGATTTCCGAGCTATTTATAGACTTGTTCTTGTTATTGGCATCAAAGATGTTTTTTTATTTTTACACGGGATAGAGTTTACTCAAAATCATCACATTGACACGAGAAAAGCCCGTGACACAAGTTATAAAGACTTTGAAAGCTGAGACATTTAGGGCCTGCTTGCTTCTCAGCCGCGAGAAGCCACGCCACAGGTCTGTGGCGCCTTTTCTGAGCACCACACTCGCCACAGCACTATGGCGTGGCTTCCTGTGGCGGGGAAGCAAACAGCCCCTTAGCCCAAGGTCGAAGGTTATGATTCCACTGCATGCGCGCTACTTATGTCGGAAGAAACTATGCACGAGGAACACGCCTAATTGATATCTCGTCGGCCCCACTCACACGCCTGGAATACATGGACTATGGTTGAGGGTATAGTGTTGTATGTTGATTCGTATTTATTTTTTTTAAGAGAATATATCGAAGACACACACATTCAACACACACCGCCAGACGCACCTTGAAGGCTTGAACCTGTAGATGAGATGAGTGTACATATCATTTAAATTTCCGTGTACACATTTGATGCATTAAAGGCTAAATAACATCATCACCACAGTCCACAGGCAAGAAACCCACTGGGGCAGAAATCCTANAATCATATTCAAGAGTTAATTGATATAATCGGCTACAACAGGACGTAAGTCATATTACTCTTCAAGGGGAGTAAACCCACATACCTCTTACTTAGGATCATATCCCACACTACTAAAAATATTTTACCATGAATTGAATTTTACCTGTCGTAGGAATTGTGAAACCAAGACAGGGTTCAATTCCTTTCCTAAGTACCCAACAGAAAATGAGGTTTTAGTACCGTCATATCCGCAACAATTAGCCACCGTAATAACCATAAGGATTATTAGCGTCGAGCTGTACATAAATCCGATGGTACAACTATGCATTATACCATGAGTTGTTATAAACTATCTTTTTTCTTTGAGAAAACCTCATGATGTTATAAATTATCAGTATTAAAACTTACTAGAACATTTGGCGAGCGTTGCGCGCCCCTATCGTGACCATAGTACATTTCAACTGACCCAGACAGCTGTAAAGCCTCAAGCAAATGATGTGTCAAGATCTAACAACAGAAAAGATAAAGATATAACACATTTCATTTCAGCAGAATGATCTAATTTGATTTACAGATCGAGAATAACTGAACCAAGTCACTCAGTTGCAATGGCAGCAACAGCTTGTATATAATCACAATTCACAAGCATACCCACTACTTCACCGGTATTAGTGCAATAGATAAGAACTTGGCAAGCACTGCTATAATCAGGAAAATAATTGAAAAAAAGAAAGAAAGAAAGAAAAAATGGCAGGCCAGCAAGAGCAACAGCTCAAAATGAGAACCTAAAAGACAGACATCAATTCAACTAATCTTTCAGCACATTAAGGTCATGACCTCTGGCGACTCCCCACAGCACCACCACTCATTTTTTTTTTTAGATAATGGATGAAAACCATCCGGCCTCTACGCCCGAAGGCGTACACAGCCCATTATTACAAAGTTTGCATAATCCGAAATAGAAGAAGAGCAAAACTGTTTTCTAAAAAAGAAAATTACAGCAAACGGTAAATATTCTTCCATCCCCCCTTGACAAGCTCTAACGAAATAATCTCTATGTTTCTGCTCATCGCAGAGAGTGCTGATTTGTCTTGCTCCTCACGCTGCAGCTGCGCCCAGGAACGTAGCCAGTACGTCCCCCTGAAGATTACCTGCAAAATCGAATTATACTTGATCTTACGAAAAATTATATCATTACGGCATCGCCAGATTGCCCAGCAAACAGCAGCAACTCCCACCCAAATCAAATTCCTAATCTTTTTAGATTGATTAGAAAGCCAGTCTCCGAACATATGCCTAATCGAATTAGGTGGGGTTAAACCGGTAGCATATGTAATAATCCGCCAAACCATTCTCGCGTAAGGACAGTATAAGAACAGATGGTCTATTGTCTCATTTAGGTTACAGCCACAGCATTTTTGGCTACCTGTCCAGTTCTTTTTGGCGAGATTATCCTTCGTTAAAACCACCCCTTTTTGCAGATACCAGAGGAAGATTTTAATTTTTAGCGGCACCTTTAATTTCCAAATCTTCTTATGTCGAAAAGGTGGATGTCTATCCATAAGATGAAGATACAAGGACCTGACTGTATAGGACTTAGATGTGGTCAAGTTCCATTTGAACGTATCAGGCCCGTCCACCAAATCAACGTGTGCAATTTGTGCTACAAGGTTTTGCCATTCAACCAGTTTATTATCCACCAAAGCCCTCCTGAAAGATACTTGGAGGGGTGAGGTAGCCATAACCTTTGCTACCGTCGCATGCGGATCACGCACAATATTATAGATTGATGGATATTTTTCTTTGAATGGCATGTTTCCTTCCCATGTGTCATCCCAGAATCTAGTCATAGATCCATCCTTCACCTCGAAAGCCCCTAGTTCTAACACCTCATCCTTGATCTTCATGAGGCCTCTTCAAAAATGAGAGTCATAGGGTCTGGCTTTTACCTGGGTGAGCGGCTTGGAATTCAGATATTTATTAGTTATCAGTTTTTGCCACATACCATCGGTATTAAGCAGGTTCACTAACCACTTGGCCAATAAGCACTTGTTTTGCAGTTGCAAATTTAATATTCCAAGGCCTTCTTGGTCTTTAGGGCGACATAGAATGTCCCATTTGGCTAATCGGTATTTATGATTATCCGACGCGCCTTGCCAAAAAAACCTTGATCTAAATTTGTCAAGGTTTTTGAGGACCCCTTTGGGGATTTCGAAGAAGGACATCATAAACATGGGTAGGCTACTAAGTACTGAGTTTAGCAGGACCAGGCGTCCTCCATAGGACAGGTACTTAGCTTTCCAACAAGAGAGCTTTTTTTCGAAACGTTCTTCTACTTTTCTCCATTCGGAATTTAGGAGTTGTCTGTGGTGCATTGGGATCCCCAAATATCTGAAGGGGTATCCTCCTTCATCGCAGCCAAAGAGATTGGTGTAGGTATCTTTCATCTCTTTTGCAGCACCATAACAAAAAATTTCGCTCTTGTGGAAATTTATCTTTAGACCCGAAAGTTGCTCAAAAGCACAAAGCAAAAGTTTAAGATTTTTTGCTTGTTCCAGGTCGTGATCAACGAAGATGATTGTATCATCTGCATATTGGAGAATCGACAAACCATCCTCAACCAGATGGGGTATGACACCTCTTATTTGACCATCGGCTTTTGCTCTCTTGATAAGGAGAGTCAGCATATCAGCCACAATGTTGAATAAAATAGGTGACATAGGGTCGCCTTGGCGGAGTCCCCTTTTAGTTTGGAAGTAAGGGCCAACGTCATCATTAACTTTGATCCCCACACTACCCCCTGACACCATTCCTTCAATCCACCTACACCATTTAGTGGAGAAACCTTTCATGCGTAGGGTTTGCTGAAGGAACGACCACTTGACCTTATCATAGGCCTTTTCAAAATCGATTTTGAGAATAATCCCATCCTGATTTTTGGTATGCAGTTCATGGATAGTTTCGTGTAAGATGACTACTCCTTCCATGATATTCCTGCCGGGCATGAAGGCCGTCTGCGTGGGACTGACCACTGTCTTTGCTACTTTATTCAACCTATTTGTTGCAACTTTAGTAAATATTTTGAAGCTGACATTAAGGACACAAATAGGCCTATATTGTTGAATCAAGGAAGCGTTTGCAATTTTAGGGATAAGGGTGATGATCCCAAAATTCAAACTGAAGAGGTTTAAGTCCTCACGGTGGAGATCAGAAAAAAGAGCCATCAGGTCATCCTTGATTAGATTCCAGAAGACTTGATAGAATTCTGCAGGGAAACCATCAGGACCCGGAGCCTTGTTATGCTCCATCTGAAACACCGCCTCTCTCACCTCGGCCTCAGTGAATTCACTAGTGAGCATCAGATTTTCCTCTTGGGATACTTGGGGAATATCCGAGATTTGGTCTTCCCTAAGCGAAATCTCTGAGATGTCAGGTTGTCCAAAGAGGTTTTTGTAATACTGGGTGATATGTCGTTTAAGTTGGTCATCATCGATAACAACACCTTGATCATTCTCAAGTTTGTAGATATGCTGTTTTCGATGTTTTCCATTGGCTACTAGGTGGAAGAATCTAGTATTGTTGTCCCCTTCTAGCAGTGTTTTGACCTTCGCCCTTTCATACCATTTTATCTCCTCTTCTCTTAGGAGATTTACTAAACTCTCTTTTAGGTAGTGCTTATAATCTAGATCCTGAGCGGAGAGAGGATTTATCTCCGCTTTTTTATCTAGATTCTCTAAAAGGGAGAGGAGCCTTTTCTTCTCCTTTCTATATGTTCCTGCTGTATGTTTGGCCCATCCTCTGAGATGTTGTCTGAGCCTTCTTAATTTATTCTGCCACCGCTCCAGTGGCGAACACCCTGAGTTCTCCGATTGCCAAACATTGACAACCATATCATAGAATCCCTCCCTGATCAGCCAACCCCTTTCGAATTTAAAAGGGCGTTGATCAGGGCAATGGGTGGACGCTCTCGTATTTAGAATAAGAGGGGTGTGATCAGAAATATTTTGATCTCTTGGTTCTACTGTTGAGAGGGGGAATTTATTTTCCCACTCAGTACTAACAAGTACTCTATCCAGTTTCTCAAAGGTTGGATCGTCACCCGGGCCCGCCCACGTATATTGGCGGCCAGACATAACAATTTCTTTGAGATCAAGAGATTCGATTATAGCATTGAACAGATTCGGCCACTTGAAGTCAAACTCTCCGGAGCACCACCACTCATAAATGCCCAAAAACTTTGCAACCTGCAAATTCCATGAAGGATCAGAACATTTCGTCAGTTCAGTTCCAGTGTTTTGGCCGCTTGCTCATGGCTATTTTACTGCAAGCATCTTATTTTAGTGGAATCAGGGGACATGTAAGTCTACACACAATCAGCTCATCACCATCCTCTCTTTAGCTCCTTTACATGCTTCCTGTGAAGGGAAAGGACGGGCGAAGGCTTGCCAAATTCAAACCAAAATTATGGTACTGAAGTAAATCCATGTAGCATAGGTCCATAGGATGAGAAAGTGTTTTATTTTAGGGAGGGTACACAAAAACCGTGCATAGAAGATTTAAGTGTTTTTATCACTCAATCCTGAGTAAATATAATTCTAAATATCAATGCACAGATGACTCAAAGTATCTCACACTATTATCCCAAACACAAATATAGTAAGATCACGCTCGCTGCAGTGAACGATTGGCACGCAAGTCATGCTTCAGGGCTTCAATGCCAGTAGTTCAGGCCCAGAATGTGCTGATACGCAAGCTGAAGATTTCCAGCTCGTCGGATGCAAATGACTCGCCGCCGGACGCGGAGGCGTTCACCGAGTATACAAGGCTGTTTCAGAATCAGCTTTCTGATCCACAGTGTGACGACCTTGACGAGTTGATCCCGGTGGTTGAGCCGGAATTCTGCCTTGGGGAGCCCGGGCTGGAGTGCTGATTCCCACCCATCACACAGTCACACCATTGTTCCCATGGAAGCACAAAATATCGTAGTTTGGAATGTGCGCGGCATCAATGGCCGTGCTCGTCGCAATGCTGTTCGTTCTTTGGTCACGCAGGAACGTATCACCCTGATTTCCCTTCAAGAAACTAAACTTGAAGTTTGTAATGATTCCGTAGTAATGGAGATGCTAGGCTACGGCTTTGAGTATGTTTGTTTGCCTGCTGATAATGCTGCCGGCGGGATTCTTCTCGCCTGGTGCACGAATGTCTGGGAGGGTTCGTCACCGCTTGTGTTAGACCGTTCAGTGACTGTTAAGCTGTCCCTGCAGCTTGACCTCTCTTGGTGGATGACTTCAGTTTATGGCCCTCACACTGACGAGGCACGGGTGGCCTTCCTTCAAGAACTGCGTGATGTATGATCCAACCGAGCTGGATCATGGATGATTTGTGGCGATTTCAACATGATATACCAGGTGGCTGACAAAAACAATAACAGGCTTTGATCAGCGCATGATGGGTCGTTTCCGAC
>CM014270.1:40471701-40521094 GCA_004135705.1 Alloteropsis semialata
CTGCAGCTCGCCATTGCAAGGGAGCTGGTCTATCATTTTGACCTAGCCATGGAGACTCGCACCTTGTCCCCACGAGAACACCTTCTCCGGAAACGCATGAAACTGAAATGTCTTGGCTTGGCCTCCCTCATGCGCACCATCATCAGACAGAGTTCTCGCATCACCTATCTTGCCGAAGGAGATGCCAACACCAAGTTTTTTCACCTGCAGGCATGTCATCGCAAATGCAAGGGTACCATTCAGAGTGTCGAACTGAATGATGTCATGTATGTGCACGAGGAGGAAAAAGGTCAGGCAATCACTGCACACTACAACTCGATTATGGGATCCAGGTTGACGCCAGAGATCGAGCTGGACTTCGATGCGCTTGAGCTACCCATACTGGACATGCTCGGGATTGATTGTTGTTTCTCGGAAGAAGAAGTCAGGGTAGCAATATTTAACATGCCGGTAGATAAGGCGCCGGGGCCGGATGGTTTCACCGGGTTGTTCTACAGAACAGCTTGGGAAGTTATAAAACCCGACGTCATGGCGGCTTTCCATGCTTTTTGGTCCTTGGATGGCCATAGTTTCTTCCTCCTGAACGCGTACATGATCCTCCTTAGGAAGAAACCAAACGCAAGTCACATCGGCGACTATAGACCAATTAGCCTGATCCACAGCTTTTCAAAGCTGATAACCAAGGTGCTAGCAAAATGCCTCGCACCTTATCTGCCAAGATTGGTCAGGCCTAACCAAAGTGCATTCATCCGAGGCCGGTTGCTACATGACAACTTCCGAGCAGTGCAGCTCACGGCGAGAATGCTTCACCGATCTCATCGACCGTCGGCCCTGCTCAAGGTCGATATTGCAAAGGCGTTCGACACGGTTGATTGGTCGTTCCTATTGGCCGTCCTATCTCACTTAGGTTTTTCACGCCGATGGATCAATTGGATATGCACGATACTGTCATCTACTAGTACTAAGGTGGTGGTGAATGGACGACCTGGGGAACGTATTTGCCATGCGTGGGGATTGCGTCAAGGTGACCCACTCTCGCCCATGCTATTCATGTTGGTGATGGAGGCACTCAGCGCCCTTCTGCACAAAGTTGAGGTGGACCAGTTGCTTTCACCACTGGGACCTTCATGTATAAAGGAACGGATTTTCCTGTACACCGATGATGTGGTGCTCTTCACTTTGGCGGAGGAACAGGATTTGCTGCTGATCAAGGCTGTGCTGGATGTCTTCGGCGCGGCGTCCGGGCTGCGGGTCAATCCTGACAAGTGCCTCATCACCCAGAACAGTAAACTTCAGCCCTTTCCATGTAACTACTTGGGCATTCCACTCTCTATCTTCAAGCTCCGCAAAGGAGACCTACAACCACTCATCAACAAGGTGGGAAAAGGCCTTCCGACATGGAAGGCAGGACTGCTGAACAAGGCTGGTCGAGCGATCCTGGTAAAGGTAAAACTTTCAGCAATTCCGGTGCACATGGCGATTGTGGTTGCCCTGTTGCCCTGGGTAATCGAACGCATCGACCATCGGCGATGCGCATTCTTGTGGAAAGGATCCGAGGTGGTCCTGGGTGGTCACTGCTCGCTCGCCTGGCCAAGGGTTTGCAGACCTTCGGCACTGGGAGGTTTGGGTCTTGTCAACCTTCAGTTGCATGGTTTTGCCTTGCGCTTGCACTGGTTGTGGTTTGGTCGCACCGATGCTGCTAATCGGCCGTGGTCTCTCGTACCTGATGCTGTTGAACCTGAGGTTCTTGCACTCTTCCGGTCGTCGGTCACGGTCGTCGTCAGGAGAGGAGACACTTGTCTCTTTTGGAGGGACAAATGGCTAGCTGGCCGATCCATGGAGGACCTGGCTCCATGCTTGGTCCGCGCCGTGAGCACCTGGACACGCAATAACCGCACCGTACAGGATGCACTCACCGGAGGACGCTGGGTAGGGGACATCTCTGGCGCCCTCACAGTACAAGTGATCATTGAATACCTAAGAATGGCCGCGTGCCTGCGAGGCATCCAACTCAACCCGAGCATAGATGATACATGGGTATGGAAGTGGTCGCCAGACGGTCAGTTTTCTACCTCATCGGCCTATCAAACACTATTCCTCGGATAGCAGGCTGTCTTAGGTGCCAAAGAGACCTGGAAAACTAAGGCCCCTGGCAAATGCAAGTTCTTCATTTGGTTGGTCTTGCATGAGCGCTACTGGATCAATGACAGAAGGAAGCGTCATGGCCTCCAAGACAACGATGATTGCACACTGTGCTATCAGGAAGCCGAAACCATCTCTCATCTCTTGGTCGCATGTGTATTTGCACGGCAAGTGAGGTTCACTATCTTCTCGGTGATGGGGTGGCACGCTCTACCACCTACGACCACTACCCAACATTTCCCGGAATGGTGGGCCGGAACCCGGAAACGGGTGAACAAGGCGACGAGGTCAACATTCGGCTCCATAGTCGTTCTAAACGCCTGGATGCTCTAGAAGGAATGAAATTGTTGACGCCTTTTACGGTCAACACATAGAATTGCACTAGCTCGCGCAGATCCGCAATGGATCAGCCACCTGCAGCACGCCCAGGCAAAACCGATGAAACTGGTTTATGAATCCGGTAAACCGGTTCTCTAGGGCTTGCTGCGTGAACCTAAGATCGCCGGCCCTGGAGGGACCCCGTCAGGGCAGGCGTGCCTAGGGTTGCTCTAAGGTCGGCAGGCCACTCAGAACGCCGTCAATGCCGTAGAGACGAAGCACGAACAAAAATTAGGGTTGGAAAAGCTAGGGTTTGAAGATGACAAAAAGTAAAGATATTAAGTGTTTGATCGATTGGATAACCCTCAATCGGCCGTGGCCCTTTATATTTATAGGGTGGGGAGGTCTTGCCCCGCAAGGAAAGTCCTATTACAACTCGGATCTACAAAAAGAGTCCAAACCCACTAGGACTCGGGAAAAACCGGTTCCACCGGTTCCCAAAACTGGTTCCACCGGTTTCTGTTGCCAGACTGGCTACAGAAGGGAAACCAGTGCCTCCGATTTTAGAATTCGGTGCCACCGGTTTCTGATGCCTGATTAGCCTTGTGCCAATTTTGATCATCAACATATGTCCCCCTGTTTTTTGGTAAAGCTTGCGTACTAAAAAACATTTTAGCACAAGAAAATACTTCTGAGGGCGATGTTTAAACAAAATCCATCGGCCTTTTTACTCTAAGGGCGATATTCAATATTATCGGCCATATAAACTAAGCTCCCTGCCAAACACTTGGGTAATATTTCTTCAAGTATCTCCCATTAAGAGCCCTTGGCAGCCACTGTTTCAAAAGTAATTTATGAATGTAAGCACCATTGTGGACTGTTTGTGGGGGAGAAAGCATATCACATATGCCACCACTGTCTATAATTTCTCGACGACATAATAAATTGCTTTTGTGCGAAACTTCATATAGATAGAGAAATGAAAAAGGGAAAATCTACTTACCTAAAAGGTTCAGAAGTAATTTGAGAAGGGAGCTTCAGAAGTTATATAAGAGCATCTCCAAGAGCCTTTCTAAAATCTGCTCTCTAAATCATCATTTGGAGAGTCATTTAAATAAAAATCATTTTCTATATCTTTATACTCTCCAACAACTTATATATATGTTGTATGCAGTCTAGAGAGTCATCCTTGCTCTTCTTCTTTGGCTAGCGAGAAATCCGGAATAGAGGATATATATATTTGATATCCAATTGAAGAGGCTGTTGGAGAGTGTTTTTCACCAAAATCTCTATTCCTGTAAGTTAGGAAGGATATAATGAGTCTCTTGGAGATGCTTTAAGCCTTGCAAATGCAACTGACCTCAATGGGTAGCCCAACATTGTCAGTGGCCCTCGGGCTCATCTAAATGCTTGATTGGCACATATCACGAGGCAATTGCCGAAGATCACTTTAATCACCTTGTATGGACCTTCCCAACTTGGAGACCAGATCACCAACCTGAAAAGATTTCTGTTTTACTTTCTTGTTATAAGCCTTAGCAACCCAAATTTTGTCCTTCTCAATTTCCTTCAAGGCCTTTAATCGCTTGTCGGACACCTCATCAATATTGTCCATTATTAAATCATGATAATCAATAGCATTGAGATCATTTTATCTAGCCAACCGATAAGCTCTCAAATTCACTTCAACAGGTAAAACAGCTTCTTGGCCATACACAAGCTCAAAAGGAGTAACCTTAGTAGCACCATGTCTAGATATACGATGAGCCCACAAAGTTTTAGATAAAACCTCATGCCACCTCCTAGGATTCTCCTCTATTTTCTTTTTGATGAGCTTAATCAAAATCTTATTACTAGACTCAGCATGACCGTTAGCCTGAGCATAGTATGGAGATGAATTGAGCAATTTAATACCATACATCTCAACAAACTCACAAACTTCCTTTGATATAAATGAAGTATCTTGATCAGTAGTCAAAGTTTGTAGAATGCCAAATCTATGGATAATATGCTCAGTAATAAACTCAATTACCTCCCGATGTGTCATATTCTTCAAAGGTACTGCTTCAGTCCCCTTTGTAAAATAATTAGTAGCCACTAACACGAAGCGGTGTCCCTTTGATGAAGGAGGATAAATCTGCCCAACAAAGTCCAGTCTCCATCCTCGAAAAGGCCAAGGTTTGATAATAGGATGTAATAAAGCTGCTGAAACCATCTGAATATTTCCAAACCTTTGACACTCTTCACAACTTTGTAATACCGAAAACAATCAGCTATCATATTAGGCCAATAAAAACAAGCTCTTCTCAAAAGCCACTCCATCTTAGGAGCCGATTGATGTGTACCACAAATTCCTTCATGAACTTCACCCATTGCAACTTTAGCTTGATCAGAATTCAAGCACTTTAATAATAAATCTTCAGCCGTCCGACGATACAACTCACCATCAACCAAAGTAAATTTAAATGCCCACCGTCGGAGTTTTCTGTCAAACTTATGACTAAGATTCTGTAAATATTTAATAATGGGTATTCTCCAATCAACAACTTCATCCTTATTAATTTTAGATTGCTTGATGGCCGAAGTGTCGCTGTCAGCAGATAAACCGGTTCCACCGGTTTCAGATCCGGTTCCACCGAAATTTTCAGTTCCACCGGTTTCGGAATCCGGTGTCATCGGTTTCTCATGGGCAGAAAACTCGGCGATGCAAAGTGTCGGCTTTCTTTCATAAAATTTTTTTCTGAACATCATAGCCAGACGCTTGCTGAGCCAGAGCATTCACCCTTGGATTCTCATCTCTTGAAACATGATATATAGAGAATTCATCAAATTGAGCAATCATATCCAAGCATTTATCAAGATATGCATTTAAAAATCCATCGAAGCATTGGTATACAACATTAACTTGCTGTACAACTAGCAGAGAATCACCAAATGCTTCTACATGTTTTACTCCCATGTCATGCAAAATTTCTAGCCCGAACAATAAAGCTTCATATTCGGCTTGATTATTAGTACAATCATTTTCTAATTGGTTAAGAGCCTCAAATTCAGCACCACTTAGTGATATAAAAACAACACCAATACCACAACCGCTCTTACAAACAGATCCATCAAAATGCAATTTCTATGGAGTAAAAGTTATATAACCGATATTTAAATCATTATCATTAATGCTATGTTCAACAATAAAATCAGCAACAATTTGGCCTTTCATAGATTTCAAAGGTTCACAAGCCAAATTATATTCAATGAGAGCATAAGCCCATTTACCAATTCTACCACTTAAAATTGGTCTATGCAACATATATTTAATGATATCAGTTTGACAAGCCACTATGCAAGTATTGGATAATAAATAATTTCTCATTTTGGTACAAGCATAATATAATGATAAGCAAAGCTTTTCAATAAATATATATCTTGTTTCGGCATCCAATAGTCGACGACTTATATAGGTAATAATATGTCCTTTCCTTCGGTTTCTTGAGTCAAAACAGCCCCAATTACTTGATCTTCAGCAGCCACATATAATTTAAATGGAAATCCTCTCCTAGGAGCTTTCATGACCCGGGGGCGAAGACAAGTAATATTTAATCTTCTCAAAAGCTTCTTGCTGTTTTGCCCCTCAAGTAAATTCGGCTTCATCTTTCAACCGAAGAATAGGAGTAAAAGCATTAACCTTCCCAGACAAGTTACAAATAAATCTCCTCAAGTAATTCACCTTGCCTAGAAATTTCTGCAAATCTTTCTTGCATGTAGGAGCTTTGATTTTCTTGATAATATCAATTTTCTTAGGATCTATCTCTATGCCATTTTCATGAATAATAAAGCCTAGAAACTTTCCAGCCGACACACCAAATGCACATTTAAGTGGGTTCATCTTTAATCCATATCGATGCATTCTTTCAAAAGCAAGTCTTAAATCAGCCAAATGAAGTTTTAAACCAGCCAATTTAACAACAATATCATCAATATATACATCTATGATTAAGCCAAGCAAATTATGAAAAATTAAATTCATAGCCCTTTGGTAAATAGCACCAGCATTTTTTAAACCAAAGGTTATAACTACCCACTCAAATAAACCAACAAAACCTAGACATACAAAGGCCGTTTTGGATATATCCTCTTCAGCTATGAATATTTAATTGTAACCAGCATTACCATCAAGAAAACTAATAACTTTATGTCCAGAAGCATCATTAATAAGCATGTCGGCTATAGGCATAGGATATTCATCTTTAGGAGTAGCTCTATTAAGATTTCTAAAATCAATGCAAACTCTGAGCTTACCAGAATCCTTTTTCTCAACTGGCATAATATTTGATAACCATTCAGCATAACGACAAGGCCTAATAAAATTTGCATCCAACAACCGATTAATTTCTTCTTTAATCCGGTCATACATATTAGGATTGAAATGCCTAGCAGTTTGTTTAAAAGCCTAAAACCAGGTTTAAAAGGCAGCCGATGCTCAACTAACTCATGGCTTAAACCAGGCATCTTTTGATAATTCCATGCAAAGCAATCAACATATTCTTTCAACAGCTCGATTAATTCAGCTTTATAATCAGCTTTCAAATTTTTGTTTACAAACGTCGGCCTAGGTATAGAACCATTGCCAATATCAATCTCATCTAAGGGATCAGCCGACGTAAAACCTTGTCCCAATTTACTCATATCATCAAAATCTTCAATGTCCTCACACATATCATTCTTTTGTGCCCGATAGTGCTCAAGTCTCTGCTACAACCATTCTGAACTATTCATTGATTCACAACAAATGGTTTAGCCGATACTCAACCGGCTTTAGAACAGCAGGCACAAAACCATTTCTAGTACTGCTAATCATCTCATAATCAGAAATATCTAAGCCTGTCAAACACTTGACATGATCATGCATAGACATGGTAGAACCATCAGCCACAGCAACACAAGCCGATGTATCTCCATGTACAACCTCAATATCTTCGTCAACCCATTGAATAAGAAATTGATGCAAACTAGAGGGTACACATCCATTTGCATGAATCCAATCACGACCCAATATTAAACTGAAGTTACCTTGGGCCTCGGCCACGAAGAAAGCAGTAGCCAACGTCTTGCTCCCAATGGTGAGCTCTATAGAAGCAACGCCCTTCGCACTCATAGGCTCGCCTCCTCCCACACCACTGACAGTCATGTTGGTCTTAATCAGCTTATCATCCAAACCACCAAGCTTCTTGAACATAGAATAGGGCATCAAATTGACAACTGCCCCGGTATCAACAAGCATCCTTGAAACTGGCTTCTCATTGATATGCCCCTTCATGTACAGCGCCTTTAGGTGATTTTCAGAATCCTTAGGCCTTTTAAATATAGCTTCTTTTGGGCCAAAGTCTAGATGAGCCATCTCCTCCTCCAGAATGACGTAATAATCCAAAAAAGGTACACCACATTAGCATCAACATTCATATGTTCAGGTGATGACCCATAATCAACAAACTGTTCATCGTCCATATTCTGGGAATCCGATGACAACCTTTGATCAAACGTTGAAGTAACAGAAATCTCAGAAGCAACACGAGATGGCCCTGGGTCAGCAGAAACCGGTACCACCGGATCCAACCGGTTTTGGCGGAGCAGCTGGCACCGAGGCGGGCAAAACCGGTTCCACCGATTTGGATTCCAGTTCCACCAAATTTTGTCCTGGAGCTTCAATTTTCTTCCACCCCTTGCCTAGAGGAATCATAAGCCTATACTTGTTGAAGTGCTCCTCCCTCTGCTTCTCCAGCTCCTTCTCCTTCTGTTCTTGAAAGCGAAGCCGCTGCAACTTCCTCTTTTGTGTGCGTGTCAAAACTGGAGGACACCATCTCAGCATGAAGTATTTAGATTTATCAATTTCAACATTCTTACCCTCATCAGGATCTACAGCAATATCTTTCTGAACTGATGGCTTAGCTTCATCACCAATAATAATTAGCATATTGTCATCGTCCTCCGGAATCACCTTGATGTCACCAATCTGAATTACATCAGCAGCAGTAGTCCTTTCTTGGTCGACATCCATCTTCTGGACAACTTCCTCCACCTTCTTAGGCTGATAAACCTGCTTGGGAGGAGATGGTTGCCTCTTCTGAGGAAACCGGTTCCACCAGTTTTGAGAACCGGTGCCACCGGTTTTAGGTGGCACGTCCCAACCTGATCGACGAGGTGCTGAACGGTTATCCACCAACCTCTCGTGTACTGGTCCTCTGTCATTACCCCATCCTGGATGAAAAGGAGGATATTGCATGGGGTAATATGGCATATGCATCCCATTGTAATCCCATGCCGAATATGGAGAATTATAATATGGAGGCATCCATGGCATGGCTTGATATTGATTCTGCTGAGGATACTAAGTAGCAATATCACCCTTTTGTTTGTTATTCGCCCTTGGAGGTGAAATTGGCTTTTCTTGACGCATGGGTGATCTCTTTCTCTTTTTTGCTGGCCAATCCTCATCAACTGGCCTTTGATTTGCATATTTGGAAAACAACTGGTCAGAGGTCGGCTTTGGTTTTACAACTTTACCCTGATCTTTGGACACATTTATTTTTCAGGTTCCAATCTCAGGACGCTTGGGATTCAGCATCTTCGGGCGACCCTGAGCAAAACCGATGGGACCGGTTTTAGAAACCGGTGGCACCGGTTTGTCCTGTGCAGCAGGCTCAAACGGCGCTTTTGATGTTCCTTGTCCCCCGAGATCCGCAATTCTTGCAGTGATTTTGAAAGTCTCTCTGCCATTGGGGGTCTTCTGACACACCACTTCCCTAATAATTGATTTACCCTTCAAATTTTCAGGCTTTTGATCACCCACAACAACGTATTTTCCTTTGGTTGATTCAACTTGATGCGGCCGAACCAGAACCTTAGGAGGTTGCATCTCAAGGGTGTTAAGAGGGAAAGGTGCCTTGTCAACCTGCATCTCATGTAGTGTCAAACGTCCCTCATTCAAGGCCGATTACACCTGTCGACGGAAAACAATGCAATCATTAGTAGCATGTGAAAAAGAATTATGCAATATACCTGCCTTTTAAGCTCCTCAGGTGAAGGAATATTATGAGACATTTTAATATTTCTATTCTTCAACAATTCATCAAAAATACGATCGCATTTGGAAACATCAAAAGTAAATCGCACTTCTACATGCCGATTCTTTTGAATTGGCTTAAGAGATGGACAAGTGTACAATTTATTCTTAGAAGGCCACACAAGCTCAGCAACATACACATCCTCATCATCGTCCGAACTACTAGAATCATAAGCAACAACATGCACATTAGAACGATGAGTCTTATATGTATCTTTAGCATTTTTAATTCGGTTTTCAGTAGCTAAAACTCTTACTTGTACTTGATTAACCGAAAAATGATCCAAGCCTTCTAATTTTTCTTTAATAAAGGATCTCAAACCATTAAAAGCAACATCTGCAAGATCCCTTTCAGAAAGCGACAAATTAAAGCCCCGGTTTCTAGTTTCTTTGAATCGTTTAAAGTAATCTAAAACAGATTCATCTCTTTGTTGTCTAACGATGTCAAATCTGTCAACTTTAATTGAGTACTTCCGCTATAAAAGTGATCATGAAATTTTTTTCTCTAATTGGTTCCATGAGTGAATTGAACCGGGAGTTAACGAAGAAAAACAAGAGAAAGCAGTTCCAGTCAAAGATAATGAAAGCAAGCAAACTTTCAAAGCATCACTAGAACCAGCCTCTCCTAGTTGAGCAATATATTGGCTAATGTGTTTCCATGTAGTCTTACTATTATCACCATTAAATTTCACAAAATCAGGAACACGCCAATTATTAGGATAAGAAACAACATCAAAATCAGCAGAGTATGGTTTTTGATATAATCTAGAATTACCCACATCAATGCCGAGCTTATCCTGCATGTACTAGCTAACTCATCCTTTAATTTAAAGAATTCAGCATATAAATTGGAACGAGATAGATCAGATTGCCCTGTGGCTATACTTTGCGCTTGAACAACATGAGGCATGCGAGTACGACTTTGCCGCAAATATTGGTTATATATTGTCGGTTTTTTATGCCGTCTAGCCTACTATGGGGGGTCTCCAAGGTAGTGATTTGTTCGGTGGGGGATCGCCAGACCTGAAGCATGAAGGTAAACGCGGGACACAAGACACGATTTAGACAGGTTCGGGCCGCCAAGGCAGCAGACCCTACGTCCTGTATGGGGTGTATAGTATTGCGCCCTGCGCTGGTGTGTTTTGATCTGCCTGTCTAGGTACCGCAGCCCTCCTTTATATAGTCCAGGGGGCGGGTTCCTAGTCGGCTACAAGGTAGGAGTCCTAGTAGAATTACAGAGTATGAGTCCAAGTAGGATTACAGTGGAATTCTAATAGGATTTCTGCCTTCCTTGCAGATACTGGGGATCCTATCCCCGACAAGCCCCCGAGCGCTTCATAGCCGTATGTAGCAGTCTCCGAGTACTTTTCAGATCCTCGGCGAGTAGTTTTAGTGCTCTTGAGTACTTCGCTGGCTGAATCTTCAAAGTTAATCAAGGCTGCAATGAGGGTATGGTGTGTTCAAAATCTTCACGCCTGCCGAGTTGTTTTCCAACAAATTTAGCATCAGCCGAGTTGTTCCTCGCCCTACTGCGCCTTCGTTGAAAATCTCCAGTAATGTACATCTTGATATATGGGGTGCGGCGAAAGTCGCACTCCATATGGAGTAGCCCCCGAGCCTTAGGTTGAATCGAAGAATCAGGCTGAGGGTCAAATCTTGAATCTTCTTCTTCCATCTTGAAAAAAGCAATTGATGGGTGTAGCTTATCAGCCCCCGAGCCTTGGAGTGGTTGAATAATCAATCCAAGGGTCTTTGAACAGCAATCTTTTTTGAACCTACGACCTTCGGCTTTAGGAAATAGACTTCTCGTCTGAGTTCTTGAAACTTTATCTGAGTTCTTCTTTGTGTTCGCCAAGTTATTTTCCATCATATTTAGCATCAGCCGAGTTGTTCTGCGACGTCCAGCCCCTGGGCTTATGCGCCAGGTGAGCAATTGGAGCCACGCCGGGTAGTTTTGCGGCGTCCAGCCCCCGAGCTTGACCTGAAAGAAAAAATGCATACATTATGTAGCATATTTGTAAAATGTTCAATTTACTGAAATTTATTCAGTGATAAACATAATACAAATGTAAGTGTCATGCTCTTTTTAGGTCATATTTTTTCCCAAGTAGTTAGCCTATTATGTTTAAGCACCTGGTCCTTGCATTAGCCATTGCTCACAGCGTGTATTTTACGCATGTAGAGACGTTAGGCGTAACAGAAAGAGCCGAGGTTTCACGAATTAAGGCGTGTTCTGCTCGAAGAAATTAGTGACCGCCAAGAGAAGACAATAAGTAGTCGGCTTTGCGACAGGGAGCGCGGATTACGCGCAAAGAAGTCGGCATTGCGACAGAGAGTGTGGATTGCGTGTAAAGTAGTCGACGAATGCATCCATAGGGTGTAGCTGCTGTGGTGCCTCCAGTACTCAGTATACAAAACTTCGTGGCAAAGCCTCCTGATTCGGTGTACCAAGCATGTGGCGACGCCCTACAAACTTGATGTACCAAGTGCGTGGGCAGCGCCTTACGAACTCGATGCACCAAGCGCGTGGGCTGTGCGTTATCAGACCCCAGGAGTAGTCGATTATGGAGTAGCCTCCAAAGGTAATTCCCGTCGAAGAGCATATCCGAAGAAGTCGGCGCATGGCCAAACATGTAGAAAACATGTTAGAAAAATAATATCAAAAGAAATAAGCGACTTAGCTTGATTCGTGTCCGAGAAGGAGAATCAGCGCGCCATTGTTGATGAAGCCAACTAGTCGGAGTCGATACCGACTAGTTGTTGGCGGAGTAGTGTCCGATCCCGACTAGTTGCTTAGTCGAGATGAGTAGTCGAAGTGGTCGGCCGAGTAGTCGAAGTAGTTGGCCGAGTAGTTGGTCATCGTAGCCGAGTTGTTCTGAGTTGAACCGAGTAGTTTGTCATCAGATCAGAGTANATGAGTGAATTGAACCGGGAGTTAACGAAGAAAAACAAGAGAAAGCAGTTCCAGTCAAAGATAATGAAAGCAAGCAAACTTTCAAAGCATCACTAGAACCAGCCTCTCCTAGTTGAGCAATATATTGGCTAATGTGTTCCCATGTAGTCTTACTATTATCACTATTAAATTTCACAAAATCAGGAACACGCCAATTATTAGGATAAGAAACAACATCAAAATCAGCAGAGTATGGTTTTTGATATAATCTAGAATTACCCACATCAATGCCGAGCTTATCCTGCATGTACTAGCTAACTCATCCTTTAATTTAAAGAATTCAGCATATAAATTGGAACGAGATAGATCAGATTGCCCTGTGGCTATACTTTGCGCTTGAACAACATGAGGCATGCGAGTATGACTTTGCCGCAAATATTGGTTATATATTGTCGGTTTTTTATGCCATCTAGCCTACTATGGGGGGTCTCCAAGGTAGTGATTTGTTCGGTGGGGGATCGCCAGACCTGAAGCATGAAGGTAAACGCGGGACACAAGACACGATTTAGACAGGTTCGGGCCGCCAAGGCAGCGGACCCTACGTCCTGTATGGGGTGTATAGTATTGTGCCCTGCGCTGGTGTGTTTCGATCTGCCTGTCTAGGTACCACAGCCCTCCTTTATATAGTCCAGGGGGCGGGTTCCTAGTCGGCTACAAGGTAGGAGTCCTAGTAGAATTACAGAGTATGAGTCCAAGTAGGATTACAGTGGAATTCTAATAGGATTTCTGCCTTCCTTGCAGATACTGGGGATCCTATCCCCGACAAGCCCCCGAGCGCTTCATAGCCGTATGTAGCAGTCTCCGAATACTTTTCAGATCCTCGGCGAGTAGTTTTAGTGCTCTTGAGTACTTCGCTGGCTGAATCTTCAAAGTTAATCAAGGCTGCAATGAGGGTATGGTGTGTTCAAAATCTTCACGCCTGCCGAGTTGTTTTCCAACAAATTTAGCATCAGCCGAGTTGTTCCTCGCCCTACTGCGCCTTCGTTGAAAACCTCCAGTAATGTACATCTTGATATATGGGGTGCGGCGAAAGTCGCACTCCATATGGAGTAGCCCCCGAGCCTTAGGTTGAATCGAAGAATCAGGCTGAGGGTCAAATCTTGAATCTTCTTCTTCCATCTTGAAAAAAGCAATTGATGGGTGTAGCTTATCAGCCCCCGAGCCTTGGAGTGGTTGAATAATCAATCCAAGGGTCTTTGAACAGCAATCTTTTTTGAACCTACGACCTTCGGCTTTAGGAAATAGACTTCTCGTCTGAGTTCTTGAAACTTTATCTGAGTTCTTCTTTGTGTTCGCCAAGTTGTTTTCCATCATATTTAGCATCAGCCGAGTTGTTCTGCGACGTCCAGCCCCTGAGCTTATGCGCCAGGTGAGCAATTGGAGCCACGCCGGGTAGTTTTGCGGCGTCCAGCCCCCGAGCTTGACCTGAAAGAAAAAATGCATACATTATGTAGCATATTTGTAAAATGTTCAATTTACTGAAATTTATTCAGCGATAAACATAATACAAATGTAAGTGTCATGCTCTTTTTAGGTCATATTTTTTCCCGAGTAGTTAGCCTATTATGTTTAAGCACCTGGTCCTTGCATTAGCCATTGCTCACAGTGTGTATTTTACGCATGTAGAGACGTTAGGCGTAACAGAAAGAGTCGAGGTTTCACATATTAAGGCGTGTTCTGCTCGAAGAAATTAGTGACCGCCAAGAGAAGACAATAAGTAGTCGGCTTTGTGACAGGGAGCGCGGATTACGCGCAAAGAAGTCGGCATTGCGACAGAGAGTGTGGATTGCGTGCAAAGTAGTCGACGAATGCATCCATAGGGTGTAGCTGCTGTGGTGCCTCCAGTACTCAGTATACAAAACTTCGTGGCAAAGCCTCCTGATTCGGTGTACCAAGCATGTGGCGACGCCCTACAAACTCGATGTACCAAGTGAGTGGGCAGCGCCTTACGAACTCGATGCACCAAGCGCGTGGGCTGTGCGTTATCAGACCCCAGGAGTAGTCGATCATGGAGTAGCCTCCAAAGGTAATTCCCGTCGAAGAGCATATCCGAAGAAGTCGGCGCATGGCCAAACATGTAGAAAACATGTTAGAAAAATAATATCAAAAGAAATAAGCGACTTAGCTTGATTCATGTCCGAGAAGGAGAATCAGCGCGCCATTGTTGATGAAGCCAACTAGTCGGAGTCGATACCGACTAGTTGTTGGCGGAGTAGTGTCCGATCCCGACTAGTTGCTTAGTCGAGATGAGTAGTCGAAGTGGTCGGCCGAGTAGTCGAAGTAGTCGGCCGAGTAGTTGGTCATCGTAGCCGAGTTGTTCTGAGTTGAACCGAGTAGTTTGTCATCAGATCCGAGTAGTTGAAGATGTTGCTTCATGTTGAATCCCCGATCTTCTCTCTGATTCGATTCCGCTCCGGACTTGGCAACGATCCAATCTGCGCCTCGAACTCGACTAGAAAAATCCACATGCGAGTCGTCGAATAGGAATCCACCACGGATTGGTGACCAACACCCGTCGAGACAACGTGCAGCCGTCTCACGCTGGCTAGATCAAAGTTGATGATGAGGTCCTTCAAGCTCACCCGATGATCTAGACGATCACCCCTACCTGGCGCGCCAGTTATCGGTTTTTATGCCATCTAGCCTACTGTGGGGGGTCCTCAAGGTAGTGATTTGTTCGGTGGGGGATCGCCAGACCTGAAGCATGAAGGTAAACGCGGGACACAAGACACGATTTAGACAGGTTCGGGCTGCCAAGGCAGCGGACCCTACGTCCTATATGGGGTGTATAGTATTGCGCCCTACGCTGGTGTGTTTTGATCTGCCTGTCTAGGTACCGCAGCCCTCCTTTATATAGTCCAGGAGGCGGGTTCCTAGTCGGCTACAAGGAAGGGGTCCTAGTAGAATTACAGAGTATGAGTCCTAGTAGGATTATAGTGGAATTCTAATAGGATTTCTGCCTTCCTTGCAGATACTGGGGATTCTATCCCCGACATATATATCATTAGGAATCTCACTAGAATTAATGTTTTGATTAGGTATAAGGGGTGATGTATAAGCACGTGTTCCAATATAAGCAGATCCATTAGCTACCTCTGTATTTCGGTTAGGGACTACCGAAAGAGGAGCTGTGGCGTGAGGTACTAACTGGTGTGCAGCTGGGGCGACGAAACCAGTTCCACTGGTTTCTAGAACTGGTGCCACCGGTTTCGACGAGGCTGGCGAAACATGTGCTGGCAGCGGCATTTGCCCTGGATAAAAATTAGCCGGCATACCATACAGTGGGTTTTCAGTTAATTTTCCTAGTGTAGCCGACACATTCATTTGGATATTCTCATGTTGCATAGTTGGTATATTATGTGAATAATAAGATGAATCTACCAACTTCTCTTTTTCAATTCTATCCATCCCGTCTATAAGAGTGCCTACTACCTCGTCAGTACGTAAAAGCGCAGCATTAAGCCTATCATCAAGATTGGAAGTAGAAGTTTCAGGTGGGTATATAGTTACCGGAGGTATTTCTTTCACCTTTTGGTCTTTCATCATGAACGTCGGCATCATAAATTCATGAGTTTTTGTCACCTTACCGTGGCGATCCTTCTTCAGCCCCATCAGAAATCGATTCTTGAAGAACTGTTGGGCTGCTTCAAACTTCTGGCGTTCCTCCTCGCTGATCTCCTCCATGGAAGGCACAACGATGTTCTCCTTGTCGAGATCTGAAATAGAGCCCATCTGGCTAGGGTTTGATAAATCAGTTATTAAAACCAAGATTTCCAATTTTCCCAGTGGAGTCGCCAAAAATGTGTTCACGCCTTTTACGGTCAACACACAGAATTGCGCTAGCTCTCGTGGATCCGCAACAGATCAGCCACCTGCAGCACGCCCAGGCAAAATCGGTGAAACCGGTTTATGAATCTGGTGAAACCGGTTCTCTAGGGCTTGCTGCGTGAACCTAAGATCGCCGGCCTGGGAGGGACCTCGTCAGGGCAAGCCGCCTAGGGTTGTCTGAGGTCTGCAGGCCACTCAGAATGCCGTCAACGTCATAGAGACGAAGCACGAATAGAAATTAGGGTTAGAAAAACTAGGGTTTGGAGATGACAAAAAGTAAAAGTATTAAGTGTTTGATCGATTGGATAACCCTCAATCGGTCATGGCTCTTTATATTTATAGGGTGGGGAGGTCTTGCCCAACAAGGAAAGTCCTATTACAACTCGGATCTACAAAAAGAGTCCAAACCCACTAGGACTCGGGGAAAACCGGTTCCACCGGTTCCCAAAACCGGTTCCATCGGTTTCTGTTGCCAGACTGGCTACAGAAGGGAAACCGGTGCCTCCGGTTTCAGAATCCGGTGCCACCGGTTTTTGATGCCTGATTAGCCTTGTGCCAATTTTTATCGTCAGCAGCAATGACATGATTTTCAACCACCACTCGTGCACTGCCTTAGAGTTGGCCGAAGCGATATGGGCAGAGGGGAGGTGCTGGGTTTTGGCAGGATGACATCACCTGGCCATTTGCCCGCCACTTCAACGCATATCTGAAGAAGGGATTGATGCCGTAGAGGTCGCGGATTTGTTAAACATATAGTCTATGATAGAGCAAGGCCGAGCCATCCTCTGCATAGTTCTGGTCGGAGCGTTGTAACTTTGCTTTCCTCTTAATGAAACACGTGTTAAGGCACGTTCACCAAAAAAATATAGTAAGATCAGAAAATACCTTAGTAAAGGGGAAGAAATGATCAGCTCAATCTTCTTTGCAAGTCCATTTTACTTATCATGCTCCCGCAGACCATCCAAGGCAGCTCAACAATTTGTGAATAGTAAAAAAATATCACACAAAAACAATTATGTGAAGGACCGGTAAGAAACTCAGCTACCAAATGGGTCATGAACTCATGACAAACAAACATAGTACAGACTGCGAGAAACTTGCCAGTGGCTGCAGACGCTTTTTACCAATTGGTTGGTACGGGTTTGATGTCTGCATTGCTAAAACAGTAAACCACAAAATAAATCCTGATAATAAGTCTATAAGAGAATTTGAAGTCAAAGCAACAATACCAAGTGAGCCATTCTGTGTTGAATTGGAGCCTACATTTTTGTAGCAAAGAAACCATATTTGTTATGTTGTTGCAAAGAAGCGACCCCGTACTCCAACCAAAAACATGCCATCAGTACAATGAAACTCTAAACAATCATTGCAAAAATTGTATTTTCTCTTAGCTGACAGTGATGATTTCCCATTTGTGAGTAGTTTCCATTTGTCTGATGGCTCACCCCATAAAAAATGGAGCGTGCAGTACCTGGTCTGGCTGTGCAACATCAGGGAAGATAACATCAACCATGCCAACCAACATTCGGTACCTTGCCAAATAGAAACATATGGTCTCTAGTAATGAGACAAACAAAACACATGAAAGGAACATCCTGAACAAAGACTGAATTCAAGTTCAGATAAATACTTGATTGTAACCTGGTAGCTGCCTCGGCATAAAAACTGGCACCTTCAACCATCAACCACTCCTCTCTTCTCCTGCAACAACCAAACATTGTTTTTAATCACACAATACATGCAAAGAAAGCTGCCTTTGTATGCATTCAATTTTAACACTAATATTAGCCCTACAAAATAAGTCAGATGCATACTCAGGTAGATAGCTCTCTACCAATGTTTTGAAGCCATAAATCTGCAAAAGAGAATACCAAAACAGAAATAACTTGCAGTCAATGAGCATTGATGATTGGACTGTATGTCAGACCTCGAATACATAATGTGACTAACTTCAGTAATAATTCTGTGTACTATCACCCCATTCAGATTTATAAGAAGAATTTTCAACGATATCCTACTGACACTTGGAACTATGGAAAATAAAATAGAAATGAGAATTCAAAGAGTGCAGGTCTTACATCATTGCACTCAAGAATTTTTGAGTTATGAAACTTATTATCTCATCTTCCTGTGTTTCAAAAATTGGCAAGGATATCTCAGCTATAAACCCCAAAGATTGCAAGATAGATGGTAAATGCACTTCCTTCTCTTCCAACAAATCTTCAAGCCTCTACAAGGGATGCAAATGCAAAATATATTTTTTCCCGAAACTTCAAAAATATGCGTTTTAGCTCGAGAAAGAAATAACAGGAGAGAATTGATACCTTGTAAACATATAACGACATAAGACCATCATCTTCAACAGGGATTATAGCTGGTCACGTATAAAAAGGAACTGCAATATATCTATGCAGAAGGCAATTAACTAAACTTTCAGAAAACAAAGCTTTCTGACAATTGTAGAGGGTATCAGCTGTTTTCATATGTTTCTCTTACATAGAGCACTGACAAAGATGCTCTAAAACCGCAAAAAAAAACATAGCCACAATGCTAAATTTCCTAAAATACCAACAAAGTTATTAACAGAGAAGTCTAAGAGGAAAAGCTCACCCGAGTAAATCAGTGTTCCATTGAGGAAAAAAAAACTGTATCTTTACTCCTTAAAAATGGCCTAGTCATGAAGCTAGAAAGACAAAAAAAAACATCTGTCAGCAACAAAGCACTAAGAAGCCAAAACATGGCCATCAAATACTAATATCAACTCCATTTGCTATCTGCACTGCAGAATCCTACTACATTCACTAACTAAGCACCTCTCATACAAATCGAACACATATTCAGAACATACTCTAAAAGACTACAAATATATCAATCTAATTGAGTAAATCAAAACAAAAAGCCAGAACAGAGTGATATATACAGAGATGGAAAGAAGGGAGACACAATGCTGGGCTGCTAGCTAAGCCCACCACAAAGGTCCATAAGCATCGCTTAAGCCTGCTATGCAACTGGTAGTCTGCTACTGCGAGAGGTGGCACATACGCGGGATCGGCTCCGCGTGGATGCCTTGCCCCACCATGTGGTTCGTTGAGCCGGGCCATGGCGTTGGCGTACCATTTCTTCCCGTTGGTGCCCTTGTTCTGGGACCCTAGCATCTCGGCGGCGGTGGTGGCCCTAGGCCAGAGCCTGACGGCAGCACCGCGGCGTCCGACTACTCCGATCACAGCGCCACCTCGCCGCCCAGCACCCACGTGGCCTCCTCCTTCAAGAGCTCATGCAGGATGTCGTAGTTGTAGATGCGCTGCCACGTCTTGAAGGCTGAAGGGCGCTCACCAGGACCCTCCCATGCCGCTCGGGTCTCCACGTCGGCGTGGAGCAGAAGGGCATCGTCCTTGACGCCAGTGGTGCGCCCGCGGCCATGATGCCCATGATCGCGGTGCCGTGGCGGGCGATAGATCCGGCGGCGCTCGGGGCAGCGCCCCTTGGGACGAAGGCCGCGCCGTCCAGATCCACCTAGGGGCGAGCCGTGGCGGCGGTGGCGTAGAGATGGCGAGGCAGAAGGGGGGCGCGGTGAGCGGGAGGGGGGTGGGGGCGGCAGTGGAGAAGAGAGGGAAGGAGAGAGAGGAGGGGGAGGGGTGAGGTAGGGTTTGGGCTGAGGCGTGGGAGGCTTTCCAAAAAAAGCCATGTGGGGGTTTCTGCAAACATAACGATATTATCAAATTTTCTCTTTTTGCTGTGCGAATAAAGTTTACATCAGGGATCCATATGCAAAATATTAGAACATGAGTGTGGACGAGCTGGACCGTGGGTTGATTTCAGTAAAGTAAGAGGGGTTTTTTGCAAAAGTTCCAGAGCTGTTTGCTAGCCAACACGTGTCCAATGTGTCGTAGGAGCAAGAAGAGGAGAGCAGATCGGAGTTGAAATTAAGGATTTTGATTACATTGGGCCAGCGTGCAAATGGTCAAGCCCATGACCTCATAAGGCCAAGTCCAGTTGTGAGCAATATCTCCTATTTCTTCCATTATCTTGAAAAGAGTAAGCTAGAGTACATCTACCTAATGGTCTAAAAAAATGTAACAATAACGAGTTTCTGCTAAAAGATCAAATTTTCGTAATAATCGGTAAATATCTAGCTATCCCTTTATCTTTGTTTTTACGAGAGAACTGTTGGTCACGAATCACCAACAAAATGGCATTTGTTCTTGAGGCTTTGTTTTTCCTTATTAAAATTTGGCACGTTCCACATTATAGCTAGTGTACCTCCTGATTCTTCTTCAAGGATGACAAGATATCATTGATCTTTTCTAAGGTGGCATTTGGATGCAGCCTGGGTTTAGGATAGGGAAATGAGAAGGATATGCACAAGGGAGGTTTGGATTAGGGAAATCAGAACATATCCTTTTCCAACGTTTGGTTTACACTGGCTTTGGGATAGACATACAATACTTTTATGACCAAAATACCCCTCACCAAGAGTTAAGAAATAAAAACAAAAAACAAATCCGAGACAGGTATATCCAGGGAGAAATCATAATGTTGCGTGCCAAAGATTCTCTCAAATCTTGATGGGTGCCCTATCTAATCGAGGCTAGAAAGCTTAAGGAAGCAATTGCAGGGGAAGAAACAGAGAACAATAATAAAGAAAGGGGAAACACTGACAACTATTGCTTGTCGATTTGCTGCTACCCAAGTTGCGACGACTACGACAAGGAGCGAAGTGCAGGTGCAGCACGCAAGCATGTGCCAATGCTGCCTGCAAGCCATGAACGCATGTGGCGGCCGGAGGATCCCAACGGCAGGTAGCAGAGAGGGCAGGACTGTAAGATCTAGGCCTTACGCGGATGGGGAGCAGACGCACGGTCTTCTACCTACCAAGAGGGAATACAGGAGGGCAAGCGGACGGCCAGGATTCGACGCTCGGCGGAGGATGCCGACTGGCGCCTGGCGGTCGAGCTGCGACACTGTGACAGGGCCCGCTCCAACGACGGCAGGTGATGTCCAGTCTTTATAACCCAGCCGTATCCCACCTCCCCCGTTGGGTTTTGTTGAGCGGGATATGAGCGGAGCGTATCCCATACCCAATCTCTATTCATATCCTTTTCCCACCATCCGAACATGGGTTCAGATATATCCGCCCCCTCATATCCCATTCCCAGTCTTCTTATCCCGAAATCCAAACGCCACCTAAAGGTTTTTTTATTTTGTTCTCATTACAACGAAGTACATTAACATGCACCGTCCCATATTGATGGTCTACAACTAGTTATGATCATAAAAAAACAAGTGGATATATGTAAAATATACATGACTATATCATCGAAACTGGCTCCACAAATAATGAGTTTATGGTGCCCTTGATGACATGACAATTGTGTACGCGTCATCTTGCTTGTACATAAAAACCATTGTTCTTGTCAAGTTGAATATTCTCTCAAGTAGCTCCATTGTCATGTGGTTGTTAGTGTTCAACCATTCCTCATTAAAATCTTTCCATGTTTCCTCTATCATGTCTTGTATCTTCTCCCGTGCCACTTGAACCGTGACCTTGTGCTCCTTTATGCAGCTCTCGATTGTCGAAGCAACATGAGAAGTCATTTTCTCTCGCTGCATACATATGCAATTCCAGGTTACAATTTCTGGAGGTGCAAATAGTGAGCAGCATATAATAAGGGCATACAATAAGCACAAAATATGTACCATATTTCAATTATAACAGAAACAGTGACATCCAAAGTTCTAAAACTGCAATATTTTTTTTAACAATGAACTCATGTAGCATTCCAAAGAAAGCAAAATGAATATTACCATATGACATAAGATCATCCGAAAGTCTAAGAATAACGCAGAGCGCCTGTACTATTTTAGGCACACTACATACCCAATCAAAAGCTTCTTCCATGGCCACTTCTCCCATTCCAACAAATGATGCACATGACAACAGGTGACAAGCACCACTTCTTGCTGAAACTTTCAGGTGTTCCTCAACGGTTGCAGGGACATAACCTTGCTCACGCCATTTTACCTCATTATTGTAGGCTCTAACTAGATCTACAATCTGCATATTCAGGGGAAAAATGTTGGTACCTCATAATTCTCCTACGTCTCTTTTGAATGATGCACTACTGGAATCCTTTGGTTTCCCTAGGGTTATTCTCTTTCCCTAGGAAAAAGTGAGATGTTCTGGGGAAAGATTATTTCCCTATAACAATATCTTCAAACCGTAGGGAAATTCTTGTTTCCCTAGGAATCTCATGTCTCCCTACAAAATATTCAGTTATGGTCCCATCTCGGTAGGGAAATAGTTTCCGTACTGTTTTTAAGGCTTTCCCTAGGAATTTTGTCTCTAGGGAAATTGGAGTAGTAGTGATGGGTCAAAACCTCAAATGAATAAAGATACAGAAAAACATATATCTAGTTTTGTTTGGGAACCAAGCATGCATATGTTTAGAATATCATGTTTACGTCTCATGTATATGCATCCCCAGTGTAATATTCCCTTATTAGAATATCTTGTTAAGAGGATGAAGATTCCATACAAACCCATATATAATTGAAACATACTGATCGAGCTGAATGAAAATTAGACCCTTTGTAAAGAAAAAACAACAAGCTCAGCTCCTTGAGAGTGGAGTATGTATTCTCACCCAGTGGTCAAAGCCTCTGTTAAGTTATCATACAAGATTTTTGATAACAAGCACAGAGGTGAGTGAAAAATTTAACTTACACAATTCTTAAGGTAGGGCATGCGGTATTTCTCCTCTAGTGCTATCTCATCATCAATGCTTTGACAGGTATCCAAAACTTTTCAAAGAATGAACTTCATGTTCACTGGGAGACCATGAGCCATCATAGGGTCCCAGCTGGTCGATGTGATTTTTCATCAAATGTACTAAATTGTATCATTATCCACAAATAGTTGTTGACAAAATAGTTATCAATCATATATAGTTTGATTTAAATTTAAAAAGGATATGGTGAATATCAATGAATGGTTAGTGGATGAGAAATACATTTGAATAATGAAAGTGCATAATTTTCTCTAGTTATAAACAAGGAAAAATATACTCGCAACATTGTTAGAATTTATAAGGTGTCCATATTTATATAAAAATATATAAATCCAATTCATTTTCAAGTTAATTTTGTATTGAGTTAATAATTTAGGATAGGATGGTATTTAGAATAATTTAATTTTACTAAAATAAAGGGTTTAATTTTAGTCAGATGAGAATACAAACCTTTCTATACACTTGGTAAATAACTCACACTCTTGTAAAGTTCCATAGACATCATAAGTATCGTCTAAGATGGAAATAATTGCAAGCACCTTTGACAATATTATTCGACCTCAAGAGTATCTTGGTTCAAAATATACTCCTACTATCCAAAAGTAGCATTCCACAACTCTATCTCTAGCAAATGATAACCTTGATTGAAGTTCTAGATCATTCCACCACCTGTATGTGTATTAATAAATTAATTGCTACCTAAAATGTGCATTGAAATGACCACAAGAAATTGAAATTATTGTAATCTGGATAATTTGTGTATTAGGAAATGTCAAGATAGAAATTCTTCTTAAAAACATCAGTGACTTCACCTTGTTATGATACTCAACTCTTGTTGATATTGGAGCTGCATGAGATTGTAGTTCAACTTTGCAAGTTCAATTATTAGTTCATCACCTTCAGTATCTTTTATGTTTGCAGACATATGAGATTTGGCTTCATATATTCTTACCCTCCTAGGAAGGGGGATCTCAAGTGAACACTTCATTTCACTTGCTAATGACCCTTCCATGTGGGGTACTATCGATTCTAAACACTTAGCCGTGAAGGAAATAGACTCATCAAGTATTATCTCCCCATGCATTCGGAGATGTGCAGCATGTAGAGGCACAACAGACCCTTTGGATTATCAACCACAAAGTTCCCCTGATCATCTCTGAATGTCGCAAAGACATCTGGAATATGATAGATAGTTCAAAAGTTACATTTTGCATTATGTATTCCTAATGTTATTCAAGAACAATTTTGAGTGAAGCATTATGTGTTCCTAATGTTTAGATGTAAATAAGTTTTGTTCCATGAAGGCTGCAAAATAGTCGAATATATTACCTGGTGAGACCCTGTGTCCATGTTTCCTTAGCAAATAAAACCACATAGCCACCGTTTGAAGATCACAACCACTCATGTCGGCATTTTTAAGTTGAGTTAGCACAACACTGATCTCCTCTTCAAAAATATGATCCAGGCAAACACGCTCCAAAACATCAATGATATGCATCCTCTGATACAGGCTACAAGTGCCAGAAGTTGCGATCTGTTTTGCCACTTCTTCCTTCAATTGGTCTGCTCGTTGTGTCATCCATCTCTGCTAAGAACAATTATACATAAACTAAACACATGGGCACTAACAATTGGTCAAAGCTATGAAATTCTTACTAAATGGTATGTGAACTAGATAATCGTTGTATGCTACTACCAATTAGTCTAATTCTGCAGGAAATTTTGAACCATTTCCTACAAGACTATGGTCTCAAAGATCCCTGAAAACAACATAAACATTGTTTAGGTTAATTAGAAAATAAACAAAAAATAGCAATACTCTAGAAAACACATGGTTATGGCTATTACAAAGTTCATTATGCATCTCATGCATTTCAAAAGTCTATGCCACAGAATACTCCGTCCCGTTACAAACAAGTGAAGTTTTGTAGTTATCTTCGGTCAATCATTTTAGTTTGGTTTTTTATTATGATGTTTGGATATATTTTTAAGAAGATATGAGGGACTCGTCTCAAAATATAGCTTATACTTTTTGCTATGTTTTATAATTTTTTTTTACCAGAACATGCATGTACAAATGAAGTTGTGCTCTAAGACTGTGTCATTGTCAGAACATCACTTAATAATTGGAGGGAGTTATCCAAATGTGGTATCCTGATAAATATTCCACCTGTTTATAAATATAATGTTTTGGACATCAACATAGTATCCAATAATTAACTTTAATCATGACTCTATATTTCTTACTGAACAACGATAGTGTTTGAAATGGGTTATCAATGCAAGAGAGGATCAACTCCATGCTTTATAGCTAGGACATCATGAATGGGATGAGCTCGTAAGTATACTAGAGAAAAACTTTCCTCCAAACAATCATTTCATGTCCTGAGCATTGTATTCATGTTTTAACAGTTTCACTCTGTCTAGGCTCCCTAGGACTCGATATTTTAGACGAGGGGCTATTGCATTCTTGCCACTATTTTGATCTCCAATTGTGAGTTTGCCCTTGTTTTTTCCTTTTGTTGCATTTCCCCCTACTTTTTGAATATGAAGACCATGTTTAACCCTATTTCTAACTCTAATAGTTCCATCCCAATTTAAAAAATAAAAAGTTGACACAACCGCCCCTTATCCCTTTGTAGTCTCCAATGCATCAGTGGATGAGACATGCCTTCTCTCATCTCTCTCTCTCTCTCTCTCTCTCTCTCCCCTCTATCTCTCTCTCTCCTCTATCTCTCTCTCTTAGTTTGAATCCTAGCAGGGAGCAGCGGCATCCAGGTGATGGTTCACATGACCAGGCCGCGGCTCGCAGGGTGTAGATCGAAGGCGTGTCGCCTAGGATTAGGCATGGTGCTGGTCCCATGCCGCACCATGCCACTGCTGTCGGGAACCCCTAGAACGAGTTCCCTATGGTATCCTTGCCCCGTTCTGGGCCTTCACAGATGTTCCCTTCATTGGAGCTCCGGGAAGACGGTCATCCAGGAGGAGTGCTACTGCCGGCCAGATGCATGAGGCCTATTTAGCCTATCTTGCTACTTTTGCACATAGACCCCTACAAAATCCTAAAATAGAAACCTAAAAACATGTGTCTTACAAATCTTGCACATAAACCCCTAGGAAAGTCCCATTAAAAGCGATCCAGTCCATAATGGCAATTTTATAGATCTAACCCTAGTCGTTTAGCATTTCACAAGCACAGTCCTATGTGTCTTGCGAATCTTGGAATCTAGCTCCTAGCGATTACAGTTAATTCTTTGTACTATTTGTTGCTTTTGTTGGACATGTACATTGGGATGTGATCTGGTGGCGTATCTATCTACTAGTTATTGTTTTCGTTGAACATTATGGTGGGATGCTTTTTATCTAGATATGCATTTGGTTTGGACTTCCATTTGTTCCATGATTTTGTCAAAAAATTTCAATCATTGCTCGGATTTTAAAAGTATGCTAATTTGAATGAGTTTGGTTTGATATCTATCGAAATGTTGTCAAAATATTTGATGTCAAATAGGGGTAAAATCAAAAGTCTTAACAAAGTAGAGGCATATTCACAAGGGCAAATTGGTCATTTTTAGCTCATTTGACACCGTTAACTATTATTCACGGAGTATGGGTAAACTAAGCCTTCACACTCAAAAAGTAGGGATAAAAATGCAACAAAAAGGAAAAACGGGGCAAAATCATAATTAAAGAATTAAAGTAAGGGCAAGAATGCAATAACCCTGTTAGATAAAAGAAGCTTTATTGATATCTGACAATTACATCAAGATGATACAATTGTCCAATACCACTCCCAGCCTATACGTAGTTAGGATGCACATAGTCTATTATTATTAGAGAAAATGACATATCATTGTGCCGCAATGAACAACAACACACAACGTACTCCTCCGTCCCAAAAAAGATGATGTTTTGGCTTTCCTTGGTACATTATATTTGCTATGTATCTAGACACATTGTACGTCTAGATACCTAACAAAACCAATCTATCTAGAAAAGCCGGAACGCCATCTTTTCTGTTACGGAGGGAGTAATCTTTATTTCCATGCATCACTATAGTACTTGGACTGTGAGATACTACCTCTATCCCAAAAAGAAAACAAGTCATTCTAGGATTCAAAATTTATCCCAAAACAAATCATTGTTATCCTATTTAGTATGTGCATACACATGCAACAATCAATTTGTGTCGGTTAATAAACTAGAGGCAACTAAAGTCATTTTACCTCCTTGTTAATCTGTCATAGAATTTCTGATTGAGTTGATTTTTCGGACGGAGGGAGTAGGTCGTTAAAAGGCAATGCCTTGGATAAACAGGTAGTATAATTTTTTTATATAGTCAAGGAATACATGATTCAAACTCAAGGTTTTTATCAATACATTATTACTAATTTTACTTTAATCCCCGTGTGGCATATGTCAACATAATATGCCTGGCCTTGCCTCGTTGAACTAGTGAGAAAACCAGCCTTCCTGAACGTAAGGCTACCATTACCCATTAACAAGCCTTATCAAGCTATTAGCACAGTACGCTTAATTATTAGTACGCCTTGTTAAAACATCTAGAAATTATTGGAACAGTATCATAGAATCTTTGGAACGTACATATACTAACTGGAGAACAGAGGGTAAACTATATATATGATTACTACCAACGGAATACAACACTATTCACCCACTGCAGAAACACTATCAGGGAACTCTACACGCTGCCTACAAGCTATAGAAATACTACCAATACACTGTAGGAGCATTGACCTTCTGCAGCATTCCCTCTAGCATATTATCATTAACACATCTTGATTTGGTGTGCAGATGTTTTCTCAGCACCAGATTCTATTGTCATTAAGCCTAAACATATGCAATATTGATCTTATTTGCGTAAATCTTGTCATAAGAAACGTTTTCAGATACATCACAGAGATCATATATTACTATTACTAATTGGAGGCTTCTTTTGAAGCCTCCAGATGAAGCCACCTAGGATCCTAAGTGGACACTCTAGAAAAAGAGAGAAATCCTAGAAATTCTCACAAAAAAACAAAACATCTAACCATCAATTGAAACACTCAAATCATCATAGCCATTAGATCTATTATATTTTCTAAAAAATTATCCACCTATGCTATTATGAAAATAGCTTAAAGTAACTCCCTAAATCTATATCAAAATTACCCACCTCTGCCATTATATAAAATAAACCAAAGTAACCCCTAATCTCATCAAAATTATCCACTATGCCATTATAAACAATATTTCAAATAACCTCATACATTTGCAACTAAATTACCCACGAATACGTAAAAATAACTTAAATTAACTGTTTTACATTTATATTACCCACATATGTCACTATTAAAAATAACATGAGGTAATCCCACATTGGAATCCAAATCACCTTAATTAAAAATATACACCAATATAAGATTCTAAATCGTGTATTTCATACACTATTGGTATATTATATAGTGATTAAGGTATATGCGCATAATATGTGTTGTCATTTATAAATATATAGGGGAGGTGACGACAACATAGAATTCTACGTTAAAATTATAGTTCAAACTTAGGATTTATTAAATAAATTCAAGATATATATGTGATGCAAAGTAAAAATTTAAAGACTATAATTGTATATGAAAATATTATAGAGTAATTAATAACAAAGATCTATTACAATTAGATGAAAATAATAAAAAGTATGTATCTCTATAGGTATTGTGTTCGAATATTTAAACAAATGAGAGATAGCTCATAATAGTTTGGTAGAAATATAGCCTTAATTTTTATTTGGAGACTCCGCATTAGTTATCATGAGACACGATAAAAAAAAGACAAATCCTAAAAATTTTCACAAAAATCAGAAACGTCAATCATATAAACTCTAATAACCATAGTCATTAGTCGATTGTATTTTTTTAGAGAGTTACCCACCACTATCATTATAAAAGTATTCTAAAATAAATCCTAAAAATATATCTAAATTATCAAGCTATGCCATTATAAAAATAATTTAAATTAACCCCATCATTTTATCTAATTTACTCATGCATCTTATTATAAAGAATATAACTAAAATGACATTCAAAATTTGTATCTAAGTTACCCATTGTTATTAAAGATAACCTAAACTAAACACCTAAATCTTAATCTAATTATCTTCATGTGCATTCTACCAAAAAGTCCAAAAGTAAACTGATATATGATTCTAAATTACGGTAATTTATCATTGTTAACATAGAAATAATAAGTTAAGGTATATATGCATCATTAGTGTCACCATATAGACCAATATATGTATACTAGCAACCTTGCCCCGTGTGTTGCTATGGATGAAGAACGCTATATCGTTTTTCTATGCAAGTTAAAGTAATTAACTTGCTTTTCCTAATCTGATTGCGGTATACAATGGACTACTCCTAATCCGATCAGAGGACAAGATGAAGTATGTCTAATCCGATCGTGAGACGTATATGATAGATCGCTGAAACGTTCATTCCTTTAGAAATAGGTAAATATATATAGGAGCAAATTCCTTCTATGCCATTGAAAAATATAGCATATCCCTTATGTGCCATTGAAAATTAAGCCATCCCTTCAATGCCACTGGTTATATTTTTTTCATCCCTTCACTGCCATTGCTGTTAGTTTTCGCTGTAAACAGCGACGACGGCGTTAAAAATCGATCGGTCTTTCACTTATTAGACGATTTTACCCCTTCCAACTCATTTACCAGCGACCGATCCAAATCTTCCCCCAAATCGATTCCATCGCAAACCCTAGCTCCATCCCACGCCCGGTGTCGCCCAGGCCGCGAGAGGCAGGCAGCAGGCGCGGTCGGATCCCTCGCGCCGAGACTCCTCCGCGGGCCACGCGAGATCAGGCGAGAGAGGATGCGCCATGACGGGCCACGCGGGAGCACGCGCCAGGGCGAGGCGNCGACTGCGGCGTCGGCTCGCCGCCAGGCCATGCGCGGCCGGCTGCCAAGCGGGCAACCGCGTCCTGCAAGCCAGGCTCGGCCGGATCCGAGCCCCGACGCCCAGGGGAGGCACGCTCGGCGCTCTACTTCGACATCTCCTGCACAAATCGGAGCAGATGAGTTCTTGGCTCCCTGCAGGGTGAGTTCTTCATCTTCTCTGTCTCTTTTGTATGAACTGGATCTAGGAACAGTTAGTTTTTATGGTCCTTCTTTCGCAGGATGGACCCAAACTCCAGTTACTTGCTGGAAATCAGACTCACTGGCAATCCTAAAAAGCGTAGAAAGGAATTTTCATGCTTTAGTTTCAGCAAGGTTGTGGATTCTGATCTATGCAATTTCAAGGACCTCGTGGGAGAAATTGTGGATCAGTACCCTCATGGATACCAGGAAGTAGTGCATGTTTTTTACTATGATGCTGTTGAAAATTGCTTTCCCGAAGTCACAACAGATCAGGAACTACTTGCAATGTTTAGGAAACATACTGATAGCAAGGTAGTTCGAATGACAATTTTATACACAGAACCTACAGATGTTGTGCCTATCCCTGAGTGCTACACTTCGAATGACAATTTTATACACAGAACCTACAGATGTTGTGCCTATCCCTGAGTGCTACACTTCAGAAAATTCAGAGCCGCTTGATATCCCATGCACCCCATCCGCGGCTTGTCCATCTCTAGCTGCAGCAAGCCTGACCACTGCAACATGCCCCAGCCAACAGACTACACAAACAGCCAGCCAACATACTAATCCAACATCCAGCCATCAGACTAAGCCAACGAGAAGCCAACCAGCTGAACCTAGCACAAATGATGAACCTAATGATGATCCCACAAATGATGAACCTAATGATGATGAGTGTCTAGCAAATCCTGAGCCACAAAATGAACATGTGAGTGTTGATGATGAAGCCATGTACCTAGCTCCTGATAACACACATGTGGCTGAGGAAAGTGACTCTGAGTCTGATTCTAAATCTGATGAGGAGTACGAGGAAGAGGATGGCTTGATTGGGAAAGATCCTGTGCCACCTATGCCAGTTGTAGCATATGACCGGAATGACCCTCCAGTGAGTGTAGGCAGCCTATATCCCAATATGGAACAGTTTAAGTTGGCACTTTCTCAACATGCTATCAAACATGAATTTGAGTATAACACTGAAAAGAGTGACCCAGGAAGATTGAGGGTCTACTGCTCAAAGAAGGAAGAAGAAGGGTGCAGATGGAGGTTACATGCTTCTACATATAAGGATGGCAAAACAATAAAGGTGACTGATTATTAATTTGTCTCTTGCTGTTTTATCTCTTGCATTAGTTCAACGTTTATTAATTCTTGTTTGTATATTCTAGGTGAAGATGAACCTGCGTCGACATACCTGCACTAGTGCAAGAAGAAGCAAGATTGTGAGGAATGCAACTAAATTTTGGATTTGTGAACAAGTGAAGGATTGGTTGATGGAGGATTCAAGATTGCCAGCTAAAGAATTAAAGAGGAGAATAAAGGGCAAGCACAAAGTTGATGTGCCCTACAAGAGAGTGTATGCGGGTAAGGAATTGGCACATACACGGTTGTTTGGTAGTTGGGACAGCAGCTTTAATAACCTGTATAGGTTCAAGGCAGAGGTGGAGAGGTGCTCTCCTGGTAGTTTTGTTATAATAGATCACCACACAATTGATGGGCAAATCAGATTTAATAGGCTATTTTTTGCTATGAAACCATGCATAGAAGGTTTTCTCAATGGATGTAGGCCATATTTAGCAGGGCTGTATCAAGAAAGATGGAAGGGCTCATTTTGCCACACATCATCAAGGATTTGAGGGAGCAAAGCAGAAATTTGGATATGGATGTACATCGAAGTGGGGATATACTAGGAGAGGTATCAGTGAAGGGTGGTAGTCGCTACAAATGTGTTGTCAACCTAAAAGAAAGAACTTGCTCTTGCAGAAAATGGCAAGTGACAGGCATTCCTTGCAAGCATGCCAATGCATTTATCACATCTCTTAGGGAGCCTTTGGAGAAATATGTTGACATGTATTACTCAGTTGAGAAATTCAGAGTTGCATATGAGGCTCTAATCCCTGCCATGCCTGATAAAGCACAATGGCCACAATCTGATCATGATTTCTTCATGCATCCACCACTCCTAAAATCTACAGCAGGTAGAAGACAGAATCAAAGGTTTAAAGGTTGTACAGAGGCTGGTGGCAACACAAGACCAAAAGGTAAACATCAATGTAGAGTTTGTAAGGGATATGGCCATCGTTGGTATAATTGCAAGGATGGTGATCCTGATGACATAGCAGCTTTGCTTGCTGAAAAGTAAGAATTCTGGTATTTATTTCTACATTTGTTATATAAAATTGCTTATTATCTCATTGTTGTTCCTGCAACACAGAGGTCCACCAAAGAGAAAGAAGAAGGCCACTGAACCATCTTGTGAGAGTAGCATTGTAGTTGTTGGCCCAACACCTAAAACAATGCAATTTCCTCCTAGGTATGCAATTTCCTCCTAAAACAATACAATTTTATTCTGTTTTTTTGTTTACAAAAGTTCATCTATAACTGATTTCACATGTGTATTACAGCAAAAGTACCTCTACTAGCTTAGGTTCTGGACTCTCTCTCAGGTACTTGTGCAGTAGTCAATGCTTAGATATTATTTTGGTCATATCTTATTTATGATTTCTGATCATCTACTAATCTCATGTGCAGGTCTGGAAGTGGCTCAAACCAGCCCGAGCAACTTTGCATAGAGTACCCTGCCACCTGCAAGCCTAGAGATGAGAAGAAAGGTAAAGGAAAGGCAAAGGCAAAGGCAGCAGGGAAGAAGAAGAAAAAGAAGAACCAAGTTCCAGTGCCACATGACAGTCCGGCAATGAGTACTAGAAGCAGGACCCCTCAAAAGCATAGCCCAGCCTCTCAAACTTGAAGTAAAAAAAAGCTTGCACTTCCAGACCTAAATTTCTAGTTGATGCAGTTCATTTTGTGTGTGGCACTTTCTATTTTGGTTGGTTTTTTCTGAAACCAAGGCTATGGTTGCTTTTACTTGCTTCTGAATTGTATTGGTGCATGTATGGACACCAAAAACTACTTGTATGGCTGTTATGGACAGCAATGATGCTTGTATGAACATCAAAAAAGTACCTCTATGGCTGTTATGGACAGCAATGATGCTTGTATGAAAAGAACTACATGTATGGACATCAGTTATCTTTAGTATGTACATGAATGCTTGCAATGACCAGTGAATGTTATGTGCTTGAGATATCTGTGGTTATTTGCATGATCCTATGATTTTTAAATTTCTTACTTGCTCAATAATATATGTAAAGGCATGCATATGTGTGACACCAGAATATTGTTGTTTGTGCTTTTTGCAATGGCATGGAAGAGATATGTGTTTTATTTTGTGTGCAGGGGTAATAGTGTCTTTTCAACTCTCACTTAACACCTCTCTCACTACAAACTAACAGCAATGGCAATGAGGGGATGAAAAAATATAACTAGTGGCATTGAAGGGATGGCTTAATTTTCAATGGCACATAAGGGATGTGCTATATTTTCCAATGGCATTGAGGGAATTTGCTCTATATATAGATAGAGATAGAGAGGTAGGAGATAAAGATTGATGGGTTCAGTTAGGACTCTAATCCAATTAGAAAACTGATGCCGACAGTTAGAACCGTGGTTACAGTTCATCGCAATAGATGGGACCTACCTGTCAGAACGAACAAAAAAAAAGAAGAAGCAATCCTCTCTTTAAAAATAGGTAAAGATATGTGAGGAAGTAATGAAAAATATTAATTTTTATGTTAAATATAATGTATGGAGGCGCGATACAAAGTGTAAGAATTATGGATGTGGATGAAAAAAATATATAGAGTAATTACTAATTAAAAATCAATTTAAAATAAAAAATGATAAGTACACATCTTTATGAGCATTATATTGAAGTATTGACAAAAATAAAATATTAATATGTAAACAATTTTGATTATTAGATAGAAGTTTAATTTTTGAATAACTTTTAATATAATAGCTTCTAAAAATATTAGCCCGTGTTGGAGTATGGATTGATGGACTGGTAGTGCTTAATTTGTTACCTTTGAAATATTCTAAAGTTAAATCTTGAAGGCATTAATACTTACACATTACAAACCTGTTGAGCGGACGTAGCCAGAGGACTGGAGTAGGTGAGGAAGAAATCTCCCCAGATGGACGGCTGAAAACTCGAGATGTTTCTGCTCCCACGGCCCTCCCTTTCTTTCGGCTGGTTCTTAGCGTTGGTGGAGGCACTAGCAACGATGCCACCAGTGGCCCGACTGTAAAGAACTGAAGGCTGGTGCCTACCTGCTGAAAGGCCCGGAGGGACCTGTCGAACCAGCAGCATTCGCTTGCCGGGCGACGCCACAGCGCCGGCGATCATCGGCGACGGCGTGGCAGTAGAGGCGCCAACGGCAGGACGGCTGCCATGGCTGTGCCGTCCACTGGACCGTGTTACCTTCATGGGGTGGTGGTACGCCGTGTACATGCTGCTTGGCATCATTTTCCAGAGATGTGTGCTTGGAATCTGATCTGCCTGACACAATAAGCTAGGCCACGTTTTCAAGCCATGTCTTATATATGTATCTGTATCTGGTTAACGTGGTCTCACAGCTAGGCCGACAAGAGATCCACTCAAATCTTATAAACTGTCTTGTTCAGATAAATATCAAGTTTTTAAAAAGAGAGATGATACTGTGATGGCAGTTGGCAGATCGGGGAGCTCTTCTGTGCTTGTACCCAAGTGAACCTCTATAGAGTGCTAGTGTATTTGCCGGCTGACAGTCAATACACGGATTGAATTTTTCTCATAAAATTTGGTATTCTTAATAAATGCCATTATGTTCTCAGATAGTTGAAGGAACTTAGCTGACCTTTAGCGCTCGTAGAAACCAATTATCGTAGACTGTAGTATCGTGAGTTGTTTTTGTTTTCTCAATATTTAAACCCCCGTGCCAGCAGCAATTTGTGTTGGTAAAAGTGGGCAACATATATTTGTTACTCCATGAAACACAAAATCAGCAATTTCGATTGTTGATAATGATGGCAAACATATATTAGTACAACGTGGAACATGATCTGCTTATTCTAAGGTATCAAAAACGACATATTCCATAAAAAGTGTTAATGGGTAAAATTACAGAAATGATTGGTTCCTTTCCTTGATTGCTATGTTATGGTTTAAACTTATTCATTGGTGTAATTAATTTGGTTTTGAAATAGATGGACCGGTTTGCCCTTGCACTTTTTTATTGCCGTGGGCGGATGACCATAGATGCTCAAATTTTCCCAAGCGTGTGACATAAACTACGCCAGAAAAATATAGTACAGACGGTTAAAAAACCAGCCAGCGGATGGTTTTTCGTGAAGTCTGCATATATGTGCCGGCAATATCTTCCAAGCTTAAGATGCAGACGGTACGGGGTATGGTCTCTATATGTCCTATGTGGCTTCTGGCGGCTGGTTAAAGATCGTAGCTTTAAAGTCCAAATAGACCCATTCTCTGCAACAGAATCCATCTTTTAGTACCGTTCGGGATTCCCCAATTAGTATCAAGTATCTTGGCCGGTACTAACTCTTTGGTAGTAAAGGTCGTCCCAAACTGTATGTTGTGTGGGATTCAAATCCACAACCTCTTTACTCGTGCGAACCCCCTCCCCCTATCATCTCACCTACACCGTCCACGGATGTCTTTCAATATTTTCTTACAATTGAGTTAACAATATATAACCTGATTTAACATTTCTGATAGGTTAATACAACATTTCATGGAGGTCGTTGATTAAGGGCTGCCTTGCTCTCCCTCCCCCACCTCACATATCTTTCCTCCGGCCTGGTACATAGTTCAAGATTTTTTTTTCTCAAATACACAGGAGAGCTGCATATCTTTGTATTAAGAGAGATATAAAAATGATCCAATTACAAAATGCCTTCCCCTCTTGGACCAGAAAAGGGAGGTGAGATAAGCCAAATAGGAACTCTTACGTAAGGACAAAACTAGGCAACACTAGCCTACTAAGGGCATGTTTGGTATAGCTTCATCTGATTCTGATTCTCTATGGCAGTTGATTCTCTAAGAAAAGTGATTCTATGGCTGAAAGTGATTCTTTTTAATTCTCCAGCATAAACGGTCAAAAATAGAATGGAGAATCACTTAAAAATCAGAAGAAGCTATTTTTTTGATTCTGTGAAGTGATTCTTTGAAATGAACTACGAGGTTGGGAGCTGAAAAAAGTAACTTTTTCTGATTTTGTGAAGTGATTCTCCATCCTGATTTTGAGAGTTTTTGCTAGAGAATAAAAAAGAATCACTTTCAGCCACAGAATCACTTCTCTCGGAGAATCATATCCCATAGAATCGGAACTAGGTAGAGCTCTACCAAACATGCCCTCAGTCTATTTCATTTCAGAGAATCAATTCACAGAATCAGCAGAGAATCACTTTATAGAATCAGCAGAGAATCACTTCTCTCTGGCAAATTGTTTGGCAGAGCTCCTGCCAAACACCACAACTGATGCTCATTCTTGAAGGATTGCAGTAACATCTGAATGCTAGGTGTTGATCCGTCAGAAACATAGGCATTATGATGTTTCCAAATGGTTCAAGCTTTCATAATTACCAGAGAGAGTTAAAACCCTTCTTTTGTTGTTTGGGGATTTTCCTCAAAGCCTTGCGCCACCAGCTTGCGAAAGAACTTTCCCTACAATTGGGCACCGTTGTGGACAGGTTCAACGGTTCAAGGATGTTGTGCCAAAACTATCAGGACAGCACACAAGTAGTGAGAATATGATGTGTTGTTTCATCTTCCTGGTCGCAAAGTGGAAATTGGTCTAGATGAGGGAGTTCTCTCTTCACCAAATGATCACCTGTCCAACAGTGATTCAGAATGGGCAGCCACATGAACATCTTACATTTACCTGGCGCCTAAGATTTTGAAAGGCATTTCCAAGGTTCAAAGGAGGTTGAGCCAATGAAGAAAGCTCTGTAGACTACTTTGCTGGAGAATTGGCTTGAGGCCTCAAACTTCCAAAGGTGTTGGTCTTCCATTTGGGTCAGACCAATTTCTTCCAACGCGTCCCAAAGTTGCAGGTACTCCATCAGACCTGCCAAGCTGAGGGCACCTCTAATGTCAGACACCCAAGTATCATCCTGTAGAGCCTGGGCTACTGTTATATGTTTTTTGACTCTCATGGGAACACCACTGACCACTGCTGGAGCTAAAGTTTCCAGAAGAGAGTATTGGTCTCATTCCTGACAGAAGTTAGCACTGAGGTAGCAAACATGGCAATGTTGTTGGTATGGACAGGGAGTTCCAATCCAACCCAAAGGTTGATCCAGCCTTGTCTTCTCAAACCACAATCGTCGCATTTGTGAAGCCCATCCCATATTCTCCAGGTTGTGAATTTCTATGCCATCAAGGTCTACTGGTCGGTTGAATTTTTTCCCAAGCCACCAAGCAGCCTCCATTTACTTCCTTTTTCCCTTTCCACAGAAAACCTTTTCTTATTTTATCAGTTGCCCTGATAAACCACTTTGGAACATAGATGGCGACCAGTAAATATAAGTGAAGGGCAGTAGGTACAAAACACACTAGTGTGGCAGGACCAGCCATGGTCAAGAGGGATGCCTTTCCAGCCTGATAGCATGTCTGCCACTTTCTCAATCCATACCATGAGATCACATTTCCTTATGTTTTTGTTAAAGATGGGCGGACCTAGATATGTACAGGGGAAGGTTGTAGCGGAGTATGGGATAGTACCGAAGAAAGCCGCTGACCTACATCATCTTATTTGATTTTCATTTGTTTTGGTTAATAATTGGTTGTGTGTCGATCAGACTTCGCTACATCTTAATTTTCTTCCATCCTCTATCACTATAGAAGGCTCAGATGAAAAAGCCATCGGTTTCTAGACTAATGATAATTTAATGGCATCCTGCAAGGAATAACCATATGAATTTGCTGACATGTAGCCTTTTTTCTTGGGTATACATGTAGTTGGATCTTGTATGTTTCTCATGCTTCAAACAGTTTCTTTTTAGAACCTTCTCTCTTATTTGTTACAAAATTATACAGTCACCATATTTTGCCTATCTGAGAATATGGTGCATAGGCAGACGCTTCATTCATATTCGAGACGGTAGTTTATTGAATTTAATCTGTACTGCCATTGAAATATGTAGTGAATAAATATTTATATATTTGCCTCTAGAGTCAAGGACAAACAAAATCCCGAATAGAATTATTATTACAAGGACATAAGTACTTCAAGAAACAGAACATATACCATTGTGTTCTCGGATAGTTGAAGGAATGTTGGCATTTCTTAACGTCTCCACCGGGTTTGTTAAGCCCGGCAACACCGCTCAAGAATGACTCAGGTATCTCACGTTACGTTTTCGCAAACGCACGGAAATACCGTTGTAGCATTTCACCCGTGAGTATTCAGGGGTATCATTATTTATATTTTCTCAAAGGATGGCATTCGGTGTCAAAGTATTTACAAGATGATCATACTCAAGGTATTATGATATAAGTTCTAGACAAAGTCATAGAGGGGTAAGTGATAAAAGTGAGGTAATGCGACACATAATCTAAGAAGCCAAACTCAAGAATAAAGAATAAAAAATAAGTCCTAAGGTTAGATGGAGCAAGGCAAAAGAATTATATGGCATTATACAAGACAGCACAGGTTATACAAGATATGCAAAGTACTTATTCCTAAGCACCCAGGCACACAACGGGGAGACCAAACCACACTGGTCTGCCAGCAAGCAGTAAGGCTTTATGTACCTCCTACACTGTATAGAATACAAGGGACAGATAGGGCTGTCACCACCTGCTGCCTACGCCTCCATACCGTGGGGCACAGTCATATTCGCAGGCTCTCGTCATGCCCGAGCACCACGCTCGTGCATGAGAGAACTACCCTAGCCCTCCCAGGAAACATGAAACTAGAGTAATCCCGAAGGAACAACAAACTGATGATGTAGTTTAGATCGACTACCCATGCATAAACAATATATAACTCATGACAAGACATGAATATGAAATAAACACTATAGAGATAGTATTTAGATCAAACTCTATACTTATATAAATACCAACAAAGTATATAAAAACCATACCGAAGGCCAAAGGTTACGTCACACAACGGCCCAAGGACGACTCCAGATACTATTACGCTAAGCCTAGCCTGAGCTCCACTAGCCTAAGGATTACAAGTGTACTACTAGAGAGAGAGGCTCTTGAGGATGAGTGTGTGTTGAAGAGAGCCTCCTACCCCCCTCCTCCTATTTATACTAGGAGAGGACGGTTCCCAGCGCTCCCAGGATGGAAACACCCCTTTGGCGCCAAGGAGGACGCGCAAGAAATCTTGCCGCCAAGACTTGGCGGGAAGGGGGCCCGTCCAGGTTCAGCCAAACCCTAGCAGGCTCTTTTCCTGCCAGTCTTCCTCTGGGTCACTGGCATGTGGGTCCATAGTATATTCCCAGTTGATTCTCTCGGGGTCCCGCCCTGGTGTGACTGGGTTGTGGGCCTTCTTGACCGTGTGCTCGTAGAGTTGTATCTGCGTGACATGTTCTCCGTCGTTCAAGCACGTTTTACTCTCTATTGTAGTCCTTGTGTCCTGCAAAGACGTAAGGCTATGATACAAGTAGAACTAGGTTATTCATAAAGATATATGTTAGGAAGTGTATAGTGCATCCTTATAAAGTGAGTGTATTGACGGTCGGATTTAGCGTGCTTACCTGTCCTCTCGTAAATACATACTCACAAAGGTCTACACCCCTATTCGCTTACCACCGGTGTAAATCTTTCTACTAGCAAGAAAAAGCCTATACTTCTTATTCAATACGCATACCTCTTGTCAAAAAACTAGTTTAGCGGTTACTTCTTTCTATCTCGGTTATCCCTTGGATACTATTAGAATGTTGACTACAGGGAATTCCAGCTATCCCTTTCCAACAACTAGACAACTTCGGTGCATCTATACTCTAAATTTCATTGTTGTCGGTATTGACATGTAGAATGGGATTCTCTCTTTATTCTCATCAGACTTGAACCTAACGAAAATCAGAAAGGTTAATAGAATTATATCACCTTTTCGCGGAAGGGCCTTAATCCGTATTTTCTCATTCATGTATCACAAATGGATCTATCTACAGTAGGATTTTGTGTTTTTTTGCTCATTTGTATTTTACGTACCAAAGTAATTAATTTTGAATAATGCATTTCTATCAAATAAAGGTATTATTGCGGAAATCTATTTGATTTGATGCATTGTGGTCGGTAACGTTGGTGAATTAACAGAAACGGAAAGAGAGGGATTCGAACCCTCGGTAAACAAAAGCCTACATAGCAGTTCCAATGCTACGCCTTGAACCACTCGGCCATCTCTCCTACATAATCTTATTATTGACCAGAAACTGAGTGAATAGCGAGTTTTCGTATCCCTGCAGTACAGGTACAACCGATCACGGGTTCCATAGGGAGTTTGACTTCCTTTCCAATTTCATATTTCTCAACAATAACTTCTCTCATCCCCACGGATCTATCCAAAATTCAGGAATCGTCCCATGTTTCTATTTCGATTGTATGGCGTGGCGTATACACGTTCTGCCGCCAACAACTCCCCCAAGCTTACCCATTGCTCGTCCCGAGCAAAAAGCTAAGACTTAGATTGTTGATCAAAAGTTGCTACAATGTCATACTTCTCAAGAGTACCATGCGTTCAACAAAGTATTCTCCCTTGATTTAAATAAGTTGGTATTGTCACCCTCTTTTTGCCTTAGTCCCTATGGGGCTTTTGGCTTCTCCTTGTCTTGGGCGGTTGCAAGTCAGAACGGTTGTATTTTTTACTCGCCTCTTTGTTCCACTTTTTTTTGGAGGTTTTGCAAAGTTTTTTCAAAATAAATCAAGTTTCTCATATGATGCTCTCGATCGCTCATTGTGTATGTTTCCACACCAAGGCATGAGATGCCTCAACCTACCACTAAAGGTTTATGTGGAGCTTTGGGTATGGTATGAGTGAAGCATACTTGCACCCCATCATGTTGCTAAGTCAAAGACCAGACCCGAGGAGATGCAAGTCATACACTTTGATCAAGATGTGCATGTGCGTGGAATTTTTGGTGGAACTTTGTTTGACTCCTTTTGTATGGGTCCCTCTCTCTTTATTTTGTTTCTTTTGGATAGGGGCTATCTTTTCCTTTCTCTTTTCTTTCTCTCATGCATTTTGTGCATGAAATTCTTTTCTTATTTTTCCAACATGCTTGATTTAGCATAGATTTATTTTCTTTTCCTTCTTTTCTTTCCTTTTTTTCATAGCCTCATATCCTTTTTCATATGGTTGGAGAGAGAGAGGAGCTTCATGCTCAGGTGGATGGAGTATAAAATATTTTTGTAGTGGAAGGCATGTTTCGCGTGACTTCCAGTGTGGGAGTCAACATGTTTATATGTGGGTGTACGTGATCTTGATCAATGGAGCATGACGAGTGTCTCAGAAGCGTCTCAACAATTTGACAAAGCTCAATGAGATAGCAAGTAGCATATGAGTAAAGTTCTTCATGAAGGGCATGTCATATGGCTTTGGTAGGAAGTAATCATCATTGAGGAACTTTAGAGTTTTAGCATTTTGAAAAAAAAACTCCGGAGATCAAGTTTCACTTAGAGCAAGATTATAGCAAAGTCTATTATACCATATCATAACTCGCAACAACTTAGACTTGGTTGGCCATTTGCCCTTGCTCTTTTTTGTTTGCCATGCATGGATGACCTTCGCTGGTCAAATTCTCCCGACTGTGTGATATATCTTCTTGGCAAAGTGTTTCGTAAGAGTGCTTTTGAAATTCTTATATATCCTTGGTTAATAGATTTCAGCAATACAGCTCCCATGGCTTCAATTTGATTCCTTCGGTAGCATCAAAGGAAACCATGCAGGCTGTAGCGTTTCCAAGGTGGCCTTGCATTGCACTCTAACGTATTTTCACAAAGTTAAGCGGAGACATTTTTTTTAGCGACCGTGCCTTAGCACGTATTTCATTAAGAGGAGAAGAAGATTACAACATAGCAACCAGTCATCACAGACGATGACGGCCCACACGACCAAGAAGGAAAAACAGATCAGGACAGAACTAAGGAACATACTACATGGTGAACGCTGTGCGACCTAGTAGCGGGCGAAACGCCATAGAGATCGGAGCCAGTCTCCTAAAACCCGCCTGAACCCAGAAACCAGCCTCCGAGGCGATGTTCTGAACAATGCGGCCGGGAAGCTGTCTCCGATTATGGAAGGTCTGCGCATTGCGTTCCAACCAGATGGACCAAACGATCAGAACGACCAAAGAGTCAAACCCTTTCCTGTCGGCGCTGTCGATCCTCCTGCGCATTCTCTCCCACCAATCTGAAAGTGATGGTTCAGATGGTGCCGGCATGAGTTGCTCCCACCCGCATTTCTGTAATAGCGGAAACCAGATTTCTCTGCTAAAGGAACACCCAAGGAGGAGGTGATCAATGTGTTCCGGCAGCTGTCCACACAGAATGCATGTGTCGTCATTTTGTAGGCTGTGTCTCTTCCTACGTTCGGCCGTCCAGCAGCGTCCATGCAGGGCCAACCAGACAAAAAACTTGCACTTGCCTGGTGCCCTAGTTCTGTGAAGGAGATATGTACCAGGGACGGCGTGTTGTCCCATGAAGAAGGCCCGATATGCAGAGGCAGTAGAGAACTGACCATCTGCCGACCATCTCCAAATGAGACGGTCGCTGATGGTTGGATCGGGCTGGATAGTCCGGACCATCTCCCATAAATCCAGATAATCCAGGATGACCTGGACCGTGAGAGCTCCCGTGATATCTTTAACCCAGCGGCGGTCCAGAAGACCTTCAGCCACCGTCCTCGACTTCCGAACACGTGGCCCGACAGCCTGTAAGAGGCAGGGAGCAAATTCTCCCACCGAACGACCGTTGATCCATCTGTCCGACCAAAAGAGAGTCTTCTTGCCATCTCCAATCTGAGATGTCGTGGAAGCCAGAAAGAGTGCTGCAACCTGTGGTTCCACCTGGTCCGGAAGCAATGCCCAGGGCCTAGCGTCATCTGTCTTTCTAATCCAAAGCCAGCGCATGCGCAGAGCATAGCCCATAATCCTCAGGTCGACGAAACCTAGACCACCAAGCTCCGGAGGGCGACAAACTCTTGGCCACGCCAGCATGCAATGCCCGCCGGCCACAGACTCCGTCCCCTTCCATAGGAAGGCCCTGCGACGCTTGTCGATCACATTGATCGCCCACGGAGAAACAGCCACCGCGATGGCAGTATGAACGGGAACTGCGGACATTTTCACTTTGACCAGAACCGCGCGACCAGCCTTACTCATGAATCTTGCCTTCCAAGTGGGTAGACCTTGTGAGACCTGGTCTACCAGCGGCTGCAAATCGGCCTTCTTTAAGTTGGTGACAGACAAGGGGACGCCTAGATATTTGCATGGGAAGGGTTGCAGACGACCACCAAGGAAGCGCATCAGGGTCGCCGTCACCTCCAAATCGCATTGGATGGGTGTTATGGCGCACTTGTTGGGGTTGGAGAACAGCCCTGCTGCTTGGCCAAAAATCTGTAGGAGTGTGGTGGTGGTGATCAGATCCTGCTGTTCAGGCGACAAGAGAAGGACCACATCGTCAGCGTAGAAGAAAGCCCGCTCCTTTATCTGACGTCGTCCGAAATCTTTTAGGAGACCCTCTTTCTCCGCTCGCCGGATCAGCGCGTTCAACGCTTCCATAGCGAGAACAAACAGCATGGGAGAGAGGGGGTCACCCTGATGTAAGCCCCTAGCGTGATAGATACGCCTCCCCGGTGAACCATTGACGATGATTTTCGTGCTGGCCGACGAGAGCAGAACGCTTATCCAATTCAACCATCTGTTAGAGAAACCCATATGTCGCAGGATGTCTAGGAGGAAGACCCAATTGACTGTATCGAAAGCCTTGGCTATGTCAACCTTCAAAAGGGCGCTGGGGGTCCTGGACCTGTGCAAAAGCTTGGCCGAGAGCTGAACCGCCTTGAAATTCTCATGGATGACCCTGCCTTTGATGAAAGTGCTCTGGTTGAGGCGCACGAGGTCATCTAAACAAGGTGTGAGCCTGGTAGCAAGGACCCTGGTAAAAAGCTTTGCGAAGCTGTGTATGAGGCTGATCGGACGATAATCCGAAATCTCTGTCGCGTCCTGTTTTTTACGTAGCAGAACCATGTATGCTTGATTCACCAGATATAAGCTTCGGCTGTCGAGCGACCAAAGAGCCTGGAAAGCCCTCAAGATATCATGCTTTAGAATGGGCCATGCAGAACGGTAGAAAAGGCCGGAGAAGCCGTCTGGGCCCGGTGCCTTATCTGTCGGCATGTTCTGGATGATCTGCCAAATCTCATCTTCAGAGAAACAATGATCTGGTGGTGTTTGAGCGACGGATGGTATGCCCAGCTGTTCGAAGTGTAGTTTCACCGTGCGTGGGGTAGCAGTGCCCAAGATTGCATCAAAATGGTTGAAAATCGCTTGTGCTTTGGGTTCTTCCTGAACCAGCACGTCGCCATTCACAGTGACAGAACTGATGAAGTTTTTCCTGCTGCGGTGACAAGCTTGTAGGTGAAAGAATTTTGTGTTGGCATCACCCTCGGCAAGGTATGTGATCCTGGAGCGTTGCCTGACAATGGTCCGAAGGAGAGAAGCCAGTCCCAAACACCTGAGCTTCATCTTATTACGCAGGGACAGCTCGTGCGGCGCTAAAGATATGTGGTCTTGCGTTTGGTCAAAACGGAAGACGATCTCCTTAGCAATTGCCAGCTGGAGTCGAACACAACCAACATGCTTGGCACTCCAACTCTGAAGCGCCTGAGCAGTGCTCCTTAACTTGTGATCCAAGGTGCGGAAGGCATCAGCTTGCGACCATGGGCAGGTCCAAGCGGCAGCGACCATGTCGATGTAGCCCTCGAAGCGTGGCCAGATGTTTTCAAACCGGAACCGCCGGAAAGAACGTAGAGCGTAGTCTGTCCGCAGCAGGAGCGGAGCGTGGTCGGAACCCTCGGAGGCCAGCGCGGCTAGGTTATGATCAGGGAAGGCGGAGGTCCAATCCTCAGAAACAAAAACACGGTCAATGCGAGTTAGCGTGGGATCAGCACGCTCGTTACTCCATGTGTAAAGCCGGCCATGCAGGTGCAACTCCAGAATCTCGGCGTCGTCGATGAAGCGCCGGAAGCGGTTCATCACCGACCTGTTGACTCGTGCATTATTTTTGTCCACCGCCCTGTAGATGAGATTAAAATCGCCACATACCATCCATGAGCCGGGAAATCTCGTTCTCAAACCGGCCAGATCATTGAGGAACCCGAGTTTAGCCGCATCAGTCTGGGGACCGTAGACACAAGTCATCCACCATTCCTCCCCAGAGGCGGACAAGGTCACTTTAGCCGTTAGCGTGTGATCATGCAACGACGGTGACGAGACCGCCCAGACGTCTCGCTTCCAGGCAAGGAGGATGCCTCCACGGGTATTGGTAGCAGGAAGCGTGAACAAATCAAAATGGGAACCAAGCAAGTCAAAGATGAGCGCATCATCAGAAGCATCCAGTTTAGTCTCCTGGAGAGTAAGCAGAGAGACACGCTCCTGAGCGACCACCTCGTGGACCATGTCACGCTTAGTTCTAGCATTCAAGCCACGGACATTCCAGATTAAAATGTTTTCACAATTCATCAGGAAACAACGTGCGACAGGGACGACCAACGACTGGGAGCTCAAGGCTCGACCTCCACCGAGACCCCAGAGAAGCGTGGGCCGGCTGGGAGCAAGGTGTCCATGGCCTCACACTGCGAGGCCGTTACGGTTGCGGTGAACAGCTCGAGGAAGCACCGGAAAGCCTCGGCATCCGGAGGTCCCGTGCTGGAAGAGAACCCCAGCCTCTTCATGAGAACATTCTGGGCCTGTAGAGCCGGCTTGGAGTTTTGGTGCCTTAATTTTTGTGCAAGACGCTCGCTCCGGCGAAGCCGTGGTGAGGACGCAGCCGGCGGAGTTCTTGCCTTCCGCCGTGTAGGGGTCCGGTTCAAAGCCCCGGGTGTTGCCGGCCTACAAACGACCGAGACAAAAGACCAACATTAGCTTTCACCGGAGTGCTGATCTCATCAGGAATGTGCAACGGCAAAGCCAAATTGGACCCGCCGGTCGTGGTAACGAAAATGTTCTGTGATGGCGACACAGGCAGCTCCACAGCGGGTGCATCATGGAAACATACCGCTTCCAGGTGTATTGTGTCAAGGTCGGTAGATGGGTCACCACCATCCTGCCTCGGCTGGGTCACAGCGTGGACCGGATCCGTTTCCTGGGCCAGCCTGCTCGAGGAAACGTCAGGAGGGGAGCGACTCGAGGGAGCCCAGCCCTCCACCGCCGCAGCGACTACTGGGCCCGAATCAGGCGGGCTGGCGGACGGGTCACCACCATCCAGCCCCAACTGGGCCGCAGCGTCGACCGGATCTGAAGCCTGGGTCGGCCTGCTTGAAGAATCGCCAGTCGAGAAGGAGCCCAAAGGCCTGTCTTCGGAGCCAACCGCGGATGGGGAGGCGCACACTGCCTCCGGGCGAGCGACCAGGAGCGGGACGGGAGAGGGCGGATGGTCAGCGGTATGGCCACCCATCACGCCAGCCAGAGGCGCCACACCCTGGCACGACGTGCGTCCCCCGCTTCCCATGATGTGACAGACTTCATCCAGCATCGGGTCTTCCTGTGGGCCCCTACGCAGCCCGGGGGGAGACGTTTCCCTGACCGGGGTGCAGAGAACAGCGACATCGTGGTGGGGGTCAGGCCCCGTGGCCGCTCCAAGGCGCACGTGGACGCACGTAGCAGTCTTGGAAGTTGAGGCGGCCCAGTTCCCTAGCAGCGGTGCTCGCCTGAGCCGGCGTCGGTGCCGTCGACGAAGGCGGCGCCGCCGCGAAGGTGGGGCCCCAGCCTGGCCCCAGCGAGGGACCATCACCATCGAACCTGAAGGTTTTCGGCCAGGGATGATTGCGACTGCGAACCCTAACGCCAGGGAAATCTTCATCTTCAGTGCTATCTCCCGACGAATCATCCGTCCAATCCTGGATCTCCACAATCCGGACGTGAACATGGTACCACAGGCCGTCCTTCTTGGAGTGGATGATCTCATCAGGCCTGAGGAAGAGCCTACACTCGACATATGGCACCGGCAGTTCAGGGATGAGCACCAGCTTCTGCTCGGGGATGAGATCGGGAAGAACGCACCAGGCCGCCACATAAAGCACGCGGCGATTGTTACCAGCGACCGACGGCGGTGCCTCGACGAGGTTGGAGCACGATGAGCCCAGCACCACCTGCGCGGTGTTGATGTTGCGAGCATGAGCTGGAATGCCTCTGAGCTCTACCAGGACCTTGAACCGCAGCGACGCCGAGCTCGCCATGGATTGGCGGCGCCACCGCTTCCAAATGAGTTGGAAGGAAGGGCCCGGGGGCGGAGCCGAATGGAGTACTCGATCAGCTGCCGCCGAGGACGAGAATTCCACTAGGAAATCCTCTAGTTCAAAGCGATGGACGGAGAAGTCTCCCGGGAGCAGGGAGTGGAACTCCTCCAAAAGCCGACTGACCTGCCACGGGTGGACCGGCGGTCTGGTGCCCCCGATGGTGGCGACGAGAGCATGGGTGGACAGCCTCGCCTCCGCCGCATCAATCTCCGGCGTACGCGGAACAACGCAGATTTCGTTCGCCGGTCGTCGAGATGGGTCCCCCGGAGGCCGAGGGAAAGGCGGCGGCGATGGCATCAGCATGTCCTCCCCTGGCGGTGACGGTGAAGGAGCACAGGCCGGCGGCACTGAGAAAGCACGGCCCGTGGACCCCGAGTGACCTGAGGCGGTGGCATCCGAAGGTGGGGAGCGACGGCGGGGAGGCTGACGGGGCGGAGGACGACAGGCATCCCTTCGCGATGGCGACCGACCCCGCTTGCATTGGCGCGATCGATGCCCTTCACGCCCGCAGCGAAGACATCGAGAAGGGAACCGGCAGACGGCCGCCACATGATCGGTCGCCAAGCAGTTGAAGCAGAGGCCGACAAGATCAGCAGGGACCGGCCGAGACGGCGGCGGCGGTGGACGAGGAAGGGGCCGGTCCTGACGGAGCCGGTGTCGTCGACGACGACCCCCAGCAGCTTCCCACCCCCCATCAAGGTCTGGGTCCGCCGCCACAGGAGCGACCGTGGTGACGACCGAAGCAAGACGCCGGCCACCCTGGGGAGGCGGCACCGAATCCCAGGCCGGGGCGACCCAGGTCCGCCGCGCGTCCGCCATGAAGCCGGACCTGGGGGCGACCTCGCAGCGCAGGGGGGAACTTCAGCGGAGGCGACCTCCTTGCCCTCACGATGGATCAGCATCGGCGACCCGGGGGAGGCTGACCCGAGGTCGTCGGAGTCGGAATCGGAGGAGGTGCTGAACCTGAGCCAGTCAGGAGTGCCACCGGAGCCGCGACGGCCGCCGCCGTGGAGTTCGAACGGCGTCACAGCGAGGTTGAGCGTGGAGGCCTGAAACGTGGGAGGGAGCCTGGAGGAAGAGGGGCCTGCCCCCGCCAGCGCGGCTACCGCCGCCGCCGGCTGCGGAGGAAACTGAGGGTCATGGCCCTCGCCGTCCGAGCCGTCCGTAGATCCGGCCATCGGACGAAACGCGAGGGATGAGGTTAGGTGGCCGCCGGGGGTCGGAATGGCCACCGGCGGGGGGCTTGGTGAGGCTTGGTGGCTGCCGGGGGCCGGGATGGCCACCGGCGGAGGCTTGGTGGCCGCCGGGACCGGGGTGGTCACCGGCGTTTGCGGTGCTCTCGCTCCTAGAGAGAGAAACTAGAGAGAAAGAGCCTTACGGAGTATGAATGTTGCTTGCTAAGCGGAGACATTATCAACCCTTTGCACTAAACAGATCATAAGCTGTTGACATAAATTGTTCAGATCCTTTCTTCCCACACCAAATTTCTTCTGTGTGCGGTTACCATAAACTAGCTGTGGGTATAGGCTTTCTCGGAACAAATAAGCTGAGTGGTATATAATGTAGATTATAGGAGATGGATTATTGTTGACGCGGAAATCGGTCAACACACGAATGCGCTAGTTCGCGCGGGTCGCAAAGGACCAGATTGCAGCTGCCTTCGCGCTGACCGGTCAGACCGGTCACCTGCACCGGTCAGACCGGTTACGGCGGCGAGCT